>VWZX01006819.1:0-600000 GCA_013399015.1 Galbula dea | reverse complement strand
TATGAAGATGCAATGGATAAAAATTTATGATGGAGAAAAGCAATATACCCTCTCCAATACCTTCTCTTAATATGTACATTCAGGTAATGGTCTAATTTAGAACCTTATAAAAACCTTTATATAACCAGTTAGCATTTATAGTAGTCTCCAATATACCACTTACAGCAGTGGTAATGGCCTATATTATACCATTATAGATGTTTGAGAGAAGGAGTAAGTAATCTCTCACCAGGTTTTCATTATCATATTCCAATTCCCAGAGTGTTCTGAAAGGTTAGGCACGCAGAGTGAAGTTTTCCATACCTGAAATGTTTGGGGAGGTTTTCCTTTGTAGGTCAAATACAACATGGTCTTGCAGTTTCTATGAAGGTGCTTTTGCATTTGCTTGTAAGAATTCTTTTAAAGGATCATGAGCAGTGCCATTATTTGGTGCACAGAATGGGGGCAATAATTCTGGTGCCAAGTCTTCGCCTGTTCCCATGGAAAGCTCTACACTTGATGAAATTTTTACTTCCAAACCCACTTCAGTTTATCTATGAACATAGATTTCACTTCAATGTTGCATTTTGCAATTCCTCAATGTCTGACCCTCTAAGCTTTATCAGGGCTCTTGGTCACCAACTCTTAGTGTTTGGCAATAAACCTAGAATTCAGTATGAATTTTGTTATGATTATCCAGATAATGGTTTTGTAAGTGTGTACTGCCTAATAATTTAAAAACACATGCTGGTGTTTGTTATGTGAACTCAGTTCTAAACCCCCAGCATGGTATGCACAACTACACATATATTCTCCTCATCCATCTCCAGAGTATCACAACCTATGAAATAGCCAACTTTAAATGATAAGGTTCTAACTCATAGCAAAAGTTATTGTAATTAGTCTCTGTTTGACTTCGTACAATTAAACTTCATTCTGTTTTCATTAGTAAAGTCTACAAGGTCAAATAAAATTTGTGGATGACAAAATGAGGAATTATTGCTAATATTGGAGGAAGACCAGATCGTAATTCAGAAAGAATGACACCCTTAAATCTATCTAATCCTTCCTAAATTATGACCTAGTCCTCCACCAGAATTGGTAACACTTTGACTTTGTGTTAGCCACAAATGTTGTAATTGCACCCATGTCATTCTTGTAACAAGGTCACTAATTGAAATATTAGACAGAATTGCTCTTTAGACCAAACCTTGAGAAACAACACTAGTAACTTCTCTCCAGTCTGGTAACTTTTCCTTCAATATAATTCACTGAAGCTTCTATTTTAGAAAGCTTTTCAACCACCTCAGTTTTATAATTAATCCCCATTCTCTCATTCCGTAATAATTTCCCTTGGGGAACTATATTAAATACTTCGGTTAAATTTAGACAGATTAGGTTCATTGCATTACCCTTCTTTAAGTAGTCAGCTATCTTATTAAGATATTAAATTAGTCTGATAAAACCTGCACTTGATGAAACTATATTGCTTGTTATTTCATTTACCTTTGAAACCTTGATTTTTCACTCAGAAGCCAGAGTCCTCTCATAGCATCTAGGTCAAAATCATGAGTTTATACATATCTTAAGCAACTTCTACTTTTAGGAGAAATCATCCAGTTCTGGGCTCCCAGTTCAAGAGAGACAAGGAACTACTGGAGAGAGACCAGTAGACACTAGGAAGATGCTGAGTTCACCGGAGCATCTCTGGGAGAAGGAAAGACTGAAAGCCCTGGGGCTGCTTAGCCTGGGGAAGAGCAGTAACCCAGAGGGGATCTGCCCAATGCTGGTCAATAGCTAAAGGGTGTGGGCAAGAGGGTGGGGCCAGACACTGCTTGGCAGTGCCCAGTGACAGGACAAAGGGCAATGGACATAAACTGGAACCCAGGACATTTCATCTAAGCATAAGCAAAAAATCCTTTTACTTTCAGGATGTTGGAGCACTGGCCCAGGCTGCCCAGAGAGGTTGGGGATTCTCCAGGATGCAATGCTAGGCAATCTGCTCTAGGTGAACTTGCTTTAGCAAGTGAGTTGGACTAGCTGACATCCATGTCCCTTTCAGCCCCCACCTTGCTGGGATTCTCTGTAGTAGGTTTTACTATGATTTTTTTGTCATACATATTGTGGTAGTTTTATTATCCAAATTCTTTTCAAATGAAAAACAGGGCCCTACTTATTGAGATTTTGAATACCATTTTTAAATACTTTTTTTCCTTTCTTCCAGCATATTTAACTGGCACTACACAGACTTAAGCTTTCAACAATGAAAAATACAACTTGGCTGTAAGAAGTGTTCTGTGTTAAAGTGATTTGAAAGGAACAATTACCACCTTTTGTCCTGCTAAACTTAAAATGTAATCACTTTCTGTAGGCACTATAATATCCAGAGATACATGGAAAAATTCTAACCACTATAAAACACATAATGAGTAGTTTCTATCTGGGAAAACTTCTACAAGCTCATGCCAGAGCTATTTTACGAACTACAGATTGTTCAGAACAAGTCACCAAGAACAAAACAGATTTGTCATAGCCTTTGTGAGCTCAGTAGATCAACAGGTTATGGGTATTGATTTGGCATTCAAAAGAACACTATCTAGTTGGGTAGTTCAAGAGAACCTTACCCAGCAAGAAACACAGCAGCACTATTTAAGTCAGGATTGGAACAGAACAGTAATGGCAGGGTCTGAGTTATAGCAATTTCTGTCATTGTCAGCTTAAAGCATTAATCTTACAGATAGATGAATGAGGAGGAAGAGATTTTTGGAAGACAGGAAGATTAGAATTGCTTCTTGATTTCAGCCTATTCATTTTTAATTGTATTTAACACAGTTAAAAGGTAAAAATCAAATCAATGACCAATTCAAACCAATGTGTATTGATAATGTTAGCATCCTGGCCCAAACTCATTTGGGAAAAGATCAGAAGACACAAAGTGGATCCAAGAGAATTAATTATTCCTAATGATGAGATGCTTAACTCATCTATATTCCCACATGTAGTAAGGGTAATCAGAGACAACAAATATACCTTAGTAAGTTCACACTTCCTTTCTACCTGTATTTTCTTTTAGTTTTTCAACACTTACGTTTTTAAAAGCACGCATCAGAATTGCCCTGACAAAATAAACCCAAAAGTTACACTTTCTGCAAAGTTATTCAGAATGCTTTACCTCAGTTACTTGCAGGATTATAATTTATGCACTTACAACATTGACTAACAGTGCTCAGAAGATAAGCAATGACCCTTGCCAGCAATAAGGACTTATTTCCTCCTTTGTCCTTAAACAGATGTGAAATATTGTACAGATCTCCTCTTCCCTAATGCTTGACAAGGGTAGAAAACAAACAACAACTGTAGAAGACAAATGTTTTAATTTCAAAGGAAACCTTAACTTTCAATTACTGTATATCATGAAAATGTAAGAGAACACTCCTTAGGAATAGAATTTACTCACTATCAGACAGACTTCAAAATACTCAGGCCAGAGGTGGTGATATATGCCATAATGAAGTAAAAGAATGAACAAAGGCATCTGACATGACAGATATTTTCCCAGTTCTTGAGCCTCAGAGCAGTGCAATGGGAACCATGAAGGACAAAAGATTTTTTCAGCAACCAGTGTGCACGCATTAGAGAAGTTAACATAGGATCTGTTCACCATAGTGTAGCCACAGCTGCCTAAAGCCCCTGCCATGGGCATCTGCAAGGGAGAGTGCATCAATTACTACTTCAGTCTCAACCAAAACCATTTCATTTTCATTCAAGTCTATTCAGAAAAATATCTGCTTTGCCTCCTCAATGCACTTTCCAATACCACACCAACCACAGTACTGCCTAGCTCTCCCCATCTATCCAAATATAATCCCTGCCTAAAAAATTCAAGAGTGACATGATTTATGTTTGTGGCATAGTATGACTCACATCAAAGATGGGCAGAGGGAACAATCACTGAGACATAGCCAAGAGCATGTCATAAATTTGCTCTGAGTATCTGAACTTCAGAGTACTTTGGATCTACAAAATAAGGTGTTAAAACTCTCTCATGGTAATCTAGTGACATTTATATACTTGTACAAATATGCAAGGTGGATCACTAAAACCTGCAAAAATTCCTTTCTTTGTGGCCTGTTATGTCCTTGTCCCTGTACTTCTAACCTGAACTTACCCCCAAAACAGGAGGGGGAGGAACTATAGAATTACACAGCAGTACCTTACCACTGCCACAGTCAGATGAGTAGCAATGAGAACAGACACAGCTAAGGTGAGCTCTCCTCTCCCTCCGTCCTATATGCCTGTCTGCACAGCAAGTCACAGGCAGGATAAGGCACAGGACAATGTCACAGGTCTGATTAAGCTTCTTTTTGCTGACTCTGCAAAAAACTGATGTTCTGAGGACTACAAGTTGTATTTTTAACTGTTAGGTTTATCTGGATTGGATTGACTACAGTATTGATTCTTTTCTCAGCATCTCCAACATTTTCTTGGCATATGCTTTTTCACAGTTACACCTTCAAAGGAAAAAGACTCAGGTTAGTTGCTCAATGAGCTTCAGGCATTCCCATTCCTGAAGTACACCTACCTGTGCACACTTAACAGGCATTTTTCACATTCACATTAAGACATGAAACACTTTTTTTAGAGTCTAGAGCTGATCTCTTCATTTAAGAAAGGCACACATGCATGAAAGAAACAATTATATGCATTTCTTAATTCAGTTTCCTCAATACTCTTCAGAATTCTTTGGGCTTAGACCTACAAGTCAAAGATGCTTATGCTCTAGAAGCAGAAACTAGGTAATTGCAACTGTATTATGTGACTGGAAAAGTCTTGGTCAAATAGATAGAGCAAACACAGGAGCTACAGACTGATTATCACATCTTCCATTCAAGTAATCTTCTAGAAATCTTTTCCCCTACTGCTCCGTATACAGATTCTTCCAAAAAAACCCAGCGTCTATGTATTTTCTTCCTCTCTCTTCTCTGATGATTTTTTTCTACTTTGAATTCACAGTGAAAGAACCCAAAATCCTACAGCTTCCTTTCCTTCAAGACTTCCTCCACTGAAGGCAGTTTCCCCTTGTGAGCCAACTGCCAGAACAGTTGTCCACTTCCATCCCCACATCCTCCTATGTGGACATTCCCAGCTGCAGCTTCCCATTTCCTTCCTTGCACTGGTCTCTCACTCAGCATTCAGTGAGCCACATCATTTCATTGATCTGATGGAAATCACTTCACTCTTCCCCACACATGCTTTTTTTTCCTGAGGAGTAGCCAAGTGATCCCATGATTACCAGCCCTGAAGGGGACCAGCGCTACACCATATTAAGAGCTGGTTTAGCTCAGTATGAAACCGTACGTGGTGATCTTCAAGCCTCATTTTCAATTCCCTATATTAACATTCACTGCTTTTTGTTCTGCCTCCAAAGAAATTATATTTCCTTTGTTGTCTGAAAGGAAGATAAAGATCTATCTAGTTTGCAGTTATTCTATTGTTGCCTACATAGAAAAATTTACCTGGATGCTGATAGATTTAACAACCTAGGCTCACACACAAACGTGTAACAGTTCTGTCTCCTCACAACAGAACAAAGACAGCTGTAAGGCACAAGGATGCTAGTTCCTTTTAAATAAACATTCGTAAAAAGTGTAAAAAGATTTTTTCCTCAAGGAATTAATGTTCAACACACTGCCTCATTTGAAGGATTTAACAGCACTTATTTTCACCATCACTTTCACTCGTTTTTCATGTGCCTAAATAACAAGACTTTATCATGAAAATCTAGTCAGGCTGTTATCACAACCAAAATCTTCCCCTATGGCTGTGTCTGCACCCAGCAGAAGCTGTACATCACATAAGCTCAAAGGCAAGATACTTTAAAGCAAGGCTTTTAGAGATTTGATTTGTGCTGCAGGTTCTAGTCACTTTTTATTTCATTCCTCTAGAATTTATATCATAAGCCTACTGGCAATTTAAGAACTTACCTTATGATTATAAGACCTGCCATGCTGCTGTTTCATATAAGCCTCCTAACTTTTACTAGATTAAACAAATAGAAATATTTAAAAGCTTTTCTATGTTTTCCCAGCATACCTAGCATTCTTCCATACTGGTTCAGATCAGTTGTTCTAGTACTGACCTGATGAACATACAGCAAAACTGGCAACCTGAGAGCACTTCCAAATTGAAACCTAATTGATTACACTTCAGATTGGGGCGGGGGGGGGAGAAGACAGCATACCTACAAAGCACATGCTTATACCCATTAGTTGCAAGAAGGACTCTTCCCAGAAGAACCTGAATCAAACAAACCTTTCCAATAAAACAATGAGGAGTTCTGAACAGTTATCTCCTCTCTAATAAGAACAATTTAACCTCTATAAGCATACCAGTCACAGATCCTTTAGTTCTGTCTGATGTATTTCCAGCTAGAATATCACGCCAGATGTGTAAAGCAATGACTTGATCAAAACAATGAAACACGACTGTGCCAGGGGAAGGTCCACAAATCCACAGAGCAAGCATCCTTCTCCTGTACTGCCTCTGCAGCATTAGAACAGATTGCCTTTCTATTAACTATTGTCTCAGGGCACTAGGGGAAGTCAACATCACATAAGAATTATCCTTTCTGATCAGCAAAAACTCACACAGAGCATCAGAAATGCACATTTTGCTACCTGTTTCCTGCCATAAATGTACTGAAATAGAAACAAAATCGGATTTTTAACTCTGTAGTCCTCTGTATGGTGCTGAGGTTTGGGTTAACTTTGGCTGCACTTGCTGGGCTCCCTCTCCTGGTGCATATAAGGTAGTTTCAACACTTCGGTAACGAGGTGTTTGGTTGATCTGAATTTCACACTGCATTTCTGATATTTTCATTCACTGCCTCACATGAAATACAAATTCCCTCCTTCTGAAAATCCCTTAACATAAAAATCTAGATAAATTTAAGCAACTAGTCATGAAATACATCATCTCCTTTTGAATTAATACATGAAAGGCAGTGTTTGCCGAAGACTTTCTCCTAGCTGTTTTTATTGCTATGGTTGCAGTACAGCACCCAGCTCTGGAGTCCTCAGCACGGGAGAGCAGATGGACCTGTTGGAACAGGTTCAGAGGAGGCCACAAAAATGAAGTGAGGGCTCGAAACTGTGAGGACAGGATGAGAGAGTTGGGGTTGTTCAGCCTGAAGAGAATGCTCCAGGGTGACCTTAGTTCAGCCTTTTCTGTACTTAAAGGGACCTATAAGAAAGATTGGGACAAACTTTTTAACAGGACCTGTTGTGACAGGACAAGGGGTGATGGTTTGAAACTAAAACAGGAGATTCAGACTGATGATGAAATCCTATACATTTTGGGAACAATCCCAAACCAAGCTGGCAGTAGTAATTTTAAAAATATACTGCTGTACAGTGGAAGAGTCCCCTGAGGATCCTTAGAGACACAGAGATTTGGGGCCAGACCCATCCTGCTGTATCCCACATTCAGGTAATAGAAACGACAACCGTAATCAGAACAGTGACTTAAAGCCTCTCTTACCCTTACTAAATACAGCTAAATGAAATTCAGTGATCTGGCCTGCCAGTTTTTCATACTGCCTTCCTCCACTTCCATATGAAACAAAAAACCCAACAAAAATCTATAGTGCAAATGTATTCTCCAGCAAAGATGAGTACTGTGAAATCACTTTTCCAGTTGACACAAACCACCTTTTTATGGACTATCACTATTTAGCTCCTCTGTCGGAATTACACTGTGTGATTTGGAGGATAGCATCTATCAGTCCCATCTGGCCTTCAACTTTTTTCTATCAGAAGAACCAGGAGTTATAGAAGTCCTTGACAATTATCAAACCAACATGAGGCATGCGTTACTTACTGATATAAAGATAGACATCTATTTCTGTGTTTGTTACAGCTCCAGAGACCGTTTCACACCTAAGGACCTCCATTTCTAACTTGAATTTCTTTGTCTCAGAGTGTAAGACCTTTCCTGACCCAGTTCTCAAAGAAAGGAAATTTCCATTGTGTTCTGCAGGTGTTTGGGCTCCAGTAGGACTAGCAACAGGGATCCATTTCCTGATCATAAGGAATGAAAATTTCATAGTCAACTCCAAAGCAATCCCTCAGATCTGGTGGGGACTAGGACCCTTACAAATGACTTTGGCCTCTTTAGGCTGCACAATTTAAGTTCTAAGTACTCCAGCATCCTAACTAGCCCTAGATTGGTTATGAGTACCTATTAGAGCTCAGCATTCCAGTCTCTCCAGTAATATGTTTCTTATTTCATCATTATGCAAAAGCATTATTAATAAATAACCTAAAAATCGAATTTTAAATTTATAATGAAAAGAAAATTATACTAGTGAAAGGCCAACATGCATAATGATTTAAAGGAAAATCAGAAAGCCATGTGGGATTTCATAACAAGTGAAACAAGGGACAGGTGGCTCCTAACATAACCTAAAAGCAGATCTGAATCCGAGATACCAATCATCCATCACAGCAAAAGAGATGTTCTTACACTGCAGCTGCCAGACCTCACACAGCTCGTTGTTCTGGTTGTAGCATACCCTCTTCCCCTTCTGTTGAGCTAACCAAACTAACCAGAAGGCCTGAAGAAATATCCTATTCCTAGGGATCTGATTCATTCCAAGTATTTTAAACAACATAGTGAAAAGCAGCGAACAAATGCTTGCTCTCCCATGAAGTGGAACTCAGTTCTCTACCACCAGCTGTTCAGAGAAACTCTTCCTGGCATAACAGAGGTGGCACACACAAAATGCAAATTAAAGGCTCTCATCTGGAAGTGAGTTTCACTTCTGAACACAACCTGTCAGACTGAAATTCAGTTAACCTTTAAAAATCTAAATGCTGTAGGTTTTGATTTAGCAGTATTTTAGTAACTGTAAGAGATGCATATATCAAACAGCCTACTGTATTTGGTATTCCCCTAAAAAGCAGAAGCTGTACAATCCATAATGACAACCTATCAACACCCAAAGAAATAAGTTTTATCAGGACAACTTGATATAGGTGAGATCATCCCAGATTCATTCTGACATCAGACACGAAAGCCCAGATTTGCAGACGTACCCCAATGGTGTGAGTCACTGTGGCAATGCAAACCAGTCAGGAACCCTGACTAGCTCAGTGGATTGCAAAGACTCTGGCTGCCCTGTATCAAAGCAGAGAAAAGATGCAATGATGTGCTGGTGCCACCAAAATAACATGAACTTCCTCAACTGTATTATGGAACTGAAACCCATATGCAGCAAATGTGACACTTGCCATGTTCTGTGCATTTCATTTTTTTGGATTAAAGTTGGAATATGTCTTGTATTTTTCAGTGTGGGCTGTTTACTTCTGCAAGCCACCTCGTTATGTATTTGAGACCGTCTCATTTGTTGCTTCTTTTTCTTTTCTGTATCAGAAGGCATTCAGTCTCAGAGCACAGCTCTCAGGGGGACATGGGTAAGCATATTTACATGTGAGGAAAACAAGAAAAATACATCTGTTCAAAAACCAAGCATGGCAAATATTGTAACAAGGGTCTCAAAGGCCAAGCTGAAGTTTAAACTCTCATGTGCAGAAGAAAAAATACTTCACAGATGTAAAGTCCTCCCTCATGTGCAATGTGCAGCTGTTGGAGAGCATCCAGAGGGGAGCCATATAGATAGCAAGTGGTCTAGAAAGGAAGCCATATGAGGAATAGCTAAAATCACTTGGTTTGTTCAACCTGGAGAAAAGGAGACTGAGGTGAGACCACATCATTGCCTATAAGTTCCTCATGACAGGAAGTGGAGGGGCAGTAGCTGATCTCTCTGGTGACCAAAACCTGAGGAAATGATATGAAGGTCTGTCGAAGTAGGCTTAGGTTGGATATTAGAAGTTTTTCCACCCAGAGGGTGGTGGAGCACTGGAACAGGCTCCCTAGGGAAGTAGCGACAGAGCCAAACCTGACAGAATTCAAGAAGCATCTGGACAACACCCTCAAGCACATGGTGTGTTTTTTGGGGTTGTCTTGTGCATAGACAGGAGTTGGACTTAATGAGCCTTGTGGGTCCCTTCTAACTCAGGATATTCTATGATTAGTTGCCATGGATCAGAACAGACCATAGAGTATTACTTCCCACTTCTGAGAAAGAACTGGTTCTAATACCTCCAAAATTTAGAATGGATAAACATAACTAAACATGGTAATTTTCTTAGAATTAAAATAGGTAATTTTTACATATATCTTTGTAGGAATCCAATATATTTAAGTATTCCTAATATTTTAACTTCACATATGTTATTAAAATCATAGAAATCATAGCATGGCTTGGAATGGACCTTGAAGACCACTTAGTTCCAATCCCCCCACCACAGGCAGGGATGTCACCCACTAGACCAGGCTGCCCAAGGCCAGGTTGGATGGGCCTTGAACACTGCCAGGCATGGGACATCCACAACTTCCCTTGGCAACCTGTGCCACTGCCTCACCATTCTGAGTAAAGAATATCAACCTAGCATATGACAGCCTTATCTATATTTTGGTTCATTTCAGTTGAGACAATCTGTATGTTAGAAGTAACTTGAACTAAACATTAAGTTGTGAAGAAATTCTGACTAAGCATAATTAGACTTTGCCTTTTCATCTCTTGTAGTAGCTGTCTTAAAGGTCCTTAGCTATGTTTATCACAGCTGCTACAGCAGGTTGCTGAGGGATGGCCTTTGAAATACCTTGCAAAAGCTTTAAGACTAAAGCATAAGATCTTCAGCTGAATCCAAGATCAGACAGAATGCCAGTACAGCACTGGGAACTCTGCTGTGTACATTTTCCTTAACTCAGCAGCTGATCCCAGCTTGTTGAGCTACAATTTTTTTCCTCCCCTTGCAGTTTTCGTAATAGTCAAACATTCAACAAGGTGCAACAGCAAAACACAAATAGGAAAAAGGGGATATTTCCAATTGAAAAAGACTGGATGCACAAGAAAAAGGTGGAAACAATTTCCCTAAGAGATGCAGCTTGGTAAGATGTTTTGGATACATGTAACTGTCAGTGAAAATCTGCATTAATAAAGCAGGAAGATGAGCATATTCCACCTTTCCAGATTCAGAGAGAAAAATCATATTAATCAGCTGAAAATAGAAGAGACATCTACATCCATTATGGCAGGACTGTGCAACTTAGAAGAACTCTTTGAAAGAGGAACTTTTCAATATCAGCCATCTGTGAAACCATCAGTAAAATGGTCATGGACATTTATTAGAACCAGAGACTCATTATGGTTGGAAAAGACCCCTGAGACATAGTCCATCTACCCAACACTACCATGCTCACCACTAAACCACGTCCAGGAACCACATCTACATCTCTTTTGAAGACTTCCAGGAATGGGGATTCCACCAGTTCCCTGGGCAGCCTGGGCCAATGCCTGATAATCCTTTGTAAAGAAATTCTTCCTAATATCTAATCTGAACTTCCTCTGGTGCAACTTGAAGCCATTTCCTTTAGTCCTATCACTATTATTAGAAGCACAACATATTATTTGCCTGTTGAAATTTATGGGATGGGGAGAAGTACATTTGTAACTGCTATGCAAGAAAATTGCTGACAATAGATTTGGGGAGAAATGGTGAAAGACCACATATCAAATAAAAACAAGAGTATAGAGGTATCTTAGAAGCTTTCTCTATTTTCAGAGCAGATTAAACTCGTTCTCTCTTCACCACCCTTTGCCATACTGTTACCATTGCAGACCCATTAAGACCTGGCACTTACACTGAACTGCACAAGTATCCATGAACAAAAAATTGGGATCATTAGGTTTGTCTTGCTCATTTGGGCAACAGTAATTCTTAACCTTTTAATGTCACATGCTAACAGTAGAACAGCACCAATGACCTACATGGGACTTGATTTTGGAGTACCAAAGTGCATCCATAATGGGCAAAGCCCTAACACAGTAACCCACAACAAGGCTAGCTGTCTGCTTTTCTATTTTCTGTTGACCTGGAGGCTAAATACCGCACAACAATCACCTCCCTACAAAGTAAATGCATTTTTCAGCTCTGTTTCTCATTAATTCAGTCTTCTCTCTGAAGCAGCTTATTATTGTTCTGTTCTCCAGTGCGTGAAATCTCACCTTTCCCCACTTCCTATTTCTTTAGTTATGGGCTTTTTGTAACAGTTGTATAGATTTCTTATTAGTGGTGCCAATGTCTCATTTAAAAATCTTGCTAAAGAGAATTCAATTCTAAATGTATCAAATCCAAACTGTACAGTGTTTTCCATGCTAGCACACTAAATTTATCTGAGGAACAAATGACCACAACTAGATCCTCTGTAAAAGTTGCACTACTAGCGCAATTTCAATGCTACCAAGGATTTCACTGATGTCTAATTTTAAGAAAGTCACACAACTATTCTACTCCAGGTTGTACCAGGAGATACTCATAACATTTGATTTTGTGTGTGGGTTTCCTTTCATTGTCACTTCCAGACACATGAACCAAATTACATTTTCTAGACTTTGGTAGACACTATATAAAGTTACAGAAGGGTATACGTGTAGGAAATACCTACCAGCAAACTGCATGCTACAAACATTTGGCTCTATTTCCTACTAATTTTGATATCAATTGCTTTAACTTTTCATAGCTCAACTCCTTTCATTATTAATATTAGGTACTGCACACTTATCAATGAATATTGAATGACACAGACCAAGATTTCGTTGCCATTTATTACTGCTTAAAGAAATAACTGTTATTCTTCATTGTTACATCACTTATTTCTGCTCGTCAAAAGCTATTTGAACCCTTCCTTTGGCAAGATGAGGGCAGCCACATTTTAAAATAGTTGTATTTTATTTACTTAGATTCCTTCTTGCTCCTAAGCCCATACTGACATACTACTTTTACAGATGGAATTAAAAGTTCTCCACTACTACAGTAAGAAAGTCTAGCTATGCTTTTCAAAAACATTTATATTGTTTACTAAAAATATACTTCAGAGGGAAGTGTGGGAGAAAAAAGTATTTATTGCTGACATTGGTGTCATTAGAATGTCCTCCTGCCACAGAGAAGTCTGTGGCTTAATAGGTACAGGAGTTCTGCAGGGCAAAGATAGTCTCAGGGTAACTCTCTGGACAATGGACTCCAATTGGGATTTCATTATTTCACAGATTTCTGATTTACCTTGGCCAAATCAGACAAACTTAGCTCTTCAAAAGTTACCCGGCGTCTAAAGATTACTTTGCAGTAATCTTCTTTTAAGCATCTGTATCCATTTTGCCTCTCTAAAATGCAGACAGGATGTCCTTACCCAATACAGATGTTAAGCTAATAAACATTTTAAAGATCACCAGCTCTTGTGTAACAACTGTCAATGACTGATCAGAGGAAAAGGCACCTAGGTTTTTTGAAGCATTTCTTTTGATGAATTCTCATTCTAACTGAAGGGCAAATTCATTTCTTGAATAAAGCAGTACCACTGTCATTAACCTCACTGAATTGCAAGTCTTAGCAAAAAAGCCCAACTTTCCTACTATTACTTTGATTCAAATCATTCATGTTTAAAGAAAGCCAAATTAGTAGGAAATGTGAGTTCAGGTCCATAAAGCAATTTTGGAGATAACAAGCACCTGCATTCTCACCACAGAACACTTTACAACACGAGCACTTTATTGCCTAGCTCACAATTCAGAATTACTATGTATGGGCTCAAGAAGCTCTGGACAACATTAAATGTTAATTATGTTTCCTTTAACATAACTCTCCTTTAGTGTAGCTGTTTCTAGAAATGTCGCATCCATATACAGTTGCACTGTTCTTGAGTTAAGCAGCTTTATTTTAGATGTAAAATAAAAAAAAATCAGGTATTGCATACCTTAGACTTTTTTTTCCTGGATATTTTGTTGGAGGTTTTGTTTAAGACTCCTCTTAAGGAAAGTCCATCATCTTTGTAAGAAAATTAGGAATACTTTTTCTTCTTCAGTCCTGTTCATCTCTGTGGCGTTTCTTGGAAATTGCAAAGAAATGGAGTCATTCTAAATATGGCACTGCTGAACTCACTCACTGCATTGCAATGTCCACATATATTAAATCTGTGGTTTCTTTTCCCTCTCTTAACTATTGTTTTACTCTGATTTTCTTTGCTTTCTGAAAGAGGCCTGCCCATTTTGTAGTTATTTGACTATTGTATACATAAACAAAAATTAGAGGTTAAATACACAAATATTTTCATGCTACTTGCATCTACAAGTAATATTTATTACCTTTGAAGAGACACTGCTCTTTCAACCAGTTCTCTACTCAATGCCATGCTTTACCTTGAAGGTTCATAACTTTTCATCTTACAAAGAAATCTGTCAATTGTTTCGACAGGGGGTTACAGTATTAGATTCCAAAAGACTAATACTCTGCAGCTGGACTGAAGCTGTTCAGTTAGACAACCCTAAGGGCTCTTACTCTGCTACCAGCAACTACTACTGAGAGAAACACACAGAAACAGAAACCAGGAAGGAATGAAATACCAAATTGCAGTAGTACATAGAGGATGCAGAGTTACTGTAGCTTTAAAAAGTTAAAAGTTAAAGAGTAGTAACTAGTCACACCTTCTCCCCTCTGAACAGAAGTACCAAAGCTAGGGCAAATATGAGGGCACACTGTCCCCAAACACCTGAGCTACCTCAGGACCTCCTCCAGGACTTCAATTTGTGAGTGGTATGGCATCTTTTCTTTCAGAAGGCATGATAGAACATCCAAGAGAAAGCTTTTGGAACAGTATCTCCCTCCTGAATGGCTTTTAATGCAAGACAATCATTGCCTGAAGTATAAATAGGCAGATACAGACTTATTCTGAGTTTTATACCTGCAGCTACAAAAATATGAGCAAAAAGTCCCCAAGCAGCCTCTCCTTCATACCAAGATGGCTTCATATTCCAGACAGTTCTCACCATACTCTGATCACACCATTAATCATAAAGGCCCCATAGCTAATGAAATATCCTCTTTGGGAAGAGCACAACAATACTGAAAGGTCAACAGCAGTAAAAGCATGAATCATAACAGCAGGCAATTCTTCTGCCATCATATCAACAATGTACTCAAAAAACAGCATCAGAAGTTGTTTGATCAATGACTGGAGCAGAAGGACAAATGAGCTCAGTGAAAGCCCAGCTCACTGACAGCTACAACAAATGCCTTGACTACAGGTGCTTGAAGTTCAAAACTGTTAGTATTGGGTTCCCCCTTGGAGGCTTCAGTTACAGAATCCCCAGTGCAACAAATGGTTAGCAACAAAGATATTTCTTCTCAGAGCTTTAAGAACAGTGATGCATTGAGGGTTAGATTTAATGGTGCATTATATGTTGGGGATTTGGATTAGCAATTTTAACTACACTCATTCACTAAGTTTTCATTAAAATCTTTTGTTAGTCTACTCCATGAGTTAACTTCAAGCAGCTTTCACAAGGTCTCATGCTATTTCAGACATGCTTTGCTTGAAACAGCTAATTGTGAGATAAGTATCTCATATTACAAAGAGAAACACAATATGTCACTTCTACACAATCATGGCACGTCCTCTGTGCATGCTTTACTGCAGTGAAAGCTACCACCTGCATTATCCACTTGGAGATACCTTTAAATATGTTATGCAGCAATAAAGGAATGTTATCCCACCTTTTTTGTAATCTTTCCTTCTGTTCTTCCACATCAAGTAACTCAGCTGTGAATGTCTTGCACATAACTACATAAATCATTCTAGTCTGAAGCATCTTTCACAAAACAACCACCACATAGTGAGGGTCTACATGTTTAATAAAACACCCTCATGAACCACAGATTGCAGAATAAAACCCCCATTTTTCTGCCCTCAAACTCTAGCAGAAATTTCTACAAGGAAAAGTATCTTAGAACTCAACATGGACAGTCACCACTTCTGAACTTCTGCATTCCTCTACTTTCTTACAGATAAAAATCAGCTTGCACTTGTAACCTCATTCACCAAGAGATCCTTGCAATACCTTACAAACAGTTACACAATTTCTGCTTTTCTTCTTTTAACTGGATATACCAGCTTATACATATAAACCCCTCCAACACAGGTATAATATCAACAAATGTCAGTAATAACTTCATATTATCTCACATTCTGTCCAGGTCTTTTTGGAAAATAAACTTAAAGCAATCTGCTGAACCTCACCAAGGAGAAGTTTTGCAATTTTTATTGGAGCATGGAAATAGCTATAGCTACTTATGCTGAAAAAATATTTGTAACAAGTATTTTTGCAAGCCACAGACCAGCAAATATAATTTTTTAATAAACCAAAAACTACATATAGTAATAGCTCAGTTAACTATACCCTTAATGACATTTAAAGCAACCGAGAATAGAGTTCTTATTGATTTAAACAATGTCTTTCAGCACACCAAAATAAATCTGCAGCTTGCCTAATACCAATCAAAAACATGCACTAGACCAACCATCCTATGCATTAATCACAGTACATAATTGCAATAAAATAACAACCACAGCCTGAATAATGTTCACAGTTTGTTGACAGTGTCAACTGTCAACAGCCAATTGTCAAACACTTTTTTCCCCTGAATAAAATCTTTACTATAGATTTAGAAGAACAAACAATATTTAAAACCTTATCCAGTTGACATTCATGAGATATTTTTCTCATCATTCAGCAATCACTTTTTTCTTCATTTTCTTCAACCAAACTGCTACAACAGCTGCCAGGTCATTTATGTTCTAACATTTACCTTCATGTGTGATTCTCAAAAACATTTCTTCACAAAATGGAACATGGAAAATTGAATAGATATTTCTTGAGGGCAACGAAAATAATGTTGTCTAATGCTGTTTTTTCTAGGTTTGTACATGTTATAAGACTCAGAAATTAGCTCCTTGGGAGAGTAAATGAAGAAGAGTAAGCCCATTCCTTGTACAGCAGAAGCAATAACTCATTGTAACCCCAAGTTAACAAATTTTGCCTAGATTTTTTAAAAATCGACTGATTCTGTTCCAGTCTGGTGCAAATTATGAACCCTCTGCACATTCTGAGCATGCCTTGATAACCACAGATTCCATTATGTGTTTAATAATTGACTATTCAATAGAGCATTGATGCATTTCTGTCTGGAACTAATTCACCTTTGTCTGTGTATCAGCATGAATGTACAGTGAATTACAGATACGGTCTTGAAATGTAAAGGCTACATGCTTTATTCAGCTCAGGTTTTTCCACTCCATATTCATGACAGGCACTGCTTGGAAATTAATATCCTAACTTGTACATGCTAGTATATACACAAAATGATTTATTAGAGCAGTGATTCATTGAAAAGCACCCTGAACCTTTAGCCAAAAAGCAGCACCTTCAATAACAGGTCTGACCTCAACAGTGAAATTACTCCTTGCTGCATTTGCAGAGGTGTCTGTGACATGGCATATTAACAAATAAAAACAGCAGTTGGAGTATTTAAAAGCCACAAAGACTATTGCTATTACTCATATGTATGACTAGCTTTCTGGCAGAAAAGCAAGCACAAGAAGGTTCCTGCTGTTCCATGCTGACCTGTTACCCCAGCATTGCCAAGTCGGGGGGAAGAGAGGGAGGTTTAACAACAAAGTGCTTATTCACAAATATAGGATGTTCCATCTCACAAAAAAAAATAAGCATCTCCATCCACCCCTGTTCTCACCAAACAATCCTAATTGAGGTCAAACAGCCTTGGCAGTTTTGAGCACAAGCTTAATGATATGGCCACACAACCCCACTAAATTCAATCAGTACTGGCTGAAAACTAAAATAAGACCAAAGAAAACAATCTCTAAAATTTTCAACCAATGACATTTCATCTCAAACAGAAAGCAGCAGTTTTTCTCTATTGGGAAAAGTTATCTTTTAGCTGTACAGTAACCAAAGTACTCTTTCAGCTCTGGAAGCTGCATGTCTAAAGGTGAAGTTGATCTGTGGCACACCAGCCAAGCCAGAACCCTTAAGAGCAATCAATTCGCACAAAAACTATTCACCTCACTTTGCAATAACTGCACTATTGGCCCAATGGTGCCTTTGAACTTCCTCCAACTATAACCAATACCTAATGCTTCTGAAGTAGAACAGCACTACACTGCTCTGAACTAAGACAGCAGAACCACAAATGTTAGATTTATTAGCCAGTTATCCAGTTCTTATAAAACACCTCCCTTCCTCCAAACAGCAATAAGGTCAGCAATAGCCTATGGATGATTAGGGACTATAGGAAGTTTTAGTGATTTCACTTACTTCTTCCCAATGCTTGTCTTCATTTTCATCTTGGTTTGCTTCTGGCCACTGTGGTAGAGAAAAAGTAAGAACTAATTAGCAAATCCTTCGGAGTTCGAATTCCCTCAGTCAAATTTGGTGAAAGCTTGCTTCCATCTAATATTATTATTTGTTACACTATCCTATAGCATACATAGGGACAGAAAACACTTTATATGTCAAACAAACCTATTCAATTTAGCATCTTAAGATATTTCAGTTACAGAATCTATTATTACTTCATTATTAGTGTTTATTCTCAGATAAGTACAGAGTATGCTACTATTTCCAACATCTCTTGGCAATCTTACCTTAATCCTTGCTGTCTTCCCAGCCACCCATCCCAATTCTTTGTTTCTAGCCTGTTAACGTGTTCACTTCAAACCATATCAGACTTTCTTTCCTTCCTTTGCAGTTCTTTATTTTCCCCTCAGAGAGTTTAAGGAATACTATAGACCACAAAGAAGGTCTTATTTTGGAAGATGACAAAAAGCACCACAAACATTTTTATACACCTATATGCAGCTGTACCTCCAGAGACATTTCACTAAACTAGATAAAGGTTTTGCCAAGGCTACAATAGAAACCACTACAGTGAGTCCTCTCCAAAGTTCCTATGCAAGAGCATTGTCTTAAGATCTCCAGTGATACTGCCACAGTCACAACTCACATTTGCAAGTTTAAAACATTCCCAAACAAATAGATTTGTTAAACTGTTTTAAGGCTACTTATAGACACCCTACATGCTTAGAGAGATAAATGACCAACAAAACAGGCCTGCTGCATTCTATTATATAAGCACTGTTGCTCAACCACCTGTAGCTACTGATGAGCAGAGTAATTCCTTCGCATATATGGAAAGGACTTAAGTCTTGTCAGCTGCAAGCAATAGTGCAGTTATGGCTCTGTTGTAGCAGTGGCACCACTGCACCTACCCCATTATCTTTTAGGGCTGGATCCCATGTAAAGAAAATGAAACCACTGAAAATATCTGTCCCAGGATTTTTAGGCATCTACATTCAATGCCTTCTAACGTATTTGCAATGTCTGAATTTTATTTCCCTGAGGACTACTGGTTTGAGTATGCAGCTACCCATGTGTTAAACAGCTTCATTCTTGATTGGGTGTTGGTCTGTGGTTGTGTCTCAGCTGGTGCTGGTGGAGCCAGACACAGAAAACGTCAATTTAGCGTTCCTGAGGCAAGCAACAACTTGTGATGTGGACTCCATTCACAGTCCAGTTAAAGTGTTAGTAATAGTACTAACATTTTCAGATGCTATACTTACAGATATTTCTACTCTTCACACCTCTCTTTGTTGACTGTACCATTGATTCCCAGTGATTTATTTTCCTTCATGTTTACTTAACAAGATATGCTCTTTACATATTTATGTGGTGTTCCAGCCCTGATATGTTGCCCTTTCACATCTATAATTCTGGTTTGTTTGGGACTGTGATTACAGATGCATGGGCAACAAAGATACTGAACAGTAAGATCTTATTACACAGCCTGTTGTCCTTGATTTTTCTTCAGGAGAACAAATATTTATTTATGACATAGGAAGCTGGGGTTTTTTTCCTGTTTGCACATAACTCTTTGCATTTAGCAATTTATCTAGGGAAAGATTTGACGATTTTTGGAGATAATGCAGATTCTGCATTGGCTGGAAAATTACTGACATTTCATTGCATGAGGGATGCTGTTTTCAAAGTGGATACTTCACCTTTTAAAGGGCTTATTACAAGTCTGGCTATATGCTATACCATTAGACACAGATAGTCTTTCATCAACAACAATGGCAAGCAACACCACTGTTCAAAAGCTCTAGAGACTTTTTCAACTACTGATGGTTTCTAAGCAGTGAAGACAAACCAACAGCTTCTCATTCCTGACTTGTTTTATGCTCTTCACAGTTGGCTCTCTTGGTTCCCTGTATGCAGGCTAAGTTGTCAAATGCCCCACCCAAGACTAAAATGAAAATGCACTCAGAAATATGTGGGAAAGGAAGAACATGACTAAAACATTCATATCTTTAGTGGAAAAACAGACCAAGCTCTACTTACTGTAGTTTTCTGTCTCTTTTTTACCATGCATATATTGTCAATTGTTAGCACATCCTAGTCAGCTCCTCTATTTGGCAATAATAACTAACAATGACAGTTACACAAGATTTGATGGCTTTCCTGAAGGAAAAAATCTGACACAGCAGTAATGTAATGAAAAAATAAGGAAATAACAAAAAACAAACCCAAAACCCTTAGGTCTGCTTTTCACAGAGCTTTATATAAAATATTCTTCTCTGCAAGGGTTTCTTTCACCAGTCATCTCTGCAGGAAGAGCAGAGCTGCAGCTAAAGTTAGGCACTGCCATCAGATTTTGAATGGCCTGTGCACGGACAAGCCAATTAGTGAGTAGCAATAAGTCATCAGGTGCAACTGAAAGGAATATGCAATCTGGCTTTGCCTTCCTCAAGAGGCACTTATATTCTCATCTATTGCTGCTATAACTTGAAACTCCTCTGCAGTTGCCATCTGGCATGTAAGCGTGGATC
The DNA here is from genome assembly GCA_013399015.1 of Galbula dea. Classification (NCBI taxonomy): domain Eukaryota; kingdom Metazoa; phylum Chordata; class Aves; order Piciformes; family Galbulidae; genus Galbula; species Galbula dea. The sequence goes on along the minus strand of VWZX01006819.1, from coordinate 579,162 downwards.
TGGGCCTAAATGAGAAACAATAAAGATGGATGAGAGCCTCGATGCTTTGTGCTGCACAATACTGCTTTGTAAGAGATCTTTACAACGAAATTATACTGAAATCAAGATTTTGAGCAGCATATTGATGCCTTGTGGTTTCATTTGAAAGTTTATATAAAACAGATTAAATAATATTCTAGCCAAGTCATTAAAAACTAGACTGGTGAGGGCTAAGAGAGAGAGAAATCTCCTAGGTGACAAAGATAACAGACACGAAGAAAGAGAGCTATGTTAAAATAGGGGTAAAATGTGACCTTTCCATCCCATTTAATTGTTATACTTTAAAGTACAATATTGCATGTTTGTTAAAAGTGTACAAATATAAAAAACAAGTTGAATTTATTTATTTTTTTTATTTAAAACCATGCTGTGCATGGATAGTCCTTGAGGTGGATGGCAAAATAATCTGCAGAAGAAAGTCAGGCATCTGCCTAACATGAAGGGGCTGGAGCTGAGCATCACCTGAGTAAGGTTTCCACCACCTGGTGAAATGGTGCAGCTTTTGAAGAGCATAAGAACCATCACCATGTGTGCACAGAGCTATCTCTGTGGGAAGAGTGGCACTGCAATGCCTCCTCAAAACATAAAACCCACACTACTGACCACTTTGTTTGCCCACAGAACTCCTGCTGTACTAACTGTACGATAGGTTATGAGCAGGCAAAAACTCTCTCAATTTCCTCCTGACATCAGTAGAAGAGAACAAAAGGAGGTCATGTGGGGAAAAAAGCCTATAACTATAGTTTGCTCTCAGAAAATAGCAACAAACTCAAGCATTTCAGGAAACCTGTGTGGCTATGGCAGCAGAAATCGAAGCCTGGATTACCTACATTACTTAGAGTGGGGAAATGATGAGCCTTTACAGCAATTCCTCTCAGATAAGTAATAATGAAATCCACATATTACCTCAATTTTTCTCTGTTACACAAGTGTGTGTGTTGTGGAGAAGCTATTCTAAAAATTACAGAGCTCCCCAAAAGATGACAGCTCTGTTTCACAACAAACCTTCAAGGTTTTGAAATTACTCTTTGTTCTGCATTGAAAGAAGACAAAATCCTCTTGGTATCTATATAATGGAATTGTGTCAGACATCCAATTTCATGAAAACCCATATGCTTTCCAGGATGAAACATGTTCTCTTTTCTCTCTGCCCTATCTGTGCAAGAATTCAGCGAGTACTAAGCAGTCCAAACCTTATTACAAAAAACTTGCCACCATGATACATTTCAGTTTTGACTACTGCTATATTTTAACTAAAGGTAATTTAGTTACACTTACTCCAATCATTACAGGCTTGTTCACTGCACTTAAAATAGACTCTTAATGCCCAAAGCTTTGTTGTTCCTCTCATGTACACCAGTGTAAAGTTAGCAAGGTTCTGTTTGGGATGAGAAGGCAAAGAAGTAAGTTCCTAAGTAACGTTTTTTCCTACAGGAGTTTCTCCACTGACTTGGCCTTCCCCATGTCCTACTCTGCTTCCAGCAGTGCTCCTACAGCCAGCCTCTTTCTCTCACAATGCCGCTGTCCCACTAAGCAAAGGGACTTCTGTTCAGCCACACCAGCATGCAGGGAGCCAGCAAGGGCAAATATTGGACTGTGTCACTGAAGGAAGTTTTAACTCTGCTGGTTTACCCATGGACCACAGTGGGGGCATTCCAGCATCTCTGCTGTACAGTAACTTTGCTCTACAGAAACATATTAAAGTACCAGTGTTTTGTCTCACTCTGTTCAGCATCAGACAGCCATAGCAGGAAAACAGGAATGATTTCCTTTGGAGAACAGCATTAGTTCCACTTTCAGCTCAGCAGAACTATGACATCTCAAACTCCCAGTAATGTAGAGGCTTTAGGTATAGGAATGCTGACATTTGACAAAAACGGTGCCATGGTTTCCAGTACAATTATTTAAAAAATCTGCAGGTAAAACTCTGTAGATTCCAGCAGAAGAATGCAGCTGCATGCTAACACCCATCAACAGACAGCCCACAGAGACAAAGAATGAAAAGCAACATGCCAAATACTTCCGTAAAATCCACTTGAAAAAAAACACTGCCAAATTCCTTATACTAAAAAATTGATTTTTAAATGATCTTATAAAAATTCTCTCAGACTGCATCTATGTTGTTATTTTTACTTCCAGTTACCACTCAGAACACTTTTTTAAGAGTCATTAAATTGCCAAATATAAGCCTAATGCTGAGATTTTATCAACCAATAATACCACTCACTATGCTGAAAAGATTATATGGAATGTTATCTGAAACATTATGCAAATAAAACAAGCTAGTGTAATTTCAGAAAAATTAAAAATACAACCACATAAAATCAAGGACCAAAAGGAAAAGACAAACTGAAGGGGAGCCAGAACCTACCAAGATACAAGTGGTATATATTGGTAGAATTTTACAAACAGTGGAGAATTAAGGAGAAACGGAGAAAAAAATACTAGCCACTACAGAGCATCCAAAGGAGGCCACAAAGGCGGTAAAGGGTATAGAGGGGAAGCCTTTATAAGGCTAAAGTCACTTGGTTTGTTCAGCCTGGAGATGAGGAGACTGAGAGGAGACCTCATTGTGATCTACAGCTTCTCAACAAGGTGAAGCAGAGGGGCAGGAGCTGATCTTGTCTGTCTGGTGACCACCGATAGGACGAACGGAACAGGATGAGGCTGTGCCAGGGTAGCTTTAGGTTGGCTATTAGGAAAAGGTTCTTCACTCAGAGGGTGGTGGAGCACCGGAACAGGCTCCACAGGGAAATAGATGCCAAATCCGACAGAATTCATGAAGCATTTGGACAAGGTTCTCAGGCAAATGATATAATTTTGGGGGCTGTCCTGTGCTGAGACACAAGTTGGACTTTATGATCCTTGTGGGTCCTTTCCAACTCAAGAGATTCTACTATTCTATGAATAAAACCAAAACAATTAAAAATGTGTGACAGACTCTTGAATAAAAGAGAGAGAAAGAAAGAAAGAAAGAACGAACATTCTGTCCACCTGTGACAAAAATCCTGCTTTGATCATCATGGAGCCTAAAATGAACAAGAAATGTTTATTTATCTGCCTTTTAGTTTTTATCTTCTAGATAAGTCTTCCTTGCAGCCAAGTTAAAAAGTTTTTTGATTGTTGAGCCCTTTTAAGTTAAGGGTTTTTTTCTTAGATCTCAAATAAAGCTTTGTATTCTGCCCTGTCTCTACCTCTGCTCATTTATCTTCAGAGGAACACAGCCCACTGGAGGCTGCTCTGCTTTGTTTCTGTACTGCATTTTAGCTTTTTGATTTCTATTGCTCACTGCAGTAATAACAGATTTGCTAATGTTTGCCTTTAATTCTAATAGCAATCAAGCAACTGAGTGATTTTCATTTGCTGGAAATGAACATTTTCTTGTCCACCCATATTTGATTTAATGTTCAAACTAACTATAACTGCAGCAGTTAAGTAATTTTAAAAGAAAAGCTCATGTATTTACTTCATACATTAAGCTGAGTGAATGATTGCCTCATTGTCCAAGCCAAGACTTCAAGCTAATGCTTTCCGATTTAGTTACAGAGGGTAAAGGTTAATGAACACTTCCCTCCTGTTCCTCTTCTCCATCTCCTCCCAACAGTATTTTTTTTTAAATCTGAACACTATGTAACAGCAAAGGCCAGATGCCAAGAACTCACAGATTATGCTGACTTGCCATGTTGCTGTTTTGGCAGCTTTTACAACTCCATGGCCTAATTCTGCAGCCTTGACGTGGGTAACTTGTGTAAGACCCTGGGAGCTTTGGGTCTCAAGAACTGCAGTGAGTGCCAAGTTTCATACAGCTACTAATTCATAGCATCTGGAGCAACTTTGGCTTGAATTTCACACTCATAGTTTTACACCTGGACATGGGTATTCTAACTGATGTTTTATTTAATAGTGATAGAAGAGTAACAGAATTACATTGTTGCTTCAAACTCCTACTGGAACTACTCCAGAATAGAAACCCATGAAAATAAGACTCCTGTGATAAAGAGCAGAAGCTGGCCCAGTGATTGCTGTTATCTTTAGGTAATTGTCAGAACATTACATGATTTTGTAGTGGTAACTTTGTCTTAACTTAATTGCTGGAAGACAGGTTTTAATTAGTACATCTTTCCTAATCATCTTGGAACTTTCTATAGTCGTTTGTTCTTCCCCTTGCAGTGTGGCATCTCAGTGCTTCAGCTCCTGCACACATCTCTTTCACATCACTGCACTTGTATGCTTTGCAATTTCATCTCCTTCAAGAAGGCTCAAATGAAAACACAGTTTAGGATCAGACCTACTGCTCCATTTGTTTACCATTAGCAAATTACTCTAGACAGCACTCAGTTCAAGAAGCATTTTATTTATTAAACAGTTTCTTAAAAATTCTAATTTGAAATGGAGAACTCTTGTTCAAGGCAACAAGAAAAAGAAAAACTTATTACTAAAACTATGATTCAGTTTACAACAAAAATGGTGAAGGACAGAATAGCATAGAACAGTTCCCATCGAGATCAGTGGAGCCACAATCATTTGTGTCAACTCAGATGCTCACCCTCAGTTTTCAAGCTTGAAGCACAAGATTTATTCTTTGGATTGGTTTTCTCTTTTGTAAATGAAGCACAATGTTTCCTTTTATAGGGAAACTTATTTATTCCCAAAACACAGAACAGTAATGCAAAATCTACAAAGAAGAGATTTTAATTCTAGCTACTCCTTTTCAGAATAAGCTTTACGTCTAGTAAGCCTGCTCAGAAAAAATAAATGATCCATTATGCACCAGGATGTCAGCTTCATAATGTTTTTTAGAAGTGATTTTCTTTCTCAAAGGGTGTTGGAGGAATTATTGTTTCTATAATGTTGTAGATTGCTTGATAAGAAAGATTAATAAGATTAATAAGAAAGATTAATAAGATTGATAAGAAAGATACACACGTTAGTTACTTTAAAAACTGGCTTTTCACCATTCTATAATCCCACAGTCTAGGCATCTATAGTCCAGGCTGTTTGCATGTCTGAAATGGTTTGTGTAGTTTTTTTGTCCTGTATTAAATGATGAAAAAATCACTCCACCACTAACAATAGTATTTCCCTAACACCTTAAATTCTAAACTGTATTCTAAATTAAAACTTCATGAGAACAGGATAGGATAGAGAAGAGCACTGATTTCAGCACTGCCCATGCTGCCACTTTCATCATCCAGCTTCAAGGATCATTTGCTTGTGTGAGAAATTCAGCATCAGGGAGAAAGACCCAAAACTACATTTATATATGCTTAAAAGCAGATGAGACAGTAGTTAACTGGATTTTCTTTTTTTAAGCTTGTGCCTTGGGAGTGTAATTTATGATTTCAGCCTTTCTAAACTTGTACCTAAAAAGCACATACCCTGATCCCACTCACAAGCTAAAGACCCAAATGCTGAAACCATCCCTCGGCAAGACCAAGCAAAGGTCTGATGTCCAGCTCATGTCTCCATGCAGCAGTGTTTTACTGCTGCATGTACATTTCACACACTAAAGCTTAAAAATACAGTCCAGGATCCTATTTATTTTTTACCACAATGTCAGACAAGAGGAATATTTCTGCCTCCCTTAACATGACAAAAAATAGGTTTGAGGTAGATTCTGAAACAGCTGGTGACATTCTGACATCTCAAGAAACTGGTTTTTACATGCCTTGACAAGCCTCTGGATTTCACTTTTAGCTACGATCTAGTTACACATTTTGTGACACTGGTGTATTTTGCAAAATATTCCATAGCGTATGGAGAATATTGAGCTGACGGACATGGTTTGTGGTGGACTTGGCAGCGTTGTGTTAACAGTTGGACTAGATGATCATAAAGGCCTTTTCTACCTTAAACGATTTTATGATTCTATGATTCCATGACTCTCATCAGAGAAAGCTTCGTTATTCCAAGCCTCTGACAAAGCCACAAGAACTCACAGACTCCTTTCTGTTGCAAATCGACCTGACTGCTCTGAAAACAACCCTGGAGCCACAGAGCCCATCTTCAAATCCCGAAGTCTGGAACGTCACCTTGAGGTGCAGAAACGAGTTAAAACACCAACCTCCCTGCACCCCGACAAGAGGACGTTTAAGCGTGCCTGCCAACGGACTGCCCGCCCTGTCCTGGGTGGCACTGCGGAGCCAGTCCTGGAGGTAGGAACGGGGCAGGCAACGACAGCACTCCCACAGTTTGGCCAGCCCGGCACAGACCGACCCGCCGCGTCACAGCCCTAGTATCGGCGAGACCCAGCCCCGTCGCCCCGCCAGTCGTGGTACGGGAGGGAGGAGTAGGGGAGGTGGCGGTGGGGAGGAGGCTGCGCGGTTCGGCCCTTCCCTCGGGGTCCGAGCGCGGGGCTGCCTCGGCCTGTCCCTGCTTCGGCCATCCGCAGGCGGCCGGGGCTGCCTGGGAGCCCGGAGGGCCGGCGGCTCGGCTGGGCTTCCAGCCAGCGGCCCAAAAGCCAAGGCCTGCCTCCTGGCCTTTGCGGGGTGACCGCCCCGTGTGCCTGGAGCGGAGGGGAAACAGCGCCAGTGTCGGGCAGCCTGTTCGGTGAAGGGACGGGTGTTCACCGTGTGCCCGTGTGTGTCGCCTCACAGTGCGGGTCTGCGGCGTGTCAGTCGGGTTTGTGTCATTGCCGTTTGTTCTAGGGCACCGTGAGCCTTTAGGTTCAGAGACTGAAGTCTTTCAGGCTCTCCACCTCTAATACATTATAAACATTCATCCGGGACTACATAACTATATTTAAATATATATATATATATTTAAAATCGCAAAATAAAGCTGGTTGGTTTTTTGGGTTTTTTTTTCCCTTTTAGAATCATAGAATGGTTCAGGTTGGAAAGGACTTTTCAAGGTCATCTAAGTCCAACCCCCCTGCAGTGAGCAGGGACATCTTTGATCAGGTTGCTCAGAGCCCCAAACCACCTACCTGGGCAACCTGGGCCAGTGTCTCACCCCCCTCAGTGTAAACAATTTCTTCCTTCTATCTAGTCTAAATCTCCTCTCTTTTAGTTTCAAACCATCAGCCCTTGTCCTGTCACAACAGGACCTCCTAAAAAGTCTGTCCCCATGTTTTTTATAGACTCCCTTTAAGTACTGCAAGGCTGCAGGAAGGTCTCCCTGGAGCCTTCTCTTCTTCAGGCTGAACAACCCCAACTCTCTCCTCCTGTCTTCACAGCAGAGAGGTTCCAGCCCTCGCATCATTTTTGTGGCCTCCTCTGAACTCGTTCCAACAGGTCCATGTATTCTGTGCTGAGAACTCCAGAGGGGGACCACCAAGTCTCAGCAGAGTAGAGTAGGGAGGCAGAATCCCCTCCCTTAACCTGCTGGGGATGCAGCCCAGGATAGGGGCAGTTTCCTCAGAACACCTACTCAAGTGCCAGTGAGAGTTAAAGATGACATGAGGATATATGGTTACTTTTTACATCCCTCTTCACCCCCAATCTGTTTAGCTTTTACTGTGTAACTTACTTATCTTTCCCTTTTACTTCGCTTGTAAGATGTTGCTTTCCTCCCTTGTGCAACAGCTGTTGTTTGGTTTTAGAAATGATCCCTGATGTTTGTTTTCTTTAAGCTTTGTAACAATATAATACCTGCCAGTAGTTCATTTTTCAGGCATTATTATTATTTGCTACTTAAGTCTAGTTACATGGTGTGATTCTAGCACTAAATTGGCTGCATGCCTTAAACTCCAGAAATGCAAATTTTATAATTTACTGTAGCTTTCATAAGCTAATTAGCATTCAGATGATCTAAAAGACCTTTGAGGAACCCAGAGATGTTTGAGGGGGCACCGAGGAAACAAAGGGTCATAGTCTTCTCAAAGGGGAATTTCAGCTATTTGAGGTTCTGCTTTTTAAAATAACTTAGTGAGACAAATCAGATTTCATTGCAGTGGTGATTTCTAAGGTCTTAATTAATAAAACATTTAAGTAGCTACTGCTGCATCTGGTGTAGCAGATTAAATTGGCTGGGTGAAGCTGTTAACCCCCAGCCTCCTCCCTGTCCCTAGCAGGGTGCACTTCCCCTGAAGAAGCACTGCCTGCATCCAAAGAGCCAACTTCACAGCTACACTTTTTGCTGTTGGTTTAGTGCAATGCACCACTCAAAAATGCTATAGAAGCCCATTTTTTCACCAAGAACGTTGTATTTTTCTTAACAGTAACAAAAAGAAACTAAGAAATTAGCCATTAGAAGATCTTCAGAAAGGTAAAAAATGCTGTCCTGTGTTAGAATAATGACCTGTCTAGCCTCAGGCAATGGAGAGTGGAGATGCAATTCAGGAAAACTAGCGTGGCGCCTTGCTTCCTGTCGTCTTCCCTGCTGCCAGCCACAGCAGCTTCACTAGGGACACCATCCCTGCTTGAATCTGCCCACTGTACACTTCTGCCTGCTGCACAATTTTGTGTTGCTTTCACTGACTGCTTCCTTGCTCTGGTATTGCAGGGAGAAGTTTTGCATTCAGTTTATCTATGCCTTCATCATTTTGTACAACTCAACTTTAGCCTTCCCCAAGCTCGTCCTCTCCAAACCAAACAGTCCCAGACATTTTTTTTTTGCCTCTTCAATAGTGGTAGCTCCATTCACTTGGCCATTTGAACTTCCCTTCCTGAGCTGAGACCAGAACTTCTCTCAGGAGTCAGGGCATGGACTCATCCAGGTTTTCTGTAGTGCTAAACCAAAATCCTACGTGATGGGCTAAGTACTTTATTCATGATGCTCAGTGTTTTGTTGGCATTTTGGCTGCTACCGAAAAACTGAGGAAGTGCAGTCCAAGTTTTGAAGGTGGCATAACTGTATGGTTATTAATATTTATTTCTGTTATTATGAGAGCTCATAAATATGATTTTATAAGATTGCATGAACTGCTGCTCTAGTGAAAATTGTGACAAGCTCAGATGTGATTTAAGTTTGGGGGTTTCTCTGAAGCTGATTTAGAAACTGCAATGGGACTTGCATTTTCTGACTAACAGTCTGGTGTTGGGATTGAGAGGGGCAACTTCACACTTCTGATATGCTGAATCTGATAGATCATGTATCCTATCACAGACTTTGTTAATGGCTTTCCAGTGAAAGTCAAAGAAATGAAGTGCACCTGGATCACTGGAATTTAACAGTGTTATGATCCATCATGTGGCCCTGAAAAAGCTATTTTAGAGGATTAGAGTGTCATAATAGGCTATGTGTAATATTTATGTGCACCCTGTAAAATTCTTCCTGGCGGGGGTTAGTAACTTTCTGATGAGCAAATAAAATACCACCCTAGATTATACATTTTTCATTTTTTCTCTCACAGATATTTATGTTATATTCATTATTGAAGTGGAAGGTGGGGATATACAGGTAAATATTTGTCATTGTTGAGGAGGATTGATTTCAGTGACAGCACAATGCTGGGAGCTTACTGGCTGGAGTAACTTCTTTTATGGCCAGTGACTCATTATAACAGCATGAGAAAATCTGATATGCAGTCATATTTTTAAGGGATAATTGTGTACTGTGGCTCACTATGATTTGGATCAGCTACTAAAATGTACTTTTTATTTTCTGACTTTGAAAATGTGTCTTGCAACCATAACATCCTTAATGTCACCTGGTGTAACTCAGCTGGGTGCAGTGCAGCTACATGAATTTATACAAGGTAATGATATGGCCCAGTAAAAGAATGGATTTAGGCAGCTTTGAACTTGTTCAAATCTAAATTTCATCTAAATTAGTCTAGATTCACCCTCACAGGAGGAGATAACACTTTTATCCTGTGCTAGGATTCAGTTTATTTCTGTTCTTTGCAGAAATTTTACCTCTAAGGGTCTGTCTGCTTTGTAGCATGCACGTACCAGTGTCTTGTCCTCCAGTTTACTAATTTAACAGCTCATGAATCAGACTGCACTGCTCAGCACTCCGTTGTGCTTCTGATAATTAATCAGATATGGCTCTAATTACTGACTTTCAGCAGAACTTAGCTGTGGTCATCTGTAACGTCATCTATTATTGACATATTGCAGGAATATAGGCAACAGAAAAAGAACTTGCAGGAATTTTCTAATGAAAATTATAATGATTTTTCCATCTTAACACCTTTTTTTATATAGCTTAACTGTGGCCTTCTCATTTGAAGGTATCTGCCCCTGTATGTACCATATTGTTGAAAGCTTTCTAAACTGCAGACGATCACATCTAAGGGAACTGGCATTTATAAGCAGATACCTGCTTGGCCAAGGCTGTTGGTGCACATGCCCAGGGCAGAGCACAGGGACTCACAAGCACTCACCAGGAGCCATACACAGTTATTGCATCAAATGAGAACATACTGTAACTTGTCTCCTTCAAACCTTATTCTTTAATACATCTCTTTCATCATTAAAAAAATACCTATAATGTTCCAAAGCAGCAAACCTTCACAGTCCATGACCAGAACTGTGCTTTCTCTTGCTTCTGTTATTTATAAATCTTGAAGGTGGCAAAGATGACAAAAGGTGTTTTGTCTTTATTGATGAGAAGCACAACAAAAGGCAGTGTCTGTCATGTCAGGAGGAAAGCTGAACTAACAGGAGGTGTAGTCACAGATTTTAGTGACTTTTCTTCATGCAAAAATCAAATGTGGTTGTTTCTTTTTAAAACCAGAATTGCTTTTTAAAAAATAAGTAAATTATTATGCTCTTAAAATAAACATACAGATTTTACTAATACTGCTTGATAACAATGATGTTAACTGAATTATTCCCAAGGTTTCTGTCAAATGCTTTAAATCTAGTTGAAAGTAGAAGTTGAAATCTTTCTGTAGAAATATAGGCAATTATTAAAAACATTAATCACATCAATCAAAAAACACTAGCTCAATCTGGCATCTGTGTCTCTTGCTTTAACAAACTCTTTTCACTTACACACTGTTTTCTTTACAATTCTGAAATACAGTTAATGTTTTTTCCTAGTGGGATTTCAGGTGCTCTGAATTCAGAGAATCACAGAATTATTAAGGTTGGAAAAGACCTTTAAGATCATCAGGTCCAACCATCAACCTATCACCACCATGTCACTAAACCATGTTGCTAAGTAGCACATGTATACACCTTTTAAACCCCTCCAGGGATGGTCACTCCACCACTGCCCTGGGCAGCCTGTGCCAATGCTTAACAACTTTTTCAGTGAACAGAGATTTCCTAATAATCAATCTAAACCTCCCCTGGTGGAGGTTTTAATCAAAGCAGCAGCAAATCAATCCTATGAAAATAGTTCAGAGGTACAGTAGTTAGGGAGGGAGAGCCTCAGTACAAATATAGTTTTGCAATGAGAAACTGAGGCTTTGAAACTGGTTTGCCAGGCAGCAAATACCTAATCAATATAGAATGTCACCATACAATTGTTTCTGCTTTGGCAGTTGTAGTAAATGAAGAACTGTGGAAGTTCATCTCTTTTAGCACCAACACCTAAAAACTACTGTTTAGTACTAACGAGAGAGAAGCTGTAAAAGAAAAAGGTTGATTTTTTTTTTTTGCTATAACAAATTTGATTTGTTAGCAATACCACTTTATACACAGTAAGGGAGTGTTGAGAAAATTATATGAAACAGTGCCTACTCTTAGTAGTTCTTTTGGTTGATTCTTTTTTTCCTCTGGAGCCTCTAGCATTATAATCAATGTCTAAATATACTGGGAAGATACACAGTGCTTTTGGATGGGACAGAACAGGTTCTAAAATTGCATGTGCATAACAATGCCTTGTTCCTTGTAATGCATACACTATGTTTATTGAAATAAGGGCAATACCAGTCTTAGAATGTCTTCCAAATAAATACTGCCTCTTTATATCTAGATTTTTCTCTTCCTTTTCAGTTCCTGGGGTGGTAGAATACTTTGATGCAAGAGTGATTGTAAATACAAAGGTAATTCCTTTATAGAATTAATCACCCTCAGAGGATTCTTGAGATGATCATTTAATGATTATGGAGAACTTGCATGTATGTAGCTTATACAGAAAAGTTTGTCACAGATATGTTAGGGAGAATTAGGGAGAAGACATCATGAAGAATGTGTCTACAGGTTGAGGTTTGTTTGAAGCCAGGTCCAGCCTCTGAAATAGTTGAACATTGGTTCTGATTTCACAGTTATGGAAATGGAAGCAGAGAGATAAGGATCTGAATTCCAAAAGTGCTGAATAATTGCTGTTTCTGCTGATGGATAACATCATTACTTTGCAGCACTCCTAAAAGTTGGGCACCAAGGAAATCCTAGAGAGAAAGTTTATTTCACAAAATCACAGAATGTCAGGGGTTGGAAGGGACCTCAAAAGATCATCAAGTCCAAACCCCTGCCAGAGCAGGATTCCCTAGACTAGGTCACAACAAAGCTTCCCTGACCGGGAGTCGAACCTGGGCCTTGGCAGTGAGAGCACCAAATCCTAACCACTAGACCACCACCTTGTAATACTTTCTTGGTTGCAGCCCCCTTTTAGATGTCATACTCTGTCCTTTCTTCCCCTCCCAATCTATGCTATTTTGGGTGATGTTCTAATGATATTAAAACTTAAGTTAATTAATACCAACTGAGATAGCAGTTGAATCAGATGGCTTTGTTTCAGATCTTAAAGGTTGTACTATACCTGTTGAATAAGTTTAGGACGCACTATAATAGGGGGTGGTTGGAATCCAAATGCTGCTGGTTTGATTTTTATTTACATGTATATATTTTTTATATATATGGAATGTGTGTGTGAAGGGGGTGTATATATGTATAAAAACGTCTTTTGAAATGCCTCTTTATGTTTACTATTAGTACATTCTTGGTTTAAGTTTATTTTTTCTTTTTGTCTTTGTTGTTGTTACAGCAGTACTGTCTGGTTATTGTTAACAATTACAGGTTGAAGTCTTTCTCTGGAGTCTCCAGGGTATCAATGAGGAAGAGCTGCAATCAAACCATCCAAAACATCTGTTTCAGGTGAGAAATAAAGAAGTCTATGGATTAAAAGCTTCTTCTAAAAAACAAAGAAATCTTTCTGTTTATAACTTTCAAGATGGCAAAGAAAAGAAGAGAAAAGGAAATATAAACTACCTCAGAACAGAAGAAAGCATATCAGTCATCGGCTAGCAGATGTAAGAGCTAGAACTGCTATTGGTATGTGCAATAGGGGAAAAAGGGTATGTGTTTTGCCCCCTGATTTGTTTGAGTGAGGTGCTTATGGATACTGCTTGGCAGTTGGGTAAAGTTATATGACTCTGTCATTGGTTTTACATTGTCATATAAGATTGTATAAGCCTATTTGGAGGGCTGGATGCTGAGCAACATCACTGTAGTTATGGCTATAAAAAGTTTCTGCTTCTAGAAAATTCTTAGTCTGGAATTGATTTATCATTGAGAGTTCAGCATTGACTAATCTGCGGCAAGAGGATTTATCTAGTTGGGCCTATAGGAGAACACTTAGATGTTCTAGCAATGATTTCTTTCCCAGTTAATCATAGATACTAATGTTTTGCTACCTGTTTCAAGGCTAAAAGACCTGTCCTCATACAATGAAGAGATATTTACAGAATTGCTGATATTGAACAAAAGAACACTTTGATTTTTCTGAATAAAGAACCTGTAAAGTTTGCATACAGTTTTCACATACGAGTTGTTAGTGTCTGTACAGGGATAGTAAATCAGAGAGGAGAGAGAGTGCTGCAAAATGTGCTTTCTACAGCTGCTGCAATTGTAGACAATAAGATTGTTGCTAACTTTCAATGGCTGTACAGCCAGAGAGTTTTTTCTCCCCCAGTATAACTCCCTTGGTATGATGGGAGATTGGAAAAATGACTAAAGTAAAAGGAAAACATTGTAAAAGAAACTTTATATGTATAGTCAGTACTAGATGGTCAAGGTACAGATAGCACATATGGTTCAAGGAATTTTCTGTGTAAAATGTTTGGAAAGTGCCAACATATCACAGGTGAAAATATTAGAACTTGTTATTAGGTGCAATGAATGCTGTTAAATGGTACAGTCCTAGTCTTCAGAGTTATAAATCCTCTGTAAATGAACTGATGGAGTTTGGAGCTATAAAACATCAACTTGACATTGATTTAACCATTGTTGTTAAATTTTTCTATGAAATAAGAAAAGGAGGGGGAAAAAAAGCGAATATAAGGACTAGAAACAGTGAGAGGTAGGCTCTGAAGTACAGTGCTTTGGTACACTGCATATCGAGAGTAGAATTTGGCTAAACAGAGCACAGAATCCATACCAGATTCGGTCTGTTAACCCAAGATTGTTAACCCATGATTCTGAAGTTTGGAATGCAATTGTCTTCTGCAGGAAGGCTGTTACACTTGATGGAGAGGGCTAGAAGTCAGGGGAAGGGAATAGAATGGTGTATGTATGATATATGGGTGTGAACACTGCAGAGATTTCAAACCCTAGGAAAAGAAGAGAGCCCCATCTGAAAATTGGATTCACAGATATGTACGTGGGACACAACTGTTTCTATCATGCCAAATATATTCTGGATTAGTTGTAAAAAGAGCTATGCAAATAAGCAGCACCAAGTACAGTGACTATCTTAAACTGATTTCCACTGCACTTTTACTGAGATGACTGACATTCTTATGTAAGGCTTGTTTGTAAATGCACCTGCAATGCTCCTGGCAGCACTGCTCCCCACCCATTCACCCTATTGATAGCTTTTTAATGTCCCTGGTGTTTTCCTGTAAGGGCTATAGTTTCTTCTCCCTGCTGTTCCCTGTTGTTGATCCACCATTGCTTGCTCTGCCATCCAACAAAGACGCTGTATAGGCGATAGCTGATAACCTGGCTAGCAGCATTTGCTGGCTGGCTGATGGGCCACCAGCCACTGCCTGCCCACCCCTAAGGGAGTCAGACTTCAGTTTGGGTGTTGCATGTGGGGTTTTGTCATATGTTGCAAAGGTCCATTGTAATTTACTCTTAATTTTTAAAAAAATTTGGTTTTGTAGCAGGCCTACAGGTTCCAAAGTTATTAATGAAACCTTGTTTTCTGAGAAAGGCAGGTTTAAAAGAAAAAATGTGAAAAATCTGACAGTTTTTAATTATAGTATCAATATGAATCTCTAGAAATATTTTCCAGTGATCTCTGTATGTGGAGAAGCAGAATTTGTTGATACTTCCCTAATGGATCACAGAATCATAGAATGGCCCAGGTTGGAAGGGACCTTAAAGATCGCCTAGTTCCAACCCATCTGCCATGGGCAGGGACACCTCACATTAGACCAGGTTGCCCAGGGCCACTTCCAGCCTGGCCTTGAACACTGCCCGGGATGGGGCATCCACAACCTCTCTGGGCAACCTGTTCCAGTGCCTCACCACTCTCTGGGTAAAGAACCTCCTTCTAATCTCTAGTCTAAATTTCCCCTCCTTCAGCTTGTAATCATTCCCCCTTGTCCTGTTGTAATCTGACCAGCTGAAAAGTCTCTCCCCTTCTATCTTGTAATTCCCCTTTAGGTACTGAAAGGCTGCTATAAGGTCCCCTCAAAGCCTTCTCTTCTCCAGGCTGAACAACCCCAACTCCTTCAGCCTATCCTTGTAGGGGAGGTGCTCCAGCCCTCTGATCATCAAATATCAAAGAACACATTTGTTTCTGAGCTAGTCCTCCCATATACTGTGATGACAGAGAGGACTGATCTTCTGATACTTCACTAGTATCCAGGAGCAGCCAGTTCTGAACATAGTGCTCCTTCTAGTTTGAGGAATGATGGATAGACTGCTCTTAGTCATGTTTGTCTTTTATTTTAATTTTTTTTTTTTTAGGGTGAAGTTCTGATGTGTTGATGTCAGAATGAAGAGCAGGATACCTGTCATTCTTCTAGCTTGTGGGTCCTTCAACCCCATCACAAACATGCATATGCGTTTATTTGAGCTGGCTAGAGATCACCTGCACCAAACAGGTCAGTAAGAGATTGTTAGGACCACACCTCCCCCCCTGTTTTATTGTGAAAAGGAAGAAAGGTTTTTAACACTCACTGTAGCTAACCTATCACTTTACAACTGCCTTAATTTTAATATAGGTTATTGATCATTCAGTATGAGAATTCATGGCATATTAAATACAGAAAGTCTAGCTTTACCTTTTCCTTTGACTCACTACATAATAATGAGCTTTCATGCAAATAAACTAGAAGTTTTACCAGCAGGATCATACTCATGGAAGAGATTGAGCCTTGTGGAAGAGCATGCTTAACAACTTTGAAACTGAGAAGAAACATTTTGTTGGAATTTCATGCTTTTAAGATACATTGTGTTTTACTATGAAGAAGTGTTAACAGTTAGCATTTTTGACAGCCAGGTGAAACTGGCAAAAAGATGAAACATTAATTATTCATTATCCATCTTCACTAAGACACACAACCTATCTCCCCCAGGAAAAATAATTTCCTCATAAAGGAGATCAGAAAAGCTAGATGTCAGCAGGCTAGAAAGTTTCAGCAGCAAAGGAGAAAGGTAGATAACATCAGGAACTTAAGCAAGGATCAGAAAAGCTCCTGAGAAGCAGTAAACTCCAAGCTTAATCAACTACTTAGTTGCTGAAGCTTTTATCTGTCAGCTAAAATACACACAGGTTTCTGGGAGAAGTTGGAAGGGAATCCTAATTTATTGGAACCTAACAGAGAAGTTCCTAGGTAGTTCAGTAGGAACCTGAACAGAAAATAATAGTAAAAAGGATTTTGCTGTCAAATTGTGGGGAGGAGAGGAGAGAATATGGTAGCCCACTGATACCATTGTGCAGTAAAATCTACATACTACATATTCACCATACACAATGAGAACACTATGACTTTCATGAGGAAGAATTACATAACCAGGACAGAGGGTTGCCTCTACCAGTCTGTTGTACCTGTAAAATGCTTTTGTTGCTCCTGCAGGACTAGAAATAATGGGTTAAAAAGGGATTTGGATTGGCTTTTCTTGCTGTAATTTTGTAACTGCTTCTGCTGCCTAGGTGTGCAAGGAGTAGAAAGGCAACGTGAGACCAAAGTTGTGTGTTATAGCCTACTAACTTATTTCTTTACCTTGAGAGAAGGATTGAACTGGGAAATGAATTATGATTCTGCCTGAATCATAATTCATTGTCCGGTCTGCTGCAGGGTCTGTGTAACAAGACACCCCTTCCTCAGAGCACTTTACTGAAACAAGTCATGTGAAAATCAGATTAAAAATGAAAGTTTGAAAGGCTGAAGTGAAAGTTGTGCATTACTTTGCACCTCACTAACATCAGTGCTTAGTTGTGGATAGGGTGTGACTTGCCTTTTGACTTCTTAGTTTAATGTGCAGAATCTTATTATTATAAGCAGTTCATGCACTAAAGAAGGGACTTCATTTGTGTGGGGTTTGCCTGTAGTGCCATCATTGCATGTTCTGAATGTCTACCCCATGATGTCAGCAAACCAAAAATCCTCATTTAACTTGTGGAAGCTTTACCCATCCTAGGTAGAGGTAGCTTTACTTGAAGCAACTATAGATATAGATACAGGTATGGGTATATTGTATGTATGGCTATGTGCAAATCTGGTATATGGTCTTTCTTGCTATAGTGAAGACAGTTTCTCAAACAGAAGAGGTTGGCAACATGCTGTAAAAATGATCGATTCTGGATGCTTGTTTTATATGCCATGCCACTTTTTAAATACAACAGACATAGTGTACGTGTGACTGAATAACTCTAATGATTCTCTTTATCTGGGTTTTGTCTCTACTTAGGTCAATTTGAATCTTCTCAGATTCAATCCATTGTTTTAAAATTGTTTCTTGAAACTTGCAGTGACTATCGCAAATGCCTTTCCAGTCTGTTAATATCTATTAATGCCAGATGCATTTGACTGTATTTCTCATTTGGCCATAATGTCCAAAGAAACAGTACTAAAATAAACCTATGTAAGATGTTTAAAAGTTTTTTTCCAAGTATTACCAGTGGAGGGTACTTATATCACCAGATGTCCAGATAAGACCAATTGCGATAGAAGGAAAGGAGGATGGTATGAAAGGCAAAATGTTTCTGTCTGTGACAAAACAGATGCAAGGAAGAGGTGAAGGAAAATGTTACTGTCTTTTGAAAACTTGGAAAGAATATAACAGAATCAAGGGCTTATATCAGATGCAGAGTTAGGCAGCAAAGATGAGAAGTCTAAGGAGTAATTAGTCACTAACCAGCCTTGGGAATGTAGAAGTTTATGTTGTTGAAGGACTGCATCTAATTAAAATGAACTGATATTTTCAAGAAAATGATAGGAACAGATTGTAACAGCAGCAAGTCAGCATAAGTGTACAGGCTTCAGTTTGTTTTCCTGCAGCAATTCTGATAACTGGAATTTGAAAACAACACAAAATAACCCTGGTTTGATCTTACCATTTGGTCTTGTGTATAGCAATACAGATGTATCAATGCAATAGGATCAGATCAGCAGTAGTTCCTCACTACGTATACAATAAAACCTGAAAGATAATAGTTAAAATTAACTGAACTTACAAAATGAAAAGGATACAAATGTTTGGGGTTTTGTTGTATTTTGAGGTCTTGATATGAAATG
Organism: Galbula dea; assembly: GCA_013399015.1. Taxonomy (NCBI): domain Eukaryota; kingdom Metazoa; phylum Chordata; class Aves; order Piciformes; family Galbulidae; genus Galbula; species Galbula dea. The sequence continues at coordinate 560,597 of VWZX01006819.1, read as the reverse complement.
TTAATAGTAGATGAGATGTGTAGAGATCACTCAGCATTTATCTGAGGACTGATCATTGTGCATGCTCAGTTACTCAGCTTTTGGAGGAGAGACTTCCTGAAGTTGCAGTTTGAGTGGCTGTCTGACTACAGAGGTAAATCTGTATCCTCAGGCCCTATAGTTCACTCAGCCAGGTGGATATGATTTATGTTTGTCTAGGTACTCATATGGCATCTGTCACTACAATTTCTGCACACCTCATCTAATCCAGTGAATGCATCTTTCAAGCACTCTGAAGTGGTGAAGGTAAAGCCATCCATCCTATGCAGAGCTAGCCTAAAAGATTGTCCCTTGCTGCTCTGATGTATTTGTTGTTTATGTTGACTTTCAGTGCAATGATTGCTGAATTGTTTACCCCTTTGATTTTCCTTCTGTTGAATTTCCCTCACAGAAGGTGACTGACCATGCAGTTAAAATGTGTTGCTTATTTTGTTACTTTTTCATGCTTGGCAGTTTCTACATACATACCATGGGAAGGTAAGCACAGGATGGTATCTTTTTGATATTTAGTCTGTAAATTGTTTTGAACTCAGATATTTGGGATTTATTGTATCTAGTCATTATGTGATGCTTTGGTTTTCATTTTCTTCCCTATATGGCATCGGAACAAAGATGTTAGATATCCCTCTTTCCACTCCAGTTAATTATAGCCTATAAATAAAATTAACATTTTGGTTTAAATGGAGCAATGAAAAATCCTTGTCTTTGCTTTCCTAGCATAACTATTGAATTCTTGTGGGTTCAAGGGGAACCATGGCTACTACTTCAATACAGAAGTTATTTAGAGCCAAAAATAAAATATTCTCCTATATTTTGAGTGGTAAAGGTTGCCTTTTTAGGTGGAAGGTTCTCATGTGCATCACGTTTGCATAGTGCAGGGTTACTTAGTTCATAGAATCATAGAATCCTTATGGTTGGAAAAGACCTCTGAGATCATTGAGTCCCAACTGTTAACCTCACACCACCATGCTCACCACTAAACCATGCGCCAGGTACCACATCTACACATGTCCTGAACAATTCCAGGGATGGTGATTCCATCAGTTCTCGGGAAGAAGTTATTGTGAATCATCTCAAGCAGTTATTGTATTTGACTTTTGATACCTTAAGTGTTAGCAACCTTCATTTTTCTCTTCCATTTGGTTTCATTTCAGCTTTGGAACAAACTGATCAGAAGCTCTTATCTCATCCAATTTGTGCAGCTCTAGCCCGGACTAGAGACTGAAATCTTTATAGCTCACAAGGATATTGCAGAGTTGGAGTCATTCTTGGCTGGCATAATTTCACACAATTTTAATTTTTATATGTAATATATATTTTTTAAATAGAAAAGAGCAATTAATATCTGTAGAAACTCAAAGGAACTGAAAGATGAAAATCATTGTATAAGAAAAATCTTGTAATAGGGTAATGTATTAATGAATTTAAACTGTAATTTCTTTCCCTTTAAATGAGAATTTTTATAGCATTGTATATTATCAAAATATACTAGAATATATCAAAAGAGTATAATTGTTGTTCGTACATCAAGTGAAAATATTTCCAGTTTCAGATCAAGAAATGGATTTAACTATATACACATCTTGCATATTGCTGGAAAATTTTATCTTGCTCTGTTGATCATTTTGCTTATAATGAGATTGTTTTAAAACAGGATAGTTGGACTGACAGTTTAACAGGAGACAGGCCTGTAAATCTCATGGAATTTTAATGCTGTTTTTTAAGTCCAGCTCACTTAAGTTCTTTTGAAAATGTTACCCTATACATCAAAACAAATGTGAAATTGCTAAATTCTAATTTAAAAATATTAAATTACCATGTTCCTGTATCAGAAATTTTGAGTCCAGGGATACCATTTTCATTACAAAGCAATAGAAGGAACTTGCTGCATTCTTTAAGTTTCTTTGCTGAAACAATTGAATTAGAAAAAAGGAAGAGTATTTTTTTTCCCCTTCATTATCATATTTATTATAGTTATTTAAAATGCATGTGTTATATTAGAAATCATTTTGTGTCATTTCTGTTTATTTGAAACACCCTTTCTCTCCTCTCTGGTTCTTGAGGGATGCAGCTCATATCAGTGCTTTATTTCCCTGCTGATTTATTAAAAATGAGAACTTCATTTTTGTTTCCTTATTTGATGCCAGAACTGCAAAGTCTTCACAAAAAGAGCTTCTGGTATTAATGATTAGATTATATTATAGCAGTAGAAAAATCTGGGCATATTTTCAAATATTAGCCAGATAAAAAGGGTCTTTTATGGCTGCTAAGCTGATGTTTAGACTACAGTGCTCTAAGTCTCAATTTAAATTCTGTTAGCCCCATCTTTGTTCTTGAATCTTCTGATTTGTCTGAATCACATGAATCACAGCTGCAGTAATGTGCTATAATTCTGGCTTTAACACAATGAAAAGGCACAGTGATTTTGATAAATAACAAGCATGAGATGTTTAAGAACAAAGCAGTGGTCAGTTAAGTCATCCATTGGTCTGGCTATATAAAAGCTGTACTTATTGGAATATAAAACTGAATTATAGCTACCAATTTTGGTACTTTGCATCATAAATTATAAAACATTTCTACTTGCTTGAAAATGTTATGTTCATCCAGTCTTCCTTAATAGGATAAATGTATTGATAGTAATTGTGAGCAATTCACAGAAGAACAAGAAGGCTGCTTTTAATTTTTTTAATTGCTGTTTCTGTATTAAAAATAATAACTAGATCAGGCTGTTCATAACCCACTATAACTTTGAAGTTAACCGTGTTTTGAAGAGGTTGGACTAGGTGAGCTCCCAAGGTCACATCCACCCTAAATTTCCAGGACCCTGTGAGTATGACTTCTTTTTCTTTTCTTTTTTTTTTTTTTTCAAAAGGAAGGTATCAAGTGATTGAAGGCATAATGTCTCCTGTTAATGATGACTACAGAAAGAAAGGCTTGGTTTCAGCAAGGCACCGCATAGCAATGGCTAAACTAGCACTGGAGACATCTGACTGGATTCGAGTTGATCCATGGGAGAGTGAGCAGGAGACATGGACAGAGACAGTAAAAGTATTAAGGTCATTATATATTTTTTTCCTTTATTAAATTACTGATTGCCAAAAATCTGTCAGGCTAACGGATCAATGCACAGAACTCACTCGTGTAAAACATCCAAGTGAAGCAGAACATGTCTGTTTATGGCATCATCTGCTATGAGATAAAGTATTAGATCTACGAGCAGCGAAAATTCTCATCACTTTCCTTCAGAAAGGCTGCACAGTCAGTAATTCCCATCTGGAGTCTTTCCTTCTTTAGTGCCAAGCAGAGGCTTTCCCCAGACCTGTACAAAAAAGCATAATACTGCACTTGTACCCTTTAAGTAGTTAGATGCATATGCAAAGCCTCTGCTAAGAAAAGGGTCTTGGAAAATTGTAGTTACTCAGTTCTTGGTTCTCATGTTTTTTCTCTTGTTCTTGAGTCTCTAAGCAGGTAATACAGAGATCTTAATCAGAAAGTGAGTTTACAAACAAAGCTATTCTTCAGGAGCATTCCTGTTCCAGAGTAGCTCTGTTTCCATTGTTCTGTCTTCAGCTTTTATCTGTTCACACGCCCTGGAATATGTTTTCTTATTAACTCTAATGGCAAGTTAAACCTAAGTCCATAACTGCTGACGTTTTCCTAAAATCACTGAGTTTGCTGTGGGTTTGTGGTGGAAGGAAGAAAAACCCCAATTGTCCAAAACCTGCTAACTTGATGTGAGCACCTTGAAACATGCCTTTTTCCCATGTGGTTGGTCATGGTAATAAATGTATTGTGGGGCTAGGTATGAAAACACAAACTTCTTGTGCTAGCCACTTTTGGAAATGTAGATGCTACAGAAATTGACATATTGCTAAAGACTCCATGGATGTCTTTGAAGAAAGCAGATGTGCTTCTTCATTTCTGTCCACATTTTCTAGGTTACTTTCTAACTGGAAACAGTTGTTTGTAAGCTTAAGGCTCTAAAATGTGCCTTCCAACAACTGCCCAGAAAGCTCTTATGGCTCTGTGAAAGCAATTAAAACCCAGACCTGTTAACTTTACAAAAGCATACATAAAATATCCTACATACTTTAAAAAAACTGCACCAGTAGAGCCTTTTAGTTCTGCTTTTATTTGCTTTGCTGAGTGAACATAGACACGTAGTTGTTTTTTGCCCCTTCTCTCCAGCCAGCAGAACAGGATTGGGGTGGGAGGAAGACCAGGCAACCCTACCCTATCTTTGCAGAAGATGACTATTTTTTTCTCTAATCACACTTGTGTATTTAAGTGTGAGAAATCACCAAGGGTCTGTCCTGCAGTATTGGTTTGGTATGGGATTTTTCCCCTGAACTTCAGTTTTGTAAAACTATTTTCCTCTAGAGAAGCAGCCACAAATAAGTTGATCCTACTTGCAAAGCCTTTGACCTTGCACAGCTCCAGCTGTGAGTACTGCTTGCAGGATTGGGTTTGTAAATTGTAAATCCACTTCAGAGTCTTTTAGTATAAGAGGTAAAATAGATAAAACCTGTATATGTAATTTTCTGCTCAGGGAGAACAGTATCAATGTGGTATGAACAGCATAATTTCCTACCACTCTAGAAAGTGAACTGCTAGTTTTATAAATATATCCATAAAATGTTAAAATGGATGCCTGTTAAGGAGAGAAATGAGTTTAAAGCATTTTCTCCCAATTGATAACCTGCATTGGTGAGCTGAACCAGTGCCATAATCTAATGCTGAACCCTGTCCCCTGAAGAGAGAAGCAGTGTCCTGGAGAAACAGCCCCATGTAGGTTTTGTATTGTAGGCTTTATATTGTATTTTAACTGTCACACATGAATATTAAATAAAGAGTGGCTCTAGGTCTAGATCCTTTCCAAGTATAACTAGGCAATGGTTTACTGTGGAGTTGTGCTTCTTCACAAGTTTGAAGGTTAATCTATAGATTCTTCCTTGGTCAAAGAACCAAGAACAAATTGCTTTCCTCCCTTCCTCAGGTAGGAAACTTTAGTACCAATAGAAAGAGTTCTTGCTATTGCAAGGCAAAGGCAAACTGAACCTAAATGTCTCTTCTTATCAGTATTTTGAATTGTGCACTTAACTGCAGTAGAACATTGTGTCCTGAGACACATGAATGGTCTTTTCCTAGGGTACTTCTTTTACCTGAGTGCAATGAAATTGTCCTATTTCATCAAAATCTGTGGATTTTGCAGAGGCTCCCAGACAGGTATGACATAAAAGAATTTTAAGCAGCAAAGCTCGTATCCCACTTGTGGCAGTGCTATCAGTGCCTGTTACATTAAGTGAGCGTGGAGATTTTGGAGACTATCTCAAGGCTTTTTTTAGAGAGGAGCAGGGAACATGATAGAGCTATTTCCCACTTAGCTGCTGTTTCTGAGTATTCTTCCTGAACAAGAAAACAGTGTTGTTAGTAACCAAAGAACTTAATTCCTCTTGTAATGTAGATTTGATTGTGGTGCAGATATACTATGAATTAATTTAGAATTGGCAAAGATCTCTCTTACCCAACTTCTGTTGAATTGTGCTTGTGATTTAATTATATAGTTATTCAAAGCTTCATACACCCTTCAGAAAATGCTCAATAAACTGACAGATTGGTTTGTCCTTTTTGGTGTAGCTTTAAAATACTGTAACCCTCCCTGCCCTAGCAGTTGAGACACCTGCTGTACAGGCATTTTGGCAGTCAAGAATTTGCAGTACTTGTAACATTAGTCTTGCAGTGAGCTCTTTGCCAAGAGTTCTTATTTTTGAATCGTGTCCCCAGAATGCCAGTCCATGATATGAAGCTACATGTACTTGTGTATACATAGCATCAGCCTGCTTACTACAAGGCAGGATTAAAAATAGACATGTAGGAAGCCACAGGCCAAGCTACTCCTACCCACTCTGAGCTACCATATGTCCCTCACCTCTTGCCTATGTAGTTTCTTTATCCAGTGGCTGAATATCAAAAGTTACTGGAGGTCATTATGCAGCTTGTCTAGGTGAATGTTCTTGACACTTGTGCAACTTATTCCTGTGGCTAAAAGTATTTGTGTTATTTGAAGAGTATACATTTAAATCACTGAACTCTTAATTCATTTCTCAGGCCAGACAATCAGAGGGTTATCTTTGGCTTTGTACACATAATGAATTCAGACTGTACCTACAGCTCAACTGCTTTGAAACAGTTCTATAAGACCTGATGGTCACTTTGGCTATGCGTGTACTACACAGAGATGGAACACTGGCTTGAGTCTGTGTCTACCTGTCCTGTTTAACCCCGAACTTGTTTTCTGAAATTATTTTGGCTTATGCCAATATGAACAATGCCTAAGCACAGCTCAGGATGGTGCAAGTCAGGAACTGTTCTAAACAGGCAAGGCCATGCTGATTTGGGAGGAAGGTTGTTTAGATGTTTGGATCTAAGATTGGCACTCACCCTCATGATCAAAGAAGGGACTGCTACCATGAGGAGGTAGTACCCGTGCTGTAGTGGGGCACCAGCGATTAGCAAAAGAACAAGGTAATAGAAACCTGGAAAAACTGCCAAAAGGGTCGTTCATGGATCTGAACTCAGAAAAATCAGAAGCATGGCAGGTGCCAAAAATCTTATGAAAATTGTGTATTTTGAGTTTCTCAGAATTGTGCTTATTTTTAATTAAAATGAAAGGGAAAAACACAAGGTGTAAACTCAGAGAATATCTTTTTTGGAGAAGAGTATAAGAAAGCACAAGAATGTCTCCTCCTGAAAACTGAGCACACATTATAGAAAGATCATCATGAAGAGTTCTATTTAATCAAGAGATTAAATCTAGTGATTGAAGTGTGATTTCATTCCATTTCAAGCAAAAACTTCCACAATGTTTTGAATGTAACATTGCTACCAAAATTGCCACAATGGTCAAATTTCAAAAAAGGAATTGAAAACCAGAATGCCATTATGGAGATAGCTTGTGAATTCTGCAAAATGTTAACTACATTGATACTAATCTCATGGTAGAATGAAATATGCTGAATTCTTAACTAATTGTATTCAGATCCAAAGTGCATAAAAGCAGACTGTGTTCTTGAATCCGAAAGTGCCAGGTAATCGCTTTGTGCATCTCTGAGAGGATTATCTCACACAGAAGCCTTTATTTTAAATGCAGGCACCATTACAATGAATCACTTAGACTGCTGCAGTCCAAGACGGAATTCATGAAAAACAAACAGCCCATAGAGGGATCTACAGGGGATTCCCTTTCCTACCAGCACTCAGGTTGGTTCATAACTGTAAACACAACTCTTTGATAGCAGTAGTAACAACACAGCACCAGACTAGACTGACTGATGAAAACGTTGAAAATGGTAGCTGGTAAATTTTGAGGGTTGGAGCTGCCCGCCAAAACCAAGCCATGCCAAATACCAGCAGAGAGACCTACTTTGGAGTTGTATTAATTCTTGGGTTTATAAGCATCTTTTTAGCTGGACCAGAGATGTATGTTGTGGACCTGTTGTTTTTGCAAAGCACAGAATATATGAATAAAAAGTATCAAAAAGAATAGGGACTACTTTTAATTGTAATTCTGACGTTAGACAATGGATGAAGTATATAAATACCACACCAGTGATGCTGATGCATTGGTGTTTTCTGCATTTCTGGACAGAAAAGTCTCTATTGACATTTTTAGTATGGCAGGTTCTGGAAACACTGCTAGTTTTGGGTTCCTTATTTTATCATATTCCCCAGCCCTTCAGCTTGCTAGGATGCTGCTGGATTTTTGATACAGTACATTTTCCCTGTACTACTGCAGCACATACATTCATGGACATAAATAATGTCTTTTTCTCTGTATTTCAGTGTCCAGGGACTTGCTGTCCCTCCTTGATTCACCAAATATAGCTTCATGTGCAGTATGTCCTCTTCTGCATATTAGAGATGGCTGATTGTCTCAATTCATTTTTAATTTAATCCCCTGCACTTCAAGTACCTCAGCTGCCTTTCATGAAAAGGTTTGTTGTCCCTTCTTGAATGATTTTCCCTTGCATATTCCAACAGCAGTCTCCCTTTGTTAGATCCAACTGCTTCCATTGCATTAATAGTTATTTCTCCTGTAGCTTACCCTCTCCTTTTTCCCTGCACAACACTTCACTGAATTGCAATTCATTTCTGTCCACCATCATTGACTGAGCTATGCCTATCAAAAACAAGCAAAAATTGCTCTGATCCAGACATATCATGGCCTGAAACAAAGGCTGTTGTACTTACTAAAAAATGGAGCATTGCAGCAGCCATTTGGGCTTTATACCATTATCTGTAGTGAAAGCTGCAGATCATCATTTAGTAAAGTGCCCTTGAAAGGCCAAAGATACATTTTTCTCATTGGCACAGAAGATATGGGGATATGCAGAGATGTATTTGTAAAACTGATAGCCTTTTTGTAAAGCCTACAATCTGTTGATTTAGCTTTCAATAACCTGGAACTGCATTGCATGTACATTCAGAGAAAGCCCATCAATGCTATAAAAACTCTAGCGTAATACTGACTCTTAATACAGCTTGGGTCAGAGGATTGTTTTTTTGTGGAGGTTGCTGTTAAGTAAAAAGCAAGCTGTAATGTAAAACCCAGGTAAAGCTGTGGAAAGCAGGGGACTGGAAACAGTATAAACAGGAACTGAGGACAAAGAACTCGAAAGGAAGAGTAGAATCTGTGAGTGGAAAGACAAGAAGATTGGAACTGGCATGAGGAAATAGATGGGCAGAGGATGCCTTGGAAAGGGTGGAGCAGAAAAGATCAGCTTTATCATGACAGGGCTTCCAGGGTTGTGTGGATCCTGAGGTTCTTAGTATCTCATCATTCATCAGCTGTCAGAAGTATCTGGGGCATTCTTTCCGAGTTCACACAGAGTTCCTGTGTGGACCAGGGCTACACAGGAATCACAAGCAACTATATCATTATGGAATGTATCTGTATCATTATCTGTATGTATCTGTATCATTACAGAATCATAGAATCTCTATGGCTGGAAAAGACCTCCAAGATTATCAAGTCCAACCACCAACCCAATACTACCGTGCTCAGCACTAAGCCATGTCCCAGTTCCCTGGGCAGCCTGTTCCAATGTTTGATAACCCTCTCGGTGAAGAAATTTTTCCTAATATCTAATCTGAACTTCCCCTGGTGCAACTTCAAGCCATTTCCTCTAGTCCTGTCATTTGTTGATCTTGGGAAAAGATTAGATAGTCAATCACATTGTAGATGATAGAAGTGCACAAAGCAAGGTGAAAATCTGGGTTGTTGTCTGGCTACAGTGACAGTATGCAGACATGATGTCTGTGTGCCAGAGCACAGCAGGACTAGGGCTGGGGACACCTATCTGGCATAGTGGCAGTCAAAGGCCTCACCACTTGGGGTTGGTCCCACAGTACCTGAGCAAAGTGAGAAGTGCAGGCTGGGTGGGAGCAGCCAGCTTCAACCCAGGCTAGTCTTTGTGCTACAGTAATTCTCTTCTTTATTTGCTGCTTCTCCTTTTGGGCTTGCTTGAGGGGAAAAGTAATTCTCCTTTAACATTGTACAGATAATATTTGATAGGCTGTGAGTGATGATGAAGTAGGTGATAAAGTAATCGTGACCAGACATATAAAATCCAAGCCAAATTTTTCTTGCAACCTTTTGAAAGAAAACTGCTTAAAGGTAAATGATTTAAAAAAACCAAGAAGGATGAGTTAAAACCAATTTTAAGTATAAACTTCCTAGAAAACAGAGCAAGTATAGAAATCTCTCATTTCCTTTTGTCTTTCCAGTTCTACCAGAATTAAAACTGCTCTGTGGGGCTGATTTTCTACAGACATTTAAGACACCCAATCTCTGGAAGGAAGAACACATCAAAGAAATTGTGGAAAAGTTTGGTTTGGTGTGTATTAGCCGTGCTGGCTCTAGTCCTGCTCAGTATATTAATGAATCAGACCTTCTAACTAAATTTCAGCATAATATCTTTCTGGTGAAAGAATGGATTCAGAATGAAATCAGTGCAACACAGATACGTTATGCTTTGTGCAGAGGATTAAGTGTAAAATACCTTGTACCAGATTCTGTTATATCCTACATTGCAGAGCATAATATCTACACAGAAGAGAGCGAGCGGAGGAACGAAGGTGACTTGCTTCAGCCTCTTAAGTTGCACAACAAAACAATAAACCCACTGAATGACTGATGTCTTTGTGGACAGAGCTGGTGTTTTTTCATGTAAAGTTTCTTGAGTAAGTTGTCTCTTTTTAATGAGGGGAAAGTACATCAGTCCAAAATGTCTGAATTCATGTGGTGTTTTAAATGCATGGGTTTCTGTGTGGTAGTGCTTAGCAAATCAGGCTGCTGAGCTGCATAGTTTAAAATATATAAAAGAACAACTTCCTTGTGAAAATAAAAGAAATATGATCTTAACAATATTAATCTCCAGATACTTAAGGGGCAAACCTAGTAGTTTCCCAAATTGTGATTCTGCAATCCCACAGACAGTTTTAGCAGGAAGATGCCTTACAGTTCTGAAGCACAAAAATAAAATGAATCATAACTTTTCTTTATATATACATATATGTTTATATCTGTATTACTGCTACACTTTGACTTTTTAGGACCCCGAATAACTTCTTGTGTTTCGGAATTTTGGACAAGAGATGGAAATAAATCTTTCTTTCATGCCAGCACTTAAAAATGCATGTACCATTCATGTCACTTTTAAGCCTCCACATTCTCAAATGACAGACAGTCCATTTGAAAATTCACAGTGGAAAAGAAATGAAAATAGCATAGAGGCTATCTCAGTATTCGAGCTCTAATGTTAGACAGAAAAATCCATTCTCTTATATGTTGGTTGCCTATTCTGCTGATTCACATTTTTGACAGAAGATATCTTCAAAGAATATGGAATCTCTATAAAAGTGCTACTTCTGAGTTTCAGTGTTGCTGAAATGAACAGAAAGCATGCATTCAGTACTGGTAGAGCATTTATTATACAGATTTCACCACTGCTCCTTAATACAAGTTTACGCCTAACTGGCTCTTTCTGAGCCCTGAGTTGGTCAATCAGCTTCCACTGGTAGTTCTCTAGAATTAAGGAGCTTGTGGAACGAGTTAAAGTAATGCCAGGCACAAATTGCTTTCACTGGAAGTGTCTGTATGATTGTTTTCTGAAAAGAAGGTGGCATAAAGTAACTGGAATATACACAAGGAAGAAGGGTTCACCTCTGAAACTACAAAGGATAAGTACTTGCATAGCTTTGGTAATATCTTAAACTAAAGCTGTTTAAAAGGTTTTTTTCTGAGTGACATGAACAATGAAGAGTAATGTGGTTATAATGGATCTTCAGATAATCAGTACTCTTACAGAAGTTATATGGAAGGTGGATGTTTCATTCTGTTACAACCAAGTTATCCTGTTGTCATTAGAAATCTCAGAGGTTCAGCCTTGTGGAAGGATTTAAAGGCAACACTTCAACAGTAATCGGATTAGAAGGACTTGCATAGCTCCGTGGTCTAAAAAAGCAATAAAAGAAACCAGAGTTCAAACTCACCACAAAGCGAGGCAGTGAGCTGTGTGGGGCAGAATCAACAAGCTGTTCTGAGACTGATTTTGACTATTATATAAAGTAGGGATGCCTGCAGATTTCAATGGCTACTGGAAAATGGTCAGCAATGACAATTTTGAGGAGTATCTGAAAGCACTGGGTAAGGTTCCCTTTGGGTTTCTTTAATAAATAATCAGTAATTTAACCTGTCTTTGTCTTTGCATGAATGTTTTTTCCTCTACAGTCATAAATCATTTGTGTGAGAAATACTTTTTTCAGGAGTGCACTTTAAGAACTGCCTTATGCAAAATTGATTTCATTTAAGCAGCATCTACTTTTTACCATCATGAAGCTTACATTAACAGAGGTTAAACTACATAGCTTGAAGAGGTAAGTGGCAGATTTCAAACACAAAAAACCCCTCATAATTTAAAGAAGAGTCAAATTTTCATGTGTAATTAAGAGACAAGAATGTAATGTCATTTTGTCTGTTGGCATTTGCTGTGAAGTGCTAGTATTTCTATAGAAATAGTGAAGGCCTTATTAGCTGTCAAATACAAATGGTATTTTTTAGGTTTCCACACAATCAGAAAATCAAAATAAAAGCTTATTCACATTAAAAGAATTAGATTATGGACTTTCCTGGTGAGAAAGCTGGCCTGAAAAATCTGACGTTTACTTATCTTTATTCATTTTAGTTCTCCCAAGAACTACAAGTTTCTTTGTGTGGTAGACTTTTCTGAATTACAATAATTCTTTTTCTTTTTCAGATGTAAATGTTGCTGTAAGAAAAATAGCAAACTTGCTAAAACCTGACAAAGAAATCCATCAGAACGGGGATCACATGATCATTAAAACATTAAGCACTTTTAGAAACTACATCATGGAATTTGATGTAGGAAAGGAGTTTGAGGAGGATTTAGCTGGGGTGGATGATCGCAAGTGCATGGTAAGAATTAGAACTGTAACAACGGACAAAACAAAAACTAATCTGAGGCCTTTCACAGGCCACATCTGTTAACTATTTTGTGTGGCTATTCCTCAAATGATTTCTGTACCTTTCAGTTTGCCAAGATGTACACACAGTTTTTAGCATGCCTTTATGATAAAGGACTGTTGATTTTAATGAGGAGCAGAGAACAGTTTTATCATTGAAGGAATAGTAACTTCATTGAAACGGTACTTCATTATACTGGGATATTTGTTAGTCAAAAAGATGTTTAGATTCAAACTTTCAGAATTTCTTCACTGAGTAATGTTTTACAGTCAAGGAAATCCACTGTTGCAGGGTCAGGCACTATTCCCCATGTGTAAGAGTGGCCAAGTGCTTAGAATTCGCAGCTTTTCATCCTTGTTTTTGTTCCTGTGCTCCTTCCTTCCTTCCTTCCTTTATTAGAGCAAACACGTTAATTAGCCAACTGGAACAAATCTTACTGCAATCAATAAGCAAACACTGAGGACTCTGCCTTATGAGTTCCTTCTGCTTCCCAGGGAGACAATATTTCCTAACTTCTGACCAATCAATACCAATTAACACTGGAAAAACTTGAGAATACCAAGTTCTTTGTTAGTTTGAAAGCATGATGCCTGCAATATCCTAGAGAGAAGAAGTTGATAAGCAAAAGAAAATTGTCTCAGGAGGAGCTATAGAGGAGAAATCACATAAAAAAGAATAAGTTTCCATTCTTAGAAAGACAGTACCATTTAAAACCAGTATTGCTCTCTAACACTATGATATGCACATTTGTTTTTGCTCTGGTGATAGCAGAGAAGGGAAAGATCACGAAGATCAGAAAAAAAGAATGGCTAGCTAGTGAATGCCTCAACTAATCCTCCTGTACTCCTTGTTACAGAGATGAGAAGCACAATAGAGTGGAATACAAAACTCACAAAAGGAAGAAGCAATGTGTGTTTGTGTACAGGAAAGTGCCCCAGTGTCATAATGCATTTTTGACTGCTAGAAGTCTCTTAATCGGGATAAGGAAGTCCAGATCCACAGAATGGTTATGGGCCCGAAAATGTAGGTGGCTAAATTACTATCAAAAGATAGCAATGTTCAAAACATCTGCTGAAGTGCTGAAAATGTCTCAAGTCCTCAGTGTTCGAGCTGGTGAAGTACTGGTTTGTGAGTTTACAGAATTGTCTCCATCTAAACATTATCTGTACCATTAAACTCCATCTAAGGGAGGACTAAAACATCCTCTACATGGTGGAAAGAAGTAATTTTGCTCTGAGGCTCTCTAGCATGTACCTGCAATTAATTCTTGCAAAATGTGTCAGGCAACCACAGTCCTGAAAACTCAGATTCAGAAGACATGGAAATGTGGACCTTGTTAGTCTTGCTTTTGAAATGCCAAATAGATTTTACACTTCTATTATTTGTAACAGACCAAAATTCTGTACCTTATTCCTAAATTGAGTGATGGGAAAGAATTCAAAATGTAGAACCAGAAACAAGGAATTGGAGAAAGATTATTCTACTTGCTACGACAGTTGTTTGATTTGGAGTGGAACCTAGTTCACCCTACTTCCCAGGTGAAGTTTAGTGCAAAATGCTGACTCAGCCTTGGAAGCAGAAGGTACCAGCATCTTCTTGCCTTTTCCATAAACAACCCAAGGAGTAGGTGTCCACCCAGACTGTTGTAATAAGAATGACATAGGCACGTGTCACAGAAACTTCCAGAAATCCTCCATGTCCCTTTATGGCCTCCAAGAACAGATGCCAACTGCAGTTGTACCATTAAGGTCACATATTGTTGTCTATTGTAGCAATGTATTGTATTTTATAATTCCATTTTCTTACAAAAGATTTCCTTTCTACATGAAACCTCAGTTTTCTCAAAGGCAAAACAGGACAAGAAGCTGTCTTTCTGAAGCCACTTCAGCCCACATCTGATAACCATAACATCCAGTAAAACTTCCAGTTGTTAACCAACAAAGTAATTCCAAAAGTCCAGAAAGAGTCTTGTGAGAAAAGGGTCATGGAGGTAATATAAGAGATACTGGACCACTCCCTGAGCGGTGTTCTGAAGAAAACCACCATAAAAGCAAAGGTCGAATCATTCTTGGTGTTTCCATTTCTTTTCTACAACTTGTGGACCTGCATGCCATAAATGGCTTAATCATTAATAGTCACCCTGTGTAATGGGAGAGATTGTGAGTCAATTTTTGTTATTTACACTGTGGACTGAGCAGACCACTGGGCAAGCTTTATCCAAGTAGCTCAATATATGATAAGTACAAAGTCACATGGATAAGACAAATAGCACATTAAACATTAATCTATATAACAGAGCAATCATTGGGAGACTTGAAAAAATAACCTTAGAAGTAATTCATCCAATAGGTATAGATCATTTTTTCTTTTAATGAAGAATACATCTTCTAACTAGAGTTAACACATCAGTAAAAATAATATTGGCACAGTGAACAGGTTAGATCTTGTATATAATTCACTGAAATTGTGTTCAGCTTTCAGCTGTAAAACACATCTTTGAGTCAGTCAGGATAGAATTTAACTACAATAATTCCAAATCAATACTGTCTGTGATGAGTAACAGCTAAAAAGTTTTGCTGATATTTCTTTTAGAAGTTGACCGTTTGGTGGTAGGAATTGATAGAGAGCATAGGCTCCCTCCTCCATTTCAGTTAGAATTTTCTCATTTTTATAGTTGGTCACTCCTAGAAACTTGTTTGAACTTTCTGGAACAGTGAGTTAATTTTTCTGGATAAACCTTAGCAGTTGCAGTCCTTTTTTATTTGGCCTTGTAACTGTCACTTTCTTCTATGCAACATGATTTTAGGTGGTTCTGTTTTTTTAAGGGATATAGGTACCAGCAGTTTATGACATCAGTTCCTTTAAGATTTTGTTTCTGTTGAGAAGTAAAAATTTACTGCTTTGGAATCTCGAGAACCTGAAAAGCCCTGCTGGTTTAGTTAAAGGTACAAATCCTCTTTTCTGTAATACCAAAGATTAGGACAGTTGACCACACATATGGGTGGGCGCAGGAGAGATCCCTAATCACAACACAAGGTACTTCCAGGAAGACAGTTGATAGATAATGTGTTCTAAGCATCACTGTACGGAGCAAGCTGCAGCTTGAGTCTCTTCAGGAATGCAGACAAGGTATCTGCATTCACTGAGCTCCATAATGCTACCATGCTTCTCCTGAAGCTTTTCCACAGAGATTTTGTCTCCTAGATAAAAGTTGAGTTTCTCTCTTTGTTTGGCAATTTTGTGTTTCTGCAAGTTTAATCATATGTAATATTTAGGGTTGTTAAAAACTTAGCAGTGTGAACTACAAAGGTAAAATGAAGGTTTCTGTATTCAGGATCATCTTTTATTCTTTGCAAATGTGACAAGGTGCACATTAGATGGTGTAGAGAGAAGTTTAGAACATTAATATTGTATTACATTATTTCTCATATGATGTGAAGTTTGAGTTGGACTATGTGATAAAGTTTCTACAACTTTGAAGAGTTTGTTATGGTTTTAACCGGTAACATATATCAGATGTATAGTGTACAGACAGTTAAACAGTTAACTGTGGCTTTGCTATTTCCTGAACTGAGTATTTGATCCTGCTGTCTTGATTCTCAATGGAGGTCCAGTCTCATGAAATTGCCTCAATTTTAAAGGTAAATTCTGTAATTGCTAGTTGTTATTAATTCAGTGAGCATCTCAAGTATTGCACTAAGTATAAAACCTTGTTTCATGAACATAAAGTTTACTGGGGAAAAAAAGTACTGTGCACAATAGAGGCAAGACCTTATTGAAACAACAATTAATTGGAAACCATCCCCAAAAGTATGTCTCATTGGTCACCTTATAATTTTGCCTCCCTTTTTCACCATCAGTAACACACAGGGAAGCTGAGGAAACATCTGCAATGTGAAATACATGCTAGGAAACATAAGAATGGGACAGGATCTGACACTAAGCAGAAAAGTTAGCCTTATGTACCTACACAGTGTGTTTGCTTACAAAAGGGTCATAAAAAAGTTGACTGAAAAAACTTACAGGCTGAAACAAAGGCTGAAGTTGCACGTTCCAGGTCCTTGCACCCAATGAATCAAAGCAGATTGAGAATGGGATGGCTCACTTGCAAAAATTACATCCTTAGAACTTTTACTTTTCTAATAATTTTGCTGCTGAAGACAGGAAGTTTTTGCTTTGTAATTTTTCTCTGCTGTTCAAGCATTTGAATGAGACTGAATTGCTTTAGCTCATGTTACCCAGAATGAATCAGTCTTTTGAGAGAGATTAAGGGCAAGTGATCTGTTTAAAAAGTCAAGAAAGATTCTGTGTTCTAAATATAGAACAGTAAAATTTCTTGTATAACTGACAACAGCATTAGTTGCATAAGAATTGAGTATTTGGCTAAGCAAGTGAAGGATGCTTCAGTAATTCAGAGCCTTGTGCTCTCTGGCATAGTAATTTTCTTCTTACATTGAAGCAGGAAAGGAAATGATGATGACTGGGGACTGGTAAACAGATAAAGCAGCAAGAATTTGAAACTGAAGGTAGGAATCTCATATATTAACCATTTAGTTAACCAAAACAGAATACAAGCAGAATACAGCCAGGGATAAGTTACCAAATAGGTGTTTAGGGTTCCAGTGTGGGAATTAATACAACTTTTAGTCATAGTTAAGACTGCCTCAGGTGAGTTAGGGTGAGGGGGATATTGGAGTTTTAGAATATATGCATCAGATCTGTCATACATCTTACCTTATGAAGTATCTTCTTGAAAATATATACTTATTTAACATTTACACAGCCATGTATGGATTGTTTATAGGGACCTGACCAGTCCTTCTGTCACACAAACATGTGCCATATCCTAGTGAAAGAAGTTGTTTGACCATGGCTTTGTTTTAAATAGCAAACATGCCTAAAGCGAAACTGATTCCTCTCTAGTTTGTACTCAGCAAAATTGCATTGAAGTTTAGTTGTTCTGGACAGAATTTGATTTATACAGCTTCAAGGTCAGAAAAAAGCCCTGTTATAAAATCACATGGCTTATGAAGCTTATTTAACTGTTTACGCAAGGATCCTCTGTTCCACAAATGGAATTCACAGCTGTTAAACTAGTTTAGCATAGGTATTGGAATGAAGACTGCTGCCAGGAAAACAACAACAAACAAACAACATTCCAGTTCTTGGAATTTCACTAGGGATCTCCCACAGGGCGAGAAGGCTCAAAATAAATTCTGCCTGTATGCTACGATGCAAAATCAGCAATGTGTCTTTACTTGATCCTACTGATTCAACTATTTCATTTCTTTACCTCTTCAAATGCTCTCCTTTGCTTTTTGGCTTTTAAGTATTTTCTCATATACTATTGCTGGGAGGTGTTTGTATGTCATTGTCTTTTTCTCAAAAAAAATCTAATGTTCTCTCTCTCTGCAGTACTGTAAATTCCCCAGCTCCTCTTTGGAATAATCTCTGACTTTTGATGAGGGTTATTTTAAGGAGGTAGTCTTCATATAGTCTTCTGTTGTTCCTTCTGACCTTTTACAAACTGCTCTCCCTAAGTGAGGAAGAACAGTCCTTCAGAGGACAGAGGTCCGCTCTTGAGTCTGTCTCAGGCTCTCTAAAAGTCTGGTTCATTCAGCCTCTGTGCCTCAGTAAAGAGAAGCCATTTCCTTTTTTCTGCCTTATTTCACACTGTATGCTCTTTTGGCATTACTGCTTATTACCTGTAAGTGATATGCTCAGCACATTTGTGCGGTGATATCAAATGAGATCTCTAGAATCTTTTGCCCTATAATTTAAGATGTCATTAACTTCAAATTTTGCAGCACAGGATTCATGTCTAAAACCTGAGACTGATCAGAAGCTTTGAGCTAGTTATTTACAAAACCACTGCTAACATGCTGAAGATTTGTAGGGGCGGAAAGGGGTTTGGATGGGCTTAGCATGTTGACTTTTTGTGAATCCTAAAAAGCTCAGAGAATTATGAATGCAGAAAGTGCAATCAGAAAGAATCAGCTGAACACCTGAGAACCAAACTTAGCAAAACTAATTTAGAATGACAAACCATTACTATTATGTACAATTGCATCTTGCTAACATTACACAGACGTTAAATCAATTATACACATTAATTTAAACAATAAATGTCTTAGAATCAGTTCTGATCCTTGCACAGAATTGGATGTGCTAGTTTGTACTTTTTTTGCTGGCATAGGATGTACCTAATTTTCCTATTTTTGTATAATTTGTATACAATTTTATTTCAATAAGAAAAAAAGATTTTCCTACAAAATAAAACATTAGGCACTGTCCAAAATACTGATTTGACTCCTCCTCCCACATGTTGTCACATGCATAGCCTAGAGCTTTGGCACATTTACTTTCCTACTCCCTCGAACTTTTCTCTAGTCACTGGTTTCTTTCATTGGTCTTATGAGCAAGTATTCAAAATAAGGAATTTGAACATTTAAGGTCTGATCCTCTCTCACAGCAGCATACCCTTTGATCTAAAATTTGTCAATCCAAACCTAAGCCCCTTTTTTAGCAATGGAGATGCTGAGAATCATAGAAGAAAAATACTGCTTCTAGGACCTGGGTTCAATTCCCAGTCAGGGAAGCTTTGCCGTGACCTAGTCTAGGAGAATCCTGCTCTGGCAGGAGGGTTGGACTGCATGATCTTTCGAGGTCCCTTCCAACTCCTAACGTGCTGTGATGCTGTGTGAAGTGTCTCCATCTTTTGACTACAGTGAACTTGTTGAGCATAGCTGTTGGGTGCAGAGTGCCCACATTAGAACCAGCTTGTCTTTCAATAAAAGCCTGACCAAGTTTGTAATGGCACAGACATATTTCAGAATCCTGTAGCTATAGATACCTATTAAGAGACATCACATCTGCCAGCCCCACAAGCAGCTGAGAAATGAGTTGTATTGTACTAACAGCCATTTCCTATGAGTTAACTTTGGGAGTTCTGTTGCTGCAGGGCTGAAACCAGGAATGATGAAATGGGAAGTTAGATTTATAAGTGCTTCTACGGGGTTGAACTGAAGTTAGTGTGGAAGGAAAAGTTGGTATAGACTTTTATCTTTCAAACTTTTTACAGGATGGCTAAATATGTGCAGCCTCTGTCCAGCAACAGTATCCTGAGATGAAGTCTAGGGATTCTACTGGGGTTTTTTTGGTTGGATTTTCAGTAGTTTTTCTGTCACCAACCTGCCAGATGCAGATTTGTTGAGATAAAAGGAGTTAATTCCATCAGCACTTCATTTGATGAAAATTTCCCCTGGAGCCTGCTTACCAGAGAGTTTTTATATCACTTTGATACTTAGTACAGATGAAAACACTTTATCCTGAGAAGCTTTTAAATATCTTTTTGGATATATTGCCATGTTTGACCAAAAATTCTAGGGTATTTTCTTTGGTGTTATTTGTAAACACAATATAGGGCACAGCTCAAATGGGATTTTCCTGTGTCATCTGATATTAACAATTACTTCCTATTGTTTAATCCTTCTAAAATTGTAATTAGAGTTGTAAAGTGACTGGTCATTCTCCTAAGCAGAGAATTACTGGATTGAGATGGAGCACACAGTGTGTCGTGCAGTTTTAGAGCATTGCAGTCATTTGCTAAACTATAATATAGAGACAACACTCTGAAGGGAAGTAGAAGAAAAATAGAACTGGTACTGCTGTGTTTTCCTACAGATGGGAAATCAATAATATGTTTTTGATGAAAGGTGGTAGCTGCAGTTCACAGTTGTAAATGCAATGTGTCAAAAATCTATGTAGCATTAACAAAAAAATGTTCATGGACTACTTCAAAAAAAATGTTATTTTCTTTCATTCACCTGTAGAATGCATTATGTATCTTCAGCTGCAGAGCATGAGATACATAGAAGCGAGCACATTAGGAACAGCCAACATGGGAATGAGGAACATTGTGCAGAGGCAGCATTAAGTGGTTTTGCACTTAGACCTCACTGGGAAATATACAGTCCTCTCACAAAATAGTTTGATGACCAGTTTGATAAATTCTGAGTATCAGTCAGTGTCTCTGGCTGTGGGTCAGTATGACTTGCCACTGGAAACTGGAAGTAATATCTGTTGTAATTCTGCAAGATTTCACTACTGTTACTGCTGCTAGAGGAAATGCAAATATATAGTCAATAGACTTGTTTTGGTTTTACTAAATATTTCATTTAATAAATCTACCTTGTCTCATAACTGAAAACTTATGAGAATATAATTTCTTCTAGCTTTAATTTTCAGGAAGATGGTGTTGCTATGCACATGTATTTAAATTATCATAACACAAAGAGATTAAACCACTAACTAAAGCATGTGAATGGCCAAGTAATAAAAAGAAAATATCTAAGTACACAAAAAAAGTGTAAGACTACAGAAGTTATGTCATAAAACTAAAGGAAATTTGAACAGTTTTTGTGTTCTCAGGCTTCAAATGCTTCTTCACCTCCTAGAGGAGCTCAGTTCTTCATTATTACACCTCAAGAATAAAGAGTATATTATGCAAAAGATGCAGTGGTTAGAATTTTTGAGAAAAATTAAATTGAGGCAAGACTCACTTATCTCACTCCATTAGCTTTTCTTGTGCTTCTTCAGCATTTTAAATCACACTATCAACTAATCTCATTAATCTCTATTTTCTATTTAACTTTCTTACAGAACTATATGCATTTGACTTAAGAAGTATTCATCTTAGGTTTAAGTATGATCAGGTAGTAAGTAAGCAAACCTTATGCTTGCTTATTATGAACTAGATTATGTACTACTTCACTGAAAGGAATTCATGAAGTCTTCCATTTGTCCTACAAGTAGTATAAAATGCTCAAAAAGGCAGAAGCCTTCATTTTTAGAGAAATACTCTATTTTTTGTGTGGTTGATTCTGTCACAATCAGGAACTGAAGCTTTTCAATGTCCTCAAAAGTTTGTTTACTCCTCCTCCTCTTAATTGTGGAGGAAGATGAAGAATAGGAGCTATCTGCCCAGGGATGCAGTGCTCACCAAACCCTGACAAAGACTTTCAGCCATTCCAGATAGGAGAGAGTAGCTCAGTCTCTGTAATGAGGCAAACCTTAGGTAATGCTATTATCAAAACAGTGGCAAACAAGGTTAATTATAAAAGCCTACTTTTCTAAGAAAAGCTGCTTTACATAAAAGGCAAAGCATTTCTTTATTTTGATAGTAAGTGTGTGCCAGGTTAAAAAAAAAAACCAACAGCAACTAAAGGTTCATACAGAACTTCCTTACTAGTCTATTCACGTGCTTGACTCCTGATTATACAATGGCAATATCCCAGTGCAACCTTTGAAAATCAATCTTTGCTCTTACATACAACAAAGGAGATATTTACCAACATTTGCCCTACAGTGGTATTTTTGGAATATCATTATTGTTATGTTGTGACTCAAATATCTGGGAATATTCCAGGGGAAGGATTGCTGTGTCTTAGCTGTTGCTAAAGGGTAGACTATTAGTAGCAGCTAGTGCATGTATAACAACCATAGCAACTCCAATCACAACTAATGCTCAGTGTGTCTCAACAGAGATGTTTGACTGGAAGAACTGATTTCAATCTGAGTTAAAAGAGAAGTTTCTGTCTTCTGTATTAGTTGTGTCTTTTATTATATAAGACATTACAGTTTGACCTAAAGAAAGAAAAGATTAAAATTCTACTGATTAATCTTACTGTCATAAAGTGGTTGTTCCTGCTAAAAAGAAGAGGACATTATGTTCTGCTGTGATATATTCTGTCCTTTATAACCTTCATAGCAAAATAGCCACATACAAAAATCAGGAAGTGTGTGGTTTACTCATACCCCTTCAGTATTTATATTTCTCAAAGGGAAGGCAGAGAATGTTAACCAAGAATACTGGCTGATAAAACAGCTTGGTTAACAGTCTGTGGTATTATACTCTCTGTGGTTATCACCAAATTGCCAAAAACAATACCTGATCTTGACTAGAAAAACAGGAAAGCCAGAGAAAATGGTGTGTTGTTTTCTGATATGAAACAATTTCAGTCACCTTTGGAAGCTGAAAAAGTTAACATTTCCTTGCTCTGCTACAAATGTTTCTCAGTTGCACTCAAGTGAACTAAGGTAGTAAGTATTATCAATACGAAAAACTTTGACAACTTACTTTTAATACTAGTAGTACTAATAAAGTTGGATCTTACTTTATCCTGCCTTTGATTAAACTATGCTGAGCTGCTACTCAAAGGATAAATAAAAGTGCCATTACTAAGCAAAGTTGCATATACAAATGTTTCATTCCACAGTATTCCTCGTCCCTTCCAACTCCTAATATTCTGCAATTCTGTGATCTACAACTAATTGGTAGAAATAATGTTCATTTTCTGATATATTCATTTTTTTGAATCATCAGAAATTCTTAGCTTACAAATTAAACATTTTTCACTTTGACTGATATTATTTGTTGCCTTTTGTCTCCAACTGGATGTCTACAGATTCAAAACAGATACAGAAGAGGATTTAAACATTAACTACAGCTTTACCCAAATGTGTTATTTCTCCCCGTATTAGCATTTTATATATTTAAAGGATATGGCTGTTTTTAAAATGTGATCTACTACTTGGTTTAAATACATCATCTTACAAGAGTGGACAGAAGAATTTGTGAATGCATTTTCCAAATCAGAGAGATTTTTAGCAAGGACACATGAGTTTCTCTTTCAGAGACTCCATATGGTGTAGAGTATATGGGATCAATAATAATGTCTTGCCTATGATTATCTGTTTTCTAGTGATTCATTTTCCGTGCTTGTTTAGTCTAAAGCTTCCCAGGGGTGGAGACTGCTGGCTGTACTCATTTAAAGGTAGTGGCTATCATGGTTATCATTTAAGAATTTATTGTTTGTGACATACACAAATTAAGTAAGTAGAGCTGCATTGTTCTTGAGTGTTGAACTGGTTTTCATTCACAGAATGACAAATGTAGGCTGGCAGTTTTTCTTAGAAAATAGACAGAATGGATGCAGTAAGTTTTCCTTCAATGATAGATCAGAGTTCATCATCTCTATCTGACTACTCATACAGGCAGAGACTGAAGACTTTTACAAGGGGGACAGTAATTCCATATTTACTCCTCAAATTCATTTCAAACAAGCTGTTTTGAAAGCCATATGCTAATATTGATGTTAAACTATCCTCATGGAGCACAAATTGTCACTGCTCTTCCCCTTCCCTTTTTAAATATTTTACAGAGTATTGCTTCTGTGTGTCTTAGGGAGACATGAAAGGCAAATTGTCTCATCCTTCCAGGTTTTGACAGGCAGTTGGGCAGCAACTTTGTTTTTAAACTCATTTCTTTTGTAATTATCCTAAGTGTTACAGGACTCTAGTATTATTCTGGTTTTATGAGATACATTGATTATTTATTATTTTAGAAAGAAGTTTTGCTTTAAGGAAACTAATCTTAATATCAGAGAGTACTACGGTAACATTGAACATGTCTATCCTGTTAGACCACTGTATCCTGGGATGGAGATAAGCTTCTCTGTGTACAGAATGGAGAAAAAGAAGGTCGTGGTTGGACCCAGTGGATTGAAGGAGATGAAATGCACCTGGTAAGATCATGTAACAGGTTTTTAATGCTGCTGTATTAAATTGGTTAGAGATAATGCAGCAGGCTGAGTGCTACGTCATCTTGGCTTACTTTGACATATTTATGTATTGGTGCAGCATTTGACTTGTTTGTAAAGCAACAATTTAATTTGGAGCCATTATGCTTTTATGTCCCTGACAAAGATTGCCCGATTTCAAATCGGAACTCTTTCTGTGTTAACTGTCCAGACATACCAGTTTGAAATGTTTACACCGAGGAAGACATTTAACAGTGTGTCCTTTATACAGTCTGTGAAATACACAGTATGGGAGCTGATGAAATTATGTATCCAACAATAAGCCATGAGGGGAAAACACACCATTGTTCTTTTAAAATAATTACAGGCCAGGCTGCATTATACCCTAGAGAACTGAAACAGCAATTAAGTTTTTTAAATGTCATGTTCTTTCAGATCATCATTTTTATCTTTCTTAGTTAACAGGACCTGAAAGAAGATGCCTGTTCTTTTTTCACTTAGCTCTTTATAGCATCCTTACTCTCTCATCAGTGTGGGTAAAAGGCAGTCTTCCTGCTGAGATCATAAAATCTAACCCCCATTTCTCTTCACTGTTCAGTACTATTAGCAGTCCAAATGGATGTTCTCTAAATATTCAGATCAGTAGCAGAGCTATGAAATCTTTGCAAAAGTACCCCAAACTCCTTATCACTAAACAGGAAGTACTGGAAGTCCCAGATGCCAGTCCAGGAAAGGAATATGTATGATAGATCTTACAATATAGACTACATACCTATTTTGATGCAGGTAGGGAGGTTACTTTGCAAGGGATCACTTTATAGCTGAGGTCATGAACTCATTGAAAGCAGGGGGAAAGCAATAATAAGGAGACTCCAGAATTTCTTGTGTATACATGTTCCCTCTATACATACACCAACATGCTGCAGCATTTCCACACCACCTCCCAGCTTCACAACAGTTGGTGCCATGACACCAAGCATCAGCCTTTCCATGTTCTTTGCTGGCAAACAGGTTGCAATTAGTCATACAATGTCTGGCCTAGATGTTCAGCTTACACCTTGCTTTACTCAATCCTAGCCATATGTGCACTCTTATGTTCATATATGAAGCAATAGCTCCAGCTGCTTTTGGATTTGTCTATATTGTCATCCTGGTTTCTGTCCCTTGCCAGCTCCACAGTGATTCTCTCTCCCATTTTGTGCCCTCAACACCAATTTCTTCAGCCCAGATTTCTGCTATCCTTAACTCTGATTCATCCTCTGGATTCAGCCTAGCCGTGGACTTCCAGGCCAGACCACTTTCTACACCTGACCCCATCAAGAGTTTGATTTTACAAGTCATAAATTCAGATTCATTTGCTCAAACATAAGTGTTTAGTGCCACTTTAGGTACCCCAAAGTAACCTGGCTGATGTAAGTCTGCTTTTTCAGAAGGTTGTGAAGAGTTCTGTATCACACCTGCCAGCTCATGCAGGCTTCCACACACTCCTTTGCACTTGGACAATTTACCACAGTCTGTCTGTCATGTACACAACAGTTAGTACAAAATTATTTCATGCAAAGGAAGTAACCATGTATTCTAGATGGCAGTCCCCAATATTTCTGTTGTATCACTTTTTATATTTCATGAACTTCAAAAGATGTCCTCTTTATTTCTGTGAATCCTCGTTAATGTAACTCTCTCCATTAAACATACAGTAAAAGAATCCCATTTAGTATCTTATTTTTGACCAGCTAAGATTACTAGGTCCTATACTCTTGAGAGTCCTTTGATACAATGGGCATTTACCTCTAAAAAATTGATACTTTGATAGCTTTATGATCCTATTGAACTTTACACAATGAGCCAAGTGTTAATTTAATTCTTTCCACAGTTCTGTAGAGAGTAGTACCACATCATTTAGTAGTTTATCGCCTCCTATTTTCTCCATTTCATTCTGTGGTCTGTACTTTGTAGTACTTTTTCCTCCTTAGATTCTATTTTATGTGAGTGACTTATTTGACCATTATCCATTTCCTTTCAAGTTTTATTGCCCTTTTCTATTGTATTGATTGCTTCTGCTCTGTAGGATTTTGTCACTGTCAGCAGATCTCTTAGTTCTTACTGCACACTCCTTCTTCTGGGTTACCTGTGGTGAAGTGAACAAAGCAGGTCCTAACTACTAACAAGGTATCAGTCTGCTTGTTTCATCAATTCATCACGAAGTACTTTCTCTTACTAGGGCCTAGCAACATATGCCAATAAGGTTCTTGGTTCAGTGTAAAGTTTTGTAGTATTTCATTTTATCAAAGTCTCCCATAAGAAAATGTGCATAACTTCCCAGGAAACTCTGCCACTTGCTTCCTCAAAATACACTGATGGCTGTGTTAAAAGTCTCACCTTAAAATAGAAAGTACATACCTTCTGCTAGGTCATACATAACCTTTGCCTTTATATCCCTTAAGAAGTTCCACACCTTTTTCTTGTTCCACTAAAACCTGTCAACACCTTCACACATCTCCACATATACTGTGTGTGCTTCTTACTTAACTAACTTAAATAGTTTCTATAAAGGAGAAGGTTAAATTGCATCTTCAGTGAGATCAGGTAAACAACAGTAGGCCTGAAACATCACTGCACAAGATGTAAAAATAAACATCATTGCACCCTCTTATGCACAGCTCAGGATGATCCCACGACTAGCAAGTAGGGATTTTTGAGAAGCTCTTATGGAACACAAAGGAACAGTGGACAGCATTAGGCAGCCAGTGTGGTCCAGTTCAATTAAAACTCGCTGCTCTGCTGTGATTTCCAGACCAAGATCAAATCTTCTATGCACATCAACTCAATATGATTTGATAAAAAATTGTGGATGCGAATTAAGCTGGACATACAAATGAATCTATAATGCATGTGCCCTAAGTCAAAATTGTATTTTTAAATTATTTTCTCTTCCTAGGAAATAAGAGTGTGTGGAGTCAAGTGTAAGCAGGTCTTTAAGAAGGTACAGTGAGCCTACTGCTGATACAGAAGTGAAGAACAGTTGAATTTACAAACTTATCACTATATCTCAAAATACTAGTAATGAACATCATTGGTGACAAGAGCAAACACAGAAATGAAGATCATATTAGAACTGTATAGTTAGAATAAAATGTTTTAACAAATCATGTTAATGAAACTGCTGCAAATAAAACTATTTTTAGAAATGCCAATTAAAGACACTAAACACTATAATAATGTCTGCGTACCATAATTCTTGACAACACCAAAATAGGACTGTTTGGTATAAAAAATGATACTGGACTTTTTAATGAAATTTTTTATTTTTTATGAAATTCACCCTTCCATAGCCATAGCAAGGGCTTTAGGTAGTCTATATTAATAAACTTTCTAAACTATGGTATCTCAGCCCTACTATATATACTGTGAGTGGAGCACCAGATGTGCTCTAATGGACATCTAATTCCATTTTGTAAAGTTTTACTTTTTCCGTTCCATCAGAAAGTACACAGAAAATATTTCCATGAAGACTTAAGCATCGCCATATGAAAAATGTGAAAAATACTCCCTCTTCATGTGAATACTTGAGTTACAATTGCCACAGCTCTGGCTAATACTACTTAGAATTACAGACATATGTAATGCAAGTGTTTACTAAGTTCCCTTGTAATTTTTTTCTTGGCAATACATAATACTTATCCCTAAAGAAGACTCTGGGACTATATTTGAGCCTAGTCAGACAGACACATGCAGAAGCTGGTTTTCCCTCCTGGAAGAGCGTTAGGCATCCAGCTATGTTTCTGTAGCTAAATGGAAATCCCTTCTGACTGATACATAGACCAGCAGTTAATGGTCAGGAAGTTTTCTTGTACTTGGAGCGGTTACAGTTAAATAAGATAGAAAGGTGAGAGGGGGTGGAAAGGGATCAGAAACCTGTGTATCTCAGGTTAAAAATACTGCTCTGCTAAAATGAAAAGGCAAATAGCTGTCTACTTAAAATGTTATTTACACAAGGTTGTGAATATCCCAGTTGCCAAGTTTCAGTCATTGTTTTTCTTGAAAGATTATTGGACACAGAAACTTCTTTCCTTCAAGTGATTTCATAACCATGCACACCCTCCTGATATCTCACCATCTTCAGCCCCAAGGAAAGCAAGAGAACAATGGAAAATAAGGACTGAACTCCAACTTTTCATTTATTATAGACCTTAATTTTTTTTCTGGCCAGCTATATTTTCCTTGTCTTGTGAAAATTGAAACTACACAATAAAGAGATGGTTCACACCACCATCCACAATTAAACTTTGCATTAATTCTTTTTAATGTTCAGCACCAACTGAAACGTTTTTTGAAATGCAGTTTTCCTTCACTAGAACTTGGCAGTTCATAACCCTTAATTCACCAGATGTCTTCTAATTTTTGCCTGCAGCTCCCTGCAGTCTTGTGTAACATTCACAAGCTCTTTTGGAAGAAAGTTGTAAGTGGATCAAATAACATCTAGCTAAGTAAATCCAATTGTTCAAAGCTATTATTATTGTAATCGAACAGACAGCTTTTCCCCTTTGGGTTATTTGGTACAAAGGCAGATTTAGCACCGTACTAATAACCAATGGCTTATCAACCAGAAGGAATGTAACCTGCTTCTAATCCAGAAGAACAGGCAAGCTCAGGAAGTACTTCCACAGCTCACAGATGTAAAATACAGAAACTTCAGAAATACTTAGTGTTGAATACATTCTCTTCAAATCATCTCAATTGCTTGTCACTATAATTGTAACTTCTTATCTCTACTGCAGCAAGCATTTCCCTTGGAAAAGTAAATTATGTTCGTTCATTGCTTTCATGATGATGCTCTCCAAATAACATGTATAAAATTAGCCATGATGTTTCCTTAAACCTTCAACAACTTTTTATCATCAAATGTAATTTAAAACTTCCTCCATAAAATAATAGCTTATTGAATGCATAACATTCAACAATTACTTGACAAACGGCAGCCTCCCTGAATACTTTCAGAGCTACTTAGTAGCCAAGACCTTCACAGTGAATTTATATCCAGGTTTGCTTACTACTCAGGAATAAAACTTCATATTAATTTTTTTGATCTTCCACAGAATTTCAGCTATCATTTGCCAATACCAATCCTGTATTTCTGCACAACTGCATTACTTCAGATAATGGACAGTTTTAATTCCTAAGGAAAGGCCAGTGCTCACAGAAGCAGTGTGAATGAAAGGCAAAAAGGTGCATTTCACCATTTCTAAAAGTTAAATTCAGTCCTGATATTATGCTCCCTCCAGAAAACTCCCAGTGACAAAAGCTGAAGTGTAATTGAGGCCAATGTGTGCCATACAGATGATCATTCTACTTCTTCATTTCCCACAGTTCTGTGTGGCTTCTCTGTGTGGGTATGACCTTCTGAAGAAGCCTGAGGAACATCCTTGCTGTCTCTATAGCACAGGAAGGCATGTTGCATATGTGAAGTTTCAGCTTTTTGCAAGAAGTAGAAAGAGAACCATGGTTTTAACAAGCCTGATGCAGCACAGCAAAATTCAGAGCCTGAAAGCTCAGGATGGCCAAACTTACTGCAAAAGCAGAAGCACATATGTGCAATACAGCTATGAGCAACCTGCTTAGCTTTGCTGAAGGTGCAAAGAATTAAACAAACATTAGGCATAACCCAAATTTAATCAATCTAAGACATGTAACAATACTATAGGTATAAGCTGATCCAAAATTTCTCAGATATTCACCTGATTTTTCCAGGAAAAAAAATTATTTTGGGTTTATAATGTCAACCTCAACCCTCTACAACATTGTTGAAATATTTTGTGCAGATCTTTTCACTTTAAACCCTTTATACTTAAGATATATGTACTTCTGAAATGCATCCATAACTTTAGATATGCATCTCTCTCTTATCCTGCTACTTTATTCCTTCCCCGTAATTTCAGTCCTTTCTTTGCAGATCTGAGTGACTACAGCTTAGATGTTGAAATTTGTTCCAGTCCTGGGTATTCGACCTACTTACTGCTCCCCTAACTTCCTCCTGTTCTTCTCTCTCCCTTCAACTCACTCACTGTCCAACAATGTTGTATAGTCTGAGTAAGAAGGTCTAGAATACAACCAGTTTTCTACTGGCTTTCTTATAATTCCCTCTCTTCCCCTCACCCAAATTTCACAATTCTTTCCATATATTTCTAGAACTGTTTTCTTTGGAAATTACCTTACTGTACACAAGGCTTACTTTTCTAAGGACTGCTACCAGTAATTAGATCATATCTTTTCCTGTTCATCAGGTACAGAACTGAAACCCTTTGAAGTGGCATGATCTGTCAAAAAAACAGGATGGTCTTTTAAGAGTAGGAGGAGAGGGAAGGGTGAGAAAGAGAGAAGAAAAATGAGCACTAATATTTTTTAGTAAGTTGATTTTGTTTGATCTAATAGCATTATCTTTACATATGATACTTTCATTTGGAAGATGATTTGTTTTCTGGTTTATATGAATAATTCAAAACACATATTAATTTTGGTGGGACAAATGAGAGTATAAAACATTTATCTCACTACTTGAAGACTGGATATTTGATATGGGTGTAAATCTAATCTAATCTATCCAGAATACATGTAAATCTGAGGACTGATAATTTCTTGTTTCTGTATTCTAGAAATGGAGGATTTTTTAATAAATACCAAAATATTTTGCTGGCATATAAGAACATGAATTAAATCAGATGCCATTGTCTAAAGAGGTATTTTAATATTGTGAAATGCATTAATGTTGCTCGAACATTTCATCATCAGATATGTGCTGTAGTGCCATGTATGCAGAACACCCTCTTTGTGATTTCTACATAATACAACTAATATTATACCACAGTGTTCTCCAGCCTTTACAGATCTGTAGCTCAAGCCAGAGATGGTATCTCTGTATTTAAGAGCCCTCACCATACTTTTCTTCCATAAAACTCTCCAGTCACTTTTAGGATCAATGTAAGCTTTTAACAAACACCACAGCCTCTGTCAGTTGTTGAGAAAGCATCTCTTTTTGTTTTCTTGAACCTGCTACCTGCTATTAGAATGCAATTCCTACTAATTCTTGTAGTGCAAGAAATTCCAATCAACCATTCCATATTTTGTCCATGCCACTCAGATTTTCTTTACTGCTAGTATCTCAGGAAGAAGAAATGTTCTAACAGAATCAGTCACAAGGCTGATCCCAGCGTATAAACTTGACTGTTTTCATTCATAGAGGCTTTTGTTTAAAACACGAGAAGATCACAGTGTTCCTATTCCAGTCCATACCACTGAAATACTCCATGGAAACACACGGACTAAGAGCAACTCTTACAATCTAATCCATGGAAACCAGAACTGAAATAAGACTTAGGGCTACAGTCTGCATTTATGCCACAGTAAAACTTTGAAAGATGGGAAATAATTGTTAGTGTTGTCCAAGTAACAGTTTTATTGTAAAATAAGCATGAGCAGGCTGAATGGCAAATACCTTGTAAGAAAAAGGTGCATTAGATTCCTAAGGAGTCTCTTACAGGACCTAGCAGTAGAGTGTAATCCTCTGCTGGCATGGCATGAATGATGAGCTTCACTAGCTACATCCACTTTCATCAATGCCTATCATTTGGTTGACTCCACTATATAAAATTTAAGTGGACAGTAAAAAGCAAGAGTTCTCCAGTACAACACTAATAACACTTCCTAGTATGTATCATCTTACATTATATTATTTTTGGACAGTCTCATCCGTAATCACATAACAGATTCATGGCTATTCATCCTTTCATCCTCTATTAGTAACACATTTGTCTTGCACTACTACCTATGTGGTACCGCTATTTCTGTTTTAAGGAGTTTTTAACCTCAAACCAAATATTTATTTAGTAATTTTCTCCTGTCTAGCAAAAGTGCACATAAAAGTAGAATCCCTTCAGTACCATTTGTTTTATTACCAGGACAAGCACTTTCTCTATCTTAATAGCTAATAATAAGTATCCATCCACAGTGAACACTTAAGCAGAATAGCATTGCAGCTCTTCACCAATCCCTTCAGTAGGACTGCCTGAAGATTAAGGTTCTACACCACAGAGGCAGAATAAAATTCCCTCTTTCAAGGGCCACATTCTTATTAAAAGAGGAGAGGAAAGAAGGATGGGAAATGTTCTGTGGTTATTGACTTTCCAGTTATTTATGTAACAAAAGACCATTTATTTCATAGTGCAACACTATTCTAATGCTGAGCAAATTAAAAGGTCAATATTGTGACAAGAGCATTTCAAATTTGAAATATCTTATTTAAATATTCAGCTATTTGACAGTTCAACATTGGAGCAGGAGCAGTTAGTTATGGGTGTCTAAGCATTACAGAGTAGCTAACAGAATGTGTTTGTGCATGTGCAGAAATACACAGAGCGTGATTGGCAGCAGTAAACTGCAAAGAAATGCAGTTCTTAAAAATGCTTTTAGCAACATTGTGGAATCACTTTTAAGAATTTTCCTGTGTCTGGCCTTTCTTTCCCCTCCCCTTTCAGCTACACAAAGCAACTGTACAAACTGCAGAGCTGAAATGCAAGAAAAGGTGAAGAAATAGCTAATGCAAAAATGAACTGAAATTTGAAGTTACACCTAAACTGAAAGGTCCCTCTCTGCCGTGATATTCCCACCAAACTTTTCTCAAGTGCTAATCCATGCACTTACTACGAAAAAGAGGTATATAATGCAATGCAGTCACCATTATAATTTGCTATGGCTTAGAACCAGAGCATACGGGGCGAACTCCCTGCAATTTAACATTCAGTCAAGTGCAACAAGACTCACAGTAATTCATTGCTCCCCTTCTCTAATTCTAAATGAGCATGATTCAATTTCTCTTTTCTTACCAAGACAGTGATATTTATTATCCGTAGTCATTACAATTTCCAACACTTCTCTCCAGCTGGGGATGTTAAGGGCATGCAGAAGAAGTTAACACATTTCAGCAGTACTTCTGTGAAATTATTATGTGATCTTTCACTCATCCTGTCAAGAAACATGCTGCCAGTCTTGATGTTGACATTTCTGAGTTTATTTTTGGAGAGGAAAAGAGGAGAAACGCACCATTTTGTATTTATCACAGCAACACAGCAAAGAACTTACTCAAACACACTAGCAAGCAGCTCCAAACACTCACTTTTGGGTGCAACAATGCAGTTCACTGTGTTGCAGTGAGCGCTTTCTGATGTGTTCACCAGAGACACTTAATTGCTCAAGAAAATCCTTAAGGGCAACATATGGTCTAAAGTACTGCTAAATAGAAAGACAGTCATCACTGCTCCTTTCTTTGAACAGGTATGCTCCATTATTTTAGTTATAAAAACAGATACTTTCTCAGTTCCCAAGAGATGCTCACAGACTACTCTGAAAGAATTCTGAAATAATTACTTGTGAGTTTTAGCCCTATTATATCTAAGAAACAGCAGAAAGCAGAGAACAGGCTTTCACAGCAGAAACACTTTATACCAAATTCGTGTGAGATAGGCTTCAAGCAATCTCAGACACGGGGGCTGACTTAGGAGCTAGACAAGAAGTGCAAACCAGATTTCACACTGTCCTAAATGATGCAGAAACAAATTACTCATTCCCTATGAAGCAAAACAGAAAATAAGTAGAACATCAGATTTTCATAGCAAAATAGTCTCTGAACAGGCTGGTTCCAGCTCATAAGGACCAAAAAAACCCAAGTTTCCATTAGAAACTTTCCTTGTTATCTTTTGTGCAATGGAACAAAAGGCTAATGTCTCCCAAAAAACACATGCAGGATCATTTCAGAGAATAGTTTTTGCAACATATGTGCAATCCTTTATAATGTATTTTTCTCACACAGCAGGTCTACCTTGTAGACATTTGAAGTATTACACTACACAAAATTCTATTTCTGTTTCCAACTCCCAGCACAATGGCATATATTTTTTACTATATTTCCAAATGCATTTTGGTGACCAAGAAACAGATAAGCATTTAAACCACTGAAGGTCACTCAACAACCTTACTAGGCTTTTAACTGTTAAAATTAAGGGGTAAGAAGTACTTAATTTGCTTGAATATCATGTGGATATTTTTAGGAGAGCTTTTTCCCCTTTTAGCCACATAAACACTTTGAAAAGCTGGCTAGTGCCATGCAGCCCTTCCCACAGCAGCTTGAGTAACTTCAGGAACACCTTCTCAGCCCCCTGAAGTATGCAAATGGTTTTCAGTACAAAAAACACAGATCAGTTTGGGTTAATCAGATTCTCTTAGCAGACAATAAAGATCTGAAGCAGCCAAATCTTACTGAAATGGAGGAAAAATTAGAGTACATCCCCAAGTAAAATAAATAGCATTGTTCCTTTAAGTTTTCCTTGCACAATGAAAATTTTTAAAAAAACCCTCACAACATCAAAATCATCAATAGCAAAATAAAAACAGCTTTCAATAACAGAGCTGACCAGAGGTTTACTACAGTTCATCTCTAAAGAATAAAACCTCAAGACAGTGAATCATGTGCCCAAATACAGGATGGCAGTCTTCTTGTCTTCTAATCCCTCCTCCTAAAAACATCTGTGTAAGTCAAGAGAGAAAAATAAAGATAATTGATATCAACAGAAAAGAGCATTTGTCATAAGAGGTATTTCTTTGTGGAGTAAAGCTCTTCCTGGACTCCTTACAACTTTTTAGAGTGTATTATGTGCTGTTGAGCAACATATGCATTCCATAGGACAAAAATGTGTTCATGAAACAGCTTGGGCAAAATGAGATTTCCTTTTCTTCATATTCCTGTTCATAGGATCATAGGATTTTCAGAGTTGGAAGGGACCTCAAAGATCATCCAGTTCCAACCCCCCTGCCTGGCAGGGACTTTCTAGTAGAAGTGCTCCTTATTTTTAGAAGATCCAGTCTTGTAAAGTTGTACCATGGGGTATTCCAGTGCTTATTTGCTGACAATTTGATCTCTTTGCAATGAAAGAACTTTTTTTTTTCTTCCTTGAAAGGATAGCAAAACTACTTGTAATTGCACCAAGGATTTCAAAAGTAGGTATCCCCATGTTTAAAATTAAAACAAATATTTTTGGTTGTTGTAATTTGATATCTAAATTCAGTCTGCAAGGTCTTCACTATCTGTATTGCAAACATGCTTGAATGGAATTCTGCAAGGTACTGAGATCTCTGCCTTAATACAAAAACTATTCAAACACAATGTTATCCACTGACAGAAAGCAAGAAGTTATGTAGGTGTGCTGCCTAGATAAAAGGCAGATTACTCAGCAGCATGGTCAGACACTAACAAAAAATGTTTTAATGGAGGGAACAGTTTTGGGCTGTTTTTGACAAATCTGGACTTTGAAAGCATCCCATTAGAGATTCAGTCTAATGACTGTTCATTTAATAGACATTATACAAGGTTATAATAATGATACAATGTCTTACTTGAAACTTCAGATATCTCTGATTGCCACGCAGTAATATAACCTTTACTCATGAGTGAAGGATATGTTGTTGAACAGAGATAGCAAATCAGCCTCCAAAGGCAATGAGCATATTCCAAGGAACGGTAGGCACAAAGCAATCTCACAACTATCCATTAGTAGGGCTCACATACCTTCCAACCATGTTGTACTTTGCATTGGCACTGTTACAGCATGGTGCCATTTGAATCCTTAGGATTGCTAGCTAGAAATGTAGCTATATTAGGTACAAGGAGGAGAAGGGATTATTTTTCCCCTCTCACGATGAATATTATTCCAACATTCTTTTTTTTCCACTTTAAATGACCACTAGTTGCAACCTCTTGATAACAGACCTAATTCCAGCAGCAGTCCTCTCCCCAAAAAGTTCATCTTTCAGCTAGAAAGCAGTGGACAATACTGTGGTAACAAATACACTTTCTTTTTCCTGACAGGGTTGTCTTTTGCTAGCAACAAAGGCAATGATAAACATCATTCTAACAGATCTATAGCTTATTTCAAAGACTTCTGTTTATGTTTGGTAAGTTAAAAAAAAACTATCCACACATCTATATGTTTTACAAGTAACACATTTCATTTCAGCACAGGACTTTGTTTTCCCAATGTTATGAAGGGACACTCTTCTTTTAGGAGCCTAATGGTACTGAAGAAATAATTCCCAGCTAAAGCTGTTTCTTCATTGTTCTATCACAAGGGCCAAAGCTGCCACTTCCCCTGCACAGCTTCCAAACACCTGACAGTCTGTGTCTGTGTTCATAAAAAAGAGATTCTCATTTGCATATTGATTTCTTCTCTGCTCAAAACTCAAATACCTGAAAATTCCCATACAATTAAAATGAAGCCAAACAGCTAACAACTATAACTTCAAATATGTCTGAAAGGGGCAAGTGGAAAAAATCTCTAGAGACCAGAAAGGATACTTTCATTTTGTACTGAGTAGCAAACAGTTTTAGCAAGACAGATGTAAACATTCATTCAGGTAATATTTAGATGTTTCAAATTAACACTTCCATTAAATGCTATTTCCATCAAATAATTGCCAACACAAAGCCAGGAGTGCACCACAATGAGAGACAGACATCTGGACACCACTACTACAACAAACTATTTTCTATTAAGTCTCAGAATGCATTGGAGAGTTAAACGCTGGCTTGGTTTTTGGAGCAAGATACGGAAGAATAAAGCCAGCACCTTTCCCACAGCAGGAGTGCTGGAGCAGCTGGAGATGCAGGTACAAAAGAATAACAGTACAGCACTGTGAGAGGAATAAACTGATGAGATTCACAACACAGAACATCCCTTAATGAACAGGAAATAGAGATTTGTGCTGATGTTCTAAGAGAGATGCAACAACACAGGATGACAGTATTCAGTGACCTAGAAGGTTTTGTTACTGAGCTAAGAATTTTTTCTAGCTAAAGCAGTAAACCTGATTTACAGCAAAAAGAAAGCATTAAGGAAACAGATATGCTCACCTGTCTAGCAATTTTCCTCGGACTCAGATAACAGCTCTGTAACTGTTCTATACTGGGAGCAACAAAGTAAAAGAAAACAAACAGGCAAACTATTATTGTGGAGATTTATCAATATATCTAGACCTAATTTACAGGCCTTCTGGGACAGTGGCTTTATGTTCTTAAGCTTATCACAAGAATGGTTTTAATCTTTTTCTAAAAGGCTAGAGTGAATTCAAATTTATGCACTAATTGCAACAGCTGATTTTGACTTTTTCTATTCATCTGGATTCTAAAACTTTAAGCAAAATCTTTCCATGGTGAAATTATTCTACTTAAAAGATATGTCACAACTTGAGGTCTAAGATATTTGAAAGTATCCCTATAAAGTGTTCTCCAGATGAGAAAAAAGGACTGCTTCTGTTTGAGAAAATTGATTCTTTAAAATGATATTTTAGTGGATGAGATGCTGCATTAAAATGACATTTCAGCTTTTATGGTCAGGCTTGACGAAGCTAAAGGAGATACATATTTTCTTAGCTAAATTGTGCTTGACATCAAAGCATCAAACAAAACCTCACACTACCTTCTATAGATTCTTTTAATTCAGAAAGCATCCATCAGTATTCCAGTTCAATGTCTGAGGAATGCAATCTTTATCTGATGAAGATTAGAAGTGGCAGTTGCAATTACAAAACTTTGCCACAGAATAAATACAATTAAGTTATAGATTACAGTTACAGATATTAATGTATAGCTCATGTGGGGAATTCAGATCCTGAAAAAATCTTTGAAGAGAAAACTTAGGCAGCACTAATAGTAATGACAAAGCACTAAACAGGGTTCAGGTTTTCAATCTATGTTAAAGTTACCCCAGGATGAAGAATGCTTTGGTGGATAACATAAATCACTAACTTGCTTTGACTAGTGGCTTATTTCATTACCTTAGACAAACTGTGTTCACTTACTAAGTTTTTCTGATTTTAGAAAAGTTTATGATTTTTACCCATTTCCTTGAACCCTGTGGATAAAGAACATTGAATAAGTGCTCAGGAGAATTAAAGAATTAATAAATTCACTATTCTCCATTTATTTTGATATCAAGGTCAGTTTTATCCATTGGCTATTACTTCTCTACAGTGTAGTCTTCCATAATGCAAACCACTTTAATAAAAATAAGTTCTCAACCCAGTTTGATCCATTGGATGATGCTTTTATTATTAAACTCAGCAATATGATCATTAGTGACATTATGAAGCCTCTAAGAACTAAGGCAAAGTCCTTAGCTAGAAAGGAAGAAGGCATCAAATAAATAAAGTATGTAACACCTACACCCAACTCCATCAGCAAAAGCAGATGGAGTAAGAGAGATAAGAATAACTGAAGACAGTCATTAATAAAAAAAATAAAAATCCAATGGTAGAAAGCCAATTATTTTACTCCTAAAAGAGTGATTAAAACCATATTTTTGTGCATCTTTGTTTAAACTGAAGGTAAACATGAAATGTGCCAAACTGGCATAACTGCAAGCTATGTGTCCTCCCCTACCACAGCATTTGCAACCTGTCCTTACTTTCTGTCAACAAGATGTCAGACATGTTCCTCTACTGAGATGTGAATGAAGGAATTCTCCCTTCTCTTAGGTGTCAAAAAGAAGTTTGATCCTGCACATCTCTCTTTTGGCATAATCTGCTAAGAACTGACATTAAATAGTAGGTGTTTAGCCAACAACTATATGTATAACTGGTTAAATTCCCATTCCTTCTCAGTGGGGTCCAGACCTGAACAAGCAAGCAAGCTTAAGAGTCAGAAGCCAAAACTCTAAGTAACTCCAAAACACTGAGGGAGGCTTGGTTATACTTGCTTGTATCTTACCTGGCAAGAAAGCTTGTAAGCTAGGGATATCCAAGGGAGCTTAGTGGCATTAGATACTGGAAGAGGGCAACCATTAACAACAGGGCAAT
Source organism: Galbula dea (assembly GCA_013399015.1). Taxonomy (NCBI): domain Eukaryota; kingdom Metazoa; phylum Chordata; class Aves; order Piciformes; family Galbulidae; genus Galbula; species Galbula dea. The sequence goes on along the minus strand of VWZX01006819.1, from coordinate 521,516 downwards.
CAAATACTATTTGCTGAGCCTATTTGCAAACAACACCTTTTGACTCTGACCTCTCCTCCTGTACACGTCTCTCCTACTGCTCCTGCCAATTCTTAGCAAATTCTCTGCCCAGGACCTGACAACTATCTTCACCCTGCTGAACCCCTTAGGCCTGCAACTCATCTTACATACTGACAAGAAGAGGATCGCCTCCCTCTTACTTTTAGTTGTCATAATGTGACTACTCCTGTTTGTGCTGAACAGAGCACTGAGCCTGGTGAGATAGCACCTCTGACAGTTCTTGCAGTAGCAGCCATCACTGAATACATTTCAAGTGATTAATTTTCTTAAAAGTAAAAATAATTCTAGTGAGTGCACATGTGCTAACAAGTTAAAAATAATAATAGATGTCTGTGACCATGTTGCTTCTGTCTGAATCCTTCAGGGGAACTCAGTTGCTAAGAACTTACACAGCTTGCCATATTTCCATGTGTTAAACAACAACCAAATAACTATAGGCAAAAGTCCCAGCTGTCAAGCATGATGAGTGTAGGGGCTGATCGGGGGAGTACAAGGCATTTTTCTCCTGTGTTATATATGCATATTAGATAATTTAAAAGGAAAACAAAATGAGGCAAGGACAGAGTGGGAAGCATGCTACCATCTCTTCAAAATACCATGCCCAAAGGTTTACAGAAAAAATTCTGTTTGACCAGTAGCTCTGTTCTTTACATAGTGCTCCCAACAATGCTTTAACACATAATTTTCCCCAAGGAGAGTGCACTACCAGCTCTTCCAGGTAGTGAGAAAAGCTGAACTTTGTTCAGCTAACTGTAAAGGATTTCTCTTCGGGGCCGGTCTTGGGTACAATAAAAGGAACCGCAGGCAAGTGTTAGAAGCAGCATCCGTGATTGCTGACTCATTCCATAGAAAGAACATTTGGGCCTCACTTTTCAATTCTGTCAGTTTAGGTTCTTTTTATGAGTTGTTCTGTTTCAAGCTGTCACTAATCAATATTGATTTGCAGGACAGAGGCAGGAAAAGACATCTTTGTTTCTTCACATACAAATAAAGACTGAAAAAGTTCCTTGGGCTTTTAACAAAAGTCATTTGATTTTTCAGGAGTTTGCTTTACTTCCAAGGTCTTACTACACAGCCATAAAACTTATGCCTGGGTTGAAACCTGACACACAAACTATGAGCTCAAATCTCTGTTTCTTGACATACATTTTGGAAAATCTGCGGAAGACACCTCCCTCCTCCCATGCCTAGGGTTCAACATACACTGAACATGGCATCCCTAGTGATTTGACTGGTGGTCCTGCAAGGAAAGGATGCTGAGAACAAAACAGTCATGACATTTAGGAAAGAGCACCTTGAAATTTCCCTAAACTTATACTCATAGCATAGGAAGGAAATACTGGTTTGCCATTTTGACAGTTTGTCTCTATGTAGTAAATAAACAAAAATACAGAGCAAATAGAATAATTTCTAAGATTTGAAGTGGGTAATAATTCAAAATGTTAAAGCTGAAATGCAAGGAGAGGCAAGTCAGTGTAACCAGCAAGGCACAGACCCAAGAGCATGCTGATTGATACAGTGTGTCATGACACACAATTATCCACTTACAGCTTTAAACCCCTGTGTTAACAGTACCTGTAGTGCCTCTTGGCTCTGTATGATTTCATCAGGAATTTGAACGTGGTAGAGGTTTTACTGCCTATTAAGTACTGATTTGTAAACTAAAAATTCTCTTTGTGGACCAGAACACAATGCTCTTTAAATGCTCCTGAAGCATCACAGATCTCTGCCAAGTCAATACCTCATGTTTTATTAATTCCCTACCTAGCCAGTTCTTTGGTTGGTTAAATTTAGAGTCTATAAAATTCCTAGTTGCATATTTACATGCAGAGTCTCAAAAGAGCTATTTCAGGTTGACAGATAAACTTAGGGAATTCCTTATATGGAGATTACCTAATACATACATTGGGGAAAAAAAAAGTTATTTAAACAAATAATAAGGGATGGGCATAAACAAAACATCATTGTGAAAACTGTGTCTATGCTGTTTATTAATTACGGCCTTATATGTAAAGGATGTTCTCATTTCATAATGAATTTTCTCAGAATGTGCCTACCTCTGCATATCTGCAGCAACAGAACTGTCTATTTCTATATTAGTTCTTAATGGACATTAATTATCCATTAATAATCACATGATACAGTTTCAATCACTTTTGCATCTTACCAAAATGACTGTTATATGGGAAGCAAACTACTTCAGAACTGAAATCAATGAGCATATAAAATGCTTCCTCATGAGCTTCTAGCCTGAGCTCTGGTTTTACGTGATTGTTGGCATTCAGTCTGATTCATTCCTCATAAATCCACCACTAGGCATTTGGAGATACAGGGTAAAATGCCAAGTACCTGCTTCTAAAGTGGACATTATCCCTTTAGTACACTGAAGGAGAAAACAACTTCCACTTAGGAAAACAGTGTGATAATGCACCTAAAGATTATTATGTGTGGGCACAAGGGAACTGATGTTGCTAATACAGCTGATTTTGAGCAGTTGTGAGTGCTTGACTTGGACACTTTTTTCTTGTTTTCGTATAATTTTTTAGTATATTCATAATATGCATAAATAATAATGTATTTATCATTGTTGATGCAATGTGGAGGCTAAGAAAGTACACAAAGATATGTAAATTCAAAGCTATTGCATAAGATCTACATAACATCACTACAGAACAACGTTTTAAGCACGAAGATTTTCAAATTTCACTTTCAGCATAGCATCATTCATAGTGCTTCATCTACAAATTCTTATAGGGGAAGTAAATAAATAAGTAGATGTGTTCAGCCCAATAAATTGCACTTGAAATAAAGCATATGTTTTAGAAAGCCACCCTCTGCCCATTCAAAGATTTCAGATTTCCCTGGGTAAACTGGTCTATAAGCAAACTATACTATACAGTTAAGAATGGAGATATCTTCCCATATATATCCACATAGAATTAACCTAACTTCAACTTTCAGTCACTGCATTTCCCTGAGCCGCCTTCTGATGTCTGAATGAAAAGCCTCTTAATATCTTCTGTTGGTATAGATCGAGATACTTTTCCTTCTCTTAAATTAGCTCCTTAAGCATCACACATAGGAATTTTAAGAACTCAGCTCTCTTTTTTAATCTCTGTATGATTTTTCAGCGTTTCTGGATTTTTATATTACATTTTAACAAAATGAAAGCATACAGAAGACATTGTATGATCAGTAACTCTTCAGTTTACTTATTTCTGAGTTGGAGCTTTAGACTTTCATGCTTTTTTAGTAAAATTTTAAGTAATATTCTCATAAAAAAAAGAAGAGAGAAAGAAAGGCAAGCAGTAATGGACTCTTGATCACTTCAATTACTCTATCTGTAGAGCTATCTGTAATTTATCTTGCCTAATTAAAGCCAAAAAATTTCAAACCTTAACTTACATTAATTTCCTTTTAGTGTTTTAAATTCTAATAAAGTTCTACTGCACATTCAAATTTCCCATTCAGACACATCCTGAATGTGCTTATTTGCACAACTGAAATCTATGCTTTCCCACACAATATTGTAATGCTTCTAGATGAAAAATACCTTTCTAACACAATTTGCTATGTTTCAGAGTAATTACAAAATCATTTTTTAGGATAGGATTTATAATTAATTTCAATTTATCTCATTTGCTAAATTAAAAACAAATTGAAACAAAAATATGGAAGTGCAGTTGGTATAAGTGCAGCTCTTGGTATCTAGATATTTCTACAATGAAAGGAAAGCGAAAATATTTTCTACAGAAATATTCTCTTTTCTGTCCTGCCTTGCATTTCTTGCACATTCAAGACTTCTATCAATTTTAAATGGAAGTTCTGGTTGTGTGAACTCTGTGAGACTGATTCTTCAGAGGGAAATGTGACACATCAAAAGGAACTGAACAAGAGAATTCACCTTGGAGACTTTAACTGGCTTGTACAATTTGCCACTCTATACAGTGAATTTCAAAGGTATCCCATAATAGCTAGTAGTTCTTCACAAAGGTCAGTGTAAAATCATATCCTGCATTACTACATATTTTGGAAAGCGTTCCTTGTCTGGCAGCTGTTCAACTGAACTTTGTTAATGAAGGCAAAGTTTTCTAGGGTTATCACTCTGACCCTTAAACTGTATTATCTAGGAAACCATAACCTTATAAAAAAAAAAAAAGATATGAAAAGGTTTATAAAACATTCTCTTTGCAGATCCTGTTTCCAGTCTCACCTTTTGATCTGAAGTTGGTTTTAAGCTCTTGCCACCATGCCTGCTGATTACAATGGAACGTGGGAAATGGAAAGCAATGAAAACTTTGAAGGCTACATGGTTGCTTTAGGTAAATAAAAAAATATTAGCTATATAAACATATAAAGAAAATGTTTCAATTATAAGTAAAATCCTTCTAAAAATTAATGAGATTATTTCTGTAATGTGCATTGTGGCACAATAGGTTTTGCCAATCACATTAAAAATGAAGTAATTGTAACGTACTTATAATTACAGTGATCTACGTATATAAGCAAGAGAAAACTTGTAGCCAAAGAAATTAGTCTTTATCTAGATAAATGAAAAAACAGATACAGATGGGAAGAAAAAAAATAATAATAGAACAGGGTTTCAAATACAGAAGCTCTTTTTTATTCCTTGTATATACTTACTGTAACAGCCAAGCTAAAAACTGTCTCCCTCTGTTAAAGAAGAAAAGGATATTCTAGGCCACTAAAGCGACAATAGTATTTAGTATGTAATTAGTGGTTTGAATGAGTAGAAATCATATGTACTGGTTGCACAGTAAAGGCGATAGAAGCCTTTAAAAGCAGTTGCAGATAAATGGGCAGGTATTTCTGACAATTTTTGTGGGAGTTACAGCAAGGAAACTTAGGTCACAGGAGTTCTTAAACATGTTTACATGGTAAACTAAGCTAAATTTCACTTGGCTATGACTATCGTTGATAATGACAATATATGTGTACATGCAAAAGAGATGTTCTGCTCCTTAGGCAACTTTCATTTGCTACTTTGTTAGCCTCTTTATTATTACAGGCCTTATAGCTACTGTTTGTGTACCCATTGTATAGGATATTAAGCATACTCTTGGTAGATGCTAGAGTACCAAAACACGGTTCACTGAATGCAAACAATATCCTTGTTGGTTCATATCAAGATCAAGTTTATGTTGGTTTTAGATTTATTTTTCTCCTACACTGACAGATTCAATTTTTGTAATGACTGGAAATAATTTTATGAAGAAATGTCTGCTGCTGCAGCACCTATTATTTTCAATATAAATTGCCTTTCAAGCATTTTTGTTCTCATAAAGTCATAAACTTTTTGCTCCAGGTCATTATGATTATGAAAGTAGTGTGCAGGAAATCCTTCCTCTGCTTAAGTTAACAGAGATGTAGATCTTTAATTTGCTGAAAAGAAGAAATAAGAGAAGACATTTCTCAAGAATTCCTTCTCAAGAAGTTTGGACTGGCCTTGAGAGAACAGTTATGACCTTTCCACCACTGCAGTAATATAGCTGTATTCCAAAACCCACAAACCATATGGGAGTTAAGCTTATACATGCATGAGAAGTGTCATCTTTACAATCAGGAATCTTCTTCAAGCTCTACTACATCACAGATGAAGGACATAAAGGAGCATTTTCTCCTTACCACACATGATGTCTATAAAGTTTATATAAGAAAAGCAGGCATTAGAGTTGACTAATTCAACCTAGATTGGAGGAGCATTTGCGCTTCCTTCTCTGCCTTTCTACAGTAGCTGACACCACTCTAAGAGCAATGATGATAAACAGGAGCTTTTTCAGGTCAAAGTACCTTGCACTTTTCATCAGAAGTTGAGATCAGACTTGTGGCTTCTTGTGCTCTGTTGAAAAGGTGTTGAGACAAGTTAATGGAGATCTAAAGAACTTGTTTGCTCAGTTTCCAAAATATTTACATGAGCCGCTCTGCAGCAGTTCCTCATTGCATCTCAGTGGCATCCTTAGAACCACTTCAGTCAGCAGATAAATTATGACTTTGTTATTAAATCAAGTGGAATTTTGATTCCTTCCTGATCTTATATAGACCAGTAGAAATCAGGAGGAAAATGGATGGATTCAGCCTACAGTGGGGTCTGGACTGCAGGCATCCAATTCTGGGAAGCCTGCTTAAAAAATAATAGTTAACAGTTCATGAGACTAAAACAACTTGATCCATTCAATAGCCTGAAACAAAGCAAGAGGAAGAATGTGTTAAGATAAGGAATGCAATATAGATGTATTTCTCCTGGGAAATACGTGGATTCATTGCCTGCCCTGGGCAGACTGCACTGGAGAGGTACTTGCTGAACTTTCTGATAACATTTTCAGACTGCTTTCCCAACAAGATTGCCATCAACTAGTTGGAATGAAAGAGCTATTTGCACCAGGGGTCTGGATCTGGCCCTTCATAAGTACATCATGAATTCTTGTAAATACCGGTGTGTATATATACTAAAAGTTATACTAATTAAAAATTGCTAACGATTTAGCAAAAAAACCACCACCAAACCCAACCAATGCAAAGATGCATATGTGTAATGGTTTGACCCAGGCTTTTCCTGGTAACCAGTTTGTAACCAGGGAAGTGATCATATTTACCCAGTATTCCACACGATTTTACGTAACTGGGGTATAAATACAGAGGGGGAGAGGCCCTCGTTCTCTTTTGCCTTCCGGTGGATCCGAGGACGCAGGTTCTCTGCTATCGGTCTCACCTGTGCAGAGGAGTCAAGCCTTGTAGGCCTTGAGAGGCAGCTGTTGCTGGCGTCGGTCAGTGCGACTCTGCTATCTTAAGGAGAGTAGTAAGATTCTGGTTTTTATTAGTTCTATCCTGGGTTTCGAGTGTACATACCTGTTTTAGTTTTCCTTTTCCCTTTTTTCCCTTTTTCCCCTTTCCCCTTCCCTTTTCCCCTTCCCTTGGGGGTTCCCTCTACTGTGTACATAGTATTTTAATTGTATATAACTGCTATATATATAAATATAAATACTTTTGATGTAGTTCGGGTTGTTTCGGGCTCTTTAGTTTCTCTCGTAGTTTTTTTTCTTAAACTCAGAGAAGAAGGGAGGGGGAAGGATTTCACTGTGAGTTTGGGCATTTGGCAGGGAGCCAGCTCCAAACCATCACAATATGGTTAGAGGTGAATCTCAGAATGAAAAGAAATTACATGGAAAGGGTGAAAAGAGATTCTTCTGCTTCGTTTCTAACAATTTTCCATGTGGCTGATATTTTAAATATTAAAATGCTCAGTTTCAAAGCATATTGAGAGTTTGGGATTTTTTTTTTTAATTCATCCATCCTTTTAATTAATACATATACATTTCTATACTTCAATTAAAGAAGAGTTTTGTCCTTTAAGCCAGAAACTCTGACTTTATCATACACGTGTTACAAAGTATTTTAATCTACTATAATAGAACAATATATCATTTTTATTGCTTGTATTGTTCAAAATACAGTTATGAAAACCATGCTTTAATAAAACTTTCACTGATTTTTCTCCAGGAGCTACAAGACATATATATTAGTCAGAAATAGCAATTCTTTAGAAGTCTAGACTATTTTTTTCCTCAGAGAGAACTAAATTTTATGTTACCTGGCTACAAATCAGACCCAGACATACTTTTAATCCACCACAGCAGATAAAATATACCCAAAAAGTCTTGAATATAAATACTGAACAAGAACATTACTCTCCATGTTAAAAAGTCACATTTTTTTCAAGCCAATCCTCTTACTCCAGTCGATTAGCACTTCACAAGTAGTATAATGAATCTACCAAAAGAAAAAGGGCTCCATTAGTGTGTGGCATTGCTGAGCTGACAATGATTAACTCCCATGCAAAATCACTGAAGGATGGCTAACAAACCCAAACCATTTTTCAGTCTCTTGCAGAAGCATGTGAGATTATTTCATTTGCATATAGCACCATAATAAGATTCACTGCCAGCTGGTCAGAAATATTTATTGCAGATGGTAGTGCAGCTGGCATTAGGTGGATTGTCTGGGGCAAACTGTCATCCTGGTAATATATATTCTCCTTTTAGTAACTTTCAAAGCATTCAGTTGCAAGCAGTTGTTTACATTATAATGTTAGTCTTCATCATGAACAAAATAAGGATGTTAAGGAAATCAGTACTGCATAAAATGTTGACAGAATATTAAACAGGAACTGTCAAATGCTGTAGTTTGATACTTTTTTGACTTTTGACTTTGAATTTGTCTCCCTTTAACATCTAAACTACCATTTATTTCTGTCTCCTGTCTAACAATAATGGATAAGTCAGGCTTTCATTTCATTGTTTCTTTTTTGTTCATTAGTATAACTTTCATTATTTTTACATTAGTGAACCTCTTGTATATGCCCACTGACTAGGGGTTCATCATAAAGTAAGATGCCAAAACCCCCTTGATTATATACTCATTCTAATATGCTTATTTTCTGAAAAAGAATATTATTCTGAGATCCTTCATTGGGGTATGGCCAACACCTGTAGCCCCTGCAGGACACATACCAGTACCCTCACGTGCCTAAGAGCAATGTGATCTACACTGCATGCTTTGAAAAGGCAATGGCTCCCAGGCATAAGATGATAACAGCACTCCTGGCATCCCGTAGGTCCATGTGTGAGTGAGGCCAAAAAGAAAATGTCAGTCTTAATAGCACCTCTTGTTTCACATTCTCAAAAAAACCTGGAGATTTAGGTGATTTAATGTGCCAGCATCTTGTCACTACTGGTTGTAGCTCTGCTCACAACATTCCCATGGGTATACTGTTAAATATATAATATATATATTACATATAATCAGTGAAAGATCCTCAAACTGAAAATCTACATGTAAATACAAGATTATTTTTATTTGAAATTCTCTTTTTCTTTGCAAAATTTTTATTATGTGTAAATAGAAGTGCTGTGGTTTTTTATTTTGGGCACCAAGCATAGGAATTTTCATTGTGATACTCTATCTTCTGATGTTTGGCAGGTATTGATTTTGCAACTCGTAAGATTGCAAAACACTTGAAACAAACAAAGGAGATTATCCAAGATGGAGACAATTTTAAAACAAAAACACTTAGTACTTTCAGAAACTATGACCTGGATTACACTGTGGGAGTGGAATTTGAAGAACACACCAAAGGACTAGATAACCGAGTGGTAAAGGTAAAAAATTGGTACCCGAAATCTTTTTACACTACAGTCAACAGCAAGAGTAAGCAGTTTCAAAAATAGCTGACCACACAAAAAAAAACCCCAACACAACAAAACCCCAAACCAAAACAAAACCAAAAAGAAAACACCACAACAAAAAGAACAAAACAACAACAGTATTTTAGAGACATCAGAGGATTTTTATAAAGCAGAAATAATTTGCATCTCGAGACAGTTTTCTTCCTGCTACAAGCATTTATTATAAATGCAAATCAGGATGGTTACTCAGATACGTGAGAACAATCATTAATTACTTGCTTTTCTTGCAGGGAATTTTTCCAGCTTTTCTCTGATACACCTTTATTTATGTAGAAAGTAGCAAACCTGTATTTTTACCTGTGCCTCTTCCCATTCCCTTGAGTTTAGGACTTTCTCTGTGTCAATATAAATGTTCCATTCTGAATGGCTAAGTTCACATGGTACTTTTAATCTGAGCCTGCTCAACCTCACTTGAACAGTTTAACATTTGGACACTGTTAAAAATAAACCTGCACTTAGCTATTAACCTTAAAGGAGCTTTGGGAAGGACAAGAAAAAAAAGTGAGCCAAAGCCACCACTGATACGGGTGGCAAGGCTACCGGCAGTGCTAGACGGGCAAGGAGGCCCAGCAGTGCCTGCTTTAACTTCTTAAGGATTATAGGAGTGATCTGAGCTCAAAATTCCCCTAGGAAACTGTAGGCATATGTTCAGACACCTTTCAGTGAGATACGTGGACAAGGAACGTTTGGATCAAGGACCATACTGTGTGATAGCCCATGCCCTAGCTCCTGCAACAGACAGAGCCGACTCCTAAGTCTGTTCCTGTGAGGCATTCAAACGAGACTGTACCAGGGAAGTTAGTGAGGAAGAGAATATATATGAGCACTAATTAAATGCACTTACTGAATTCAGCTTCACTTTTATGTATAAATACTGCTTCTGTTGTACTCTCTTCTCACCCCCAAAATACTTAAGTAAGATTTTCCAAGGTAGAAAGGCCATTAAATTTCCACTGACTCTCCCCTTCAGAGTCTTACTAACCTTGTATCTCCAGCCTGTCTTTGCCATCCTTCACTGAATCAATCCCTATCAGCTCTTCTGCCAATTACCACAGTTTTATTTTTTTCTCTCAGCTCTCAGCTGTCTGTTCTTCTCCAAATGTATGCTGTCTTTTCCATCAGTCAGATCAAAACTCACTGTCACCAAGACCTGTTTTGTTTTGGGAATTGCCACAGGAAATTGCTAGCATAAAGGACATGTTTACATTTGAACTCACATCATCCTTCAGAGGAGTGGCACAAATATAACAGAAAACACTGTTTATTCATTATGGATCACTTTTCATTCTCAAACATACTTTGTGCAGTGTTAATTCATATGACTTCTTTGAAATTATTTCTTATTCACAGCACTGCAGGCCATCAAATATGACTGATTTATTTTCCAGTAGCCTGGATATCTCTATATCTAAATTTTCTTCCTATCACTTTCTCCAGTGGAGATGGGAGGAGGATGGGGAATGGTAGGAAGTAACTGTTACTTGTGTCTTGTCATTGTTTGATTGAGCTTATTTTCATGTATTTATAAACTTCTCATTAACATATCTGAGTTAATTATCTGATTCATGCAGACCCTAGTGACCTGGGATGGTGACAAACTGGTATGTGTTCAGAAAGGTGAAAAGAATAACAGAGGCTGGAAGCACTGGATTGAAGGAGACCTACTGCACCTGGTAAGGGCTGCTGTACAGATACATAGCACATAACCAAGACTACAACAAAGTGCAATTTTCCATTTCAAAGGGTTTGTTACTTGTTCTAGTTGGAATGGTCTTTATTTAAATAGCTCTGATCTCTGCACTCTGAGGAAATCCCTCCTCTGTTACAACTCAGGAATGCTCAATTTCTTTCCATCTGATCCCAATTAAGTCATAACCCTGCAGTGGTTTCTTTGCTCCAGTCCACTGCCCTCCAGCTATTAACCCTTCTTGTTATATTGCACCTCTAACATCATCTCATTGTTATCACTGGTAGGAAAACAAACAAACAAAAAACCAGTATGGGACAGATTGCAAGAAAACTATTATTTTTTGCTCTTAAAGAAGCACTGTGAAATTTTAGCATACTATGCCTTAAAACAGGTCAGGAACCTCTGGATACTCAAGAGAATCCTGCAGACAACCTACACTGCAATTATTTTGAGCTAGTACTGTAAAACAGTCAAGCATTCATACATCTGAGTTAGTAAACTGGAGCTCAAAGATAAATGATGTTGAATCCAAGAGAGGACAGAAGAGCTTGTGCATGAAACAAGCAGTCAGTGAAGGCCAGAAAGATTCTGAAATAATAGATACATAATGATAATGATTCCAGATTTTCTTAGGGGAACAACCAAGAAATGGGCATGACAATGTTGCATGGTACAATAGGCAGGTGCAGAAAGATTATGGAGAAGAGCTCATTGGTTTATCTCATGAATTACATCTAGATATCTACTCAATAAATTTACTCTACAGATAGTTTGTGTGGCCACTCATATTGTCTCAAGTCTATAAGCCTGAAAGGTCAAATCAATGAATAAAAAATCACATCTGCCACCAAACTAAAAGCCAACTGTCCAGTACACTTTTTCAAATCAATTTTAACATATATGCAAAACTGACCTAACAAAGAATCTGCATGCTGGCACTGGGATTCAGGCTAGGACTTGTGGAAAAACAGATAGCAAGCAGATTCTTACAACAGTCTTCAGAAACTTTACTGCAGGTTTGGCCAACTGACGGCCAAAAAACCAGCTTCAGCTTACTTCAGACTTATTTGTCATAGGAATGCTGGCTAATCAGAATATGTAATACACTGGTCTTTCTGCTCTCTTTCTCAATAAGCATATCTTTTTAATGCCATCGCTCACTTGTAGCAACTGGGGGGGAGGGGATCTAATGTGTATGCAAAATACAACTTGAACCAGTCAATACTTACTAATTAATTGTTTTAATACTGCAGGAACTGACATGTGAAGACCAAGTGTGCCATCAGACATTTAGGAAGAAAAAGTAGAATTAACCAGAAAGCCACATGGATCTTCATAGAATCACAGAAACATTATGGTTGGAAAAAACCTCTGAGATACATTGAGTACAACCATCCACCCAACACTACCAGGCCCACCAGTAAACCATGATAAAGCCAGATTTGCAATACTTCTTTGACACTGTTATGTGAATGTATTTTGTGCCTGTTTATGGAAACATGTTTTGTAGAAATATCAGTTACAAACATCATAAATTCCTTTGTCTTTCAGTCTGGAGTTAAATAAAAGTAATTGTCTTTCAAGTAATACTTTCCTACATTCTTGTAATCATTTCCAGAGGAATGTCCTTTAGCAACAAGGCTGAAAATTAAGAGTCACAACGACCTCAACCACAGTATATCTCTCCACACTGCTGTAATATCTTAATATATATTTGGATGACTGAGTAGAATTGGATATTCATTGGACTGTTTCTATTTAATTTAGTCTTGGATCACTAAGTCCACGGTTTCAGGCAACAGAATGGCTCACTGGACACGATACATGGCCTTTTACATCTAGGTTATTCATCTGAATTTGGCCCATGTCTATAGTTACTAGTAGTTATCCCTTGAATAATGTCTCATGGCCAATGTGCAATGTTGTAGCTCCTTAATACAGTCCTGACACAGATCACTGACAACGCTGCTAACCACCAGTTAGAACTGGCATCCCACTACCAATCCCAGTGGAGAAGTCCGATGTTTGATGCAAACTTAGCATTCAAGAGTTGCTCCATGATGTGAAAACTAAGGCATATTTATGGCTATAAGAGGATAACTACAGACTGCATAAAGAGTACTCAGAATTCTGTAATCTTCAACTTGTGTGTATCTTTCAGAGACTTTAAAAAGAAAAGGAATTTCCACACAATTCTTCTTAGTTTTATTTAGGCTTTTTCTAAAGTATTAATTTTTTGGCAGAATAGCCAGGACAGATGGGTCCATGTGGGACTCACAGACACGGTCCCACAAAGAAAGCAGCACTGATCCCTGCAATCCTGGCCACCATCCTCCCACCCTGCAGCTGTAGCAGGTTGCTGTACCTGCTCCCAACAACCCCACCATATCCCCATGCAACCCACTGCAGTCCCAGAGATGGCTCCTCCAGGCCACAGGATCTGCCTGCCATAAGGCAGAAGGAAGAATGTCGTGGGGCACCATGTCAAAGGCCTTGTAAAAGTCCAGGTAGATGACAGCCATAGAGCTTCCTTTGTCCACCGATCACAGAATCATAAAATCAGTTAGGTTGGAAAAGACCTTTAAAAGCATCAAGTCCAATCATCAACCTAGCCCAGCTAAGCCCTCCAATAAACCATGTCCCTCAGCACCACACCAATATGTCATTTAAATCCCTCTGGGGATGGTAAGTTCACCACTTCCCTGACCAGCCTATTCCAATGCTTAACCACTCTTTCAATGAAGACATTTTTCCTAATGTCCAACCACAGGCTATGCCTAGGGAAAGCAGACAATTGCAGTAGTGACAATCAAGTCCTAATGAGTTCATTACTTAAACTGAAAATATTTTTCTCCTTAAATACATAATGAATAGATAAAGATATGTCAATCTCTACATATTAGGGGAAGTTTAATAAAAAAAATATTCTTCAAGGCTGTAGAAATGTCTGATTTTAGACACATTTGGACCAGACCTAGAGTGGTCTAGGAGACCAGTAGAAATTAATTGGAATTGGAATAAACTACTCTACATTTCCTGAACATTCAACTGAGCATTAATAAAGCATTTCAGTTGATGAAATGCTTTCTTTCATACAAAGAGGCACAATAAACTTCCTAAAAATATCTAACAAATTCAGAAATACTTTCTGTATGTATGTAATTAACCTTCTGATCTTAAATTACACAATATATACCAGAGGTTTGAATTTTACACAAGCAGGAACTGAAAAGAATATAATACTGATGAGACATGTCTCCTGAGAGGGCAAAATCAAACAGAGTAACAAGCAGTGAGGTGCAGGCAGAACAGCAAGATGAGTTGCCAAATGTACAAATCTCATAGCTGCTTTTCCTAGCATCTTGTGTTCTAAGAAGTAAAATCTAATTGCCAGTGACTTCTTTCACGCTGCCAAGGTAATCTTTCTACCAGACACAAGGCCTCATTCCAGTGATTAGTAGAGTGTCTTTTTGTTCTTTTTTAATTACACCTACGGTATGTCCAGAGACAGTTATAATGTAAGAATAGGAGCATCCATCCAAGATTAAACTGTCAGCCATCAGCACTGCATTCCCATTGAACATATATTTAGAAGATAACAGTAACCATATAGTTGGTGAGAGACTTCAGAGTGGGAGAGAGTAGAAATTCCTGAAATTAGCATGAGAAGTTTGAGTTCAAAGACTCTAACCTATGTATTTCTCCAGTTTAATGGTAGCATTTTTGGTGCTAAATAACTAGTTTCAGCCCTATTTAGAATAATAACTAAGAGAGAGAGTTCAGAGGATAGAGTATCATTGCAGAATATTAGTCCTGTGCTGCTTAAGTAAGTGCCAAGGCAAACCTAAGGCATTAAGTAACTGTTGAGGCAAAGCCTGTTAAAGCAGGAAACATCAATTTTATTAATGCTATATCAAATGTCTACAGTACACACACGTTATTTTGCTTGCTGATTTTCAGTGAAGACACTGATATTTATTCTAATATTTTGTGAATCCCTCCATTCTAAGTGGAATAATTATCATGAGGAAAATTAATCCTAACTACTGTCTTCATTTAAGGATGACAGCAATAAATTAGTCAGGATTTTGAAACATGTCTACTTAGTCATTCTGGAAGTGGTTGCATTTGGGACACTTCAGTGTGGGTTGGCTTTCACAAGACATTGAACAATCACCCTCTGAAATTATTTTGACCATTATTTGACCATCTCACCCAGAAACAACAGCCTTATCTACCAGTTGCTTTAGAAACTCTGTGTGATAAAAGCCAATATGCACTGGACAAATAGACAGCCAGGTACACACACTGACAGGCAACCCGTTCTTGGACCTGTTCTTGAGGTCCCCCCCAAATCTTAACATTCTGTGCTTCTGTGATTCTTGTAAAGCCTACTAATATTGAAGAAAAAGCAAAGCAAAACAAAACAAAAAGAAGAATAAGCACTATGACAGCCCCAACATTGCCATCCCACCACTTGCAGCAGTATGAGTTGTGGATGAAGGTTCAGGACCAGCGAGCAGGTCTTACAAATTCTTCAACCAAACCATCAGAGACAACAGCAGTGAATATACGACTGAAACATAGAGATGGATGAGGGAGCATTAAAGGAAAAAAAACAAAAATAAGTCAGTCAGAGTCTTGAGGGGAAAAGAGAGGGAATGATTCACTGGAATGCTGAGGAACAGGAGTCAGCCTTGAGTTGGACACTGGGCATGACAATTAATAGAGGTTTTAAAAACAACAATAGGTTAAAAAGTAGCTTTTGGCCTCAGAAATGGGAAACTTCATGTTCTCAAGCCCTTGTGGAATCATACAAAGAAAGGGATCTTAGATACAGGGGCTGCTGTTTTATTTTGTACTTATTTGTGTGGAGATGAGGTTATACCAACAAATAATTTTCTACAGTTTAAAAAATAATTATTCAGCATACAGTCACAGTCCTCAGATGTGATGTTCAAATAAACAGGTTTTGCTCATAAGTACAGTCAAGGAAAGCCATTGTGTGTTTACTTATATTGGCAGTACATGCACTTGCAGTGCAAACCGACACATGGAGCAAGAGAGGCGGTCGGTACATGTTAGCACAGAAGCATGTGTGACAGTTGTGATCACTTTGTATTCATGTGACTTTTATACACAGAAAAACATTACAGGGTTTTGAGGTTTTCTGACACCACTGACCCTCACAGTAAAAAGTGTTTCCTGATGTTCAGGTAGAACCTCCTGTATATCAGTTTGTGACCACTGCCCCTTGTCCTGTCACTGGACACCACTGCAAAGAGGCAGGTTCCCTCTTCTTTGTATCCTCCTTTCAGATACTTAAACACATTGATGAAATCTCTCATGAACCTCTATGAATGACAGAACTCACACTGTTTCTCTAGTATCTAGATTTAACTTACTCATACACTTGCTCCTGGGTTTTTTACATCTTGGGAAAGCAAGATACTAGACTTTAAAAACCTGAAGAATTCAAACTAGGCACTGTCTCAACCAGGGTTATCAGATTCTGTTTACCTACAGTAGAACTTTTGTCTGTTTATATACTATTCTTCCTGCCTTCTCCCATAATCCTCTGTAAATAACTAACCTTAAACTACAGCTCTCATTCAGTCATCAAGAAAAGATCAATAACTAGATGAAACAATACACGTGTTGCCGGTGTAATGTACTTTGTCTATTGATTAGTTAACTCTGTGAAGTATTTTGGATCTTTTGGTACAGAAGATGAGATGGGAGTGAAAACCAGAGTGAAAAACTCTCTGACGTGCATTATCCCCTCTGACATGACAAGAAAAATTAACTTAGATTATTTATTAGCAGTTGATCTGCGAATAAACACTGCCATAGGTGAAGCAGGTCCCAGGATGGCTTGATACAAAGACACCTGGATTGGAAAGGGCATAGCAGCTCAGGTGTGCTGCCAAACAAATGCAGGTGCACTGCCTCCCTAGTCTGTCAAGCAGCAGAGCAGATGTGTTTGTGGAGCACAGAATTCAGGCTAGTCAAGGCTGCTGTGCCTCAGCTGCTTCACATGTAAAGCCAAGATGGGTTTCTCCATACACTCATCTTGTGTTTTGTGCAGCTTATTAGCTCAGACTGAGTGCTCTCTGTAATAAATGAGGATCAGCTCTACTTAGAGTCCTTGGGGTGCTTTTCATTACTTCTCTCTGTAAGCTTTTGCATTGCTCTGCCAAACAAATACTAAAAGCCCCTGGAGCATCCAAGATACCAAAGCCTCTCAATTTTCCTCAAAAATGGAGGCTTTCCATTAAAAATATTCTCCGAATCACAGAATGACAGAATCATTACGGTTGGAAAAGAGCTCTGAGATCATTGAGTTCAATAATCCACCCAACACTACCATGCTCACCACTAAACTATGTCCCCAAGCACCACATCTACATTATTTTTGAACACTTCCAGGGATGGTGATTCCACTGCCTCCCTGGGCAGCCTGTTCCAATGCCTGATAACAGTCTTCGAGAAGAAAATCTTCCTAATACCCAACCTGAACCTTCCTTGGTGCAACTTGAAGCAATTTCCTTTAGCTTTTTTCTATATTTTCTCCTGTCTTTTTTTTTCCTCCTCATTTTTTCTTTTCTTTTACTAGCTTTGCAAATTTGGCTGGCTGGCCTCTAACATTTGCTAGGGTTTTTTTCTTCCATATTGTGTAGCACGTTTCTCTGAAACTGAGGAAGGTTCTAATAGCTGTTCTCAGCTGTCTAATAGCCAGGCATGTCTTGAAGACACAACCGAAAGAGGCAACAGATGAAAGTCAGAGCAAGGGAAATTGTGATTAGAAACAAATTCACAGTGGGGATGGACAAACACTAATGCAGAATAGTAGGAGAACCTCAATCCATGGAGACAAGAGTTGGACTCAATGATCCTCGTGGGGCCCTTCCAACTCAAGACATTCTATGAATTACTCTAATAAAACAAACTCTTTTCTACACCCTGCCTTTCAAGTATATAAAGCTGTATATAAACTTTATCACTACTTCAATTCCCTCTTGTCCATAGGCCTCCACCTTCTGTTTAGTATGGGAGAAGCAGAAATTCACTAAACAGATCAGAGGTAGGGAGTTAGAGATGTGGAAAAATTCTTTGCAGAAATGGAGGACTATATGCTTTCTCCTCATCCTCACTAGCTGCTTAGCCTTCTCACTGCCAGTAGCTCATGACATGAAAGGAGTGAGACAGTCTCACAGCTGAAAACAAAGCAACATCTGCAAAAACCCAAATCTGATTAATGTGTCACTAATAATTGCATGGCAATAGGCATAGAAGTGCATGCTTAGCTTATTTTTATGAATTGGACTTTGCTTCTCCTGATAAAAGTTGACCTGGTATCAAGCTTCCACTGAGCAATGTTCTAATGTCAGTTCGCATAGAAGAAATTGCACTTGAACCTGGCAAACTCCTGATTTTCTCTTGTTCAGCCCTGACCCAAACTTTCCAGTAGAGCTGCATTTAATTCCTATTTCTAAGTCTCTGCTACTTACTAGGATAAGAAGTACCACAGTCTTTAAGCTTTCAAAATGTTATCAGAACAAAGTAATCACTGGGAAATCAAACGTGCATGCTTTAATCAAAGACATTTCTCATAGCTGGTTCTCTCCAGGAGTGAGCCTGCACAATGGAGAGTTTCATAACTTCACACCAAACCATAAAACAAAGGAAGAGCTTTCATTTATCACAGTTAACTATCATTGATTCACAAATGATGAGTTTGAAGATGCAAAGCAAGCAATCTTCAACTGATTTCTTCTTATGCTTACCAGTTTTATCTAATGGATATATTTGGGATGGAAATGAAGTAGGTAATTGGGCACTCCAGTAGACTTTGAGGAGGAGAAAACTGGATCTGATCCTACCTGTTCACCAATTTTGGAAATGAAAATTCCAGACTTTTTAACAGGGAGTGGGAAAATGTGCAAGGTTTTTTATGCTCCAAAACAACATTTTCTTTCCCCCCACAGTGATATGCAAGAACTTGCAGCATCCTTTACAACTGCATGCACAGAACTGTACAGAGGAGATAATCATTGTGTTGCATTATAATTGCTTCCAAAGATATGCTTGTTTGCATCATATTTGTGCTGTAAGGTTGGTCTCTAAGCTGTACAAGGTCCCTTATCTCCTTGTCAGCAGATTGAATACTTGCACTGGAGGAATGGACCTTGCTGTAAATCAGAGAACGCTCATTCACATTTTATCAGCCCTCTGGCATGCAATGCTGTTTCAGCTCTTTTGAAGGATTGCCATTTACATTGATTCTTTTCCTTGCAGAGAATATTACTGAAATACAGCTAACAGGAAGGGAGTTTACCGGCAACCTTCTGATCCAGAAAACAGAAAGCCTGTACTATAGCACAAGCACCTCCTAGTGAGTACAGCACTGGGCAAATAGTACTATTACCTGTCACTGGACTTTTCAAATGACAATGACAAAAGTGTCTGCAAGAAATATTTTTGGTGGAATTTCTGAAAAACCTCTGCACTGGGCTAATTTTTCCTACTAGAAGTCAATTAGCATTTCCTTATCAGCTGCTAAAAGAAGAAAGCAACACTGCAAACAAATGCTCTGGAACAATGTTGTAAATGCTCCTACCAATAACGTTCTGTGGCTGGTTCCCAAGATGGTCTCTTTCAGCTAAGCTCTGAAAGGTCACTGATGTACTATGTGCACAGAATGGCTTTCAAATTTTCCAGGAATGTTCTATGTACTCTGGTGATTGGCTGCTTGTGAAAGATGTCTATTCCACTGCCATCTTGCAAAAAGTCTGAGGTTTTCAAAAAATCAGCATTTACTTCAAGATTTGATAAAGAAAATAAAAGTTCACCAAAAAGGTGTTTAACTATATTTATTTGTATTCTTTTTATTCAAGGGTAAATATTTTTCCCATTGTGGGGAGAGACTGATAGAAAGGATTTTTTCAGAAGAACACATTCTTTTCAGGTTTCATTTGTGATTGATTTGAAGGGCAGAGGTTGTAGATATTTTAATTTCAGCTTGCTGATTACACTTGTTATGCAGATGGTGAAGATTAGGAGAAATCATTTTGTGAAAATGAGATTTAAAATAAAATTAACTAACAAGCTTTTCAAAAGCTGCAAAAATTCTCTGCGTTATTCTCTAAATCACATTTGCTTTAATTATATCTCACACTGCAGTGCTTCAGTCATCAGTAAATAGAAATGGGAATGCAATAGGTGACAGTGCCTACCCCAGAGTTCTTGGAAGTGTAGGAATCCATGAAAAGATTAGGAGCTTTGCCTTATGTGACAGCAAACAGGGACTCCATTTGGCATAAGAACATAAAAATGAAAGGCTGCTGCTAAAGGAATGAGGGCACACTATCATCCACGCCCAAAGACAGGAAAAGAAAGACAGGGCAAGAAGTAACAGACTCAAATTGCAGCATGAAAACTTCAGGTAGATATGAGGCAACTTCTCTGCACTCAAAAGATTATGAAGGACTGAAAGAGGCTGGCAGATAAGCTTGTGGACTATGTGTGGTCTAACCAAAGTATCCACTTCCTTCCATCAGCAAGTGAAGTCTTTTATAGTACTTGCAGTGCAACAGATGAGGAAAAGGTTGCCAGGCAGATCTCAAAGATGCTATATTCTTTCTGGTTTAATGAAAAACTCATGTTTAACTCATGTTAACTAAGACCCAGCTTTATGAACCATTGGAGATTCTCTTCACCTGTTTTTATGTTGTTATTCTTTGGGTTCCTGTTAGTTTTAGTTTAGGTAAGTCTTGTCACAGAAAAGCCTCCTGAAAATCTGATAAACCCTTCACAAAGGCTTTTCCTGTAAACTTAGTTATGACTTCAGAATTAAACCATAGCATGAAAGTCAAATAGGATATTTCCCTGTGAAAGCTGCACAGGGTATTTCTTTGAACTGCTTTTAATGTATAGTGCCCTTTGCTGACTTTCATCACTGCACTCAAAGCCAAGCATTTTTCTATAGTTTCTTAATTGTGGTTTGGTTTTGGTTTTAATTCTGTCACTTCCACTTCATTCACTTTTGGATTAACACATATGTACCTTTATACCTTTATATTTACATTTGGGGCAGAGATGCATTCAGTAGCTTGTTTATTAAGAAAATGAGGCAGAGGTATTAAAAAACGGAGGTGTCCATAGTATTTGTTTGCTCACATCCTCACAGCTTTTGAACCAGTTGCCCAGTGTAGATAGGCCAACCAAAGCTGACAAAGGATAAAGGCTCCAAGATACACTAGTTCTATAATTTTATATGAAAACTACTGGTCAGATTGAATGCCTTTAGTAAAAGACAGGCTACAGGGTGAACTCATGTTTATCAAGTCCCAGAAAAATCCCTTAGGATTAAAACACAATAAATGCCTGTAACCATTAAAAACCTTCGGTCAGAGTTCTTATCCTGACATCAGTGAATTCAACCATGAGACAAAATCTACAGGAACCCAAGCTCCACTAGTTCTGCTCCTCACAGTAGTACTTCTTTTATTGACTACTTTATAATATTTAATATTATTACTACTTACTCAATTCTCTGACTTATCTTTTTCTGGCTGTCTGTCTCTACTACCTGATCACTTGATTTTTTTCAAAATTTGCTCATCTCTTACTACATGTGCATAGGGGAAAAGAACTCTAATAACTGAAGAATATGTTTTTCCTGGAGGTGCCCTAAAGCCAAAGATTCCTTAAATTTTCTGGTGGCCAGACTAAAGCAATGCTCTTCCAACACATCATCTTATGCAGAAGTGCTAAAGCAGGACTGAATACTTTAGTATGTCTTTTCAATACATGGATTCACTGACTGACAAATACCATGGACATATCTTCCAGACTGATCAAAGAAAAGCTACTGAGTCTTTGTTACAAAACCAAGCAAAGTCTTAGTAAAATTCAGTTGGCATGACAAATGAGCCAGCAGTATCTTTTCAAAATATATAATTCTTTAAATGTCAAGTTTTGAAACAATTCTAAAAGCTTCTGACTGTAGATCGGAGGTGGTTTTGCAAGCAGCTCTACTTAAGTTGGAGCACTTCTGTGGAGCCATTTACTCCCTTCAGACAGACCAGATCCTAAGTCAGATCTTACATATCTACTGACAACACAGACTATTGACTCTGAAGCTGCAGAATTTAGTGCATTCAATGCATGAATATCAGAAAAATGTGTATTCCTATTCACTGTTATTGACACCTGCTTCAAAGGCTACGAAAGGATGCAGTAAACTCCCTGACTATTTAAGAATAAGTTAAACATTTTTTTTTCATTTACATGTTCGAATCATGCAACTAAAATAAAAACATGTGACATATGGCAGGTTTTTTTATGTTATCCAAAAAAATATTTGAGAACCATATATCACATTGTATTTTTTTAAATAAATCATCAACAACTAAATCTAAAATAGACTCTTATTCTCTAACCATATTTGAGAAGCCAACATCAGTAAAATAGTCAAGAATAACACCTGGAAGATAAGCTTTCCTCGTTAGAGGATTAAGGCAGAGTTGAATGGCTCCCTTTGTGAAATACCAGCCTTGGTTCTCTAAAAACACAGGCTGCTGCTTGCTACTAATGGGTGCCTTGAGTAGCATTACAGCAAATTGCTTTCCTTGATGGCATAAACTGAATACACAGAAAACAGGAACTTAGTTAAAATGTTACCACATCAAAAGTCACTAAAGGAAAATAACTGTTTACCAGAGAAGGGTTTTGCATCATTATAACTGAACTATTTCTGTTTTAGTGAACTTGGGCCATTTAAATTGGGAAGCAGAACCAGATTTTCTACTGTAGTGCTGATTGCATAGTCACTTTGCAGCAGAGCAAACTGCAACTAAATCACAATGGCAGGAGTAAATTAACTGTTGACCTGCAGGCTGCAGGATCCAGTGTGGTCCCCAGTGGAAGCCTAGACAGGTCCAGCCTTTGCCCTCACTTGGATTTCTAAATACAACATCTGTGCACAGCAGTAGGGTTATCAGACTGCTTCATTACACTTCTTCCTACCTGACTCACTTGACTTAGCTTGTATTGCACCTGAACCATGAGATTCTAGAGGGGCAATGCAGTACTACAAGAGGGCAATATTTAACAGGAGATTATCTCTTGTCAGTTGCCCAAACCCTTTCCACGGAACAAGTTAACTCAAAAGAAATTGCAGAACATATTTTAGTATAGTAGTTTAAACCTCTGTAATGTTCCATTAACATAGAATGAAGTGCAAGGCAATGAAGATTCTGAGCTCAGACTTGGGTTTACAGGTTTTCATAATCTGTTTCTTTCACAAGGATAAATCTTTATATTCATTTGACATAGATGATGTTTGTCTGTTGTTTCAAAGAAGAAAGTAAATCCTTCCCAAAGTCAGGAAAAGGAAAAAAGGAAAAGGAAAAAAGGAAAAGGAAGAGGAAAAGTAAGAGGAAAAAAAGAAAGAAAAGATCTGTTTGGCTTACTGTAGATCTCAATATAAACAAACTATAAGCAAAGCTGTGCATGAAAACATTGTAATAACTTCCCTGATATGCGTTTTTCTTTATAAAGTACCTGACAGAACTCTGTAGCTGTCGTAGTACAAGTAATTAAAATAAAACGAGACCCAGAACATTTAGGAATCTTCCAATGAAAAGTAGAACTATTTTGGCACCTTGGAATAGGGTCAAAAAAAGGCCCAAATAATCCACCTCTCACTGTAAATTTGTTTTCTAACAGAAGCATACACAGATTAAAATTCTTTCCTAGAATAAATCAGTATCACTGTATCAGATACAACAGTTCAAGAATTTATGTACAAATCTGGGCCTGCAAAATATTTTAAATGTATGTAGTACTCTGCCCAGATTACCAACAATAGTAATGATCAAGACTTGTAACTATACACGCTCTAGCTGTAATTCCACAGTCACAAATCATACATATTCACCCAGAAGTCAGTTTCACCTTAAGCAGTTTACAGTCCAAATACTGTTTACTTTGTCGAGTATTGGATCAATGCTAGATCATTTAGGCTGCATGTTTTAGTTGTTTTCTGGATTTCACTCAGTAAAGAACAAAATACCGAAACATTTTTTCAATCAATTGGTCTCAGATTGGTAAAAGATTATAACTGATCTTTCTTTCTTGACCCCTCCATTAGGTTTTGGTAATGACAACCATTCCTACTCCTACCCTTTCCTGTCAGCTGCATTAGTAGCAATTAATCTCCACTGACTGAAGAGCATAAAGGTAGCCTGGTGCTTTTGTCACCATTTTTCTCCCCTGCATTATAATGATTACATATCAAAAAAGATGCCAGTAAAAGATTCTATCTGAGAACATCTATATTTAGTTCAGTGCCAGGTCTTACTATCTGGCAGTATTAACTGGAAGGGGGGAAAAATAAGTCTTGGTTTATGTAGCTCTCCTTGATGTGTAAGATTGTAACCATGTCCCTGTATGGTGAAATGGGCTGAAAAGCACAGCATGACTCTCCTGTCTAATGCATGATGTAGATAAGCTCTCTTAGTCTGAGTACTGATATGCTCCATGGCCCTTGAGAAGTTACTTGAAGCCACAGAAAAATTTATAGCATCTTCTCTGAAGGCAGATATTTTAATTTAGTGATTTTTTTTAAGAAAGTAATTTTTATAATCATATTTTTAAAAATGAATAATTCAATAAGCATATCATTTTCTATACTATTATCTTCAGCAAAGAAATATTTCCTCAAAAGCCTGGTCTACACTGCAAAGGCTTACTGTCAGAAATCACCTTTTGTTACTGAAAGAATAAATACACATCAGATGTAAGCTAGTAAAGCCCAGTTTTTGTCTTGTCCAAATCAAATCTACTTTCCCAAGCAACAGAATTCTCTCAGCCAAAACTACTGCTGACAAAATAACAGTCTCTTGGTGTTATTTTATATAAGCTTCCAGCCTCTATTTGCAGTCAGAGCCAGTCTTCCGAGTCCCATCTCTGAGAAACCTCTCAAACAACTCCATCTCTAATTTCTATTATATTTAACAGAATCACAGAATCATTAAGTTTGGAAGAGACCTTTAAGATCGAGTCCAACCATCGACCTATCACCACCCTGCCACTAAACCCTAAGGACCACATCTATACGTTTTTAAAACCCCTCCAGGGATGGTGACTCCACCATTGGCCCTGGGCAGCCTGGGCCAATGCCTGACAACTCTTTCTGGGAAGAAATATTTCCTAATATCCAATCTAAACCTCCCTTGGTTCAACTTGAGGTCATAACAAAACTATATTCATTTATTAGCGCAGAGACTAACGAATGAGGAACAGAAACTACAACACTTGCCTTGATTTGTGGTCAGACAGAAGATTTCAGTCTCCCTCTGGCCTGATCCATTTATGGATATAAACATGTCACTACCACAATCAGTGAAAATTTTTATAAATGTATAAGTACATACCATAAAATTGATATAGTCATGCCTGTATTAAGAAATGCTTTACACAAGTATAGTTTATTCCTCCCAACCCTCCTGGTAAGGAAGAACATGCACCAAACGCAATACAGTTATACAAACATTTATTCACACATGAGAAATGTTTGTTAACAGGTGAGGTAAAGGACAATACCCCAACTTGCTTCTACTTTTAAGTTACAGTTGTGAAGCAGAGAGAAATGAAATTTTTTAAAGAAAAGAAAGAGTGCGAAGAAAAACTTTTTAAAAGGGGTTTTGTCCAAGACAAATGTATTGCCAGTAGAATGGAAGAAAAATATATGATCAAAAGAAAAAAAACAAACCCAAACCAAAAACCCCGGCAAAACAGGCTGGAGTTAAAAGCAGCAGTGGAAGCTGAAATAATTTTATTTGCTTCAGTAGAAGGCTTCAAAAATATCGTGTAAAAAGATGGAAAAAGCGTTCTGTCCCAGACGGATTTATGAAGGAAAAGAAAACAGATTAACAGAATTAAGGCCCCATCTAGTGGCTAATCTGGTAAACAGGCAGCTAAGGAGGGCATCCCGCTGTTTTATTACCTGAGTTTCCTGTCCTCTTCACAGACTCAAAACAAAAAATAGTGTCATTACCGTAATTTCATATCTCCATAGTAAATTGAATAACATTTTTATATTTTTTTGTTTTAAGAACAGAACTATTAAGACAATATGTATAGTCTAAACCACACTACAACTTTACAAGTGCTTTTACTTTGAGAGGATTACATTCCAACTACATACTAGCTACATATTACTAAAATTAATCACTTTTAATTTGGATAGCCATATAAAAATTGTATATATCTATTTTGATAGGAGAATTCAGTGTGCCTCAGCCTAAAGGATATAAAACAAAGTGTAGGCAATGGATACTACTAACAGGATGGAGGGGAAAAGTTGACTGCATATTAGAGAATGGTACCATCTGCAAAAATAGCAGCAAAAGAGGAGTTGGACCAGAAACTTCTAGGATTAAAAGCTTAAACTTTTTTAGCTTGAACTAAGACACTACATTCAGCCTCACTCATCAACAGATTATACATGTCATCATTGAGAGTGAATTGGTCCAGAAGATATGAATGCTGCAAATCCTTGGTCAGGTTCCATTTGTGTAGCACATTGACAAAGGATCAAAAAAAGGGAGAGGTTCAAAGCCAAAAGCATTAATTGCTACAGTCTGAGTTTAAAAATTCAAGTGCTGGATACGGATGGTGTTCTTACTCTCTTTGTGATAAATTGCAGTATTCAGACTATGTGAAGAGGCTACATAGTACACACTATTGAATTACATATATGACTATGTCTGAAAAAATTAGTGATTCAGGTTCTAATAGAAATGGGAAAAGAGAAGAAACAGGTTGTACAGGATGTACATGTAAGTGCATTGTTACATTTGCCTCTGGCAATACATTATTTGTGTGATTATTACAAACGAGTAAGGATAAAATTTAATGCAGCTTTCATCACTGCTTGCTCTCCTACATAAATAACTTGTTACTGTGTCATTGTAAAGAAAATCTTCAAATACAAAGACACATTCAGGACTACGGAAATGACATGCAATTCTGTGATTGCTAATTGTCAGACCTACAATGCAAACTGAGAGACCATTAAACCATGCAGCTCAAATCACAAAGATAAGACTGGTCTTAACATTTCCTAAAAACCCTGACAGATTATAACCACTGAAAACAAATTTTAAACACAAAAAATGCAATTTTTAAAAGCCCTGGGTTTGTTGACAGAGCTACTTCCTTTCTGACAGGCATATCTTGGGGAATGGCTCTGGATTATGGCCACATTTTGGTTTTCGGAAAGCTGCTTCTGACACCCTGAATAAATTAGCCTGACCCGAAACCAAAACTTTGTAGCAGGGTTTTGGTTTTATGTGCCTAGCACAGCATAAGCATTTGAGCCCACAGTGAAATCACTGCTAGAAAACTATAAAAGACAGCTCATAGCAGAGCATTAGGTCATGCAAGAGTGCCAAAGCAATAGGAGCTTGGTAACAAGAATGACAGCTACTCTTTAACCTGATTATTCTACTCTTTGTTGAGAAAACACACAACTGAAAAATACTGTCTTATATCCACCTAAACATGAGAAGAAACTTATTTCCTGTGAGGGTGCCAGAGCTCTGGACCAAGCTGTTCAGATAGGTTGTGGAGTCTCCTTTTCTGGAGACATTCCAAACCCACCTGGAGGTGATCCTGGGCATCCTGCTCTGGATGACCCTGCTTTAGCAGGTGGTTGGATTAGATGATCCCCAGAAGCCCCTTCCAATCCCTACCATGCTGGGATTCTGGGATCATTGCAGCCCCATAAAAGTAGTTTTAACATCATTACTGTTCTTTTGAAACAAATCCTAAATAGAATACTTAGATATTAATACTGTTTAGTTCATTCTGACAAAATAAATCTATTTTGATGGTTTACTTCTGTATTGTTATGTACATTGTATATGCAGACATTACACTAGGGGCTGAAACCTTATGTCTGCATCTGTAAAACACAAAACTGCCTGATCAGGAAAAAACAACCA
Organism: Galbula dea; assembly: GCA_013399015.1. Lineage (NCBI taxonomy): Eukaryota > Metazoa > Chordata > Aves > Piciformes > Galbulidae > Galbula > Galbula dea. The sequence goes on along the minus strand of VWZX01006819.1, from coordinate 493,488 downwards.
ACTTTGCTCATTCACAAGCTTTGCTCAATTATCAAAGTCTGCCCACTAACCTTTCCCATTGACTAAGTGTCCACAGTGTTGTTCTTGAAGTTCTTTATATTACCACTTTATATCTGGATAAAAAACAACTCTATGTCAATCTTGTCTAATACTACAGAAAACACACACAGTGTTTTCAGTTTCCCATAGTGCTGGGAGCAGATTGTTCTGATGATGGGTAATACTATTCAATAAATGTTTTTTGAAAGCTTATGGAAAACCTTGTGGTGAATCATTTCTCAGACACACTCCAGCTCTGTGGCCAGCAGTGGTCAGATAATAATACATAACAGCAATTAAAAGTGAAAATAATTGAATATATTTGTCCTGAAATCATGAATATTGCTATAGACGTTTTTAAGTAGCTATTGGACTGATACTTCTCAGACAATAAGAAACAATTTTATGGATTTTCTAGTTCATGTTATCTCAAGACTATATTCAAGGCAAGCAAAACTGCTTGCTGAATCAGGTCTTAGAAACAGTTTGATAGATAGGTTTAAAGAAGAGCAGAGAAAATGGAGTAAGTTTACCTGAAGCCTCAAGACTCAATAAAAAAGCATTAATACCAACATTCAGCTAGAGTCAGAGGCATTGTAAATCTGATTAAAAAAAGCAATCCTATGCTCTAAACTTGGAATACCTGGGAGGATATATACTGCTGCATTCCCAACCACTTGTGTGGTTTCAAGGCCTGACCTTTTGCCACTGTGCCTAGTGGAAGCAGAATTATGCCAAAATTGTGACTATGGCCTCCAGGAAATAAAACACAAAGAAGCAAGTGTTAATAAATCAGAAGCACTAGCAGGTCAGTCAAGATCACTCCTGCTAAGTGATTACACAAATGACATAAGGACAGCACTTATGCAATGAATCAATGGATTCAGAGAAGCTGTAGAACAAGAGGGTAAGAACTGGAGTCTTTCTATTATGTACAACACTTTGTTCACTTTCACTGATAACCTTTTTTTTTGGCCTGTTTATAGATATCTCTCTCCTCATTATTAGCATGCAAGTAACTTACTGTGCTACCAATACTAATACTTTATATTTTTGGCTTACATGACGTCCATGTCAGATGCTTCTGAAAATATTGATGATTTTCCTGTTGCTGATTTTAAGGAATTTTGTGCTCCCTTAATACGTTTAAAAGGTGACTAAACCTTTCTACTGAAAGTTGAAGATACAACCTGCCATAGGTCCCCTGTTCAGATGAAGATGTATGAAGTCTATGGTTTTGACAGTTCTGCTAAAATTTCTGATTTCTTTCCTGGCATTTTAATTCCCCATTATCCTAGTGGGTTTAATACTCTAACCTCTGTATATGAGACAGGATTGTATCCAAGGCTAGTATGTTTCCAAGAGAGTGAGAAGAGAGCAAAGCTCCAAGGGCATCTCTGACTGAAGACACAAACTGCATTGCACAACACCCTATCCCTGATCTGAAACAAAGTGAAACACTACAGTTTCAAGGTAGATTTTAATTCAGATTTACAGTGGGGTTTGGCTCACAGCTGTGCCATCTACATGTTAATAACACCTTTTCTTTAAACCCACTGTGTTTCATTAATCTTTACTATCTTCCAAGTTAAGGCTCTAATGAGTTTTGCTTCAGTTCACTGCACTGCAAGTATTAACTCCTGGCAATGAACAGTACTTCACATTAATTTTGCATATGAAATAAACACGTTGCAATACTATAGAGTTGACCTAAATATATAAAAGTCTCTGTATATTCTAAAAGAAAGGATCTAATGAGAATAATACAGTGATTCAGATTACAAGATAACTCTCAGAATACTTAGGGAATTAGTAGGCCATCCATTATTCTACCTCAAGATAATAAAGTTAGTCGAGCTCAGAGATGCTGGCAAACTGAGCCCCAGGGTGAAATGCAGTGATCTGGGCAAGTGCCACATATCCCCGTACAGAAAACATGCAAGGGGAGAAGTCTGGAGAAACAAAGAATTTACGTAACAGTGGTGATGTCCTGGGTAGAACAATCAAGGCAGAGAAATATCAGACCCTCAGGACTGAGCTACCTACTGCAACAAGCTATATAGCACACACTATATTTATTATAGCAGGTACAGATATAGCTAAGAGCATCTGTTACATTTTCACCTGAATATGAATTTCCAAGCATATGGAATGAGCCTTATGAATATGGCTCTTATTTCCAGACCTCTAGTCTTTACCTAAGAGGCAAAGAAAGTGGACTGGTGTTTTATTGTCAGCCTCCCCCTCCTCTGTTAAAATTATTTGGTACACTGAGGAAAAATTGTATGTGCTTGTGATTGGTATCCCAAACTACTCCAACTTTTTTCTTTGGAAGAATAACATATGGTACTATTTCTTATCTTAAAATGTTCTATCCTGCATCCAGAAAGTTTTTTTTTATTGCCATACAAATTTAGAACCTGCCAAGAATTTCCTAGCCAAAAGGAACTAAGCTGAAACCTCAAAAAAATAAGGTCGAATGGATTGGCTACCCTGAGAAGCAAGAGCCTTGTAAAGAAGAAATTACCAGTAGGTTGAAACAGTACCATAGTTGCTTCCTCCTTACAACTGCTGTATCTCTTGTTGCAATCCCATTATAGCTGCTGTGTTCCTAACTAAATCATCAACAATAAAAATGTGCAGAATTCCTCTATTACAGCACTCCATTCCATTTCTTAGTTCTAGAGAATTTAATGTGTCTGAATGCATTTGCTTCAACTACCAGCACTTAGCTGGGCAGCTGTTTAGAACATCCTGATTTTGTAATAAAAATGTCCTTTTTAATGCTTTGTGTGGAGAACTTTGAAGAGATTTAAAAGCAGCTTTGCACCTACAGGAAATGTATTTAGCAACACCATATTATCAGTTCCTTTATTAAACACTTTCTTACAAACACATATCCACTCCTCACAGAAATGCTGTTTGTGTTTCTAACAAGAAGACAGTTGTAGAATGGCTCTAGACACTGAACTGTAAATATCCTGTACAGATTTATTCTGGTTTCTTAAGGAAGCAAGGTTATGCTCTAGTGATCTGTAGCCATCTCATCATTTGCATTACAACATTCTCTTCTCCCCTCTTTCCCCACCTATGCTCTTATGTGTAGCCACAAAAGTAACAGGAGACAGATAACCCCAAGTTTGTGTCCTTCCTCCAAGGTAAAGAAAACGCTAGATTTTTTTCAGGCACAGAAGAAAATAGCCAAATGCCCAGTATGCATGTGTGTTTCTGCAGGTAAGCTGCAGTAAATACTACTGCATAGCCAAGCAAGCAGAAGGGCAACGAGGAACAGGGCAATGTTCAAAGGAAGCAGTTTCCTCTCTTCCATCACTCTGGAAGAAAACTTTGTTAGTTTTTTGTTTGTTTTTGGTGTTTTTTTACCTGAAGAATATCTTTCAGTAAATAGGCATAAAAATAGATATTGGGTCACATAGAAGAATCCAAAGTAGAGATTTTTTCCTAATTTAATGCCTGTACTGAAAATCTTCTAAGAGACTTCCCATACTTCCAGATGCTTTGTATATAACCCCAGTGAAACAGTGGCTAGGCTAGTACAGGATATATTGGAAAGAATATGAAGGAAAAGCAAATGCATAATAATATCTTCTCTGTATATCCATTTAATTTCCAGTAACTTGTGGATCATGGTCTTCTTGACTCATAACTGGTACCCTTGCACCTAATAGCTGTGAGGGATATTTCTTATTCTTAATTTCATTGCTTTGTTTCATTGCTTCTCTCCTACTGTAAGGTCAGCCTTGGCTCACACCCTGTGCCTCTTTTCTGCACTTTAGTTGTTCTATTATTATGACTTCCCAGGAGAAGCTAACAGCAAAGTAATTTCTTCCTTTCTCTCCTGTTATTTTCTTGACTAACAAGCTTCATCTTTCACTTGCCTTCCTTGCTCTCTTTGATTTCTCTGTAATACTCTCATCTCTCTCTGGACAAGACCTCATTGAGTTTTGCAAAGAAAAAATATACAATGTGCACTGTCCACCCCCACTACCTATATCATCTAATACAGATATTCTTTCCCACATCTCTTCTTTTAGTGATCCACCTCAGCTGTCTAAACCCCAAGAATTAGACTCAAAAGACATAAATTTTACTCAAATCATTACTTTTAAGCAAGCTTATCCAGATTCTACATCCTGAAGTTCTGTACTCAATTGTTTTAAGCATTATTCACAATCATTAATAAAGTGAAAGTGAAAAGAAAGACTTAAAGACAGCTGAAAGTCTAAACTCACCAGTAACAGCTGACAACATTGTGCCCCTTTTCTTGCTTCAGGCATTTCTCTTCCCAGTTATTCTCATCAGGCTTGTGGGGTTTTTGAATTTTAAGTATCTGTCTTTTCTGTATTTGTTCTCTTGGAGAGAAAATAATAAGAGTTGAAGTAATGTCTCTCTCACTCTTCTGCTTGTTTATGTCCTTCAAACTGTAAACACTCCAGAGCAATGTAATCCTTCTTGCTGTGCTGTATGGTAGAGCACATGGGGCTCCTAATCCCCATATGAATACTTGTATCCAAAAGAGTATTTTCTCTAACTGAATTCCAATGAATATAAATATCCTTCATGGTATTCCTCCACTTTATACAATGAGATCTGAGGGTTGAAGTTTTTAATTAAAGATTAAAGGTCAATCTGGCAGCAGTGCTAAAGGCAAGTGTTTCTCAACAGTGGTTTCTTGTGCTTTGGTGCTTCCCAAAATCTCACATTCCCCATAACATTTCTACTAGACACTGTCTGGGGTTGCAGGATCTGTAGCTTTATCTGACAAAAAGATGAAGAAGAGGAGATGTGTCTCATAGCCTTTCTTACTTACAAGGCCAGCAGGAGTGAACAGGATCACATCTGTTTTATTGAACCAGGTAAGCTGGGCACCTTCCAGAGGCCTGCTTCAGGACCCTGCCATGCTCGCCACTGAGGACCCAGGCCCTTCAGCAAACGCCGCCATTAAACACACACAAAGCCCACACTGAGCAAGCCAAGGGGATCAGAAAACCCTACTCTTCTCTAGGTCACCCACAAGTGGGCACAGCCTAGTAGCTCTCCACCATCATCACATGAGAAGCTCAATGAGTCCGTAGATAGCGAAACCAACCACTGCCGCCCCGAGGGCACACGTGCACTTAAGCGTCCGCTCGAGCTCCACCTCGCGCTCCCACACCCCGCCCACAATTCCCGCCCACACAGTTCCCGCCCAGCCGCGAGCCACCGACTACGTATCCCGGCATGCCGCGGGGCCACTCATCTCTCGCGCGGCGCGGGAGTTCCCGGCGCTGTTCTCGTGAGACTTTGCGGGCCCGGAAGCTCCACGTCGGAGGCTCGGAGCTGGGCCCGGGTGTGGGCATAATTCTGTTAGCTGTCGGTGCTGCCGTGAGACCATGGTGAGTCAGGAACTGGCTGTCCAGGGAGCGCGGCGAGGTGGGAGTCCGGCCATGAGACCCAGGTCCAGCATGGGCAGCCAGGCCCGGGTTGGCGCGGAGTGAGGCCTGAGCGGGGAGGTTTTGGGGGAGCTGCTCCGGTAGGTTCCGCGGCCGGTAGTGCTGGGCTGTGTTGGGGGTAGCTCAGCACATTGCGCCGTGAAGAAGCCTTGAACAGCCAGTTCCGAGATGTTTGGGGGGAGTCCAGCCTTGTACCGCTCAGCTACTGCCCTGGCCTAACCTTAAATGATTTTAGGATTCTGTGTTGTTTCTAGAAACCCCTACAGAAAACAAAATGGATAGGTGGCTATAAAAGAGTTGCAGTCTTTTGCCTGTCCAAAAAGCAGGATTGACTCCTTTTATTTGAAGTTTTAACTTCAGCTCTGCTTCTCCCAGCATATTTTTCTGCCAGTTTTATGTTGAATAACTTGGTATTCTCAATTCTTTTCCTCTCTAGCCTCTCCGGCTTGATATAAAACGGAAGCTAACAGCTCGGTCTGACCGGGTGAAGAGTGTAGACTTGCACCCCACAGAACCATGGATGTTGGCTAGCCTTTACAATGGCAGTGTCTGTGTTTGGAACCATGAAACACAGGTGATGAGTTTGGTTTTCCTTTATTATGAAATCTTCATAACTGACAGATGTGTAGATTCTACTTTTCAATACAGGATACTCAAGAAGAAACTTTAATCACTGCCACTATTTCACTCTTCTGTCCCTGCCTTGTTACATGTCACTGTAATAATAGACAAGGAATGTCTTTAGCTGTGGTTTTAATGGTGTTTCATTTCCCATAAATCTGTTTTCCAAGAATTATCTCCTTTGTGCATTCCTTGCAATCTAATGCCTTTCCTTCTCAGAGATTAGTTGCCTGTTTTTTACTTGCAATCTGTATTTGTGAAAGTTGTAGGAACTGCTAGAACTATATTTGTATATCAGATATAGTTGAAACTGAGCAGTACCTCCAAAAATACTGGAAGGTGGGTTAAGAATGAAGGGAGAGCATAAGGATGATGTTAAAAGAACAGAATAGGTAAGCTTCTCCCTTCTTGGACAGGTATGTTTACTTAAAAAGTGTGCATGTAATGTTGTGGGATTCTTGTAGAGGTGCCAAAGGCAACGTTCTGGACATTATTAAGAAAAAAAAAATGGTTTCAAAACTGGTATTATCTTCAGTGCTATAAACTTATTATTTTCATTTTTAGACTCTGGTGAAGACTTTTGAAGTGTGTGACCTGCCAGTGAGAGCTGCCAAATTTGTGGCAAGGAAGAACTGGGTTGTTACAGGAGCTGTAAGCTATCATCATCTTGTGATTTCCACAGGCAGTAGTACTTTCTTTAATTTATTTTCATATCCTTCATCACATAATAATGTGATTTGTTATGAATATGTAGAAGAGAAAGGACTACTTCACTACACTTTCCCAAAAATGTTCTTCTTTAGGTAACCTTAGAAACTTAAACTTCATTTCAAAGGAGAGCAGTCTAATCACAGAACCATAGAATGGTAGGTGCTGGAAGGGAACTCTGGAGATCATCTATTCCAACCCACCTGCTAAAGCAGGGTCACCCCGAGCAGATTGCTCAGGATCACTTCCAGGTGGGTTTGGAATCTCTTCAGAGAAGGAGACTGCACAACCTCTCTGGACAGCCTAGTCCAGGGTTCTGGCACCCTCACAGCAAAGAAGTTTTTCCTCATGTTTAGGTGGAACTTCCTCTTGCAGTTTCTGCTCATTTCCTCTTGTCCTGTCACTGGGCACCACTGAGAAGAGTCTGACCCCATCCTCTTGACACCTGCCATTTAGATCCTGATAAACACTCGGCACCCTAATTTTGACTAGACATTAGTAGTGCTACTTTAAGATAAAACTGTGGACTATCCTAGGTAAGATAACTTAGCAGTTACTTTCTAATACATTAAAAATAAAGTTTATACAAGTTTTACTCACCTCTAGAGAAAGTCTACTTTGAGAGGAATAGTTTTATTAGTATATTAGTATATTTTAATAGTTTTATTCTGCTCTTGGTAACATATTTGTCTTGATGGAATGAATCATTACCTCAACTGAGGTAATGCCTAATTTTTTTTGTCTCAACATTTTTTCTAGTCTTCTGCCCTACATACAGAAGAAAAAAAATTGTCATTTCAGTGTCTTGGGTGATCTCATTACTTCAAGTGCAAATAGGTTAGCACTGTTTCCCCAGAAGTACTGCAATGCTTCTTTGGTGGTACAAGAGTTCAAATAGCTGCATGGGACCTGGATTAGTGGCTTTTATACGTTAGTTTCCATTTTTATTTTGATCAGTTTTATTTCACCTGGATCAGTTTCTTGATCTGATTCAGTGTGCAGCTGTATTGGTCCTAGCTCTCCCCAGGAGGCGCTGCAGTGCAGTAGCAGGAAATGGGAAAGAAAAAGCAAGACAGCTGCTTTCGACCACAGGGCTAATTCTTGATCAGGGACCGTGAAAATGTGACATTAGTCATTGCTTATTCTGTGTTCCGTGTTCATTATGATGATAGGTGGTCTCCGAAGAACATACTTTTCCTTTTCTACCATTCTAAGAGTGTCTTCTGTAGGTGTTGCTGCTTATACAGGCATGTATGTGGAAGAATAAATGGTTTGGATGAAACAAATAGTGTAGAGCTCATCACTGTTTTGTTTACTCTGATAGCCTTGTAAGTCACAATCACTTCTGAAATCTTTGATGTTTTATTCCTTGTTATATCTTGAAGGTATTATTTTTTAAAGGTTTGGGAATATTACTTGTAATAATACTGTTTCTGAAATAAAAATATCCCCCCCCATCTCAATGTAAAAAAACTTGAAATCACCTTTCCACTTACCTTAGAGCTACAACTTCTTTCCTCCTGACCCCACAGCATGAACATCATTGTAAATTTTATGTTGGAGAACCTTGCTTTTCATGGAAAGCATTAACAGTTTTAAAAGCATTTTTGTACTTAACTCAAAAGACTATTTTAAATACCTCTTAAAAATTAAATTGAAGTGTTTTCCATTTCACAAATGCTTTGGAATAGGATTGAGTAATGAACAGCCTTCTGAATCAAAGCATGATTTGAATCATTAGCAATGTACAAAAAAGACACTTTGTTAAACATTTTTTTGTGTGAGGCACTTCAGTGGTGGAATGTTGACTATCAGATGTATTACACAGTCCTATTTTAATGGTGACTTTTCTTCCCTTTCACAGGATGACATGCAAATTAGAGTTTTTAATTATAACACCTTGGAGAGAGTTCACGTGTTTGAGGCACATTCAGATTACATTCGTTGTATTGCTGTGCATCCCACACAGCCTTTCATACTGACAAGCAGTGGTAAGAGTTGTTTTGGTATATTTTTCTATTTATTAACCAGCTATTTTTAGGCTTCTGTTTTTTCTTTAGTGAGGGATTGCATATGTTTTGCTTCGTCTGCTGAAAAACATCCTTAAGCAAGTAGCCAAGGTGACAGTTGTCCCTTTGTGTTCTTTCTTTGCCAAATGCATTCTTGTGTTTATTTTAAGGGAATGTCAACTTTTAAATTTGAAATAATTTAAAATACAATAGCTTATGTTTTTGTCAGAGAAGACCAGAGAACCTTGTTGCTTAAAATCTGCCAGAAGAAAGGTTCATATATATGCTCATTAGCTGTTCAAGTTTGCCACACTGAAGTTCTGTTTAAAAACAAATAAATCACATAATGATTGGAGTATGTTTTCACTGACAGTCTGACTTGAAGCAAAAGACAGCTTTCATCTTTTTTCCCAAAAATACTGCTGAGCTCTCTGTTATTTGAGCTGATCTGTGCTACAGTATGGTCACAGCATCCCAACAGATGTTGTCCAAGAACATCTGCCTCATGCTACTCAGTCCTTTTCATTCCTGGAAACCTTACTAATGCAGTGAGAGCTCTGCAAGAATGCAGAGACCTTGTAAGTCAGAAGCACTGTATTATATTTCTGTGTTTTGCTGTTGAAGCTAATACACTCACACTTGAAATAGAGGTCCAAGGAAGCCACCTTGCTTGTCTATGCCTCCTGCTCCTCAGTGCTCATCAGAGCAGGTGCTGCAGAAGAAAGCACAAGTTCAGTTTCTTATTATCTGCCAAGTATTTTGAGATCAATAATTCATATTAATTCAATACCTTAATATCGATTCTTAATCTTCCTTTTTAAGATAGATATATCTCTTATTCAGTTTTGTCACCATTTTACTGGACAATCTTTTCCAGAAGCTTTTACTCCCTGTGGTCCTTCTACAAGGAAGGACTGGTAATACTACAGAAGAAAAATAGATTAGCAGTGCCTCCTTTTGAGGGGAAAGGGATGAGTGAGTCTTTAACTTGAAGTTACTCATGATTATGTAGTTTAAGGAGGTAGATGTCAGAATGTATTGAAATAACTGAAGCTTGTTTCTCGTTTTGTTTTTTTTCAGATGACATGCTCATTAAACTCTGGGACTGGGATAAGAAATGGGCTTGTTCTCAGGTGTTTGAAGGACACACCCATTATGTCATGCAAATTGTCATAAACCCAAAAGACAATAATCAGTTTGCCAGTGCCTCTTTGGATAGGACAATAAAGGTAGAGAAACTGTTTTACCAGACAGAGCACACAAATCAATCATAACTGTGTGGACAGTTAGTCAGAACTCTTAAAAGCTGATGCAATAATAGAATTTTTATTGAATGAAGACCTGAAGATTAGTGAAGTTACTATGCACTATGTACATTTCAAGAAAAAACATTCAAAAAAGGCATTTCTCTCATTAATTTTCATGTCCTTGGCTATCTACTGAATTGTTTCCAAAGGTGACTTCAGCCTTCTTGTGGGTAGGCCCTGATGAGTCTCATTTGCTGTGATACTATTCCTAAATAGGATTATAGATTTACTGCCATCTGAGCAGTGAGACTTCTTCACACTCCCTATATATTAGCCAGTATATTAGCTGTAAAAAGCAAGTTTTGATTTTGTACATCCTCAGATATTGAGATTAGGTGCATATAAATTTTGATTTGATGTGAGAATCATGGGAAAATAGCAGCATAACTGCAGCTTAGCTTGGTTTGCTTTGAGGCCTCATTTAACATGAGTTGTCTCATTCATTTCACGTAACTGGAAAAAATAAAATTCAGGACACAACTAGGGGCAACCAGTGCATGCAGAAATAGTTGATGGCTTTTTGTAGGTCTGTTAGTTAATTTCATAAACAAATACTGCTTCTTACAAACAGTGTCTTATATGGGTTTATGTCATGAAAAAAAGTTGGAAGAAATGAACAGCACATGTAACTCAGCATGTTATTGCTGTTTATTTGGGAGGAGGACTGATGATAAGCAGTTGTTCAGCTTCTTCACCTAAAAAAAAAAAACCAATGCCTTTGGAATTGGAATTCCACATTCTATATGTTTGGAATTGTAAAGTACATTTAAATACCTCCTGTGTTTGGCAAGGAGGATGCAAAAGATGAATAACTACATGTGTTTGGGGCTTTTTGTTTGCTTTTTTTATTGGGCAGGTGTGGCAGCTTGGCTCCTCTTCACCTAACTTTACTTTGGAAGGCCATGAGAAAGGAGTAAACTGCATTGATTATTACAGTGGAGGAGACAAGCCATACCTGATTTCAGGTGCAGATGACCGGTTGGTTAAGATCTGGGACTACCAGGTATTTGTTCAACTCTTCATAAGCTTTTGAGCAGACTGCCATAGCAAAACCTGTAGTTAAGCAGTAGTAAAATAGGGAAAGGACTTGAATACACTAATAGGTTTTCCTTATTTTTCCTTGGAAAGAAGCAACTGAGGGACAGTATTTCATGACATGTTTTTTATTTAAAGTTGTTTGGTCTTTGTTTTTTTGCTAATCCTTGAGAAAACCTGCTGTGAATTTAAATTATGTCCAAGTTAGTTTGTAGGATAAATTTGACACAAGGTTTCTGTTAATAGTATTGGGGGGGAGGGGGGAGTAATATAGTAATTGTTGCCTTTTGGACTTCTGTTTTTGTGGATTTAGGTTCTCCTCTTCTATGTTCAGATGTGGCTATTGTTCACGTGTCAACTGTTTCCATCCTTTCACTTCTCATTATTTTATTCCCTGTTTTCTTTATTCCCTTCCCTCTCTCCTATTTCACCCTGTTCACATTTACACAGGGACATGTGTGCATGCACACGCATGCATATGCTTCTACTTGACAGATTGTGGGCATCATGAGATGACTTGTTTGAATGCTCAATAGGAAGGAGAGATTGAATCTAGGGGTTCAATTTTGTTGCTGGAATATAGTCACAGCAAGTTCTTCCTGTGTACAAGTATGAATGGCCATAAGGGCAAGACAGAATTTGTTAGACAGTACTTTGTGGTTGTTAAAGCATATTGCCCTGGAGTAAATCCAAGCTCACAAGTTAAAGCTACTGCTGTTAGTTTAAGTATGCACTGCAGTAATGACTGTTACTTAAGCAGTACTTGAAATTTTGCCACCCTGTACAGTTGTAAACATGAGTCATGTAGACTAACCTTAGTTGTCTCAAGCAGACTCTTCTTTCACAACCATGTGAGTGAACATTCTTATCAAAGACAATATTAGATCTGTCTTCACCTGTAATTAGTTTCAGATAGATGTTTTGCTCTGATGTTTTTGCAGTGAACTCAACTGTCTATCTTGCTTTAATCAGTTGCACTGCATAGGCCAGAGAAAGCATATCTTCTAGGCAGACACCTACCTGAAAATAGAGGGAAAATCTGGGTCAAGAGAAATAGATATTTTCTTCTGAGGAGGAGAAATTAACTCAATACAATCATAGTATTTAATACATCTAATGCTGTTGTTTGAGCATCTTGGAAATAAACGTTACTCGAAGAACTCTAGAGAAATATATTTACAGATAAATTTTGGATTTGGAGAGATATAATTTTAAGAAATGAACATAAAAAATGTAGCAATGTGTTTATCTGTACTTGTATTTCTGACTCTTATTTTTTCAGAATAAAACATGTGTACAAACGCTGGAAGGACATGCTCAAAATGTGTCATGTGTCAGCTTCCATCCCGAATTGCCTATCATTATCACGGGCTCTGAAGATGGTAATTTTGCATTATCTCATGTATCAAGGACATGGGGAAGACTTAAGGGAGAACTTTTCTTGTGGTGTGGATACACACCTCCTGCCCTGGCAATGAGAGGAGATAAAAGTTGTGTATTTCTGGCTTCTTCCTCTAGGAACTGTGCGCATTTGGCATTCAAGCACTTACCGCCTGGAGAGTACCCTCAACTATGGCATGGAGAGAGTGTGGTGTGTGGCCAGCTTGAGAGGATCCAACAATGTGGCTTTGGGTTATGATGAAGGCAGCATTATTGTTAAGGTACAATCAATGATTTGAAATGAGAAATGGTGATTCATCACTGTCCTTTGTACAGAGCAACTGATTCCTTGTTCTGTGATAGTATGTAAAATCCTGAAAATTAGGCATTTTAATTGGTGGTCTTGGGCAGAGCCAGAGTATTTCACTAGATATGTTCAGCTGAAAAGAAAAGATGTATTTTCTCCATCTGCTAAACTCTTATGCTACGCTTCCTAGCTTGGTCGTGAAGAACCTGCCATGTCCATGGATGCAAATGGAAAAATCATTTGGGCTAGACATTCAGAAGTTCAACAGGCTAACTTGAAAGCTATGGGAGATGCTGAAATCAAAGATGGAGAAAGATTGCCACTGGCTGTGAAGGATATGGGGAGCTGTGAAATCTATCCTCAGACAATTCAGCACAACCCTAATGGACGGTAACAGATCTTAGAACAAAACCCTTCAACATTTCTGGTTTTTATTTATACATTGGAAAAGTTTTTGAATGGGGGAAAAAAAAAATTGCATGTGTGCTGCTGAAAAGCAGGTGTGTGAGAGCCAGGCACTGTAAAATCGGGGTAACAGGCTTCACCTGTTAAGAGCTGCTTAAACAGACAAGTTGGACAGTGTAGGTAGGGGAAGAATTATGCAAACAAAATTGTATAACGTAATAGCAGCAAACCACGTTGCAAACCACATGGTTTTATCACTTCTCTCTAACTGTTCTTTTGTTAACCGATAACCTAAATTAAAAGAAAAGGTAAATGGTCACAAGGTACAAAAGCTGCTCAGTGGAGACCGGAAGGAAGAGGGAATAGCAAGTAGCTAGCTACATAATGCAGAGGAAACTGCAGTTCTGTGACACTTTTGAATAAACAAAGCTCTTTTCTGGCCATTGCGTTTGCAGTGATTATATTGGGCATGGAGCCTTTAGCTTTTCAGACTATTTGTCTTCTCAGTCATGCCTGTTGAATTGAACACATGCGTCTATGACAAATGCATCTTTCTCCTGCCCTAGGTTTGTGGTAGTGTGTGGTGATGGTGAATACATCATCTATACAGCTATGGCTTTGAGAAACAAGAGCTTTGGTTCTGCACAGGAGTTCGTATGGGCACATGATTCTTCAGAGTAAGTGTTGCATGCTTCTTCCCTTTCTGTTAACTTACTTCTGCTGCTGCTAGTTTTAAGGCTATACCAACTGTAAAGTAGACTGAAACTTGTGTGGATAATGAACTTTCAGTAAGTGTCCTGCTTTAAAATTTTCTATTTGTAGCATTCTGCTAATTTTTGAAGGCAAATTAAAGGCAGTTGTTTTGTAGCAGCTTATGATTTTACTAATTTGCTACATTGGAAGCTGAGTAATTTTTATTATTTTACTTTTATTTAGATATGCAATCAGGGAGAGCAACAGTGTTGTGAAGATATTTAAAAATTTCAAAGAGAAGAAGTCCTTCAAACCTGATTTTGGAGCAGAAGGTAAGTATTGAAATTTAAAATAGATGTGTTGGCACACTTTCTCTTCCACAATGTGGATTTCTTTCACCGTCATTTTCTTGCAGGCATCTATGGTGGCTTCCTCTTGGGGGTCAGATCTGTAAATGGTTTGGCATTCTATGACTGGGAAAACACAGAACTGATTCGCAGAATTGAAATCCAGCCCAAACACGTAAGTCTCTAGAGAGGACTGAAGATCTTTAACTGTCACTGATTTGATTCTTTTTTTTTCACTAGACTGCTTTCCCAAGTGAAGCCAAGCTGTCAATCATAAAGTCATAACTTCCTAAGTTTCTCTCTTTCATGTAGGAGAAAGGGGGGGGAAAAAAACCCCAACTCTGTATGTGTTGGCTTCTCAGGTCCTAAAGCTTCTGTTAGAGTTAAAATGTTTTACATTTAACTTATACATCCTCCTTTCTTAACCTGGATTCTCTAAAAGAGTGCTGTTATTGATTCTGATGGTACAGATTTTCTGGTCTGACTCGGGTGAGCTTGTCTGCATAGCTACAGAAGAGTCATTCTTCATTCTGAAATACCTATCAGAAAAAGTTGCAGCAGCCCAAGAAACACATGAAGGTGTCACTGAAGATGGAATTGAAGATGCTTTTGAGGTACGTTTTGTTTAACAAATGGACTAGGATTATTTATGTACTTCCAACCTGCATCTAACCTTCTGCAACCTGCCCAATTATTTACCTAAGTACAGAGTATTTCCTTTGAAAAATGCATTTGCCTTACTATATAAAAGTACTCTTTTGTATACTTAATGAAATCAAACTTAATTTGCAGGTTCTTGGTGAGATACAGGAGATTGTGAAAACAGGGTTGTGGGTAGGAGACTGCTTTATTTACACCAGTTCTGTGAACAGACTCAACTACTACGTTGGAGGAGAAATTGTCACTATTGCCCATTTAGACAGGTAAGTTGCTGCATCAGCTTGTAAGCAAGTGTTCCGAATTCTATTGAAGTTGGGACAAGGTGAGCCTAGTCACCTGTTTGCCATGTTTTACCACTTTTTGTTGCCTATCATACTGATGTAAGTTCTGAGGCAGTAATGTAATCTTGAAGGGAATAAAAAGTGTTCCATGAGAGGAAAAATATAGTAAAAGCATATATATTTATACATACAGAAAATTATAGTAAAAGCAGAATTTCTTATGTGAGCATTCTTGCTACTGAAGAACTGTTGGACTTTTTTCGTAGATTATTTAGTAGTGGATTTATTGAAGATGAGTATTCTTTGTTTTATTTCAGAACAATGTATCTTTTGGGGTATATCCCTAAGGACAACAGACTTTATTTGGGTGATAAGGAGCTAAACATTGTTAGCTACTCTTTGCTGGTCTCAGTGCTTGAATATCAAACTGCTGTGATGAGAAGAGATTTTGGTATGGCTGATAAAGTTCTTCCCACAATTCCAAAAGAACAGAGAACCAGAGTTGCACATTTTCTTGAAAAACAGGCAAGAAAACTTTTAGTTATCAAAGACTTAATAAATCCGTTTATACATTTCTAATTGACTTTAAGCAAAACCCAGTAATATTATCTGTAAGCATAAACTCTTGTCAATCATCCATAATAAATTGAGAATACTGTGATCTTCTGTTTAGAGGGGTTTTGCTAGAACATCTAGGGTGGTGTTTGACCTGACTTTCAGATTTTTATTTTAGGGCTTCAAACAACAAGCTCTTGCAGTATCTACAGATCCAGAGCATCGTTTTGAACTTGCTCTGCAACTTGGAGAACTAAAAATAGCCTATCAGCTTGCAGTGGAAGCAGAGGTAAACATGCAATTTTTGGTGATTTATACTAATTTCTGAGTATTGGCATGAATCTAAGAGGCCCTCTGAGAAAAGCCAGTGGCGTGTGGGGATGCACTACAGCTCCCTGGACACTCTGTAAATATTTCCACCTTCCTCAGTGGAGCTCTTCTGCCTGTAATTCAGAGGAATCGAAGCTGTGGGATGGGGATGGAAGAATGTTGTCTGCTCAGAAAGCCTCAGGAACTCCTGGAGAATACAAAACTTGGAACCAAGCCTTAATCTCCACTATTTAACAGTGAGAGGAGGAAGGACAGGACTGAAGCCTCTAGACTTTTGTTGTTCCAGCCTTGGATGAAGTTAGACTGATGTACTGGGAAGACTCACAGGCAGTGATTTGTCCCATAGTCATTATTCAGAGAATAAATCTCATGGTTCCTGCTGTAAAGTAATGGAAGTTAGTCATAAGGAATATTAGCTTTGTTACAGAAACAAATGCCTTCCTTACATTCTGAAGGTTACCTTGGAAGCTTTAGAAGATAGTTACTGTTTAAATTTCCAAAGCTTATTTCTACCTCCTCCCTTCATGTTTAATGAAACACTGTTTATTTTATGTAATGGTATAGCTGTGTAATGATCTGCATGTAACACTCCCCGTGTCATGCTGTGAAGCTGCAGCAAACATACTATCTCACAAGGAAAACCAATGTAGTGATGGGATCCAGTACTTTCAGAAGTAAACGTACATTTTCATACTGAACACCTTGAAAATTTTTCAATGCTGTTAAAAACTGTGAGGGTTATTTTTGTGGGTTTTGTCTTCTCTTACTTTTGTACCATCAGTCAGAACAGAAGTGGAAGCAGCTTGCTGAGCTTGCCATTAGCAAATGCCAGTTTGGCTTAGCCCAGGAGTGTCTCCACCACGCACAAGACTATGGAGGACTACTGCTTCTGGCCACAGCTTCAGGAAATGCTAACATGGTGAATAAGCTAGCTGAAGGAGCAGAGAAAGATGGCAAGAACAATGTTGCATTTATGAGCTACTTTCTGCAAGGAAAGTAAGTAGCAAGCAAAAGATTCTGATTGTTTGTTCTGCTTTCCCAAGTCCTGAGAACCTCAGGTTCTTTAAGTAGTTTAAACTACAGTGAATCTAAAACGTGGAGAAAGATTGTGGAAGGTACCTTTTCAGAAAAGCCGATTCTGTTTTACCATGGCTGCTACTTTTAAAATCTGCAGTGAAATCACTTTAACATAATAAAATAAACAGCTAATCTGATACCAAAAATTACCTTCATTAAATTTACTGGTTAAAATCACATCTTAATCTTTTAGGCTTGATTCATGTTTGGAACTCCTGATTAAAACCGGGCGTCTCCCAGAAGCTGCTTTTCTTGCACGGACGTACTTGCCAAGCCAAGTTTCAAGGTAACCTCAAAGCAAATGCAGAGCATGACTAGTGTTGTCCAAATGGACTGTGTACAACAAATACGGTTTGCTGCATCTCCAGGGTTGTTAAACTGTGGCGGGAGAATCTCTCTAAAGTCAATCAGAAAGCTGCTGAGTCCCTTGCTGATCCTACAGAATATGAAAATCTTTTTCCTGGATTAAAGGAAGCTTTTGTTGCTGAAGAGTATGTTAAACAGAGTCTTGCTGACTTGCGGCCAGCCAGGGAATATCCCCTCGTCACTGTAAGTATGAAGTGGGAGTTTTCATTGTCTCTAAAAGACAAACATTTGGTGCTGTGTAAAATGAGGTTTAAACAAGTCAGTGCAACCACTTAAACATTCCATGAACATACATGTTTTTACTTTTAGCCAAATGAAGAAAGAAACCTACTTGAAGAAGCAAAAAGTTTTGAGCCTTCTGCAGTAATGGCACCTCAGGTCAGTGTTGCTACTAAATGATGAATTCTAAGAGACAACTTTGCTATTGTATGGTTAACACCTACCCTGGAAGAAATTTCACCAATAATGGATAAATTATTGCTCTTACTGGCTTGACTGTAAACACCACAGCTGAGTTCTATGTTCTCTGCCACAGACTATTCTTAATCTACCTCTGTAACTGCTAATGACTTCTACACTGAGAAATTTTCTTTTATGTGGCTACTTATTTTCGGTCATGTTTTGTTAGTGTGCATAATGGTAGAGTCTTACAATTTAATTCATCCTGCAGGAAAACAATTTCAGTTGCACATAGAAACACTGCCTCTGCTGCTAGTTTTCTAAAAGCTCGGTAGTTAGGACCTGAAAACTGTTGAATATTATAGCAATTAAAAATGCTTTATATTTGCTAGTGTGTGTGGTTATGGAATAGGATTATTCCATAACTAAGCTCAATCCTGCTAAATGACGTGAAAATGTGTTCTAGTCAGTATGTGAAGTTACTCAAACCAATGTTTATTTTTTTGATGACCTCAGTTGTCCCAAGTATAATGCAGAAAACATGACTTCAATATAAGTATGCAGATTGAAAGAAACACCTAAAATTGTTTCTTAGAGCTTGAACAGATAACAACTGCTAATTCTCGCTCATGTCAAATACACCTTCTATTTGAATGTGAAAATCAGAATGTTAGTTTCTTAAAGACAATGGTGTTGGCACAGAACTACAGTGAAAACTGAGGGAGAAACAAAGTCAGCTCTCCGTTCTGTGTCTGTATTTTGTCCTTGTAGGAGATGCACTACAAAACTTCATTTGACAGTTCAGAGAAGTTAGTTTACTTTCAGTAGCTGTAGTGACTGTTTGCTTCTCGTGTATCAAAAGCAAGTATCATAAAGAAAGGTCAAACTTCTGTGTGCCTTTGTTAAAAGCACAGGAACAATTTGTCTAAAACAAATTAGAACTAATTCGCAGTAGAAGCTGAAAAGACAAACACTAATGTTAGAAGCCTATGTTTGTAATCAGTTAATGATTGCACAGAATTCCTGAAACAACAGTTCCCTTACAACTGAGGCTGAACAGGGCAAGTTTTGTCAGAGAAAACTAACCATGTTTGTATTAATTATTTAATTGAATAGTACCATTGCTTCAGTAACTACTAACTGATGAATTTTCTGAATGTGATAAAGTATAAGGCACTATAGACCATGGAACACAAAAGCCCAGCAACAGTAATAGGATTTACAGCCTTTGCTAAAACTGCAGTGACACTTTTGGGTAACCCCATCTCTTTCCTGCTGAGAACCTAGAAACTCACTCACTTTCTAACAGCACTTCAGTGTTTGAAATTTGAAAGCTTTCTGAAGGTTGTTTTTATTGTATCGGCTCTATCTTCAACTGCTTTAAATAAACTGGATGGGGAAATATTTTAACACATAACAGTAGTGGAGTAAGGACTAGCAGACTTACTGGCTGTGAAGATGTGGTTCAGGAATTACTGAGGGAAACTGAAAGAGACCCTCAGAGAGGAGGATTGCAGGTCTGTTGCTGTACTTGCCTTCTGTTAAAAGAATTTAAATTGCAAAGACTTAAGGAATCACTTTTTCTTTTGAAGGTGGCTGAAGAACCAGTTCCATCTCCTAAACAAGAAGCGATGAAGACTGTTTTGCAGAATTCTGATGTACTTCCAACAAGAGATCAAAAGGTACTGAAGTGTATTTTTACGAAGGGAAATACAAGCACTAAATTTATTTTAAGGACTTTCAACTTGGTAATTAAACCAAGCTACTGGAAAATGTCACGTTCTTAGACCCAGAGAGCTTAGGATATCATATAAGCTGGCTAACATGTAACCATACTGATACCCTCTGAATCTGGTCCTTCCTTTTCCTAGACACTGCTGGACTTGGAAGATGACTTAGACTTGGATCTGGAGGATATTGATACCACAGATATCAATCTGGATGAAGACATCTTAGATGAATGACCAAATCCATTACTCCAGACAACAAAATGAAGTTCTATGGACTGTGTGCTCCAAGTTAATTTGATTTTTATACTGCAAGTGGACCATGTACATGTAGAAGGAAGGGTAGACTCAGCAACTGTATAAAAAGAATCAGCCTCCAGCATGTGGAAATTGAAGTTGTAGACCTGCTCCAGTTGCATACTAAAAAAGTTTTCATTTACCAAGCAGTTAAATAAACCCTTTTAAACATTCTGCTCCTCGGTTCTCTGTTGACTAGTTATTCTACCATTCTTAACACAGCTTCAGTAGTGTGTATTGCAAAATACTCAAAGCAGGAGCACAGCAGCCAAGTGTTACTATTTTAATCTGATTTTTCTTAGCATGTACATTTAGGTGTATGGTTACTTTTTTGCTGTGCTGTTCAGCTAGTATCTGTTAATCACTAGCTCAGTTACTCTTCTAAACAGAATAGTAATATGTCTTAAGGGGCAGATGTGGTGTGACACACTTCCCTAAATGAAGCTGTGCTGACACTTCACTTCCTTAAATAAAATCAATTGTTAGTAATTCCTTAGATTCAAGATGCAACAGTAAACAAATTAAACTCATGATGTATTGTCACCTCAAAACAAGACATGATGGCTTCATTTACAGAACTTCTGAAAATAAGAGCTATAGTGAGTGATTAAGTATTTTAGTAAAAGAATTCTCTAGGACAGTCAGTTGTTTCAGATATTTATTGTGGAATCCTGTACAGTGAACATTTATAAACAGACTTCAAACTTACAATGAACTAAAGTTTATTTCATGAAGCTGTAGAGGTTGCCATTGCTTCTTCATAAGCCTGGAGGGCCAGTTGTATATAGCCTTCTTTCTGGGACTCAGTTTTTGCAAATACCTGCAAACATGGCAGGAGAGATTAATGTACCATTAAGAACAGAGCTGCATAAGATTTAATCATTCTAGTGCTAGACCAGCCAGCTATAACTGAAATCCTGATGCAGCTATATAGAGTTTAAAAAACCCACCCAAAACAACCTGGCATGCACAACAGTTCTAGTTAAATACCTGCTGCTCAAGGTAAAAGAAATTAAGACTACTAAATAGGCTTTTGCTGTGTAAAAGCTTTCTCTTCTGTAGTTAATAGCGTTAAAGTAGAAACACTTACCTTGATCATATCAACTCCTTGAAGGTTCCCTTCTTTAGCTTCTTTTGCTGACTGACATTCCGGATGAAGCATATGATACAGTGTAATTAAACTTGTAGCATCATCCAGCCTAAACAAATAAAAGCCCATTTGTAGCAATTACTTTCTCCTAATACTCCTAAGTATTTGAAGAAAAGTCTACTTTCTGGTGTACTCTGCACACCACAGGCTTTCAAAAACTTCTGCTTTCACTGGCTATACAGTTATTACAATACACAGCTAAACAGGGATTCCACCATCTATTGCAAGGGCAACCTCCTCACAAGAAGGAAAACCAGAAGCCCAAGGTGCACCAGGTAAGGTTCATAAACTTATCCATACTGCAGTTTTAAGCCTGAGATGCTGTTCAGCAGTAATAAGACTGAAATCTCTCTGTAAAACACAATTACCCATTAAAAAGTATTTAGTGGGACGACTGCTAAAAAGAAACTTTCCAATGCTGACTCCAGTACTAGCATGTTTTACAGAAGCTGTATTAGAGATCTTGACTCTTAGCCCTTAGCTGAATTTAAAACTGGAGCAGGTGTTTCCCATAAGCATAAGCCAAAAGGGGAGGGTGTGGCAGGTAATAATGCTCCAAACTTTGGTATTCTAAATTGTCCAGATACTTGAATTTTCCCTATAACAACTTGATTCGAAAACTGGCACTTCCCTGTATTTCTTAATATCCTTAGGTTTAAAAGTAAAATCTGACCACCTGTTGAAAATTTCTGGCTTCAATAGTAGGAAATGCACACCACACTCACAGCAACTCAGAGTTATATAAATTTCTCGTAGCTCTAATGACATTTTGAACAAGTACTGTTTTGTTTCAGGGAATTCTGAATAAGTTTAGCAACATTTTAACATAAATCCATCCCTTTAAAATTAAAGTGCATCTATCTGTTCCTAAGCTGCTCTAAAACACAGAATGTGTCAATCTTAACAGCCAAAATTGAGCTCCACAGTGTAGAATCATTAGGCTTTAAGATCAGTAGCACCCAGAGGTGATGATGTACCAACAACTATAGGGGAATCAAAAACCCAACAGCTACAAAAGACTAATTCTGCAGAAACTAGTTTAATACCCTACAACTTTGACTATAGTTGGTGTTTTCATTCACCATCTATAGAGCTACAAGTTAGAGCTAGCCTAAAATTTCAAGCAAACGAACTTTTCATGTATCTTACAGAAACACTGTTTCTACTTCCTAACACTGGTACTTGTTTCTTTCTGTCTGTTTATCTAAACAGAATTAATAGGTGCCAAGCAGCACTTACAAGTCTCTGTGGATCATATCTATTAGTAAGCCATCTGTTTTCTTTCTGTTCACTAGATACCACACCATTCCTCCAAAGTGTCTTGTTGAACGGAGTAGGTCATATTTGGCATGTTTCTCAATGTCATCATACGTCCGATGATGAACCTACACACAGAAGAGGTTTCAGTTTCATTAGCATAGCTGAAGCTTGATGACACTTGATCCCCTCTACCTCTCACAGTTTTTAATCTATTTTCAGACCTCCCTAAAGTGCAGGAGTATGCCACAGGTTGAACCATGCCACCTTAAAGCTTCATACATGTTAGAATTCAGGGTAAAACTGGGATGACCCAGTTCTTAGTACTTAGACACAAACATCTTGATATTAAGAGAAAGCTAAATACTAGCTATGTACTGAAAATCTGGGGAGGGAGGGCCATGACCTCTGAACCTTAATTTCACTTCTGCCATGTTGTAGTATATTCTTTAAAGTGAATAATGGCAGGTGAAATTTTACTTTGAAGAAAAGGTACTTGAACAATTGTCTAACAGAAGTTACATTCTCAGTGATTTGATAGATTAGAACTTAAAGAGAAGTAAATATTTTAAAGCAAGTGTAGACTGACATTCACCAGTAACTACAGTTAATAAAATTAAAGTATTTCAGCTAGAAGTATTATTTTTGTACCTCTTGTGTAAAATAATACTCTGTGTACAGTGCTCTCAGGTGCACTCCATCAGTTACCTAACTATCAGTTATCTACCTGCCCCTTTCAAATCCAAACAGAGCAGTTCACATGACTTCAGCAGCACAGCTCAGGTTGTGGCCATTTATTGGCATATCATCAATCCTGGTTTGATACCAAAAATACCTAGATAAAGACCATTTTCATGCAGCTGTAAATTTTTCTACACTGTTGAAAACTACTTAAACAGAATCCTGTTTGACTTTTATGCAAGAAAAAAAACCTCATCACAAGGATAACAAGAAATCTGTATGGGAGAAAAAAGAACATATACAATCAACACCTTTGATTCCTAGATAATGGTTATGTATACAGAACAAACCCAGAAGTTATTCACAAATACTTTTTTTACTTTACTAGAAAAATGAAAAGTGAACTCACTCTGATATAGTCAGCTGAATCTGGCTCAAACTGAGCAATGCACCTGTTCAGGATATCCTCATGACGGTCTTGCTGAAACACAGTCTGAAACAACAGTTCAAACTCAGGAATAAATTCTTCATCACACCATTCCAACTCTCCAAAATCCACACAGCAGCCACAACATTTCTGTCCTGGGCAACATTTCACCGAGTACTGCTTTAATCACAAGACAAACTGGATACTAGTAACTGTCTTAATGACATTAATACAATGGGTTTTGATTTCTGTTTCTAAAACACCAGGTCACGTTTTCAGATTAAACATACAATTTCACCAATGCCTAACAATTAAATGGGGATTTCTAGTATGACAGAATACTTTCACCTACCCGTGATTCACCTGGCCCTAACCTAGAACTTTACAATAAGTATTTTAACTAAGTTACAATTAAAAGCAATTGGTCAAAACAGAATTCAAGCAGCTTAGAAAAGACCAGCAGACTGGCTTGCTAAGTCAGAGCTACCCTGTTCAAAGAACACAATTTCTTTAACTTCACAATTAAGTAAAAATGAGCAGTTATCAAAACCAGGAAGACCTTACCACAAGGTGTTCATCCTTGAATACCACTGGGGGAATAACTCTGCGCCCTTCTTTTGGGAAGAATATCTGTATCATTCTGTCTCGTTCCTCCCAGGTGGCTTTGCGTAATACACCATTTGGTTCTCTAACTACAATGAAACGTTCCTGAAAAGAAGGTAGAGAAGAGCTTTATCTCCCAAAGTCTTCTCTCCTCAAAGCCAGAACCATTATAAGAAAAATTCTTGGCAAAGTCCTTCTAATCCTAAACTCACACTAATACCACCAGTCTCAAATTGACAGTTGCTATGTGCTAGATTTATCATTTCTCCCCGGTACCTGCTAACCAAGAGCTACATTTGCACTTTGATTTTAACGTATGACACAACTGTACATGCACCTACACTAGAAGCTACAGCTCTGTGAAGTTCAGATAGGTAACTCTCTTCTGAGGGTATTAGTTATGTTAGTGTTGCTACTGGTACTGAAGACAATCTAGAAGTTTCATTATACAAAGAAACCTTTATCCATGTATTCAACAATTCTGTTTGACAACTGTTTCTTCACAGCGTTCCCACGAATTCATTCACTCAGCCTTCCACCAGAACTTTGCAACTATGAAGCAGCGCCATCTTTTGGTCTATGCACAGTAATAAACAACCCAAACCCACAGAAAGCTTCCATGAAGAATGGCAAAACTCAGCACTCCTAGCATATCACAAGCCTCTGCTTTTAAAATAACTAGCTAACTATCCCACAGATTGCCCATAATCCCCAGTGTCCCCCCCCAGGTTTTGAGCACTGGAATGTAATTCGTTATTCTCAGTAAGAACCAACATTTAGAACTATATGTTTTTGTACTGCCTTGTACCAGACTGAAGTTACAACTCCTCATCCTTTATGCAAACTTCTATCACTACATTTTATTAAAAACTAAAACTTATTTTGAAATTAAGAACGAAAAGCTCTTCAAATAAATTAATACATTGTTACTTACACGATGTGGAATGGAGTAAGTTAAATCTGTAAACACATATTTTGTAGTTTCAGTTCCTTCAAGGAATTTGTCATCTGCTAAGACATCATCAATTGGCACTCGTTCATTCAAAACAGGGGGCATGATTAGTTTTTCTTTAGCTTCCTCAATAGCTTTTCTTGTGGCCTTGGGGAAAAAAAAAGAAACTTAGTTTAATTGTACTATTAATTTTGGGACAAACATTTTCATTTAGAGAAACTTTTTAGAAATCTTTCTTTTTCTTCTGCAGTTGAGACATGAGACACTAATGAATTCCATGTGAATTATATACCACTACTGTGCAAACTGCTGGAGGAAGTTCCAAAACTGAGATCTACATGTACTACAACACACACTAAGCTTATCTGAGGTATTTCTCCACAGTAAATTTCCCCTAAAGCAGAAACCACAATTAATAATTTACATATAGCTATGACTGTAGTTTCAGAAGAACTGGATTAAGTCAGGCCCCTCTGTCATCCTGGACCATGGTCAGACAATGGGCGTGGAGGGGGGGGAAACAAACAGCAAATTGTCAAAGGAATCCCAAGGCTTATAATTTAAATAGTAGATAAAGACATTTAACACAATTAGGAAGCATAAGGAAAGGGGAGAATAAACAGAACCTGTCACTCAAGAAAAAGGACCCCATTTCCTTCCACATTCCACAAAACCCAAGGAGAAAAATGGATAAACAAAACCATTTTAAGAGTGAAAAAAACGCTGATGTACATTACTTTAGGAAGTGACCTGAAACAAAGGAAAAAATAGAAAAGTTTTCGAGAGGAAAACTAAAGAAAACAGAAATACAGAGCATTACACACTTTTCGCTAAAACCAACACTCATTTCACAAGGAAGCAGAGCAGCCCACCTCTTCCAGCTGAGCTTCCGTCATCAGCTTGTACGTGGGCGGTTTAAGCTCCTTTTTCATCGGCCTGAAGACCTTCTGCAGGTTGAGCCCGGTCATTTTGTAGAGGAGGTTTTGAACCGCTTCATCAGTGAAGGACGGCTTGGCGGCTTGTCCCTCTGCAGAAGGATGGAACACGCTGCTTTAACCCTGCTGGCAGGGAAGGAGGACGGGGAGAGTGGGGAAAAACAGATCCCTTCCCCTCAGGCGAAGACCCCACGACAGCCCCTTCTCCCGCCCTCACCAAGCCCCCTCCGGCCCAACAGCCCCATCCCGTGCCTCTCCCCTCCCCTCAGCTCGCCCGGGGACGGTAGGCGTCCACCGCAGAGGGCACGAGCTGCTGAATGGGCGCTTCCAGCCCACAAGACAAGGCCAGAGACGCGGGAATTCCCTCCGCGCCCCCTCTCACGTACCGCCCGCGGCCCCCGCATCCTGCCCGAGTGCCCGCCGCTCTCGCCAGCCCCACAGCATTCGCGCCACTCGCGACAGCCGCGCGGGCACAGCCGCACAGCTCCACACCCCGAGCGCCGCCATGTTACACACGCCCCTTCCCGCCTCGTCGCCCGCGCTCGTCGGGCCGCTCCTCGAGGCACGGCGGGAAATGGAGTCTCCTCACTTCTCCTCAGAGGTTTTTCAGCGTGGCGAGCCTGCCTCAGGGGGAAGGAAATGCGGTCTATCGACTCTTTTTTCTGGTCCCGCTGCTTTTGTGTTATTAAAAAATAGAGCTGAGGGCTAGGTTAGGGCTGGAATCCTTTCTTCCCGCTCTGTCAGAGCAGGGATAACGCCGGCGGCGAGAACAGGGCCGGAGGAAAGCGGCGGGAGTAGAGAGGACCGGCGACTCCCTGAGCTGCGAAAGGGATGGAGCAGGGCTACAGACTGGCAGGTTTCCTTGCTTAATGGAGATACAAAGTAACAGGAAAAAAGAGGAATTGAGGCCATCGTGCCCATCTACCGCTATTAAACTACAACTGCTCAGAGATTAGGAGAAGATTCAGGGCTGCGAAGATGCTGAGGGAACTGAAGCATCATTCTGAGGAGGAAAAGCTGAGAGCCCTGGGGCTGGTTAGCCTGGAGAAGAGCAGACCCAGAGGACATCTTTTCAATATCTAAAGGGTGGGTGTCAAGAAGATGGGGTCAGACTCCTCCCACTGGTGCCCAAGGGGCAATGAGCACAAACTGGAACACTGGAAATTCCCTCTGAACATGAAGAAAACCTTTTTTCCTTTGAGGGTGGCTGGAGCACTGGCCCAAACTGCCCAGAGAGGTGGTGGAGTCTCTGGAGAGATTCCAAACCCCTCTGGAAGTAGTCCTGGGCAACCTGTTCTGGGTGACCCTGCTTTAACAGGGAGCTTGGACTAGGTAATCCCAGAGGTCCCCTCCAACACCCAACGTGCTAGGATTCTGTGAAAGGTATGAGGTGGTAGGTGGGTGTGCTTATCAACAGCTGCTTGCTCTGATGCCCTTCCAGTCAGTCAACCATCAGGGCTGGCAGCTACCTACCATAGTTCTTAGGCAGTCTGCCACAGAGGGAGAAATAACTGTGGCAATTTATACAAAATTTAAAACATCATACGGTTCTGTCTGCTTTTTGTGTGGCAACTGAAAGGACAGTCTCATTGTTAGGTGGCAGATTTTTTGTCTGGTCCATGATTTGGAGCAACTCCAAACCACAGCAAGTGCTGTGGTAAATGCCTGAAAGTACTACCTGAGAGGAGTTCCTGTGCCTGTAGAACATACTGGCTTCCTCAGCCTGGTAAAAGCAGTCACTGCCATTGGTGATGATGAGTTTAGTCTTCTCATGTTCAGGGAGCTTTAACATGTTTTTGAAGGAGGGAAAATAAGTAACTATATTCAATCATAAAACCAAAACTACATGTTATATCCAGTAGATACAGCAGATCAGATCTAGTGGCTGTGAAGAGGGATGTGTGCAGTTGAAACAGCTATGTTACTTCATTAAAACAATAACTGACTTCTCATAACTGAGTCTATTTCAACAGGTTGAAAGTTTATTATTACTTGAAGTTTATTTTCTTTAGCTAGTGTTCATCTTCTGTTGTGAATTTCAGTCTTACAGACTGTGGTTAGGGGTGTGTGAAGCAGAAAGAAAACGTGTTATCATCAGGCAAGCCTCTGTACAGAGGCCCTGAATGCTTCAAATTTTACAGTATTCAAAGCCACACATTGATGCAAGCTGACTGAGGAGTTCCTGTTGAAACAGGAAATATTTCATCTCCAGAAGTGTAGATATGGAAACACAAGTAATGTGCTTGAATTCTGTAGATTTCCAGTTCTAAATCTAACAGATTTCAGTGGGTTGTTCATTGCTTTGCCAAATCAAGGTCTAAATTACATTAATTTTAAAAATAGAGGTTGAAGCCTTGGAGAAGAGGAAGACTTTATAACATATATTGATTTTGAATAGAATAAAGTTTAGCATCAGCTGAAAAATATATTTGTTTCTTATAGATCTTCATTATACTGGGGAGTATTCCTATTTTCCTCAGCTTTATCCACTGTCCAAATGCATGTGCTGGGTTGACTTTTATATTCAAGCTTTTCAATATCCTGGCATTTGCATGGTCAGAAAGGTTGCAGGAGGACATATTCTTCTCATACATGTATTGGTACAATTAAGTTGAAATCATTGAGAATTGAGTGCAAATGAACCCTCAATATTATTTTAGTGTAATTTTGTGCACAATTTATTTAAATAATCCTGAGAAAATGAAAACTAATTTTGAGGAAATGGGGAAGATATTGTTTTTCAATTCTTGCTTGGAAGATCTCTGGAGTGAGAGCTATACCCTATAAGGGAATTGGGAAGTTATTTGGCGACTTGCCTAAAAGCCACTTCTGACCTGTTCATGAATTTGGATGGCAAGCCAACGTCCATTTTAATTCACAGAAGTGCTTAGAAAAACAGCAGAATTTGTTGGGCTATGTCCAGGAGAGGTTAAATTCCCATTCATTCTGTACTGGAGTAGGAACAGCTGCTGTGAGGATTAGCCTTTTGGCTGGTGGGATGAAAGGAAATATTAACTGACTATACTGTAGATGGAAGTATAGCAGGTTAACATAATTTATAAAATAATATCCATTTATATTGGATAGGTTGATTACAATTTATTTATGGTTTCTATTTGTACTTTCTATTGAAGTAATAATGTTAAGTAGGATGTTTTATATTGGTATACTTAAATATACAATATTAGCTTGAAGAATCAGTGTCAAAATTTATAATGAAATAAAGAATCTTTCTTAGCTTTTGTTGACATGTTGAATGCATCCCAGGATGGTTGCTGTTGGAAAATTACAACCATCTGATGATGGGTGGATGTCCCCTGTGAAACACATTGGTGGTCTAAGTCTGGATTCTATTGGAAAAATGTCAATACAAAATTGCCTCCACAGTTGGCATTAATTTCCTTTTTGTTGGTAGTTTGAGGAGAGCAAAAGGATCGGATGGCTGCTGAGAATGAACCAGTTTGGTTAAAGTCTCAGAGACGAGAAGGCAGAGCTAAGGAGCTTGCATTCTTTAATTGATAAAATAAGGGACTGTAGTTTAGCAGTCTTTCTGAATAATAAATACATCAAATTAGTGCTAAGAAGCTGGTAGGAAGGAAGAATTCTTTCCTGGGAAAAAAAACAAAACAAACAACCTAGTGAAAAATACAAAATGGTTTGGTATCTGTGCATCTGGCTGCTGCAAGAAGCAGTGGAGTGAACCCAGGCAGGCTGTGTACATGTCTACAGTTGTTGACATGACCTTCTTAAAATTAATGGTTGGTTGGTTGGGGTTTTTTTTCCTTATAAGAAAAGATCTGGCAATCCTGTGGAACATTTTTCTAAGGGACACAATGGACCAGGTTGGAAACTCTTTTTACTAAACCTATTAAACTGCTCTGAAGAGAGAATGTTTTTCACAGAGAATGCAGAGTGTGCTGAAGTAAGAGGGATGACAAACCTTATTGTAACATCAAATAAAGTCTTTAGAGGAATAATGTACTGCATGTGGTTGGTTTTGTTTCACTATGAAGATAGATGGAGTGGTGTATATTTTTTGCTAAAACTATTGGGGTGGTCGTTTGTGACTATATTTTCAGGCATATTCCCTTTAAACATCTTATTTGCCACTTTCTTTTGTTTAAGGAAGAGAGTATTATTTTCTCTGGAATTGTCTTTTAGGATCTGTAGCTGTGGATTTGCATTGCTTTCCAGAGCCCTGGGCAGTTAATTTGATGTTGGTGATGATGATACATAAGCCTTTGCTTACACATCAAAGTGTTCTATCTTAAAGACCGTATAGATATCTGTGGCTGCTTTATTTTCAGATTTCACTTTGATACTTGACAGTAGGAACAGATCAATGTGTCTGTAGATCTCTGTCCTGAGATGCTGAGCCAAACTTATCTCCAAGAGCAGAGTTGTTATGGGTGATTCTGCTGTACAAAGCCCATTTTTTTACAAATAATAACTGAGATGCCCACTGAAACAAAAGTAATGAAGTTCAACTGCAGCCATTCTCGTCCTGCGTGAAGAGCTGCCTTCTGCCGCCTGTGTTAATATCCTTAGTGAGAGGGAATGAATGAACCACAATGCGGAAGTCTTCCAAGTTTGTTTAACAGGTGCTAATAGTAAGCATAGGTTGAAGACCAAATGTCCCTAAGGGTTTTATTTGTGCCTTAACTACTTGACATTTGAATTTCAAACTTGAAGGAAAAATAACTGGGAAAGTTATACGTGCTCTTTGTTTTTAGCTCTCAGTCTGGTTTCAGCCGAGCTTACTCTACGCACACGTGCTGTATTCCTATGGGCCGCAGGGGGGCAAGGTTGAGGTTTTAAAGACGAAGTATGAAAGTGCCTGGGTAGTTCTAGTGGATAATGTAAATGAACTGTTTTCAGTAGTGACCCACATTTGCCTCTGTCTCACATAAAGCTGCCGTAATCTCACTTTAATAATGATAAATTAGATATATACAAATAATGTCTCCAGAAATTGTGATTACATACATTATTTACAGTAGGGATATAAATCCCACTTCAGTTTATATTGTTTCCTTTGCTAGATTTTAAGAGCTTGAGCCAAAGCCCATTAAAGCCATTGGAAGTCCTCCCCTGACTTCAGCAAGCTCTGAATTAAGTCCATATTTTTCAAATAAATTTTAGTCTTTCTTCCTGCTCTTGTAACACTTATCTTTTAAAAATGAATAGTCAAGAAAAAAAATATCATAGTAGATACTCAGTATTATTCAAAGTATGGTAGGATTTGAGTAGTTGTCATTTTCTCCCTTCTTAATCAGTTTTTAACTTCCCTCTGATTCTACCACTATTTAAAGTCCTGTCTATCTGAATCCAAGAATTTGCCAAGGCATTGTGAACTAGCTCTGGTGTCCAGCACAAACTGTAGTGTGTGGGCAGGATGGGATGTATCCAATACCTTTATTTCCACAGCAGAAGGACAGAGCAAAGATCCTGACAGATTGGTTGGTTTGTTTCATTCTCTGATGACAGGAATGTTCAGGGAAGATGGCACATCCCAATTCTAATTCTAATTTTTCCCTTCTCTCCTGTTGCTAGTATACTTAATCAGACTTTCTCTCAAAATTTTAGTTTTATCTGTTTTTGACAGAATATTCTGAAACATAGATTGTCCAGATTAAACCTAGATGTATATTCTGTGCCTTGCCAGGCCTGTTGTCAGAGGCTTCATAAAAATCCAAGCAG
This sequence comes from Galbula dea, assembly GCA_013399015.1. Lineage (NCBI taxonomy): Eukaryota > Metazoa > Chordata > Aves > Piciformes > Galbulidae > Galbula > Galbula dea. The sequence goes on along the minus strand of VWZX01006819.1, from coordinate 461,790 downwards.
GATGTGTAGAATAGTTATATTTTGTCATATTTTGTCACTCTCCCCAAATAGCCTGTACTTCTTTCCCCCCCACCCCCACCCCCCTTTTTTTTAATTTAAGTTTTATCAGGACTATTGTATCACAGAAATGTTTTCCCAGTTCAGGTGCNGTGGGGGGGGGGGGGGGTGTTATTTATTTATTAATTATTCTATCAGTGAGTTTACCTGGCATGAAAACTTATCATTCTAGTTCTAAACTATTCCATGGTTACTCCAGAATTTTGTGGTTTTCAGCCTTTTCTCATAATAACTAATTTTCTTAACAGACAGAACCACTTTATTCTTCATTTCTGTCAGAAGTAGGTGAATATATTTTTCTGCTGATGACTTGTTACAGTTAAATAGATTAATTATTCCCCAAACTAGTTCAGTCTCTATCATAATTTCCTTTATTTGTTTATTTTGTTCCAGTTTAAAGAGCAGTTGCCTCACAACTGCCATGTCATTGTTAGTAATGTGAAGAAACCACTCTAACCATATGCCATTGCCTTCTCACATTCTGTTTGCCTCTGATACTCAAGTGCCTCTGGGATTCTTTCACACGTTCCCTTCTTCTACTTTATATAACTTTTTTTCTTTGAATCTCCTATTTGTTCTTCATATTGCACCTAAGCCTTCATGTTTTCATCTTTTTCTCCTTTGAATTTGTTAGGATTTGTTTTGTCACCTTGTTTTCCCTTTCTTCTTTCCCCAAATTAATTTTTCATGGAAATAAGCTCCTGCACTTTGCTGCTTAATAACATGCACTTTTTAAATTCTTTTGTTGGTGGTGGTAAAAGCAAGGTGTACCTCTGGGTTGCTACTCTATTTAAATAGCCTACATGACTCAGCTAACTGTTTTTCAGCCCGTTTTTTACACCTTTTAAATAAATCCCTATCTCTTCTAAAGGTGGTGCTGGAGAGGTTTTGAGGAGGGTTTGTTCTGTGGTTGGGTTTTGGGTTGGGTTTTTTTTTTTCTTCCTTTTGGATCCAGAATGTAATACAAATTCAATTTGCTTAGGCAAACCCACTGCGTGTTTCAAAAAGCCATTATAAAGTCAGGATCCTGGGGGTCTGACAGAAAAGCTAAACCAGCTGTGCTCTCCAGTACAAACAACAGATAAATCTGCAGTATCTTCTCTTTGTGATCAAACAAGTGAAAGAAAAGGCTCAGAAAGTAAAAGATATTTTTATCTCACAGAAGCAGAGCTAGAAGAATTTAGTGTCAGTTTAAATCTCAGCCATTTCTGTTAGGTTGTTAAAATCTAACATCTTTTCTTTTCTTTTAAGCAGAAATGTTTTGATTTTCTAGCCAAACAACTCTGTTTACCTCTTTGACATGAAGGTTGCCTTTAGGTCCAAAATCAAATGTTTTTTTAGGTGCTTAGTGGAGAAGGCATCTCACAAGAACACTTTCCAATTATGTTTATTCCTTTCTTTCTATCCAAGCAAATCAAGAAAATCCTAGAAACAAAAATAGACATTGAATTAATTTGGTCAAATAAGTATCACATTGTTTTCACCATTTATTTCCAAGTAAACCTCTTGACATTTATTAGCTTGCCCACTAGAGTTGTCAGGAATACTCCCATCCATTTTTGGACCTAGTATCTGAGTAGAGTATGAGATGTCATCAGATAATTTCCAGAACAGTGTGAACAAAAATTATTGCTTAATCTAGGGCTGAACAGATTTGTATATTCTTTACAAACTGCTATAAAACTGTTCTGAATGAGTGATTGTATTTATGTTTCTTTTGGTTTTCAGAGAGTATGTATGTGGGTAGAACCTTGTCCACTCTGTGACCACAGCTCTTTCTCGTGGGTACCCTAACCCCTGTATGTTCAACCATACCATTTTGCAATACATGATATGACCATTAACGTATCTCAGTGTTTGTACATTTGTACTAGAAAAAGTGCTTGGATCTTTATGAAGGCACATATTACATATCTAAACAGATAATGTAGGCGGGCAGCTGGAGAGATCTAGTAGTGGCTTTATAAAATGTTTCAAGGGAAGAAGCCAGCAGACAGCCCAGCATGGCAGGAGAAATATGAGTGACAGAAACATGAAAAGCACCAGCCTATCTCTGCCCCATGCATTCTTCCCTTGTTGGGGAAAGGGATGAAAACCAATCTTACAGTAAGGAGGTAGACTGAAAATTAAAATGAAAAGCTGAAAGTACTAAAAGTCTGAATGTTTGTTTCTAGTTAGATTTTTTTTTCCCCCTTTACAATTGCATAGCAAAAGGAGAATATCTTGGTTCTCCCTTTTACTCACCCTGTTCTGGGCTGCCTGATTCTGATGCCTTCCCTTACACTCACTCCATATATACACACATCATATCTTTTCATAAACAATCTGAGCTTATTCCCCAAGTGGAAACAATGAACAATTTTCTTTCAGGTTATTGAGCTGAATCAAGTCACAGAGGGGTCTAATGAGTGCCAGAACCTCTGAGGGAAAAAGAATGGAAGCAGGATCTTCTCATTTCATCAGGAGCAAGCCTCCAGACTGAGTCACAGCGATTCAGGTAACTATAGCCTCAAGATGCAGTTTTATAACTGGCCAAAACTGATCTAAGACTGTCCTGCTCCCTCTGTTCAAGCCCTGCTTTGGGCTGTTTTGCTTGCTGGAAACATTTAGGTCTTCAGGACAGTCAGTAAACAAAGATTTTCTCCTGAATTTTGATTAAAAGCACAATAGTTTGGGCCACATAAAAAAATCAGGATCTGTCTCTGAAAGCGAGCTTCTATGCTGCATGGAAAAGCAAGTTAGACTCTGTTCCCTTTCTGCCTCTGCAACAGCATGAAGATTTCCTAAACCTTACAAGGTATTATTGAGATGCAGCCAATCCACATGATATTTTACAGTAGAATGCTGCAGCACTGAGATCACTTCATTTTTCCTGTGTGCTCCAGTGCAGCAGAATTACTTCCAACCCAAGTACCATTTCCTTTGTAAGTAGGCAGTGGAATTTTTGATTGATATTTACAAATAAAGTAGACAATTGCTTGGATGGTTTTAGTTTCGATCCAAAAACTAAAAGGACAATTTGAGTGCTACGGCAGCAGAAAATTAGGTCTGATCCTGTAAGCAGCAGAGCAATATGAGATCACTTTTGTGTAGTTTTGGATAACTGTGTCCAAAATTAACTGTGTGTTTGCTGTGCATATTTCAGCCCTAAGAACCGGATATTTGCCCTTAAAGCAAAGCATCGTTTTATTCATTTCTTTCATTTCATTCATTTCTTTCTCTCTCTCCTCTCATCTCTTTTTTTTTAATGGTATACCCAAACAAACTTCTTCTAAATGCTGGTACAATACATGATTCTATGCAGTATGCTGTATGCTCTAAATATTAGTGTATCTCATGCTGAGTTAAATGATGCTTACTTGATAGTCAGATATTCTTCCACTTTCTCTGAATAATTTCCCCCTTGCTACTCAAAACTGAATGGTAGATCAGAATAGTACCTATCTTGTCAACTATTAGATGTGATTGTCTTATCAAGTAGTACTGTATTTCTGAAAAAAACAAAAATAAAAACCAAAAGTAATCCGTGTTTGGTTTTGCGAAATAATTCAGAATATCCTTTGGAAGTTCTCCGCGTTATTCCCTGTATGGCCACATGGCACTAGATGGCACTGTGTGGCTGTCTGGCATACACAGGAATGACAGTAGCTAAAGTCTCTCAACACTTGAAAGAATCCTCATCTTTCAAAAATATTTGTAATATTGCCTTTTTATTATGAAAACAGTTAAAGCGTGTAAATGCTCTATTTTTACATGGCATGGCATGGATGAGAATGGACATTCTAAAAATTAAGTGAAAGCAAAGGGTGTTAGGAAGCAACAGGGACCCTGTATCCTTATTTTAAGCTAAAAAGTCATCTTGAAGATAACCAGTGCAACAGTTGTTACTTTTTGTCAGCATTTGGTTGGGTTCAGGTGACTTCAAAAGAAGTGGTTTCAAAACCACTGATCTTGCACAACTAACATGTTATTCAAAAGAGCTCGGTCCTGCAGAGGGTCTTTAAGAAAAAGACTGAGTGTGTTTTGGTAAAATGGGTAAATCACTTGTAGTGTGCTGTTACTTTTCCATCTCATATCCTACCTCTGCTTCACTGCTTTGGGTTTCTCTCTGCCCCATTTTGTGTGGGTCACTTTTTGAGACAAGCCCCATTCCTAGCTAGGAGTTGGGTTGTGTTAATAACTGCCACAGACTTCTTTTTGGCTCTGGGTGTCACTTTGTGTTTCTTAATTCTCCTAGCTCTTACCCAAAGATTGGTTGGATGGATAGTAAAAATGAAGTATTAGTCTATGCATTCGTACTTTCATTTTTGTTAGGCCTAATGAAATATATTACATTTTAAATATTATGAAAGTGTTTCATGAGTATCTGTCATGTAAGTTTGAGGGCTTTTGACCAGGCATTATTTTAATTTCTGGTAGAAATTCGCTTTCACTACACAATGTCCTTTCCATTTTTCCAAAAAGCCTGACTATTTAAAGTTCTGCCTCTTTATCTAGCAATTCTTACACTGTCTTGGGTTTGGCAAAGTTAATTATCTCACCTTACAGAAATGCAGGCAGAAGTAATTTGTAGAAGAATGAGATGATGATATGACTTTAATGTGGCTCTGTACAATTTTGCATTTAATGTATTATTGCTGTACAAACAAGAGGGAGATTTTTAGTGGTGAAGACACACCAGGACTATGGACAGATGGACGTTATGCCTCAGACCCCACAGAGTATTACACTCCCTCTGCCCACTGGTGTATTCTCAGCAGGGCAGGAAGGTTGTGTATCTGCCTCTTGGGTCAGAGGGATTAAAAAGCCATTTCACATTCTGCTCCAGTGAGCTAATTGAAGGACTGTCTGTGGCTTGTAGTTGCTTTTGGATTGTAGGACTCAGTGATGGTAGGATGGATGTAGCACTGTTTCATTCTTTTTCTTGTTATAGGCAATGCTTCTTTCTATGCCAAAAAGGAGAGGCATATAGCATAGAGCAGCCCAGTTTCTTTTTTGCTGTTGGGCTCTCTGGTCCATGTCCTCCGCTAGTGCTTTATTTTGACATTTTGTGACCCCTCAAGCACTTTCTTTTTCCACTCGTTGTCCTTTTCTCTCCTCTTCTTTTCCTGGTAGAAAGGCATACCCCTGTAGCATTTAGTTTTGTTTGGCTGGGACTGATAACTGTCCACACTGAGAAAACTTTTTTGGGGTACCTGTATAAATGTAAACTGTTACCTCTGGTGTCTACAATCCTTTATTTCCAAATGAGGAACGTGAACAAGGAAAGCCCTTGCTCAGTGGAAATGAGATTTGGGACTTCCTGCAGTTTGCAGACTGATCAGCTGTAAAATTAAAACTGAATGTTCCAGAGAGCAGTACTAGAGTAAAACAAATATCACCAATCTATCATGAAAGAATTTTCCTGAGGTTTGAACTTATTGTTTGCCTTTCAATTATTCAAAATAAAATAAGAATTCAAACTAGCCACAGAGCTGCCTCCATCCTCTTACAAAGCAACATGTCTCTTAAAATAAGTGAATATATATTATGAGCAGATGCTAACCCCAGATTATGTCCCCCAATACTTTAGGAGCCAAGGATCTCTGTTCCTTCCCTCTGACAGAGGAGGAACTTGCATTTTCCTTGCTGGGTTAGAGTGTGATGAGGCCTACCTGCTCTGACCAACCAGGTCACTCAGAAGCATGGCTGCTTTCTGCAGCCAGACAGGTCAGGGGAAGAAGTTCAGCCCACCCTCTCTGTTGGGACATCACTGCCAGGAGCCCACAAGGCCTGGCTAGGCTGCATTACGGTTTGGGTTGAAAGACAACCAGGGACACAGATATTGCTTGGGAACAACAGCTGTATTTTGAGATAATCTCAATGACCAGAATGTTTCCCATCATTACAAGAATGGATTGTTTCCCTCCATCCTTCCCATTGACAACACCAGAACATAGGACACTAAACTAAGGTGCTCTGTCTGAGGAGATGTCAGTGCTCATGATTTCCAGCTGGTGAGGGAAAAACCCTTCAAAACCCTTTCCAAGTCAGATATTTTTACTAGCAGCAAGACAAAATGCTCTCAAGTCTCCTGCTTATGTTTCTAATGAGAAAATGGTGAAGCAATAGCCAAAGGTCCTCACAGAAACAGGACATCCTGAGCAGTGGCAGATGGTCTTCCTTTACAAAGTTTTAATGAAAGTTTTCAACAATAGCTCTGTGTCTGTGCTTGGGCCAGTTAGCATGTGTACACACTCATATGCACACACACTGCAATGCTACACAAGCTTTTTAAAAGAACAGAAAATGCTATGGGGTCTGTATGTTTTGCTGGAAGAAACATATTTTTTTAAAAAATAATTTAAAAAATATATATTTACTCTGTTATGTCATAAGGCAGGATTAGGTAGAGAGAAAAATTCCAGATGTGGGTGGCCACAGTTGGAAGTCTTGTAGTGAGTGTTCAGAAAAATAACCTTGGAATAAAAAACTAAAGTGAATAAAGAGTAAATTTAACCAATGTATCAGTGAATATCAATGTTGATGCTAAATAAATATTCTGAGGAATCCAAAGTGCAATAACTAATAAAAGATAATTATGTTTTCTCTCTCTCCTAGAAGAGACAGACAATATTTTTTTGTAATTTTCTACATGCATAGTAAAAATAGCTAGTGTAAAATGCCTGTGAAAGATGACAGATCTCTATGAAGTGTATGATATACAAGAATCTACTCTGGCTGAAGATATGTTCCATGGTAATAAAGACAGGAAAAGAAAAAATTAAGTTATTTTTAAAGTTTTATCAGTTGTCACATATAAAAAGATCTGGAAATGTCACATTTAATGAAATACTGTCATTTAGACAGGAATGGTGGTAAAGCATGTTACCTAGTTATGATTAAGTTGTCTTTAGCTCATAGCTTTTCACATAAAGACTTTGTGTTGCAAAGTGCAAGAGGGAAAGATGGTACATGAGTGTAGTTTTTGGCAAGTGTTCATTTGTGTTCCATACCTGGGTTCCAGCTCAGGCACCATTCATTACCTGTGCCTGGGCTGCTTCGTCCCAGAAAGCCAGGAGTGAGCTTTCTTGGGCCATTCAGTTAGCTTTGTTTTGCAGTGAAAGTATGGCCTCTGACACAAGAGAGCACCTGAGCATCTGGGTTTGTATCACTAAATCCTTCAATCAGATATTTAGTGCTTACCTTTTCTCAGCTCTCACTGCTCTTTTTCATCAAACAAATGGTACAAATTGTTGAGTAATTGTAAATGATAGCAATATGTCAAGGGCAATACATACCACATTTAAATGCAAGGTAAATGTTTACAAGGCAGAGGACTTTTGGTAATTGTCATAGAAGCTTAAAGGTATTCAGTGATTATCTTAAAAAAAAAATTGTTTTATTCCATCCCTTACCCAATTCCAGATAGTTTGGCCTTATTGTGTTTGACATCAAAGAGTCACAGTTCAAAACAGGTATCTTTACAAGCAACCTCTATGGTCAGCATTTCTGGCCAAGTGTGGCTGCTGGCTCTGAAGCAGACAAAATGTATTCAGCCATATCTTTGTGCGTGTCCTTTTGCTGTAACTCAGCTCTGATTGGAAGGATTTTCATAGTGTCTCATCTCTGGACAAAGGTTTGCAGAACTGCTGGAGGTGAACACTAGAGAAATAAAAACTCTTCTAAGTTATATAGATTGTATAGAAAGGATGTTTAAATGTTGGGGCATCAACACGCACATCAGAACTTGGTGGAACAAAACTAAGCTGACAGTGCCCTACTGAGGCCTGGCATCTTTTCAGTAGCCAGGTAATGAAGCCCCAATAAACAAATTATAATGAAGTGATCAATGTGTGGTGGTTTAGGGTTGGTTTTTTTCTTTCATTTTGCTTTTTTGTTAGTAAATAGAAGGCTGATTCTCCTTTTAGAATAAGTATCATTATTTTATTTTACCTACTAGTGTTTAAAAGAATCTTACAAATATATATATAAACTCTCTCCTATTTAGCATGTAGACTTCCAGGGATCACTTCATAGCTTAGAAAAAGCACACAATCTTATTAGAATATCCTATATAAAGAGCAATTAAGAAAAGAGAATTGAGGAAGACAAAGTGTAATTACTCCAACTGGAATTTGTCTGGAACATACCCTTTTATGATCAGACCTGATTTCCTTATATTAGTTAAGACCATTCTGTACCCATACCCACCCAGAATCAATATAAAAGCCAAGACTGTGAGTTGGACACATAATCTGAGAGACAGGCACCCCAAAATAGCTCCCCTCAGGATTCTGGGAATCAGAAGTGCATGTAGAGCAATAGCATGTTTTGGAGGAAGATTTTTGGGCTTTTTGTTTTGTTTTCCTGATGCTTGTGAGTGCTAGTTCATTTCTGAGGTGCCAGTTCTGTAGGAAGGACAACAGATAGACACTGTTCTGATGTCAGTTATCTGGTGCAGCTTTGTGGAACTCAAGAGAGTTTAGATTTTCAAAGAATGCTGTGAGATAATAAACTATTCTTATGATATTTTAACAGAATTAAATTGTTGTCGAAATCCAGTAACAGCATGAGAAAATAGTTATTAAAAACTCTTTGCATTTTTGTCTTATATGGTAAATAATTTGGTCTTCTAATACCTTCTGGATGAGTTTATGTTCATGCCCATGCTTAGATGCCCTAGTCATAACCACAGTGACACCTTCACCCTCTCTTCTTTTTCAGTTCTTGTTGTGCTGTATTCCCAGAAATCTGTGTCAGAATTAGAGGCCCATTGTGCTCTATGTTATACAAACATACAGTGAAAAAGGACATGTCCCAGCTTTCATACTACTGTAATTGAGAGACTCTTCTATTGTTCCTATTATCACAGTATATAAAAGCCTTCTCAAGATGCTTGACACAGGATGACCAAGGCTAAAAGAGAACAGTGCTGAAAGGAATGATTGGTTTAGAAATTTTGTGTCATTATTGAAACTACAAAAAAGACTTTTTTTGTTTTACTTCTCTTAAATGAAGATATGAGAAGTCTTTCTCATTTTCTATTTGCAAAGTGGAACCTGTTTTTGATATTCCTGTGACACAGAAGAAAGTGTTCAGAAAGTGTTTGCTGTTGAGGAGAAATGCTGTGATCTGCCTATCACTTGGAATCCCTAAGACCTGAGGGTATAAAACTATAAATTCCACCTGCTGTAGGTCATTAAGACCAGCCTCAAGTGGGGTACAATTGCATTTAACATCCAATGGTATAAAGTAATAGGGAGAAGAAGTAGCAATGCTGGTGCTAGAAACCATGGATGTATGTGAGCAAGGTTTGGGTAAAGACAGATCAATTTGAATTTTTAAAAACAAAAAATAAAAACTTAAAATACATATGATACAGAAGAAATATTTCATAATCTTTTACTTATGAGTTAATTTTTTAATTAAGCGGAACAATAAATGACAATTAGATAGATTTTACTGGGGCAGCTTCTTAAATGATGAGAATGTCCCTGTAGGTTTACAAAGGAGCTAGTTAAGAGGAAGAAAGTCAAATGCAGGGCCCAAATCAGGAGAAGGTTCTTTAGTTTGGCATTGGGTTTTATTTGTTTATGGACTATAAATAACAAAAGTTACAAATTCATTAGTGGTCTGTTAGCATCAAAACATCTGTTATCATCACTGAACAAGTATTACTTATTGTGATTCAATAACTGTATTGGCTAGCGGGTAGGAAATTCAGTTGCCTAACGCCTTGTTCAAGATATGTTCCACTGAAATTGAGGCCAGCATTGAGCTGTCTTCTTGAGGGTTTATTTCCCTTGTAGGTAGCAACTTTGAGTAGAAATTCAATATCTCAGAATGCAGGGAATAAAAATGGATCATCTGAGAGCACTAGGCAAGTGACCTAAAACACAAGATGGCTTATTGTTGTGGGTTAGTTATTTTAGCATTGGGCTAGTCCGTAGAGAATGGGTGGAACCCTCTCTCCAGCCAGAAGAACCCAAAAGGGTATGAGCTCACAACAGGAACATGTGGGATGTATTCTATTTTGCTCAAATATGAGACATTAAGCCACTCAAGACTGATAAATAATACTGACCATGTTGAAATAACCATAATACTTTTTGTAACTGAAGAGTCTGTGCTAATTTTATAAAGTATGTGAAGATATAGGAGAATTAGTGTCTTGGATTTCCACCACTGGAAGCTAGATTTCATGGGGAGACAGTACTGTGTGTCAAAACTCCAAGGAGGTATAGTTCAAGCTGTATTTTCCCCTTAGTTTTACTTCTTGGAAGGAAGCAAGGAAATGGAGTGTTGGCTTCCAGTGAAAATAAATTGCTGCCACCAGCATAACACCAGTGCCAGTCAGTGGCTGGAGTGCATGTTCTGTTTATTCCTCCCCACTAGCTCCTGGGAAGGGGCATGTTGCCTGCCTGTTGTGTATGTATTTTTATTGCCTAGCCTGCTTTTGACCATATAGTTTCATCTCTATTAGATCCTGACTTTGCTGTTGCTTATGTACAAAAGTTGCACTATTAACATCTTACCATTTGTGGTAATTAGCTCACACTACAGAGGGGTTGTTGAGATGAGATATGGGTACGAGCTGCTCTCAGAGGAAAGAAAGCCTCATGGCTGAAGTTAACCCCACAGAACTTTCTCAAAGCCACACAGGAAATCTGTGACAGATCCCAGAATAAATCCCAGATTTCCTGTCTCCTCCACTTGTGCTCTAACTACAGGGCCCATAATTTCTTAGCCGAGGAAAGCGTTGTCGAATATTATCTTTCTTTTTCTGGTATGCTACGGCTTCAGTTTACTACAGTAGCTACTGCTATGTGTTAGGCTGTGGCAGTTCATCCCTATGACTCTTTCTTTATGGGATATGCACACATTTTGTATAGTGAACAGTATTAATGCTGAGTACCAGAACTGTTCAGCACTTAAGCAAATAAAACTTTAATAAAGGAAGGTATTAACATGGAAACCGTGGAGTATTTGCAGATACAGATAATTTATTGCCTGATTGCCTCTTCAAACTAAAATGCTCATCCTTCTTCCAGTCTAAATAGCATTCAGAGGACAGTTTTGGTATGTATCAAATGATAGATGCCTGTGCCAAAAACCAATACATTTTTATAGAGACAAATTATTTGAATTAAGTAGCTTTCATTTTTACCTATGCCACTTTGGAAAATTGATGCATGCTGTCATTCTTAAGCACCAGCCCTCTTTAATGAATTATAAGTTAATAGATGCAGCATTGTCAAGGGAAAGTAATTCATTGTGGATCTATAACTGAATAAGATGCTTTTAAGATTTCATTACTTTTACTGTGGCTTGATGAATGGAAATCAGAGGAATTTGGTGTGCTTCTTAGGTATCCTAGATGTTCATATACTCAGATGTATTGCTGAATGTCTAATCTTTTTTTTTAGATACTTTGCCGCTAGGTTAAACTTTAATAGTTTTCATTCTGTGCTGCTCAATTTGCCCTCATATGGTTCTTCTTTAGATAACATTACTTGTACAAATTCCAACCGAAGCAGAATCAGTAATCCTCAGCCAGTCTTGACAGCATTTCTAATGCAGTGCAGCTATGGAATTTCATTCTATCTTCTTGGTTTCTAAATTATATCTAAATAACTGCACAGAAACATGGGAACAAATGAGTTTGCTAAACACCCTCCTCTTAAAGAATGACTTTTATAGCCCTTATTAAATGTCTAATAATTTTTAATGCAAAACCTTTGTAAAGTTCAGTAGGAAATTCCACAAGCAATAAGCTGAAGGTTTTTGCTTTACAGATGTTTAAAAGTGAAGCAACTTCCAGAATACTTTTAGGTGTAAGCATTATCTCTTTCTTTCTCAAAAAAAAAAAAAAATCCCATCTTCACTATTGCCACAGGCTGCATCTCTCTTTAGGAGCAGAGTAAGAATTTAAAATTCTTTTTCTGCCCAGAGATGTCAAGGTCAGTTTTGTTAATGAATTTGATGAGGGAAGACTGGGTCCTAGAGGCTCTGTTTCAGTAAGGTCCTTAGGTATCCAGCAAACTTGCAACATATGTGTAGTCCACTTAAAGTGGTGATACTGCACACAAGATAAAAGTTGCATGTATGCCCAGGTGCCAAACAACTGCTATTTAACACAAAACAGGCTGCAAATAATTCTGAAAAAGATGGATACTGTTGAGGTTAAAATAGAAGCGTGGAACAGCCGTGGCTTCTAAAAGCAGTTTCTTTTTAACAAAATGTCTTTTCCCCTTTCTTGTAGGACTTTAAGTCCCTTTGTACTGTGAAGCATAATGACATGATATTAGCACATAAAACTTAGAATGCACAGGGCTAATAGCAACATCCAGTTGCCAGACTTGACAGCTATGTGACACGTAGAAGACTCACTTTGTCAGTCAGGTTGTGAAAAAGTCAGCAAAACTGGGTACCCAACAAAGGCTTCACTGGCATGCTGCAACAGGCTAAAGTTACACTAAATGGTAGCTAGAAAGGCCAGAGAGTATCTGCGAAGGAGCTGCACTTTGGCAATTCATTCCTATAGGCATCTCTGAATATTCTACTCTTTATAGCAACATTTAACACAGGCACAGGAATTCAATTTTATGTTCTCTGGTAATTGATTAAGAAGCTATGTACTTTCTGCTTAGAGGGAAAGATGCTTCCCTTAGCACTTTTATTTACTTTGCTTTATCTCTCATCCCTGATTTTTTACCATGATTATTATAATATATCTAAAATATATGTGTAGTAGCCCCCCAAAATAGGACATAGTAGCCCCCTTCAAAAGTTAGAATAGTCTGAAAAACAAGGTTTGCATGTGTGGGTGGAGTTCATCTGGTGCAGATACTACACAATGTCCCCTGGTACAATCAAAAAAACTCAGTGCTTGGCCTGTAAGCAAGGTTGTCTGGCCAACAACAGGCCTTGAGAATGACCGAAGGCATTTGTATCTCAGCTGCTGATGCCCAGTGCTTCAGAAAGCCTGGATGGCCGAGCTAGCAGAGCTCTGTGCTTACACCAAGCTCCTGAACTCCATCCATGACGACATTTTCAGTCACTTTTCTAAATCAAGTAATTGCATTCACAGGAATGCAACAGTCTGCTAGATGACTCTATTAACAGGATATTATCATGAATTAACAGATAAGATTAACAGAAACAGAATAATGCTTAACTAATTATACATGAACGGACACGACATACACTTTTTGGTCTCAGGACTTGGTGTTTAGCTTAGACTTTAAATATGGAAATGTATTTACAAGCCATATTTATTTGCTCTATATATGAATGAGAACATGGCTCTTTCAAGGCTGAAGATTTAGATGACACCAATGAATTTTTCTGGCCCATAATAGTCAATTCTGCAATCCATTACTTTGCTTCTTACTCATGATGGACAAAGTACTACCATTCCCCACACTGCAATGGTACATTTCCTCATAAAGTAGTGCCAACTTCTGAATAGACCCTGTAATGTATTAAGGAATAACAGGAAATAACAGGCTGGTCACAGGTCATCTTAAAGGGATAAGTAAGTTTCAGACAGAAGATTTTCACTGACAGCTTAAGGTTCAACTGCTCTGCGTTCATTTGTTAGCTGTCCCTAGTCTCCTCTTTACCTTTTTAGTTTAAAAATACTTATATGTCTTCTGTAGCTGCAGGATTGTTCTTAAGATTATGATGCTTTATAAATCCAGGGTGATATGATCAGCAATTTATGTCATTATTTTGATTGCAATTAAGACAAATTAAAACAATACAAACCAGCTTCAGTTAGAATGTAGCAGCCCTCACAAAGTACTCCTCATTTAATCTAGATGTTTATAATGGTTCCATCTGGTTAATGAAACTACATGCAATAGTGATGTTACCATAAACCGTTAGGTCTTTTTGTCTGTTGTTTTTAGTAAGTCTGATTTCTTTGTGAAGAACAGATGTTATGTACTTGGACTATCTGAGTTCAAAGACATAATCAACAAACCTCATAGATCTGCATTCAGAAAGCCATTCAGTTCTGTGAGACTCTGTACTGACTGCAGAGTTAGAAATATCCCTAATAACAGCTGGGTGCATCTGGAGAGCTACACAGCCACACTTCCTTCATCTCATTACAGTTGTTGGTTTCTATCTTCATAGTTTCTTTGCAAATTGTTCTGAGATGCAAATAATTTTTAAAATTTCAATTTCATTTCCCAAATGAAATTTAACTGAGATGCTTTTCAGGATTAAAGATAGAAATATAACCATCATGTAGCTATAGACACTTTACAAAGTCGAGGAGAACTCAAATATTTATCTTCTTTGTATAGGGACTTAGGGGCATAAGTATAAAGCATTAGTAATGCATATCATAAATTAGTATCAATTAAAACAATAAAGGTGTAATCAGCAAGATTTAACACAGACACAGGAATTCAGTTTTATGTGTGGTGAAAAGTGTATACCTTACGTGAGTAGTATAATAATTGCAATTGGAAGCACCCCACCGGCAAGTCAGCACATACAATCACAGCCATTCTCAACTTCCAGGCTAAAATGGCTCTTTTTCTCCTAATAGTCCTTTGTCCTTCTTGTGCATTCAATCCTTTGGATGCCTGTTTCAAGAGACGAAGACAGACCTTGTTTGAATACCTTCCTGATTTGCAAAGCAAATTCTGATAGGCAAGATAGAACTGGATTGAAAATAGCTTCATGCAGTAAACGTGAATCCATTCATCAGCTGTATCAAGTCATCACCTGAGGAGCTATATAACCAAGCTTGTGTATGCTTTACAAGCGTGTGGCTGGACAGTCGCCTCCAGCATGACCATTGCACTTTACTGTCAGAGCAAACTATTCCAGTGTGCGGAGCTATAAAAGAACACCAGTTTACTAGGGAAGGATTCTGCCTGCTACAGGTGGATGCCACCTCTGAACTGATGGATAGACAGGGTGTATTTGGTGACAGGAATGGAGACAGGATTTGAGGCAGTGAAGCTACAGTATTTTAATTTATCAAAAAGCTTGATAGTCTACCTGTTGCTTGAGCTTACTAATTTATGATTTTGTCCATATGTCAGTACTTGCAGTTTAAGACTCCTTAAGTCCTTAAGACCATGAACTATTTTCCCCCCAAATAATACAGGCAGTTGTGTGATTGCTGTAAAACAATAATACAAAGCTATTAGGTAGGATTTATCTTCCTCATATAACTATATTTTATTCAATTAAATGCTAACATGTACTAAAGTCCTGTAATTGCTTATTGGTTTTCTTTATTTTGTCTAATAATTATTTAAGGTGAATTTTTAATCATAAGCACTTAGAATTTTATAGGGATTTATCCTCAAACCACATGGATTCAGTGCTTTGACATAGGGTAATAATCATTAGTGTAGGATACTTTGGAAAGGAAAAGAACTCACTCTCCTTCTAGAAAAATATGTTATTATGCCACTTTGCTTACCTTCCAGGAAAATAATTTAATTAAACAATTTTCACGAAGATAAATGCAAACACTATGAGTAAATAAACAAGAACTGCTTAGATTTATCAACTTTACCCTAAAATAACTTCTAACAACAGAAGACCACTTTGTTTGCAGAATTTTTTGGTCTGAGCTCTTTTTAATCTTCAGATACATAGAAGCAGTATCCCTTACATATTTTGAAATAAGTAAGAAAAAAAAGTGTATTTTTCTTCTTCCAGTTTGTGGCTTTAAAATAAATGCTGTGTTGCCTGACTAGATAATCTGGAATCACAAAAAGCATTTTTAGTTTCATTCCAGTAATGTTTTCTTTTGACAAGTTTTGCTGCTTCTAGCATTCTGACCCTCTCTTAAAAGTCTTCCCAAAGGTTTTTTGATCTAGAACCAAGTTCAGCATTTATGCAAACTTAGAAATTACTATTCAGAAGAAATTTCCATGGTAGCAGAAGGAGTAACTTCTGAAAGACTGTTCGTTAACTGGAGGGGTCAACTCTTAATCTTCCTTTTGCCCCTCTTCGTGCTGTCATTAGTCTCTCCTCAGAGTGAAGGGGAAACTAGATGAAAGTAAGGCAACTCAAAGCTGCTAAGTTGTTATTTTTAAAGACATACTTCCCCATGAAGCCACCTCTCTCCATTACTAAAGAAAAGGTTGGTTTGTATACCATCCCCTTTCTCTATGCTCCTGAAAATGATAGAGACAAGAGCAGGGCACATCTGCTGAGTCAGGAGCCACTTTCTTATAAAACCAACTGGAAAGGGAAAAAAAGAAAAAGTAAAAATACCCTGGCGTAGAGAGTTCACTGCAGAGTCAGTTCCATAAAATTTGTGTTTCCCAGTTCTGGCAAAGCCTTTGGACATTTCAAAGGGCTTGATAAACAGCAATAGCCTTGTCTCCCACACATTAAAGCTTCGTCGACGACATTATATGAAAAGAAGAAAAACCTGGCAGAACAGTAAAGCAAAGGGTAAGGTGTTCCTTGGATGGGTCAAGGTGCTCTGAGTTCCTCTTGCTTCACTGAAATAACAGCATTTTTTCTGGCAGCAGAACATCTGTAACCTCCTTCTGTGTCGAAACAGCACATCTGTTCACAGTTACGGGTCAGTACCCATACAGGAAGCACAGTTGTACTGCATTCGGATGCTGGATCATAGCTCACAAAAAAGCATTTTTAAAACTTTAATTAGTGAAGGGACAAGATGAAATGAATGTAAATTAGCTCCATGAGAGCTAAAAAACCCAAACTACTTCCAACCTGATGAACACCTACAGGTGACAATGGTAGGGGTTTCATTCAAGGCTGTAATTTTCTTTTAATTGAGATTTTAATTGAAAGCCCTGATTGTAAGAAATACTAAGGAATAAAATTTATATCAGCAATGCAACACATGATGAGCCTGGTGGGCTATCTGATCATATGGAGTTCATAGCACAACATGCTTTCTGATATCATTTCTGTCCAGTCAACCCACAGCTTTTGTCAGTGTTTCCCTTGATAGGTTTACTGTCACTAGAGTTGCCCCATGAAGCACACATTGATTTTTTTTTATTCTCTTGTGGAAAAAATATTTTGAGAGTATTAAGGTGCATATTTTCAATCTTAAAATATGTAAATACAGCTAAAGATAATATATACCTTGACTAAAGTTAGTTTAAGTCTGCTTAAATCAAAAAACGTAATTATTGCAGTAGCACCAAAGCATTTTGTCCTGTGGCAGAAAATACACATTAAAGGACAACTTAGAAAGCTAAAATTTACAATACCTTTGTATTTCCTAACATTGTCCAATGACTCTGTTCAAGAGAATTAATGGACTTGTTTTGAAACATAGAAATTTTAATATTAAGTAAACTGAGCTGATGTTTTCCTTTGGATTGGTTCTGCTTCCTGATAACCTATATCCTATGAAGCTGACCACCTTCTCCACCTCCAACCCATTTGATGTAGTCCAGTTTTATTGCTGTAAGTTAGAGTGAGCTGGTAACATTAATATTTGACTATAAGATACACCAGTACCCAGCTGTTGAAAGTATGGTGTTAATCTTATTAAAAAGGAAATTGCACTTCCATCTTCTCATTTCCTCAAAGCACAGGCACTTCAGAATTTTTTGTGAACCCTAAATTCCATCGTGAAGCCCTTGAAGAAAGGTCACTGCAGTAGAAAACTGCTTCTTATGCACCAAAAGTTGTAATTACTAAAATAAATTAATCTGGTGACTGATCTTTCATTCTTAATTGATAATGGTAACTGGTAACAAGAGTACTCATCACAATATTGTACACATTCGTTTGTGCGGGCAGCAAGAGCTGTACAACTTGAAGAAATAATCTATAAGATCTGACCAGGGCATAAAAACGTCTAAGTTATTTATATAAAGACACAATTGGGAAATCTATAATGTACTCATTTCTGGTTTAACTCTCTTCTAATTGCAGTTATTAAAATCCCTGCCCTTCCCAGAGTTCAAAGGGCAGTAATGTTCTTGCTGAGTAAGTTGTAGCTGAACCTTTAGCTCCTGAGAGTTAAGTAATACACTCTCCTGCAGTGAAAATACTTTTTCTTTCTCAGTTGTAGCAGTTTTGTCTGACATGTCTGTCCTCCTGCCAACCACCTGCTAGACACTGGAGTGTCACTACACTGCAATAGACAAGCTCCTGCAGCGGTGGAGCAGAATTTTGGGATTCCTTATCCCATTTGAGCAATTACTGCAGAAGTGCATGGTCGTGAGTGTACCTGGAGGCAGCTTGACCTGGTTTTATTGTCAGAGAAACAGGTATTCATATTTGCTAACCTGTCATTCATAAACCATCTAAATAGTGACCCCTATACAAAGGCAAGACAATGTTCTAGTGAGTCTTCTATATTTTCTGATAAATATTTATGTAGGATGTATGAGGAGAAATTCTAACAAAACTTGAACACAAGACTAATATTGATGCACTTACACATGGAGGAATTATTTGTGTATTATTGAACAGCACAACTCAGTCCTTATAAGACGTTTGAATATCAACATTTTTTCCTGTGTGAAGTTCTGCATACATTCAAATTATATAGAAGAAAATTATCACAATGAGACATGGTATAAAACTAGGAAAAAAATTGCAAATGTGTAAGGATTTGTAGTTTTATTAGTGAATACTAAGAGTTTATCACATACTTGTATGTGAATAACAACAGTTTAAGGTTTCAGTTGAAAGTAAAGCTCTAAATGCATGACACTAGGATGAAAGGAAAGAGCTTTCAGGATGGGTTCTATGCATTCCATAAATTCTGTTGGTTTTGTGAGGTTGATAAACAAATCATCAGAATAATTTGTCAATCAAAACTGGCTTTAGACATCACTTTCCAAAGACCTTGATTCACAAGCCATCTGATCCTATATATGGCTTGCTAGCTTGCACAGAAACACGTGCTGCTGCATCTCTACCATTTGATGAGGAGTATTCTTTGGTCTGCTCACCTGCACTGCAGAAGTCTTTAAGCACACTTAGTTTTGCATGCCTTGCTGCAGTTGTGGGACAGTCAGCAGTTAAAGCTAACCAAATGGTTAGACTGTGGGAAGAAGTAGGTTGTCTCAGTCCACTTTTCTACAGCTTTCCACAAACAAGCTTACAGGGAGACTTTCTGGAAGTGGACAAAACTATATTTCTCTACATCCCAGTATAATTTGTTGGAGGGCAACTACATTAAGAATACACCAAGTATCAAAGAAATAAAGCCTATACATATATGAAAATGTTACATACTTACTTACTGGAGCATGACAAGTTTGGGGTTTAGAGGATGAGCAGAACAAATGTTATTACAAGTGTTCTTATGACACTAAAGTCAGAAAACTACAGAAAAGATAACAATTGTATAGTTACAAAAGAAAGTTCTACTAACTTTTGCTGTCCCCAAGTTGAGGCGTGAAGAAGAGACTACCAGTGATCATAATACAGCCTGTTATCTTCATTAACAAGCTGATTTCAGTATTAGGAATTAATTAAACTCCTGTGGGAAATTAGGAAACATTGATCAAAATATATATGAAGGCTGTGAATCAGACTGAAGGAGTAACTATGTAATTAGATTCAAGACTTGTTATAATAGCATATAGCTTGAGTTTACTCTTCAAAATTTTAATTTCAAAATTAAGTTTGCTGTCTGGCAGGAGACGCCAAATCTCAAAGTACACTATGGGTTGCAATGGCTAAAAGGATGAGCATAACAGATTGTCTTCCAAAATATTCAGAATGATAAATATTCATGCTTGCTTCCTTAGGACTCTGGACTGTAATAGTAGTTGCTATCAGACATTTAACAAGGTCTTTATTAACTTCAGGTTTGCCTAATTATCAGGTAGAACAACAGCCTGGATAACATTGTATTGAGTGGAGTCCTTCAGAAAATGGGATCATAAAGTTTCCCATGGCTGAACCATGCACCTGCCTGCCTTGTGTGTTCTTGAAAATAAGTTAGAGAAACCTGTAAAGATTTCTTCAGTAAACACAGTAGCATGTGAAAAAGAAAGTTGGCAACAGCACTGAGAACAGTTAAAAAACTGTAGGCTATGGTTTATATTGATGCTTGAGGCTGGAGAGAAGCTTATGATTGTTTTATCGAACCTTAGAAGTTTTCCCAGAGAAGCTTTGCTGCTTTTGTTGATAAGTGTACAGCTGACTGGTTGCTTTTTACTCTAGTAAATTATTGTGTTGATTGATAGCTCCGTTAATTTCAAAAGTAGCCTTCTTGCTGCCGATGCAGCTGTGAATTCTAATCAACTGAAGCAATTAACTGCTATCTCTGTAGCTGCAGAGGAGCCAACTGGAGAACCAAATGTACTGAGAACAGGCTTCAGCAGATAAGTGAGAATAGTGAATTCATGCTTAACATTTACTCCCTAACGCATTCCCTTAATTTCCAATATTTATTACCTGCATTTGTATCTCTGTTACTTGACCAAGCTTTCTTTTTCCACTATATTTAGCTTTACTTAATTTAGCCATCGGGAAGTGGGATCAAACAAGGAAGACCTTATGCTGTGATTAAGTCAAATAACTGACTTCCACATTTTTGGCCTGGGTAAAATTTAAGTACTTTAAGCTGCATCCTGAGTGGACTTTTAAAGACAGTCTGCAACAAGACTGAGAGCAAGCTTGATACAAGGAAAAGTTAGTGTCAAAGTGTGAAAAAGTAGAGAAACACATGTTCTAAAGCATTTGATTTTCTGTGAGGGGAGGAAAACCAAGGGTCTGACCACATGTCATGATTTTATAGCCCCTGGCACCTTTGTAAAAGCATTAGAGTGTTAACCCTGGTGTCCTGACCAGAACCCATCTTGGTGAAGTATAACTTGCCAATATTAACTTCCATTGTAGTTTCAGCTGGTTATGATGGATTTTTATTTCCTGTCCTGGGTTTTTAAACTGTAGCCACACTACTTTTGTTTTTTTTAATGTGAGTGAAAGAATGGCCAACTTCAGGATTCTCTACAGTTTATTTAGTTCTGATAGCCTGGGATCTAAATAGACTTCCTCCTCTTGAGAGTGATTTGAGAGCAATTCCCCAGACTATACCAGGTAATAGAAAGCCAAAAGTGAGTATAACAGGCCAGACTGGAGAAAAAAACTTCTCAGGATTAGGTCTTTATCATTTGGTGTTCAGATACAGAAGTCTTGCTATTTCTTTATAAGTTGTAACTGCTAACATTGAAAGTCATATGAATAAGAAATGAGAATAACAAGAGAGAAGCAGATGTAGGTTTTCAGAACTGCTCAACAACAGCATGAAAATAGTAGCACTGAGTCAAATAGTTAACCTGGCCTATGATATTCTTCTATGTACAATTTTTCACTTTAATGTCAATTAAATCCTATTCTTACTGAGAGGAAAACACAACAGTTTTAAATGAAAATAATACCAATATATTACTTAAGAGAATAATAATGTGAAAAGTTTATCTTATGTTAAGGTAATACAAAAGGGAAATGTTAGTTTTTAAAACCCAACCATTGTGGGCAAGAAGTGTAAGCACTGAAGTGAGATGGAGACATCCTGAGTTACTGAATTCAGAATCCAGCAGTTGAAGACAGCCATGTTTCAGAGCATTCCAAAGAAGATCTATTCTCTTTTCTCTCATTGACAGCAAACTGTATAACTTCCTCTAATGTGCAATAATATCCATCCAAGCTCTAGTGTGAGACTAATTGCATGGTGTCAGTTACATAGAGGAACACAGGCAGTTAGGAAAAAGGCAAGCTTTTAAAGTCTGGCAAATTTACTCCTCATTCATCCAAAGGTAAAATTAACTGCTGTTGGATTGGTATTACATTATCTGTAAAGGTTGTTTCTTGTTTTTCAGCTCTTAAAAATCCAGACAGCTTTCCAGGGTTTGACTAATACATGCATCCAGCCCTTTCATTTAGTTCTGCTTGGAAACTGATTCTGGAAAGTCTCAGAACTCTAAAGTCAAATTTATACTGGGCAAGTTCCACCGATGGCAAGACATTCTGACTGGTGCAATTTGACAGCTTTTGAACTGTCCTTTATAAATAGCTCTGTGTGTGCCAGCCCACTAGGAGGTTCACTGCTGATAGACACCCCAAAAATGTTCTTTTCATATGATTACTAGGTGTAAAAAGCATTATTTTTTTTAGACACACGGACATTGGTAATGCTTATGATAATTTTTACTTTCTATTTGTTGTGACTGATGTTTACATCATTGCTTTTTCCAAGAAAATAAACTGCATCTCCCCTCCTATGCTCTAAATCCATTATTGTTTATTTACTATCCTGGCATAGAAAAACCTTTCAAGAGAGTAGAAATAATTTCAGGATAACTGAAATGCCACAGTTTTTATTCCATCTAACAAAAAGAGAAATATTTTAACTTCAAAATATTTGGTCAAGATGTACTGCTGTACCCAAATAATTTCCTTGTGTTTGCCAAAGAAAACCCCAACCCTGCAGAACAAAAGGAAGTTTGCAATGAATAAGAGTTCAATACTATCAGAACTGCTCTTTTACTTAAAAGGAACATGAAGAACCTTTTCTGATGTTCATATTAAACTCTTAAACACACTAGCTTCTTGGAAAAGTTCTTCTGTTTGTAATACAGGTATGTTATCACCTTTGACTCAGAAGCTGAAAGACACTTGGCATCTTACTTTTAACTGACCATCTTTTTTTCAGTATAATCAAGGATTTAACAGTCTGTGGCAATGGTTCAGCCAATCACTGTCTTTGTCAGTGAGACTGGTGAAAGGTACTCCTGCCCTTTCAATTCCAGCAGTTTGCTCCACACCACAGTAACTGGTTGTCCTCAATTGTCACAAAGGACACAACAAGGCCATGAATGGTGCCAAAGAACTGTGTTTAGGAGTAAGCATGCTTTATTCTTATTTTAAAAATTACTGTTGAATCCCCATCTGAGTTTAGCCTCATCTTTCTAGACATCTGGATCTGGAGTACTACCTTTATTTCTTGCAGTTGACAAACTGCTAACAGATATGTAAAAACTCTGCAACTTAACTTCTGATGTTCTGAGCAGCAAATTCCCTTTTAATAGTGACAGGCTTTTAAGTATTTTGACCAGCGTATTGACATCTGTTTTGACAGTCTTGGTAGAGTGTTTTCATAGTAATTATTCTTAAAAAAGGAAAAACAGTTTGAAATACTACTCTAGGCTGAATTCCAACTGGGGTAATTACATGCTACCTCCCTTTAATCCCCCTCCAACACTGCTCCTTATGATGTTCCTTAGCTGTTGTCTTTAAACTGTTGTTCACTGCTGCTCAACAGCAGCCACTCTTCCTTTCAGAGATGGATGTGATTCTTTGCTGACTGACACAGTCTTTGTATATCATTATGTTAATCAAAGAGTCCTAGAGATTCAAAATTGCTCAGTTTTGGTCTGCATTCCTTCAGGTAGACCACAACTGATCCAGAGCAAATCCCAGTCTAGTTCTTCACATTCAGAATCGTAGAGTATCTCAAGTTGGAAATGACCCATAAGGATCATCATATAGTTGGTGTGCTTCCACAGGTGGACTTTCCTTCTTTTAAGGTGAGATGAAACTGGAGTAAACTCTTCAACATATACTGAAGCATTCCAGATATTTTATTCATTAGCCATGGTGACTTTTTCTAAGCTAAGACCTGTGAGCTGATGGCTCACAGTGTCATTGGCACAGGACAGGTAATACAGTGTGATCAGAGAACTGATTTATTTTGCCTACTCAAAAATAATCAGCATCTCTCTCACCCTTGTTTAGTCTGGCCAACACATGAAACAGTATCTTCTTACCACACTAATAACAAATGTATTTTGAAGAGTGGTCATATTAATTCTAATTGGCATTTTCTAATAGCTCTTCTTTTTAAAATAAGAAGTATTCTGAATCTTTGATCCACAAGGAGTGCAGGAAAAATGAAGCATCTTTCTTTCACTATGTTTTAGCCTCTATATCAGTAAACAGTACTCCAGAAACTATAATATCCTTGGTTCTGTGGCATCTCCTCTCTGTTTCATGGTTGAGATGAGAGTCTTGTAGCTATCTTAGAGTGGGAAAGGCTGTTTTGTTTCCTTTAGCCAAATCAGTAGCCTTGTTTTCAGAACAAAATGTCACTGATGAGAATAACTGTTCTTTTCGG
Organism: Galbula dea; assembly: GCA_013399015.1. Taxonomy (NCBI): domain Eukaryota; kingdom Metazoa; phylum Chordata; class Aves; order Piciformes; family Galbulidae; genus Galbula; species Galbula dea. Next base: position 437,639 of record VWZX01006819.1, on the reverse strand, counting down.
TGAGAACTGAACTGGTTCTCAGTGTTTCAACTGTGATAAACGTCGCCTCTGTGGTTTGACTGAACCGAAACAACTTGGCATCTCCAAGCAATTAAAATGCAAACAGTGAAGATTAGACTGTATTTAAAAAAAAAAAAAAAAAAAGGACAAAAGACAAAAAAGACAAAACCTGAATGCAGATAACTACATTGCAGCTGGGGCAGGTCAGATTCAGAGCATAAAACCTGGGCCAAAGTCCCGTGTGAAAATAAAAGGGATGAGCTAGCGACTGATAATGTAGGAGAAAGGGACACAACCTTCCTCTTTGGAATTCTCATCCCACTGATGTGGTAGGGGCTCGTCTCCTTGTCTCCTCCAGAAAGCTTAACTACTTTTTTTTAACTTTTTTTTTAACTATCTTTTCTCCCTTTCTGTTTACGGAAGACAAGAGAGAACAAAACAGACATGAGAATTTTATTACAAATGATGTGGTGGCATGTGGAGGGTGTGCTGTTAGAGTTAGTTAGCAGAGTGTGTGCAGTATTTAATTATTTTACAAATAGGCAGTGTGTTCAAAAGGAAAAAACAGCTTCCTAAATATTGTGCTTTTTTACTCTTTTAAACCCTTCATTGAACTTGGTGACGTCTTACAAGTTTATGAAATTGCTTTACAAAATGTGGCTGAGTACTGGTTATTTTGGCTGTCACAATAATCAGTATTATGAGTTTCTGCTTCATCTTTCTCTCTCTCCTCACTCTAGTATTGCTGGGAGACAGTTTCACATAGATTGAACTGTAAAGATGGGGAAATGGGTATGAATCAGCCATGTTCCAGTGACTTCCATGGAGTTAGGTTTTACATTGGTTGAGGGCCTGGTCCACTAAGGTGATAGACATTGAAGGATTCAGGAGAATAATCCAAGATTCACTGGGGCTAAGAAAAGAGAAGAATGGGAAGGAACATGCAAGTTGTAGTGTACTGTGCTTCAAGAGTAGTTAACTGAAGAATCATATCTGGTAACATTGAGAAAAGAATTTAATATGGACAAAAAATATTGTTGGAAGGCTGTTGAAAACGTTTAACCACATTAGTGGTCAAATTGGCAGGCTGTGTAAGAAAATGGGAATTTTCCAGAGAAAATGCTGTCAAAAGGGAGGAGAAGATAGCATGGGTTAGGAGACAAATCCAGTTCCTAATACAAATGCCGAGATAGAAAAACTCCTTGGAGAAAAAGACAAAGAATGTTATAAAAATACAATACATGTAACAGAGAAAACCATCAGAGCAATAATGCTATCAATCAAATAAGTGTGTGATGACTGATTCAATAACTGTGAAGTTAGTGACATAATATAGTAGTAATAAAGCCTTTAGCAATTATTGGTGTATTTGGTTGCTGTATTTTAATACAGAAGCTTTGCTTCTACTCAATTTAGGATGTTAACAAGCCTTAACAGAAGTTATCCAGAGAATGCAAAATGAAATTTCTGTTAGCTCCAATCACAATGACTCATTTGTAAACAAGCAAATACGTAATTTAACATCAATGGTAAAGGTCTTTAGGACTTATCCTTTGACTACTCTTAGTTTATGTAGCCTGAGAGCTACACTAGGAAGGCTTTCACAAAAATTCCTGTATTTGTATATTTATGGGTGCTAACTTACTTAAATATGAGCCTTATCAAATAGAATAATATCCATGATACTCATTTATCACAAGCTTTATAAAATATTTAGCTTTGGTAGCATTCAGACCTACAAATTCCAGCTGTAACCCTGTAAATATAAATATAAAACTGGGTTCCTGGTCTTTCCAAAAACCTTTTGTAAAGTCACTATGAAAGTTTGATGTGTCTGGAATGCAATAATTGACCAACTACTTCCATTTTCAGGCACAAATAGTCCTTTTGGTTGCATTGTTTAAGATATGTTAAACCTAGCAAATACCAAGAAGCAGCATTGTGCTATAGGTACACTTGGAGAAATCTGACTCATTTGGCAAAGCCTTCATATCTGAAGATTTGCTGCTTCTGTATAATTTGAGCCACTGACTCAAGAACTGAAAGATGTGATTGTAATGCCCAGAAAAAGGGCCCTAATATTGTCTGTGTTTGGGAAAGTTTAGGTGTTGGGAGTTTCTGGCATTTGATTTTTAATCTTAATATATTTTAGTAAAATACAAAATGTGGAAACAAACCTAAATCTTAGGTGAGTTTTTGAGACCTCTTGGGTAGTTTCTGATCAGATGGCACTTCATATGAAAATGTACCTGTTTTTATAAGGTCAGTGACCAATTATCCATAAATTCCAGTATTTTGATGGCATTTTTGTTCTTTCATTATTACCTAATTTATTCATAGACTCTAGATTTATTGAAGAGTTAGAGGAGCATTGGCATTGGCCTTTTAGGGGCAACACACTACCAGCACAGGGACTGGGATAGCTCAAGTACACCATTCCCTGTAACATTTGTTGTTCTGAAAGCTAATACCAGGAGAACTTGATATGCAGTGTGCCAACCCATTCTGAAAATCTGGAGGCAGCAATTTTCTGCTGCAATACCAACGTTAGTGGATAGACATTGACTAACAGAGACAGTTGGGTAAGTAAAATGTGTAAAAGCTCCAAGAGCAACTATTTAGAAAAGATGACAGCTATAAATGTAACACATTGAAAATTAATTTACAATGTTCAGCCTGTCTGTCCCACTTTTCTGTCTAGGACCTATGTTAACGTTATATACTTAAGACATTATATCATTATTCTTATTTTAGTGCATTTCATGCCTATAAATTTAATATAAACAGAGGTGCTGACAGGAGCTTCAGTTTAAACAGGTTTAAATGTGAATTTGACTTTATGATTTTCATCAGGGAAAAAGACTAAACAGTTTAAGTTGATTAAATTTTCTTAAAGCTGCAGCTAAATATAATGAAAGCCATTTGTGCATTTTTTGGTAGGAAAATTGAGTGTCTCGATGTTAGTGACTGACAGCTTCATGCAATGAATTCTTTTCTTGTGAAAAAGAGTCAAAACAGTTTCCATTTTTCATAAACTTCTGCAAGGTAGTTTCAATTTTCTGATTTTTAGGGGAAGCATATAGCTTTCTCAATTCATCACTGGCTTATTAGAACAAACCATGTATGTCAAATTACTAAAAATACAGATCATACTAGAAACTCCTTAAATATTGTGTTTTCTTGTATTTGGAGATCACAGTGATCAATTTTTTATTCCAGTATTTTAAAAATAAAATATTCTCCTTTTTTATTGTTATGTATGAACTGTTCTAATTAGGTGAAGCCTAGAGCTCTGATTCAGTCTGAGTACCTATTTAAGCATGGAGCAGGTTCCAAACATGTTCATTCTCATGAAAAAGAAATGGTGGTGTGAACTTTGTAAGTCAGGCTCTGGCTGAAGCTGGTATGTGTTTACTAGAAGTCATTCTTTCACATGAGAAATGGAAGGTCTTAAGAACTTTGATTAGAAATGGAAAACCATGTCTCTTTGACAGGTTGAGATGAGTCTTGGAAAACATCTTCTGAAATTTTCAAGTATGTTGGGTCAGCTTTTCTTAAGTGCAATACTTCAAACAGTTTATACATGCTTATGTTTATATGCTTATGGTATATTTTGTAGGCAGAGGAGATTAACAAACAGTGGCAATTTGGGGTTTTTTAATCATTAATTCATTAATATTTTGGGAAACTATCTGGAAAATCGTAGGTATTCCCTTTTCCTCTTGTCTCTTAAGGAAGACAAGGATGTTCTGATAGAGAAACACAAAGCCAGCATTGCAGTAAAGCAAAGTAGTTAAACACAAAAGGGACTTCTAGGGAAGAACTAAGTGGAAGAAGCTTTGTGTATAGTGAACTCTATCTCTGGACTACTCCAAGGGCTTTGCAACAACTCTCTATGAAAGAAAAAACTACACTGACAGAAGCAGAAATCCTTTCTGCAAAATCACATGGACAGATGTCTTCTGAAACAAGTGCTGATTTTGATCTCTTTATGCCTTGATGTTTGATCTGAAGGCTCTGGTTTTTAGGGAGTAGTACTTACCGCCTACCCTTCAACCTTTTGGAGTCTGGCACTCTCGAGTTCAAGCATTCCTGAGTACCTTGGGATCATACACTCAGCTACCCCAAAACCAATATTTCCTTGGCTTTGTACAAACAGAAAAGATGTGCAGAAAGCTTGACAAGTTCTGTGTTGTCCAACTGGTCAGAGTCAGACTGTGTATTGCTTCCATCCCTCCTGCTGCTTCTCCCTCAAGGGCTTGACTAAAGTTGATGACTGAAGTCAATGAAAAGCTTCTAAACTGAAATTATTTCACTAGTAGTGTTTGAGTGTAAATGTCTTCTACTAAAAAACCCCTGTCTATTACAAGATGCTTCCCTTGACAACAGTTTATGAATGGGCCAACCTTCAGGTTTGAATAAGCACCAGGAATTAGAACGGATTCATGCTATTGCTGACTCTGTCATTGCCAGCAAGCTGCAAAGCATAATTATTTAAAGTATCTTTGCACTATAATTAAAATTAAGGTTTTCAGGTCCTGAGTATCTTCAATGTCTTATAGTGTATTAAGTCCTTGATCTACAACAAAAAAATTTAAACTATATTCCTGAGGAGTACTGTCTCCAAATGCAGACTTTTTTGTCATCTTGTCACTGGAGCAGACATTTGGGATGCATTCTTTGGTAGATGCATTTGGAATGTCATTGTCTTCGGTCACTGAATGGAAATAATATCTTCAGTATTCAAATTGTCCCATATTTTCTAATTGTTGACAACTTCCTCATCACAGTGAGAGGACACCATCCTTCTATACAGGTAACTTTGGGGCAGAAACCAGATGTATTGGTTCAGTGGTGAACACACAGGAAGGATAAGTGCTGCTAGAAATAGAAATATAAGAAAGTTTGGGCTTTGTTTTTGTTCAGAAAGTGATTCATTTTCTTCCTGTTCTTGCAAATTACAGAAATATGCTTGCTCAACTACTTGATCTTTTTTGACATGTTCTTAGGAATTATTTAATATCCCTGGCTCCAGTGTGCTATTCCATAGGACAGGAACTCAGAGATAAATGCTGTGTGTTGTTGCAAGGGATTTTTTTAAGTTGCCTGAAAAATCAGATTAGATATCATAGACTGTGCCACTTTTCAGTGCACATTATTAATCTTGCAACATTTTGTTGCAAGTTTGTTTGACAACTTCTGCCCTGTTGGTGTTAAAAGTCAACCAAGTCCACTGATGTTAACTTTGAAATGTAACTTTCCATAATAAATCAGTTTAAATTATGATCCTTGTTATTTTTTCTACGTTGTAAGTGATAACTTGGATAACTGGTGGGCTTGAGTAGTTAGTTGCTGGCTCCTCTGACATCATGAGAAGCCACATCACTGCTATGTACCTCAGTTTCCCTTCACCTCTCCATGTGCTGATTATGCTAAATCTTATGTTTCAAGTAAATTTAGAAACTTAGAAGAGCAAAACTGGTTTGCATTGAGTCCATACATATCAGTGTAAATTAAGTTTTTCTAAAGTTAGACTTATGTAGACAATACGAGAGATTCTCAGCTCCTGTGTGTCAGCCTTGGTTCTCTTAGTGACCAAGAGTCTGTGGACATTGAAATGTCTTTCAGACATGTTTTCACATTTTCTTCTGATCAGCACAGCCTACATTCCAGCTACCACCCTAAGCAATAGAATCTCAGCTGCTGTTTCACCAGCTTAAAAATTTATTATTAACTGTCATCCTCTAATATTTTAGGGCACATTTTTGGCAGCAGTTCCTTCACTTCTTGGACATTTTTTGAGCATAAAATAAGCCTATAGCAGCTTCCATACTTGCCAGGCCTGCCATCGGAAATATCCTTGGGGATAAGTGTCTCAGTGTTTGGAAACATATTCCTCTCGTGTCACTAGATTGCAAGTTTCCAAGGATATCTTTGGATAGCTCCACTATTAGATTTATTCAGAAAGTCAGAGAGGTCAGTGAGTGCATGGGAAAAAGGATCAGGAGAAGGAGTAAAGGCAACCATATGCAATGATTGATTCCAGCAAGAGATTTTATCCTAATAAAAATGACTCTGGAGCCAATGCTTAGACTGTCGCCTTACAACTCTTTCAGGTACTATAACTAACAAAGCTTTTTGATCCCACTGTGTATCTAATTCAGAGTCCTCCTTATTTTACTGAAAGTGGTGCATTTGATAGAGTGGCTTGAAGGAAAGATTATCCTGGAAGCATCAGCTTCAGAGCAGTTCCACTTGCTTGGCTGAGCAGGGTATGAGCTGCAGTGCTGGAGAGAGACAAGCGCAGGGCCACATGTGAGTGAGCAGTACTGCCCTGCCTGCTGCTTTGCTTCAGGGACTTGCCATGACATTTATTGTCATGTAGTATGAGACATTGTCATATACACCAGTACAGTACAATAGAGTGCTTTCTGTTGGAGAATGGAGATGCTACAGACACGTGTTTAATCAAGGCTTATTTTTTAGTATCAGGATTCATTTATACGTTTGGTTATTACTGGAGCCAGTGTGAAAAATCTGGCAATGTAACCTCAGTGATAAGTGGATTTTGTCTTGCATAAAATGACCATCTCTCTATCAGCTATCAAAACTGTGAAAGCATGCTTGGAGACACACCAAATATAATATTGCTATTAACTTCCTCTAACTTAGCCATAATTGCCTCACGAACAGGAATGTACAACTCAAGCTGGCTTACTTAGGGAACAAAAATCTTCTGTTGTTGCTGAGTAGAATAAAGTAATAAGTAGTAAATAAAAGACTCTTTTTAATTATAAGGAAGAGGCAATAGATGCAGGTTTAAAAAAGAGAGATCAGTAGTGGCCTGAGACAAGACATTAAAAAAATCTCTGCTTGAATCCAATCCACGCACTCATTTATAAAACACGCAGTTAAGTAGATCTTGAACAAAAGGCAATAAAGATAAACAGCTGGTTGCTTAACAATTAGCAATAAAATTGGTCATGAATACTTTTTTCCCCTGGTGTGCAAAATTATTTTTATCGTGAAAGGGAATCATTCTGAGTGGCCTTTTTTTAATGCATATTTTTAAAATGGATTCACGGGAACGTGCTACTCAAAAATGCTTTGGGCTGTATGTGTGTATCTGCAGTACCTTCCCTGATGAGTACAGGCCACACAAATTGCTCTGGGACATGGAACCATTTGCTCTAGATCTTTTTCCTTTTTTTTTCTTTTGCATCATATTGTAGATCTTAAATCTGTGCTATACCTAGTATAAACAAGTTTAAGATAGGAAGGACTGCAAAGTACATGATTTTAAATTTCTTAAAGCTCTTGTAGCCATGGAATTTTTATTTGTACATGGTAGTACATAAAAAATAAAACTGCAATTTTGAAGTGTCTCGAAAGGATTTGCTGCTTCCCCCCATAAAATCCTATGGCAAATAATGCAAAGACTCAAAAAAATTTCAGGACTGAATGTAAGCTAAAAATCCTTCAAGGATGGGAACCAGTTGCATATGCTTGTAGCACTTAGCAAATTATTACTATTCAGAATAATCTCAGGCCTCACTGCAACACAGGAGACATCCCATAGCCTCTGCCTAAGTCAGGACAGTGGTTCCATATCCAGTGTAAAATTTGGGAATCCCAGAGGACTTGTTTTGCCATAATGTGTAAATGTACACTGCAGGTTGCTTTTGCCTCATCTTTGTATGTGCTGAGCTCCGCACAGATCTCACAGCAGAGTTATCCATCTCAAAGAAAGGTAGAGTTAGTGTCTGTACAAGGTGAGACTCATCTGATCTGTGTTTGAATGTGGGAAGTGGGGACATGGATGTCCTCTATGTCTGTGTTTTCCTTACAGTCAGTGGAGAAAAGTAGGCAGAGCAGCTCATCTGTTTCACATCTCAGAGGAATTGCAGCCTAAAAATGTCTGACTATACTTGTTTTGTTTCCAAGCATTTTCTGTATGAGGAGTAATCTTGGGATATTTGAGGAGAAAGGGTATTTTTCCTGTGTTTTAAGAAAATATCAAAATGAAGAGGAAACTGGGAAAACCTGCATTTCTGGTAGAGAAACTTAGCTTAGTGTATGGATATAGAGCACTTCCCAGTCCAGCAAAGAAAGCTGCACAGGTATGCAAGTGTGAGAATAAAATTCTGTTGACAGTAAAGGTGTTAAAACCAATATCACTGAGCTTTAAGACCTTACTGTGCTGCCATGAGTCCATAACAGTATTCCAATAAATGTGGGAGGAAGCAATGAAAACAATTTCATGAATATATTCATATTCGTGCCTATAATGGCATCAGAGGGATAGTTTGTCACAAACTTCAAGCAAGAAACCTTATGAAAACTACAAGTTCATACACAGACATGTGATGCTAGTAGCTACAGGCATTTATTTTATAAGCATTCACTTAACCACTGCACAACAAAAATTTAACACTTCACTGTAGCTGTTCTCAAATTTCATAACACTGCACAGAGAATTCCGTTTTGATGTTCTCCAGAATTTATGCAATGTCTGCATTTAAGAGAATATATAATGCAATATTCTTCTGGCATGAAGTAAACTGTCACTTTCATGTTTATTGGACTCAAACGACCTTTTAGAAAAGCATCCCATACTGACACTTGTGCTGTGCAGGGGCTGTTATCTGGAAATACACTGTTACTTCTTGGCTTGAGAAAACTGGGAATGTATGTGCATTTCTGGATCCCCTTTTTCCCACCAGCTTTTTTTGATTTCAGGTGTTCTAATGTCCTTTCAAAGTGAGAAAACAATTCTTTTGTAATCCTTTCTTATTAACTCAGTGAAGCCCATGTACACCTTAACTTCTTCATCGTCATGGGGTGTAGTGAAGGTTAGGGATCTTCTTTCCTCACCCATAGGGTATGATGTTAATGTGTGATTTCCAGAGAGGAGTTTAGAGTCTTTTCTTCTCCTTAGGCCTCCCATGCTTTCTGTACCACAAACAATCAAAAGTTTAAATTCTCAGACTTGTGTCTATCTCAGATCAGATAGACTTAATTTTGCTGCTTATCAAACCCTGTTAAAAGTTTGCCCTTTTCTGTAAGATCATTTTCCAAACAAACCATTCAGATTTCAATCACAACTTTGATTCGGCCAAACACAACTAGCTGCTCCTCAACAGTTGTATCTTGTTGGAACCACATTTCTCAGCACTGTTGGAAGCCAATGATTAATGTCACTTTCCATCCACACAGACAATCACAAGTGATCTGAAGACTTAGATTGTCTTCATAAATGTGATTTATGCTACACATAATGAGTTTTCTTGCTCTGGATCTCATTGATTATTTCAGTGATTATTGAAATGGTAGCTATGTATTTTTAGTCAAACTACACACACTGAGGTTACTTTCAATAATAATGCAAACCTAAGTTTTTATAGCAGATTTATTTTAATATTTAGTAAAAAATCTAAGCATGTCTGTCATAAGCAAAGTTCTATACAACTTAACTTCTTGATTACTAATTAAACTGAGCAAACAGAACATAAGCACCCTTTTCAACCTATTATTCTCTGTCTTCTGAACTGTGCAGTCTAGAATTCTATCTCAAAATAAACATAGATCAACAATTTATTAAATATGTAAACAGTGTCTAATGTGAGTGTGCTTAATTTAATGACAGGAGCAATTCTGTAGAAAATTCATTTAGATACATAAACCTAGATTTAGAGACAGAGAGTCTTTTGTACTTACATTAAATTTCCTAAGTGAAATCCTATGACTCTTCTGGCACTGGAAGTGAAGATACAGGTCATTTGATGTATCAGTTGGTGTAAACATCTCCTTATTCTTTACTTGTGACTGATTTGACCAGCAATGTTATAAATATTGACTGCCTCACTAGAAAAATACATAGTAAATATAGTAAATAATTATGAATTTCATCAGGTCTATAACAGCTGAAAGGAGTATAAATATCTCCTATATGAAGAATTAGAATGGTTCTGCTAGGACATTCTTAGATTATGCACTAACCTTAACTGGATACAGTATGGGAAGAGATTATCAGAGAATCTGGACACTGTTAGCTACAATGGGTGAAACCTTTATGAGCCGCAAATATAGGTACAATTCAGTATGTTTGCATACACCTGTTTATTACCCAGAGGTCCTCCTGAATACAATGATCTTCTTTTTAGGTAAATCCTTTTTCAGGATCAAAGCTTAAAGAACCTGAAATATTCAATTCGTTCTGCTAAATAATACATTAAAATGTTTTCTTACTAGTGCGGGCTGCAGCCTAACACAGCCTTTGATGAACAGCAGAAGGCTGTTCAACACCACCATTAAAGAGTTTCTAGTGTAACATCTTATGCCTACATAAGCAAACAATTTGTCAAGCAGGAAAGAAAAATTTTGGTTCTGTGCCATCTGTCCATTTGAAAGCTTGTCCCACATGCAGCACAAATGGCTTAATTCTGCACTTAACGGGACAGGAGATATTGTTGCCAAAACTGCTATCTCGATTGCCACATTATTTGTTTTTATTACAATAGTTCTGCAATGAGGTTTTTCAGCTTTACACTCCACAGAAAAAATATAAATACAGGCTGCCATAATAAAGGAGGCTCAAGAAATCTGAGAAGACTGAGACAAAGCTGTTCTCATTTGCATGTTCCTATTCTGAATATCTGTGTAATTTTTTTCTAATATAAAATACCAGTGGAGAGAGGTGTGTGGAGGATTAATCAATAAGGTGTTCAGACAGATGCACAGAGATAGCCTGAAGAGAGACAGAGAGAGTGTCTTATTTATTGTCCTCTTATTTATAACAATAAGTGCTAATGACCAGAACATTTGTGATCTACTGATCAGGACCACTGTGAGTAAAGCATTCTGAACACAGAGGAGAAGGTGGTCCTGGCCCCAAAGGGCTTACAGTTGAAGTGTGAAAGAAACGTCAGCAGAATAGGTAGAGATGTGAGAACACAAGTGAGCCACTGTGGGTGAAGATGGTCTGCAATTTACTGAGAAAATATCTTTTGAACTGTAATGAGCAGATGCAGAAACATGGTGTGCTCAGCAGATCCAGTTTGAGTATTTCACAAATAAGGAATTAATCAGGAATATATCTCAAGTTACAAGAACCTCTCCATATCAGAATGAGATGACCCCTTTAGTAACCTTGTGTTTTTACAGAACTTTAGCTATAATGTTAATGAACAGATAAATGTTCTTTAGAGAGTTTCAAGACAGCATTGTTAGAGATACTGCAGGTGATCACATACTGTGGTGTGGGCCCACAAAGGGTATCCACTTTGGGCTTTTCTAGTGAATTAGGAATCTGTGCCTTTCTAATAGACAACTGCTTTTGAATACCACCTGTGTTTCCTAACTGGTTTTGAGGAGGCATACATATATATATATGTATGTATGTATCTCTTTTCCATATTATCTTTTTTCAGATCTTTTTTTTTTTGTGATCTCTGAGCATTTTGGGCTGCCTGAAGGTTTTTAAGTGGAAACCTACTATATTAAGTTTATAATTAGTTTATAATAATCGCTTTTGGTTTTTATATAGCATGTGCAAATTGTCTTTGAGGGTCAGTGTGACTGTTTAGTGTAGTGCTCATTTTCAAAAGAAATATACACAGTTACCTGCCATCAAATAATACCAAAGACTTAAATGCAAAAGAAAATTCAATAAATGTAAAATTCAATACAGGCACATGGATAATATTTGCAATGTTTTTTTATGGCTACACCTAATAACAGATAGGTTTTCATAGTTGTTAAAAAGACATAGTTATCATCTGTATTAGGACTGACAGCATACATTTACCAGGATCAGGCAGGACAATTTGTCAGTTGAAAGTGCTGCCCTTTGCACTTACTGCTTATATATTGTACATCAATACTGAGGATTTTCAGAGCAGACTTGGAAAAGGCTCCAACCTCTTACAAGGCAGGGTGATCAAGTTGTCCTAATAAGGACTTTGATATCAAGTGTTCCAGAGGTTTGGCCTCATGTATATCCACTGGAGAAGGTATGCAGACTCTGTGCTGTAGGAAACAGCATGTGTCCATTAACAGACAGCTTTTCATTGCTGACTTTTCTTTCCTTGACCACATATACAGTTAAAAAAAACCCTCATATTTGTTTCAGAAAGTCATTTATATCAGATGTTCCCTCCTATAAAACATTTTCCTGCTAAAAAGGCTCAGTGATCATTCTCCTGTTCTCCTCTTGCTTCCTTTTCGATCTGTTCTTATTTCCCTGCCCTCCTTTCTCCAATTTCCTTTTCGGCAAGCAAAAAGCGGTGGGTGATCACTGAGCCAAACATTTTAGCAAATGGCTGACCCTTTCCTTGGCACTCAGCTGATACAAGAGATTGAAAGGACCTCCCTGACTCTGAAATGGAAGACAGTAGAGACACCCTTGGACTTCATTGTGCAAGAGGCTGGCTGTAGTCTGCATTGGAGGAAACAAAATAATGATTCTTGGAGTCTGGGTACTGTGTTAATCAAGTGTGGCTTTTCTTAGCTTGCACAGCTACTGCACTGCACAGGTGGCAATATTCTTCTCTCTTTTGAATGCTTTAGTGAGGTTCTTGCCAAGCAGCTACTGCAGAAATAATAATATTTTTTTAAAAAATCTCTTAGGGTAGGTGTGTGCACTTCAAAAATAAATGTGTATCATCTATTCTTCCACAACATCTCAGCATCCCTTGTAACTTGGATGTGGCCCTATATCACTCTTGCAGCATATGAGCTTTTTACAGCATCAATATACATTGATACTACTTAGCTTAACAGAACCACAAGTACCACATTAGCAAAGAGGTCACACGGTCTTCTTTTGCCTTGCAAGATGAAAAACCTTTTGGACACATTGAGACTGCCACTCTTCTTCAAGGAACAAATATTCTGCTCCTTTAATTGGGGACCTCCAGTAAACTTCTGTCACATTGCTGAAGGATATATGTCTAGCTTGCAAATAGCTGATTTGTGAAGGAAAAGTCCCAAATTGTATTTTCCTCTTATTTCTGTGATTCTATGAAGGAAGCAAAATTTATTTAAATACCAAGCTCTTAAGAATAGCCTTAGACTCTGATCTCAGTCTGAACAAGTTTTGACTCCATTTTATTTCCTTTGTGCAAGTCAATGCATTGTTTTCCCATGCTGATAATGCTGATTTCTTCATGCCTTTACAGTCCTCTGTTCCATCTTTAGAGATCTATTAGTTTTTCCTATAACATGCATATGATTTGGAAAGTCAAGTGATGAAAGAACCTCTGAGAGAGACAAGGGCCTGAACCAGGAAAGATTGATTTGTTAACAATATTGCAAAGTCTCAGCTTGTAAAAGTCCCAGGTTCAGGTCCTCAAAAAATCAGAGGAGACTTAACAATCTGGGGAGTCTAAAAAGTGGTATTTTGGGTCTATGTGATTTCTGGTTTTCAATTGCTTGGGTACTGTGCCAGGGTAGGTTTAGGTTGGATACTAAGGAAAGGTTCTTCCCCCAGAAGGTGGTGGAGCACTGCAACAGGCTCACCAGGGAAGAAGTCACAATGCCAAGCCTGACAGAATTCACAAAGCATCTGGACAATGCTCTTAGGCACATGGTATGATTTTGGGGTTTCTCCTTTTCACAGACAGGACTTGGACTCAATCCTTGTGGGTCCCTTCTAATGCAGGACATTCTATGATATTTAGGGGTTGTTCCATGAAGATTTTTCCCATAGCTGTAAGTGTAAGTGGATTTTTAACTAAAAGAGTACAGGAATTGTCAAATTGCACACCTTCACAAGCTGGGAATATTAAACATTGTGCAAATGAAAGTAAAATACTGGAAATTTACTATGCTGAAATTAAGATCTATTCCTTCAGTTCAGCATTGTCATGGAGATAATCATTGCAAAACAAATTTGAGTGTGGATTTGGGATCTCTCTAGACATTTTTGATAGGGTTAATGTTTCTTGCACATTGGCCTTCTGGACTAAAGAGCTAAACTTCAACTGTCTGTCTGCCAGAAATCAGTCAGTTGGGATGGGAAGTGAAGCTGCAGCACATACTGTAATCATTTTCTCCAGCATCTTGTTTATTCTTTCCCCTTCTGCCACTGCTGGCTAAGAATTTTTGGCAGGAAGGTACTGTATTTGGCAAAACCCCACATTCTACCGTGCAATGTATTCATGTTGCATATAATATTCATGCAAGAGTCTGCATAAATGCTTTAAATTGGATCAATCAGAAGTGATTTAGTGCTTCTGGTAAGAAAAGTCTACACAGTGAGTCAAATTTTCAAGAGACTTCAGCATTCAGCAGTTCCTAGTGCAATGATTACAGCTGTGGCCCAGCCTAATGTGAGTCTTAGCCCTTACATGGTGCTCAACAAAGGACTTGAGCTATCCTAGACTCCAATCTAGGCCATGAGCTTTGGAAAATTTAGGTGTATTTTTCAGAGGCAAATGTTCTTTTTTATCTTCCTGTCTTTGTCTTTCTCCAAAAGATGATTCCTACCAACCAGTGAAAAATGGTGTTTTCTAAGTGCTGTTTGCTTCTTGCTTCATGCCAAATTTTCCAATGGAAATAGTTCTCTTTTTTGAATTATGCTGAGACTGTGGTGGTGCTGTTTTCTAAAAGGAAAGTGCCACTACTCATTAGTCATAATGCCCATCTTCAGGGGGTTGTGTGTAGTAATATTTCTCATGCTTTGTGATTACTTCATCATTCACCATGAAACAAAATTTCTCTCCCCTGGCCACCGCAAGGAGTTTTTGCAGAAGAGAAGAGGGAAGCAGAGCAGGTGAGCTGCCTAAGGCTATGTCTTTTATCAGGAGCAGAGCTGGGATCAGAGCTCAAGACCTGCTCATGCCCAGCTCTCCAGACACATCTGTTACATTCTCTACACCTAACGATGGCACTGACAGAAAAGTCTTGATGGAGACAATACTGTATAAACATTTTATAAGAAACACCTACTTTATCACCCTGCTCTAAAATGCTTTCGGAACAATTGGTGTAGACTGCAGATGTCTTTTGTAGGTGTGGCCTGAATTAAAATTAACCATACCTGAGGTCCATTCTTGTCATTTGCTACCATTTTGGTAGCAGTAGATGCAATTAGAGCAGGGCTCATCTGAGGTTTTTATCAGGGTTCTCCATCATAAATAACTGAGCTTTTATTAAACTCCTGGGTTGGAGTGGAGAAGAGGCTGGTGGTAAGACAGTCTTGCTGTAGTTGTTGCAACCTAGATATATTAACAAAGAAAAAAAAAGAAAATTCATTAAAAAAAGCATATACATGCTGCTTTCTTAACAATCAATATTTAATACTTAATATTTTAATTAATATTTCGGATCAGAGTTTTCATAGTTTCCTCTGAATGTTCATATGCTGCAAAACTCCACCAAAGGCCCAGATTTGCTGCTTTACCTCAATGAAAGTCCCATTCAGAGGGAACATTAATATTATTAATTTTTCAGACTAGTATTTTGCAGTATTTCTGCGATTTTATTTCTTTTTAACACATAGCCCATTAGAAGTACCCTGTGGCCATATTTATGACATGAAGCAGAGCAAGTAGATTTGGTTGTGTATTCTGTAACTGAAGCTAGACCAATTTCTACCTTGTTGCTTATGGAGTAACATGATGTCTAATTTGACTAATTTAATTTCAACCATTAAAAAAACAAATGTGGGGAAAATGCAGTAATTGACAAAACATAAATGATTATTTCCCTGAAGCCAAAGTGTCACTTTGTAAAAATTAAGTTATTCTTTCATTAGAGATTCCAGGATTAGGTTTCTCTGTTGTTTTTTTTTCTCCTGTATGTTTTCCAGTAAATTTTTGTTCTTTATAAAGTTTGAGGAAAAGTCAAAGGAAATACATTCAAATTCTTTCTCCACAAACAAAAGCAAAAATTGTTTTGTTAGGAATAAAGTAGGAGGCTTCTTACAGTCTTTTTTCCCTCTCCATAGAGAAGAAAATTTTCTTTGTTTTTATTCTCTCCTGACTCTAGAGTGTATCTGTTTTTAAACAATTAACAGAGAGTACCAAAGCCTCCCTCTTCAAAATCAAAATAATCCTGTCTAAACCAAACATGCATGGCTTCTGGTATGAAGCCTTCAGTTCTTAAAACAATCAACAAACAAGAAATATTTACCTTTGGGCCTGGAATAGGAGATACAAGACTGTGCCACAGAGTTCTTCACAACTTTCCCAAGAAATCTTAATGTTTTCCTTTTACTTTTAATCACTTGTATTTTCAGCATACTTGTAGCCTGTTGTACCTGTGGATATCAGTAAGGCTAGTCTGAAGCATCTGTATACTGAATATTCACTGGGAGATGTGTCAGTGCATGTCAGTGTCACAGTTTGTATTAAAATAACGGCATGTTTATGGGAATGAAGAGACCTTGGCCCGTTCCCATTCCTATCACTGACTGCTGAGTGACCTTGGGCAAGTCACAGACTCTAGGCTTCCGCTTGACTTCTCTGTGCATCGCTGGTTCAGAGTACCTTTCATTCATGGATACTTGTACAAGGTCACATTATTCTTTGAGGCTATTCTGGAAGTTACTTTTCTGTTCCCCTTTGCTCTGATATCATGCACTCCCTCTCGAGGTTTAATAAGCTGAGACACCCAAGTGAATTGTCTAAATACATACAATTCCAGTGTCTCTAACATCTACAGAGCATAGCTGTGCAACAAGCGACCAGAATCTAAACAATTGCAGGCAAAAATATTTTTGAAATGCAATGTATGTGTTTGACTTGCGAGGGAAAAGAGCAACAAAAGATGCTAACACTTGTTAAGTGCCTACATTCCTTGCATAGCCACTGTATTCTATGTCAATGAGACCTGGTCAAAGCTCCCCTGACACACAAGGCCATGGTCTGGCCCTCCAGCCTCCTGCCCGTTCTGTGCTACGTGCTCTGCCAGTAAAAGTCTTTTTCTGATATAGGTGTGTATGTCTGGATGTGGAAAGCTCCAATGAGGAACAAATGTACAAAACAACATCCCAAGAAAGGGCTACCACTTTTGTTTTACTTTAGGCTGCAGTAGAAGATGCTGAATTCGATTTTCAGGCAGGCTGACAGTTGGATTGAGTTTCATTTTACCAGATGGTCCTTCTGAATAAATGCTTGTTCCTCTGCCTTTAAAAGGGTGAACCGTGTTTCATCCTCTGTAAATAAGAGGTACATGAAATAGTTGGGCTTTTAGAGAGCTTGTTTCATTAAAAAGCTCAAGGTGGACATCTGAGGAAAGGCTTAGAAAATGGTACATCTCTGTAATCTTTCTACAGTTCCAATTTGTGATGAGGAATGCTCCTCCCTGCCCTCTTGCCTCAATGTCTGCCTCAGGAGCAGTAAACATCTTCCCAGGGTTAACACTCTGCTGAGAGGAAATGGGGGTTTTTGACAGGGGCTGCTCAGTACAAACCCTACCCAAGCAAAAGTCAGGGCTTCTCCTTAATGGCGGGTAAACAGTGGTAGAATAGGATGAACTTTCACATGAGGATTTTGGAGTTCGAAAGACTGAGCTTCAGCTTCTGCCTTTCAGTTTCTGTCACTAACAACTTCTTGTGTAACTTCAGCAAGACCTTAATATGTGTAGCTCAGTTACCTGTCCCTAAAATAAAGATAATACATGGATGCATTGAAAATGAATTTGTACATGCAGAAGTGATGCTTACAACAAAACTAAGAGATAATTCCATAAATAAGTAGCTTTAGTGAGAAAAATGGTTGTGAAATTTAGCTAGCCATATGAATCTTGCATTTTTTCCTATTGCTGACATCAGCTTAGTGGGAAATAACCACACAGCTAGGCATCATAAAGACATTAAAAAGAATTATATATATCACCAATGTCTTTGTTATTGCATAATAATTTTAAAAAGCTGTATGTATAAACTACAATTCAGTATTCTCATATGAAACTCATTTATATAAACATAAATGAAAGCCAAACAAACATATTTACCTACAAAATCTCTAATATTAATTTGATACTCTCTGTGTACATATCAATTACATCCTAGCCCTATATCTGGTACCTAATTCGGTCACTGCAGTGCTGTAGCCACGTATAGCACGTTGCAACTGGCAACCATAGACCTCTTGTGAGAGATTTTGTTCTGCATCATTTGGGGCTGTGTTGTGTAACTGAGTTGTAACTGAATTCTTGCTA
The DNA here is from genome assembly GCA_013399015.1 of Galbula dea. Lineage (NCBI taxonomy): Eukaryota > Metazoa > Chordata > Aves > Piciformes > Galbulidae > Galbula > Galbula dea. The sequence continues at coordinate 419,474 of VWZX01006819.1, read as the reverse complement.
ATGCTCATGATTTTGGATGATTTTTATCATCTGTTGTGTTGGCAACTGAAGAAATGCTGTGAAGCTTCTTTGGGCCAATGGTGCCTTCTATTGTATAATCCTATTCCAAAATTTACTCCAAGTCTGAGCACTTACCCTTTGATGTTTTACAACAGTATATGACAAAGAACACCCATAACAGTCACATTTTGTTCTGTCTAATGCAACAAAGCTCTGTGATGTTTCTCTGTGATGTATTTTCTTTCAGCTGTAGACAGGCTTCCTGACATACAGTGTTTACCTGGGATCCTTCTACCTCCCTGTACAGACAGCAGAATCAGTTCTGACATTCTAACACAGCTCATATTAAAGGACTCCTTCTGTGAGCACTCAAAGTATCTGTCTCTTGGACAAGATCTACTTTTTTAGCTCATGGTGGCACTAAAATCAGAAACTGTTTTGTGCTGACAAAAAATAGGAAAGTAATTATTTAAAGTAATATATTAAATTGATCTATAGCTTTAGAATGAAACAGCCTCCCCAAAACAACCAAAAAAGGAACTTTAAAACTTTGCTCATTGCAATAATATGTAATGATCTCTTATTTCTTGCAGTAAAATGATATTATTCTTTTTTTTTAATCTGACACACTTTCACAAGAACCTATTCTCTCAGCATAGCCCCCTGACATAGAGCTAATTTAGAGAAGATTTGAGAGTATGATGCAATATCAGCTGCGTTTGCATAACTCATCACTGTTTTCATTTGAAATCTCTCGTTAAGACTCATATTACTATTTGGAAACTTACTTGGTTCTTTCTTTTTCAATGACTGGGCTCATTTGGTAAACTTCTAAGTATATTAAATATGCTGGGAACAAAAAAGAAGCCTAATATCATACTAGATATTAAATTATAGTGCTATTCATATTAAAATGAAGCTAAGACAGTAATAGAAAATTCCAGATCTACAAGTAAACAAATTATTTTTGTGCACAAACAAATAAGACCTTACAATGTCCACATTATTTTCTTGTTACGTAATTTGTTCCAAGAATTCTGTTTTCCTGGGTCCTTTCTTAATTTTTTGGAACTAAAATCTGAGCAGATCACTTAAATGTCTTTAAACACCACCTAGAAAGTGTTTATCATTTCAGTGTTTAAAAATGTGCATGTTCTACAATATGGAGAAAAGCTTGAAAAAATCTTGGTAGCAAAAGGAAAATTAATTTTTAGCACAGCGAGTGCTTTATTTTACCAAGCTCATGCACCTCGTATTCTCAGATTGTCTGCAACTAGTTTTGTAGCTGAATTTGCTCCCATACATTATTATATTAAACTTTATTCTAGTTAAAGCATAAACCATCCACTTGTTTTCCATTAAAGCTATTGTACAGAAAAATGTGAAGTAAATTAAATCATCCTTTTATGCTTTCTCCTTCACTTTATTCAGTAAGTCGTTTTAAAATCAATAAAAACCTGAAACTCAACAAACATTTTTCAAAATGGTATTTATATGCTTAGAATATATTTTCTTACCATTTACAGTAGTTGAAATGATTCAGTTACATATAAAATATTTGTAAAAGGTCCCACAGAATTCCATGTGAAGTATTATCCAGATCTGTCAACATCATCATCTAGTGACTTCGTAAAATACCACTAACCAAAACTGAAAACAAGAGGATTACTTTGCACTTGTTCTCTTTATGTATTAAAAAATTGTTAAATGACCATGTATTGGAGAAAAAAGAAATGGAACTGCAGCATCTGCAGCTAAGACTCTCATTTTGATACCGAAGTTGCTGACTGCTAAAGCTGAGTCGGTAGAGTTCGTATTAATTGGAATTCAACAATGTCCAGGGCAAATGTTAAGTTGAAATAGACAGCATTTTAAATCTGTTTTGCCATTCAGATGCATATAATCCACTGAGTTCTGACAAACCTGGGCCTTGTAGACCTTACAGATTCAGCCCAGAGTTCGACCAGTCAGGTTAAATTTCCTGACCCACTTCTGCTACTCTGATTGTGACCATTGCTCAGAAAAAAAAGAAAAAAACACACCCACACACAGACTTCCAAAAGGATCGTCATGGAAATTATATTTCTTTAGTGAAAATTCTTATTCAACCTGCTAATAGAGAAATTAGTTAAGAAAAAAAAACCAAAACAACCTTGAACCAAGCCTTCAAGGTTTGATTTTATTATTTAAAAATAAGGATGGTTTTGAGAATGAAAACTACCTTTGGCAACACTATTGAATCATGTTTGCACTGAAATAGATCTGATAGTTTCCTTCTTTTGCCTCAGCTTTTCTTCTGCATGTAAAAGAAGAGAAAGGCAGTGGTAAACCATCTAGTGACTCTTAGGAGCAGAGAAGTTGTAGAAATCCCTGTGAAAGAGGGACGTGTGTGTGAGGATGAGCCCACGTGCTGTGAGGCACCCGCTGGAAGGGATCATCTTTCCCAAACGACTGTGTTTGGGTACCGGCCGGAGGTTCTCTCCAAACATCCCAGTGTTTCAACAGGGAAATGATACCACGGTCCAGGTACCTTACTTTGTTAGGTTCTGCAGGATAGTTACCCAGGCCAAACAGAAACAAAAATCTATTTTATATTTTCCTGGGTCAAAAAAACCCCACAATCTAATCTCCTACAAAACTTCCTTATTTCTTCACTTGGCTGTTTTTAAATATGTGTATCGTACTTATGTGATACCTTTGTTTTGAACATCTGTTGTGAGATTAAAATAAGATCTTAATTTCTGGTATGCTCTTGATGTTCAAAAAATGTAGGATAGAAAGCATTATTAGCTATCTGCTGGTTGACAAGAGGGCAGGATTAGGTTTCTTTAAGGGAATTACACTTTTGATGACCCCGCTACATATAAAACATGTTAGCTAATGGGGGTGCAGAGGGGGCAGATTTAAGTGTTTGATCAGGAAATCCTGCATGAGCATATTGGATGGAAATTTGATTAGTAACCTTAGTGACAAGGGGATCAGATCCACTCTCTACATACAATCAGATCTGGCAGTACATGCTTTTTTGTCTCTTTGAAGGAAGGGAACATTTGTACAGAATCAAGGCAGCGTATTGGATAATTTAAAAAGCTGTTACATATTGAAACCTGGAAAATCACCTTTTTCATTTTATTTTGGAAATATGCTTGCAGTTATCCTGGGGTGTTTTTTCTTAAAGAAAAAAAAAGGAAGAAGAAAAAGAAAGGAGTGAGGCCTTTAGCACTTACAAGGAATATTTTCTAAAAAATAGGTTTTTTCTGAAAGTAGCTGTGTTTTACCTCAGTGTTGTGAGGAATGTTGGGAAAGGAACAGCATGAGAAAAATAATACCTTTATCTATATTTGCCTAGTATTTGTGCAACAGTATCATTATGCTTTTATACTGCTTGTAAGCATTATATCTCTTGAGAAAGTTGATTTAGGTTTGAAAGCCAGTTTATTTTCTTAGATGATTAAAGCATGCTATCATGTTTTTAACTAATGTGTTAAAAATAAATCTTTCTGTGTTTTGATAGCAAAGCTCTATGATTTGTGTTTGATTTTTGAGGGGAGCACACACTGGCTGTAGAAATCAAAAGGCCTCCCTTTTCTTTGGTGAGAAGTGTAAATTGAGGATGATAATGTGGTGACGCTGATTCATCCTAGCCAAGCATCTGGACCCAACTGTTTGTTTTATAAAGAAAGAAGGAAAAATGAACTCAAATACCTTGTGCCTGAAAGGGACCAGTATTGCATGTGGCTGCACAGTGACTTTTAGCATAAATGAAATATCCTGCTTCTATTTTGCTTACACTGCTGCTTGTGCATTTTGAGGATGAAGCAGTTCGTGTAGACTCCATAGCTGTGAAAAGCTGAGTGTCCTCTACTTCATGTGAAGAGGTAGTGAGGTCAGAGGTAGGGCTGGCATGTGAGGCAGGAAGTTTTGTGGATAATACACCACAAATGCTGGCTCTGCTCCTGACCTTAAATAAGTCATTTCCTATCTCTTTGCTCCCTCTTCCACTCACCTACTCTGTTTCGATTTCCAGTTATCTAGGGTGGGATGGGGGCTCGGGGCATCTACCACATGTTAGTATAGCAGTTAAGAGCAGTGGCTTTCAGGCTATGGGTGAGTGTTAGGATGCTACCGTATTCTAAATGAGATTTAGTTATCACAGGAATTCCTGTATAACCTGGCAAGGCAAAGCTGTTCCCCTGCTTTACACAGGGTGTAGACTTTAGCTCTCACTTACTTGGGATTTTCATTTTTTTAAGGACAATAGTATGGAAATTCAGGACATGAAATCAGCCTTTGAGTTTGAAAAGGAAAAGCACGTCAAATTTTCCAGTGCGTTGTGGAAACAAATACTCAGAGTAACCTTTTAATATAAAGTCCACTGCTAGAAGTAATTAAGTAATAACATCTGATGACACAAGGACTGTCATCTGTTTAAACTCAAAAAACTGGAAAGCTCAAAGAGCCTGGATATCAGATAACAGGAGTGCCTGCCTTGTGGAGCTCCTCAGCAAATCCATTCTTGGGATGGACAAGATTTAACAACCGAAAATCCTAATTTTTAAAAAGCCATAGATTCAGGAAAAAATAGACAAATAGCATGGGAATGGTTCTCAGCAGCCTTGGACCTTTAACTAGCATTAACTGTGACGTCAGTGGATCATCTTTTTTTTTCTCTGTACATAAACTACAGGAGAATCAGGCTCTGCATGTATTATCTGAGTCTTGGGACACACAGAAAAAAAATGCAATTTATGTTCTAAAAGTAGTTAAATGAATATTAGCCTTTCCAGTGAGTTTGATAACATTATTTTGCACTTCGTTTATACAATGGTCTCAGGAGAACAGCCTATACTTTCATTGTAATTAATTCATCTAATAGTTCAAAAATAACACACCCAGCAGTTTAAGGCCTCCTGCCCTTAGGAAACAGTAAATGTTTGAGGTTTTGTGTTTTTTTCCTTTTACTACTTGATGTCAAAATACTTAGAATTGTTTTCTCCTTATAGGTAATATTAATTTTTTCTCTTTTTAATACTATGGTCCTAATTGCAAAGACTTATAAAGGAATGACAAAATATAAAGGAAAAAAGATTCTGATCGGATTAGAAAGGCTAACAACTAACCAGAAAAGTGGAACTTTTTTTTAACACCATCCAATGATGTCACCAGTTTGAGGTTTCTCTGGGACTTTATTAAAATGTTTGTGACAGAGCCAATGTAAACCATCCTAAATCTAACACAGAGCTGAAAGGACTGATTTTAGGGAATGCAAAGATATGGATCATTGGGTCTGTCGAAGCGGCATCTTGAGCCAATTATTGGTGTCATCTTGAGCCAATTTAATCAATCCAAGGGGGACTCCAAGGGGGTGGGGGTGCAGGGTTGCAAGTGTTGGTCAAACATTCTGGCAAAAACGCGTTTGTTGTAACAGCAACCGATCTCCAGTGTGTTGATTTGCTTCCTATACCCCTTGGTCTGGGCGTGCTGGAAATAACAGATCGATCACTGGAGCTTCTTTGAGGTTTTTAATTGCTGCGGAAGGTTTCAGGTGAGGTGACTGTAGGTACACACATGTGAGCTTAAATTTATTTACGGCACTTCTAAGCTGGAGGTTATTTTGTATGAAAGAACCTGAGATACCATACAGTGTTACTTTCAAACAGTGAAAGGATGCAAATATATTTCTAAAGAGTAACATCTATTGGCAGTATCTGAGCCTAATCTTGTACACAAGTACGCTTGAGAGTTGTAATTCCTGTAATCTAAACTACTAACACAGCTACTCAGTTGAGGAAAGCTAACCTACAGCACAATTACTAGCAAAAGAGAATTTAAGTTGCTCATGCAGCTTAATAATCTAAGTTTGTTTTATCCTGGCAGATCCACAACAACAATTTTCAGTCAGAAAATTTATGTGAAAAAACATGTAATTCAAATTCTACACAAAGCCTCTTTAAGAAAGTTTTGGATTGCACTTTCTTTTTAGAATAACATAATATTGTGGTCTGATTAAGAGAGCTTTATACCAGTCAAACTCCCCAAACACACTCTCACCCAGCAACTTCTTAAAGAAACAAAGAAACACGAAACAAAAAAGTAAAAACACACCCAAAAAAATCAAACCATCAGGGAAACCTCTTCAGCACTGGGATTTTTCACCTGGATGAGAATTTGCAAGTCAGGGTACTACACATATTCTCTTGTTGTAGCTACATATGTAGTTCTAATTTATAATGCATCAGTGCTTGGCTACTATTGAAATTTTAGGTCACAAATGTTTCCTAACAGTTCTGCAATTTACCTCTTGCAGTATTTTGAAGGTAGAGACGTGGTTAATCTCTGTAAGGTAAGAACTGAGAGAATAAAATACATGTAGGTAGCAGTAAGGACAAACAGTAGAAACAGCACAAATCCTTGCATATTAGGATTGAAATACATTTCTTACATGTCATAAATGTAGTATGTGTATTTTAAGTGTCTCATAAAGATTATCTATGAATATTCAAACTGAATTAGTGCAAAGGGAATGTTTGTTTTGGATGAGATGTCTTGGAAAAGCAATTTACATGTTTTGGAACTGTTAACACTGCAGCAAGTTATGTCACACTGCAGCACAGAAAGGACTGAATGCAATGAGATGGAATGTGAGATGAGCTGATAAAATAAAAGCTAAAATTTAAAGAAGTACACACTCCACTTCACTGTTGCATCTTTGCTGTTAAAAAATGGCCATTTGCTTTAACATATCCCAGCAGATGAGGAAAAGAACACTTAGGTGAGTGCCCAAAGCCAACCTCTTCTACCTTACTGCATCCATTCAGTGGGCCTGTTCTTTCCCTTCAACTCCTCTGTCTTTCTTCCTGCTAAATGCACATGGTAAAAGTAACAATGAATGCATTGAAGAATATTTGTAGTGTGTTTATCTAGCTCTATGCCTGTCCTACTTCTTCCATGCCTACTGCTGTCAGTGCAATAAAGACTGGGCAGACAGGCAAAAGTTTAGTTACTCTTCTGTGTGCTGAGGGAATTTCAGACCAGGTAAGCATATCTCTGCAACAGGACCTGCTTCTCACAGTAGTGCAAGGAAAAGGTGTGACCAAATAACAGTAAGTGAACTATAAATGCAATACTAAAATCATTAGAGATTGGATCTTTCAAATCGAGGTCTGCAAAAGTGTGGGTTTGTTTGACAGTGAATTAATTCTGTATTTCACCAGCAGAAAAATATTGGCTTCAAATTTAAGATGCAAGGTATGGCAGCTTACAAGAACTGCATAGAAATCTCTACCCTTCAATGCATTCACAGCTCAAAAAATCTTACTAGTGTTTAACTTGTCAGTAAAACAACATTTTTGTTATATTTTCAAATAGTGTTATACTTTTTATCACTCCTATCCAGTGTACCTTTTCATCTTAGATGTAGCAACATATTTATGGTGTTTTAACTTCAGCTATAATCTGCTGCCTCTAGGTCTGTAATTTATTATTTGCTCTAAGAGATCAGGTCCAGAGTTTAAACGTCCCTAGCTGAAAGTTTATACCAGTCAGGACAGAAAATTATTCTCTATGCCTAGGTTGAAGTACATTACTTCTTTATTGAATTAATTATGATAAGGATCATAACTTTAAACTAGGGGTGAGGTGCTGGCTTTCTACTAGGATTGCTTGAAGCAATTTCCATCTGAACATTTTTGTAGAGTTATTGAGTCTGGCAGGTCTGAACTTTATGAGAGAGTAACTTTCTCCACAACTTAAAAGAGGTTGGACATTGATCCAGGCAAAGGTTTACCATATCCCATGTCTGTAGCCAGAAAAATTTGCACTGCACACTGAACAAATAACTACAGAACCAAATTAAACACATCTTATGAGCTTTTAAAATAAAAGCAATGCTGGCCCTTTCCCTGAGGGATTGATCAGGGAACTGAATTAATATGACAGCAGTACTTCTTTTTTGTTTGTTTGAAGTAGAAGTCTAAAACGATATTTGGTCAAGAAGGAATTAGTCTACTAAATATGTATACATGAGTCTACTGAACCATGTATATTCAGTGACAAATTTTATCTCTGTATCAGACTGGAAAAAGTTGGGCTTCAAAAGCAGGTAAAGATGTTAGTCTCCCAATGACTGTGCCCCCCTGACTGGGTAAAAAGGATGTGAACAACAGAAGGAAATTACAGATCTTTGAAAAATTACTAAAGTAATTAAATAGAAGAAAAAAACATTCAGTTTGAGAAAAGCATGTTCCAGTAGCTGCTCTGCTGTCTTGAGTCAAACACTCAGAGTTTGTGCAAGACCATAAACAGGAGGCCCTCTGAGAAAACAACGGTTTATGTGACTTACCTAGAATTAAATAAGTATTCTGTGGCTCAGATTGGATTAGGTATAATCTATTTGCATGAGAGGTGACTATTTTTCCAGCCACTTTGTGTTGCATTACCTGTGTTACACCTACTTTTTGCAGAGTAAGAAAGGCAACAGGCTCTTATCTAACACCCTCAGTCATGTAACTGCTCAAAAAAGTTGATAGTAACTTAGTTTAACACTTTGACATTTTAGAGCAGTTTCTATTAAAAGAAGGCTGAAATTCGACTGAACTTCTTTTGGTGTTATGTTATAGTATAAAAGAGTAGGTTTTTAAATCTTCAGAATTTTCAATTATTTGTTTCCCCCTTTTTCTTTCACGCCACTGAGTTCAATAGCAGGAATAACACCCAAAATACACTTTTCTTTCATTTTTATTTTGCTGCTTTTCCTAATTTCTCTCCTGGAAAGTTTAGAGCAGCAGGAGAATCTAATCTGTAACAGAGCCCCACTACATTTACAAAACTTTCTGGCTATGGACAGGGAGATTGTTCAGCCTTAATAGCATTACTTTCACATACATTTTTGTTTCCATTCTCTAATTTATAAGTTTGAAAAATAAAAATAATTTTTTTCTATTGCAAGTAAACAAAAAGAAATCTACACCCAATTGGACATTATAAACTGTATAGTAATAATAATGCAAAATAGAACTCAAAATCCTCACATGACATGAAAAGGTCATGATGCCTTCCAAAGAGAAGACTGTAGTACACAAAGGTATGCATTGGGTGTTACCTCTTTATCCTTATTTTATTATATCTAAAAATGTGTATCACCTTATTTATTTTTCTATCCTTTTATTTCTATTTATTTATACGTGCATTGATTGTTTTCTGATGAAACATAGCTGTAATCTCTAATATCCAGTTAGGTAAAATAGTGGTTTCTGTGCTTCTGGGTTGTCTCGCTCACTGACAATGTTGTCCGTTACTCCAAACAAGCAGTTTTGCTCTTCCTTCTACCTGAGTAGCGAGCCCTCTCGTGATGCCAAGAAGCATTTCCAAAGTGATTTAATCCACCAAATTTCTTCTTTTTTTGCTACTTCCAGGCAGTGCCTTAGTTTGACATGATTGCTGTGATGTTGTTGACATGTTTGGGTTAGTTTTGGTGAAGTCTGTCTGTATTCTGCCTTTTTTCTCACAGTATTTTGAATTCTGTTTAGGAGACACTGTATCAGAACTGCCTGCTTCCACAAACTCCACTCTGGGACAGTGTGAATTTCTTATTTGGTAAATATTCATTTCTGGGGTTTCTTATATCTCTTTCCAAGAGCTTGGCCTTGAATTTCAATAATTATCAGATCTTTTGGTAAAGACTCATCCCTTCCCCATAACTGACTTCTGTGATTCTGTGTGGTTAGCAAAGTCTTTTATCACCACCCTTTCCTATTTTGTGTAATGTATTTTTCTTCATTTCTCTTTACATCCTTCAGCTCAGTTCTTCTCATGCTTCTTTAATGCAATTAGTTAATAGCTAGCTTACTTCTCTTGATTAAGCACCTTAAAGCTCTTGCTATCAGAAATACAGATCAGTTCTGACTGTTCTCCCAGTGTCTGTAGCCTAGGGCTTGCAGATTCTGAGTATATCTGTGAGGACATTTGCAGGCTGATTGCTCTGTCTGTCCACGAGGGTCAGCAGCTGTGTCACTGGCAGCATGAACCAGACTTGAAGTAGCAAGTCCTGTTGAAACTGAACCATACTTTCAGCCCATGCTTCTGGGCCTTTTTTGTTTCTTTATTTGTTTTATGAGAGCCATTTTATAAGTAGTTGTGTCCCTTGATCACTTCTCAAGATTTTGTTTTCTGTAAACTATTTCAACTTTTTGAGAACCTGAGGAAGCAACTCAGTTGATAGAAACATTGTGTTCAGTAATGTCAGTGATGATGGTGGGTCCTGTAGCAAATATTTCCCATAAAAAAAGAAGTCCAAATCTCCTATTTCTCCATGCTCAAAGAGTGGTGTATCTGGCCAGATGCAGAAAGCTCAGCACTCCACATGCTGCTGAACACTTCTGAACATCTGGCCTCTGTGTTTGGATAACGAAAATGGAGTTGAAACTCAAAGGTCCACACCAGAGTTGCCAATTCTGAGCATTACTGAAAACCAGGTCTTTTTAATTCCAGTTGCTAAAGGCAACCAGAAGTTGCCCCAACACCAAATTTTCCTCAAGCCATTTTGCTGAGGGTTTCCCCTGCCTTTATGCCAGCACAATTTATCCAGTGCATATGCATGTGCTGAAGGGAGAGGAGATTAAACCAAGACACTGCCTCTTGCACTCCACTGATGCTTCTGCTTTTTCAGGCCTCCAAAAAAGAGGAGAAAAAAATTGTATCTCACATGAATATTTCTTTAAGGTAACAAATGTGAGTTGATAACTAGAGAAGTGAAGAGGAGGGAGCTGTTTTCTGTTCATTTTTTCCCTCTACAGCATTGAATTAACAGAAATGAGAATTTTAATTTCTATTGATTTATCACAAATCCTTTCCACTCCACCACAACATGAGTTGACTTCTAAGGCAGTTGTAATGTTTTTCTCACAGACATATGAGTTCCTGCCTGATGTGCAAGACATTACAAAATCCCTGAATTTTGCAACTCTTGTTATTGCATCCTATTTTCACATCAAATAGACAAGAAGCTATTTGAAAAGTCTCTTAGCACTTTACATGAAGAGTTTTGGCAAAAGTGCTGCATATACATTTGGCTCTGACAATCTATCTGGCTTTATGTAAGCATTTAGCCTTTATCTCTTAATTTTGAAGCACTTATCTTTTCATACCAATGGTCCATCCTTAACTTTGCCAGTAGGGGTTTTCTCCTAGTACCACCATATATTTTGTACAGAGTGCAGAAAGCCAAGTTCTTCGCTTCTAAACACATTTAGTTCTTCTAAACACATTTGTTTAGGCTTTCTAGTATACTAATATTACATTATTGATGTTGGTAAGACTGTTTTTCATGTTTGGAAGCTATTACTGCATTTGATTTTATTTTTTCCTCTGCTTTTTGCACTCTACTACAGATTAATGCAGTGTCTGAAAGAAACAGTAACCTACTTTAATGACATTCTTAAGTCTCAGGCCAGATTAATTATAGCATAGTAACATTTTTGCCTTAGTAACAGCTGAAGTGGGTTGTGTCAACAAGATGGAATTTGACTCACTTAGGCCTTAGCACCCCTTTTTAGGAGTGCATGTAAATGATTATGGTTACGGAGAACATGTGGACAGTGAGTGTGTGTTACTGTGAACTCGGCAGTGGATGAAAAACATCTGCCTTATAAAGCATCCTTTTAGAGACAACCATCCAAGATATGCCTTTTGAAAGCAGCATTCTTGATTTCTTTTGTATCAGCCAAGGTAAGCATAACCTTAACCTTCCCACAAACCCATTTCTAGGTGTGATGCTGACAGGGATTGTGAACCTTAAGACTGAGTATTACATTATCTGTTTATAGCACATGCATGCAGTCAGTTTTCTAAATTCATGATCTACCCTGTTTTCATGGTGCTCTGGGCAGCTGTGTTTATACATAAGTGCTGGAAGCATGTGTTTTGGAGCTAACCAGACCTTTGGGAAGGCACTCAGGCCATGTGTGATGGTGTGCACTGGGCCTGCCATGAGTAACGTGTAGGATTTGCCCCTAACTGTATGCAAGCTGTGGGCTCAAAAGCACCTAAGACTTGATAGGAACCTTTCTGTAATGAAGCACCTCTCCATGAGCAGAAAGATAACCAGGATGGTTACATTCAGAGAACTAGTCTGAAGTCAGGGATTGCCACCTTTTCTCTAAGATGTACATATTTTGTAGAGAAGTATCTTCATGTTTGTCGTGTGTATGCTGTGAGTCACATGCTTCTTGGCTTGCTTACCCAGTCTTCCAATGCCAGTGCAGGTGAGCAAACAAGTTCTGAACTATGGGCTGCATCTGATCCCTATACCTGCATTTCTTTGGAACCAATAGGTTCTGCCTCTCAGCAGGACTGAGGAACCTGAGGTTCAGCAAACACCATCTGTGACAACCTGGTTTCTAGTCAGTGCAGGGCACAGTCAGGATGGCCTTGCATCTCCTTGCAAGAGATGATGGAAATATATTCCATCTTTTACAGCATCTCTCTGTATATCTTGGGTCTTCACTCCCAAGATGGAAAGTAATAGTTATTTATCTAAATCAGCAGTGATCAATCTTTAGCATATATATATAAAAGGATTTTCAGAAATATTTGGAAGCTAATGAGAGAAAACAAAACACTTCTAAAAATGTCTTTGGGTGTCTGTCTCTCTGTCTGTACCTGGAAACCTGAAACTTGAAAGCATCTTCAAGTATTAAAGCACTGTTACACCTGTTGTCTGAACTGGTTTTCTAAAACACCCCAGCACACATGAACTTCAATTCCTGGTGCTCCAGCACTGAACTGGAAGACAGTCTCTCCTTCTCAGTTCTTTGCACCAGTTTTGGTGTTAATAACTTTGTGGCTCTAAACACAGTCTAGTCCACACAAATGTCACTAGATCTGAGCCTTTGAATACTATATTTATTTTTTTGTTAGGTATTCTGTCATGAGTAAAAATAAGATTAAATGAGAGTGACACTAAAGTCCAGTTTAACTCAGCTTTCATAATCACTACTAGGTTTCACTGAAAATAGCAAAGCCTGGTGAGAAAATACTTGTGATTTACCAAGACAGTTAATCCCTGGGCACCCTATCACTGTTAACAGAAGATTCTGTTCGAGGACATTGCAAAATGATCCTACTTGGTTACATTTCTTATTAAAAACAATTGATAGAATGAATTTGAAAGTTATCTTGTGTGTTAAGGACAAGCCTCAACAATGTCAGTATGTTCTCACATTTAAACTCTTGTGAAAAAATAGACAGAAAAATAATATGAACTTCTAACAGAAAGGATTTTAGCTTCCATGTTCAGATCAAATTCTCCTTGGTACTAACTGTGAGACTGGAGTGTGTACTTAGTGGCAGTCGTTCATACACAGTTTACTTGATGTCAGTAAGATTTGTGCACATGGAAAAAGGCCCTGGCCCTTCAGAACTCTTAAAAACATGTTTGATTTAGCACTGGAATGACTTTTCTGTGCTAAAACACGCTTAGATGCTCTGCTTGGTCAAGTACTGAGCAGAAACCTGCTCTGCTGTAGAACTCAGTAAATAAGGAACTTTTGCTCCAGATTAGTATAGAGATTTTTCTCTTAAAGCCAAACTCTGTCCAGTGCTGGCCCAGCTTTGCCACTTTGCTTTGCAGCTAAGTACTTCTGCTGTGACTTTCCTGATGGCAAACATAACACTGCTGAGAATGCTAACATATCGTTAGCTGCTCTCAAGCAGAGATTTGTGATATTTTAATGGTGGATATTACCAAGAAGCAGAAGCTGAAATGGAAGGTCCAGGCTCAGGCCATCCTACAGAACAGCTGATCTTATGAAATACTTTCACTAATACAGTTGTGAGTGTCAAGAGAACTGCACATAGTTACGCTCTAAGCTAATAAGGAAGTGATTATTCTTAAGATATGAGTAAAATCTGTCCAGGGCTAGATATTTCTGGAAGCCTGAAGAGAAGCTGTACTTGTGGCTTGTGGTACCAATTGCAGGTGACATGTCTGAGCTAGGTCTCTGTAAGTCCAGGTTTTCAGTGAAAGTTAATGGTGAACAATGGTGTCTGAATGGTTCCTGTGCCACACACTAAAGGCCAGATTCCAAGGGTACAAACTGTCAAAGCTTTACTCAAGTCTCTCTAGATCTGATTTAAAGTTTGCTTAGGAAGAGTGTTAGAACTGCCCTTCTTTTGCCAGGAGTTGAGCCTAAGGAAAGAGCCCACGGATCTGAGAAAAATAGCATTTCTGTTTGAGGTCTCTGTTTCTTTTAAATAAAAAAACCTCTTTGAGGATAAGCAGAAAAAAAAGGCAGAATAGAAGACCCTCAGGTTCAAAATATAAATTCTTGCTCTCAGCCACAGAGAAGGAAAGCTGCCTCCATGTTGGTATTTTCAGTATCAGTGTGTGAAATTTTCCAGTGGCTGTTTGAGGCATAGGCAGTGCAACTGTGCTCGATACCTGAGAATAAAACAGCTCTGGGTTTCCTGCAGGAGTGCTACAAGTGAGTGACAGGAACACGTGGCTGTAACCCTAAACAGTACTGTGAAGCCTTTATCCAGAAGCCAAGTTTACAGACTTTGCAAAGACATTAAACAAACACTGTAACTTTTAACATAAACACAATTAACTAACATAAATATTTATGCAATTTTCTTTTCATTTCACTCAATGCATATACCACACATGAATCAGAGTTTACCCTTAAACAGTTAGCTTTAGGATACTACTATAGTTCTTAGCAATAATTATTTTTTTCTGGAGCAAATAACTTCCTTGCTCAGCACAGAGGCATCTCCTGGACTTAGTACCTGCTCCAAAGGCTTTCAGGATTTGTTCAGCTACTTAGACTGGTGAGCAGTTAGGTACAGATAGCTCTCTTCAAGGTTCAGACAGACAGGAACTTTTTCTCCTTGCCGTGCTTAGTCTCCAAGTTTTCCAACAGGGCAATAGAAATCTTGCATGGTGAAAGTAAGCAAGGACTGAGTAATCGATACAGAAATTCGAGGTCCCTTCCAACTCCTAATATTCTCTGATTCTGTGATATACCTTTACTACAACAGCATTACTGGAACCCCTATTATATTAGTAAGAGGTTCGGCTGTGTGAAACACTTTAGTTGTACACACCAAAGCTAAAGACACTGTATGGATACAGACCTCTTGGAGAGTGTTCTGTCTAAACACTACAGGTGACCAAAGTAACTACTGCTGCCCCAGCAATATGGAGCCATAGTCAGCCCCACTGAAGTCAGTGAAGACTTCCAAGTTCCATGGGACTTCTACATGTGATTTACCAAGGTTGCAGACCTGGAACAGAGCCTTGTAAGGTGAAGTTTTATCTGGGGAAGATAAGCATCTTCCCCAGAAGATATTCCTTACTTGGTAAACCTTTTTGAATTTAGTCCAACAAGAAACAGAATGTTTTATGGATGTAGAAGCTAAGCCACAGACTTCATACAAGTCAATCAGTCCTATAAAAAATCACCATTTAATAACCATGGTGGCTTGTGTATAGACCAGCATGATGAGGAGAAATCTAAAAATCAAACATATCTGAAATTTGTCTCTTTATCCTGCACTTATCAGAGATGTCATTTCTTTGCTTTTCCTGTTTTCCTTACCCTGCCAGGAAAAAGTGGATATTTCTTTTAATTGTATTATGGAAAGAGTTCTCTTTTTCGTCTTACATTCTGCATGGTTATTGTGTGTCTCTGGATATTCTAGTGTATTATGGCTTTGTCTTCATCAGAAAAGGCCTCACTGCTAAGGAATGACAGAGGAAGAATGGAAGTCACTTACAAAACATAAAAGACAAACAAAGATGCTAGCCAATGTGCCCTTAGATGGATCCAGTAGCCAATTGTCCTTAAATAGGACTATACACGGAAAGTTCTAAATGTGTTCCGGTCAACAGCTAAGTAGCCCTGAAACATTCCACAGAGAATATAGGATGTCTCCACAGCAGGTAAACATAATGACAGTAATTTCATACGAGAGTCAAAACAAATAACTTCAGGTTGTCTGGACTCAGATCACTCCAGAACTGAGGGACAAAGCTAGTGAGGAGCTGACATTCAGCTTTTGCAGCTGTTCTTAAGCTATCTCTCTCTTCAGTTCCCTTCTCCATTACCTGCTATCAAAGAAATTAATAATCTTACTAAACCCAGAAGAGCAGTTAGAAGAATGGGGTTTTGGTCATTCTATCATTCAAGAATTATGAAATGTCAGGATTAAGCTTGCCTTTGACTTGCAATCATCCCACTCTGTATACACATTCTTACACTGTTTGAAACTACCTGATTTCATACTGGGTTTCCCACAGGACCCTTACACTCTTCAGAGGTTAGCCTGGAACTTGTGTGGGATGACTCAGGCTGACGAATCAGAACAAGCGCTGTCTCTAGGCTCCCTTTGTTGCATCTGCTGGAGGACATAGAGTGGCTGATGCTGTTTACAAACTATGGAATCACAAAACTGATGTGGAGTAAACTTTATCTTTAAATATTGATCTCCATAAAAAGCAATTTTTGGCTCGGTTGAATTCCTTTTATAGTCTACTAATGACCCTTGTGAGTGTTAGTATGATGAAATATAGTTAACAGTTCTAGATTTCCTATCATCTGATTTCTTTTACCTCTGCCAAAGGCATGGGATATCAAGGGGAATGCAGCTGATTCAACCTCTTCCCCCTGGTCTGAGCAGATTTTGATTAAGCTAGTCCCCTGGTTCACCAATGGAATTAATCACTTGTGCATAAAATAGAGTTGCTATAAATAATAAACCAGTCCGATCTCATTCCTCAGCTTCATTGGCAGTTTTATTGAACAGCATTTAAAATGCATGTACATTATTTACAGTGCTAATCTCCAGGATTTATAATATGCTTCATGAATCTACTCGTGGTATCTTGTGTCTTGTCAAAATTACCAAAATAAATGAAATACAGAAGCCTTATGATACACTCAAGTGAAGGCAGGAGTCTTATCTAGTCCCATAATTCTTAACACATATGCAAGGGCTGAGTAGGAAAAGAGCTGTCAGTATGGGAGCTGTTTTGGAAAAAAAAGGGAGAAAATAAATGCAAACAACTTTTGTGGTTGTACTGATTCTCTTGTTTTCTAAGGCACTGCCAAATCAAAATTGAAGATACTCAGAGCTTCAAAACAGTCTTTGGGATCTTGTTGAAGTCTACCATTTCTTTAGGTGACTAAGTATGGACATGAGTTCTTAAAGAGAGGGTAAACATTCTCTTCTGATATATATATATCTACTTATTCCTTCCAGTGAAGGGTTTGGGGAAAGATATGAATAAAATATGCACTTCTGCTGTATTAATAATATCAAGCAGTGACCTAGGGAAAAACAGAGTACAAAGCCCATTTACATAGTGGAAGTTTTTCTGTTGGTTTCAAATAATAAGATCTCAGGCATATATTGAAGTAATGAGGAATTATAATAGAAATAGAAATAAACCAGAAAGTGTATGTTCTACAAGACCTTGTTTACTCTCCATAAGGATGTTTAAAAAGAGTTCTAACATAGACACAATTAAATTAGCTTTATCTTTGCAATCTATTTTGTTTAAACAGATTATTTTTGTTGCAGAAGAATTATTAGAGTACTTTGTGCAGTCTGAGTGGAAAAAAATGATTTAAGAAACATATTTGAAATGCTGGAAACATACAAGATCCCTTAACTGTGGTTGGTTTGGAGTATCTCTACTAGAACTTTGAAGATAGCATCTGACTGGATGCAAATCAGGAAATAAAATTTTGTGGCATCACTTTATGTTTGTAAGGGAAAACACAGAGATGAATTTGATCTACCATTGTGACTGTAAATGTTGCCTTCACACATCCTACAGTTTATTAATCCATGGCTGATACCTAACTGGATTACATACCTCCTCTAAGAGCTGTATTTACAGTAATAATCATTTGAAGTTATCTTCAACTCCTTGGGTAAATTCTGCCAAGCAATTTCAGGTTAATAATAACATCTCTATTTGCTTTATGAGGATCTTAGGATGTTATGAAATACATATGTTTTAATTTACTTCTGCTGTATTTGCTTGTTCCTTCCATATAGGCCAGATTCAGCACATCCTATCTGTGAAAACTGGAGTTATTATTACAGAAACATACCCACAACAACATGAGGTTTTCTAGTCACCAGGCAGTATGTTTAGAATCAGAGAAATGACTGAGAAACAATGTAGAGGATGATGAGAAATATCAGGAATAACTTTTTTTATAAGCTAGAATGTATTTGTATTTAATTACACTGTTCCTATCTTGTGCAATACATATTCCCTCCAAACATGAAAAGAAACAAGCTGGAGTACATTTAAATGTGGTCATCTGGTGTGAATGTTTTACACAACTACCTTCTGCCATTATGATTACTTTCCATTCTCAGATGCCATTTAATATTGCAGGAAACAAAATAGTTCTGTGTGGTTGCAGTCTATCCAGTATCAGTCTGTAACTGGGAAGTTAAAATCTCATCTAAGCCAGAAACATAAATCTGCCAGACCTCCCAAGAATACTGAAAGATTCTTTTTCTCCTCTGTTCTTTAAAGGGTGGAAGAGATAACATCACTTTTTCTGTATCTGGGAGATCATTCTTTCTGGTTTATTCCTAAAAAGTTGTCCCTCCTTCAGCTCCTTCTTCAAAGGGGGATTGCTTTTCTGAGACCTCTTGGTTCCTTTTGATTTATCCTTTCACAGCTAAATAAAAAATGGGTGAGGAGACAGAAATTGTGTCATTTTACCTGGTGGAGTCTTGTCATTTTAACTGCAGTCTTTTAAAAAACTCTTTTCATCTAGTGACTTTTTAAACTTCATTTATTAGGGAGGGAATGAAAATGTCTGAAGTTTGGGGGTTTTTTTAGTAAATATCATATACACCTCACTTTACCTAGCTTTGTAGAGTTAAATTAGGAAAAGCTGGGAAGGGGAAAACAAAGCATGGCAATGAAAGGTTCACATCACCAAATATGCTTAGCTGCTTGGGGAACTGTGTCTAGCCAAGCTAGCCAGGCTTGTGATGCTTAAATGGGATTGTGTGAGCAAAGAAAATGCAAAAGGCATTGGGAAGTCTTTAGGGAAAATTTAAAGTTGAGTATGTATGGCCACAGCAGTAAGGTGACTGAATGAACTCTGTGAAGAGTGCTTTTAAAATATTAGAAATAAAAGGACCAACTTGCTCCCAAGAGCCTCTCTTAAGTATATTCTGATGCAAGGCATAAGCTGGCTCTGAGCATGCAGTGATTCATCACTGCTGCCATTTGGAAGAACAGACTGCACAGGCTAGGGCCTTGCCAATGTAGTTGCTGTGCTTAATGCTGTGATTCTGTGAACCAGTGAGGTAAATTAATATCTTCTGTGACAATTCCATTAAAGACTTCTTATTTTGATAAATCATGGGAGGCAAAGGTCATGATCTCCTGGGAATTCTGATTTTGAACTGTGTTCCTCAGGATATCTATGTTTAGCTTTACTGTTGGGTTACTATAGACATTTGCATTGCTTCTACTTCAGGTTTTGTTCTTCTCTTACCATAGATTCTTGAAAACATCTTGGTTACCTATTTTAAAATATTTAATCAAAAAAATTATCATAGAATCATAGAATGGCCTAGGTTGGAAGGGACCTTAAAGATCATCTAGTTCCAACCCCCCTACCATGGGCAGGGATGCCAGTCCCTAGACCAGGCTGCCCAGGGCCACATCCAGCCTGGCCTTGAACACTGCCAGGGATGGGGCAACAAAGCAGTGCTGACAAGAATCAAAAAAGCAGTTTGTTGGTAGAGGTTATATTATTCACAGCATTGGGAAGGTTATATCAGCAAAGGGTTTTGTGATGTTGTAAGTTGCATCTCCCTTAAAAGTGCCGATGTACTTTCACTGTGAGCTGCGGCTATTCTGTGTGTACCATCATCATGGAAGGCAAAGTGAGGAACTGGCTGGACCTTCTTTTTCCTCTGACCTTAAGGGCAAGAACTTGTGTGTCTAAATCAGAGGAGAATGAGCATCACCTCCTCTTGGGCAGCACAGCTTGTGTAGTGAGGAGACAGAAGCACAGCAGGAACACATTTGGCAATCTGGGAGCTGCTTGTAGGAACAAAAATGCCATTTTAACAGTTTAAAACTACACAAGACTGCATCCAACACAGCCCTGTCCTTGGGGACTGACCAGGACAGCTTTAGCCCTTTTAAGAACAAAGAAAGCAGAGGCCTTGCTGCAAGAGCTCAGTGCCCTTTCACAGAGTTCCTAGCAAAGGAATGAGTTTTTATTTATTTATTTTATGTCTTCAGCTAAGCTTTGATGAGAAGTTCCTTAAATCTGTAAAGGCTAAGTTTCCTGCCTGAGACAATATTTAAGATGAAGACTGATCCTTCCCCTGTTTCCTTCCTACAGACCAAAAGGAGACCCTTTCAAAGTATACAATCTGGAGGCAAATACAAGTCCAGTTTGTAGCCCTCATCTCTTCTACGATGACTAGTGCTGCTGCTTGCAGGTAACAGGGTCTTTTTATCGTATTTAATGCTTTATATCCCTTTCATTCACTTGTATTGCTCTGATGAATTGGACCCTTTTTATGCTGTGTTGCTGTGTTTTGTGTGTGTCATCATGCCATTGTGGATAAATAACACATATTTAAGGTAATAAATTAGCATTACTTCAGCAATCCCTTTTGTATTCAGCATGGCAGCAATCTTACAGCACATTCAATTTTAAATGAAAGGTTGTTTCATTTAGATATATAGGATCACATTTCACACAAATATGCTTTTATTTATTTACTACTTTATTTTTATACTATTTCTATTACTATTGATAGTAATATTGTTATTATTCATTCAGTATTAATTTGAAGGTGTAAGTCACTAGAGAATATTTCCACTAAAAAGCCAATTCAATAGTTACTGCAAAAATAAAAATACTTAAGATTTCAGAGGATGTTGGTCTAAGCCTTTATTGGTCATCTTCTTTGTATTAACCTGCTGTGAAATAAGACACGTTCTCTAGCAGCATGATATCCATGTAAGAGGCTTTGTAGTCTGATGAATATTCATTATCATCCTGTTTATTGGCCAAATATTAGGTTGATAGCCTGTAATTAAATAAAGACAGAGAAAAACCTCACTGATTTAAAGTAGATCGATATCCTTCCCTCTCCTTCGTGCTGCCTGAAATTGTTGTTCATTGGGCCATTGATTTTTTTCCCTCCCATGTAGCTTTAATGTTTCTTTTCCAGTAATTTCTTTGTTGGACAAACTTGTGAAAGCTGAAAGATCATTTATATAAGTTAGTATCTATGTGCATTGTACATGTCAAATTATAACTTTGAAAGTCCATTTATAGGTTTTAAAAATTGTACTCTTTCACCTGTAAACTTAGTAAAATACCCAGATGTTTTGGCTATGTTTATTTTCCTGTCTCTTCTGCCCTCTTATGGAACTGCTCATACACGTTAACGACTTAACCCAACTCTCACTAAGTGGGGCATTTGCCACTGGTTTCAGTAGCAGTTAGCTAAGGCTCTTCATTTGGAGGAAATGGATGACAAGTGCCTTGTAAAGAGGTGTTTGAACGGGACAATAAGGTAGAAACAAATGAGTGAAAGAACAGGAGTGGCCAGTTGCTGTTCTTAACACCTGAATAAGAACCAGCAAGTACAATGTACATGCGCTTTGTCACAGGTATATGCACTAGAGAGCTCCAGGACTGGGATTATTTCTACATATTCCTACTTTTTTCTTTTTTGACAAGTTGCTGTAGGTTACCCTGAATGTCTTCGTTTATGGAAACAGATGTTTCTTTGTGTCACTGTTTATGAGAGTTTGGTCATGAAGTTCAGGTCCCACATAGCTGCCAGTTTCCTTAGTGCTTGTTTCTCTTTGCCTGTTGTTCTATGAAATATGCTTCCTTACCTCCTCAGTCCCAATTTACAAAGTGAAAACTGAGTAAATCTGTTGTTGTTTGAGCAGCTGCTTCTGTTCAGTTTCACCTGCTTGTTGGAAGAGGGAGATTCGAAAGGTTTCCTTGCTTTCTAAAAATAGGCAGGCTCCTGATGCTCACACTCTCTCTTGCATGATTTTCAGTTACTTTTTCCCAGATATTTTCTGCTGCTGCTTTCTAGAGCTTACCTGTGGCAAATGTGTGAGAGTAAGGCTTTAGTCAGGGAGGGCAAAATTACCTGAGAATCTCTAGTGGGAAAATAGTGCAGCACAACTAAGAAACAACATTGTTCGTGGGCAGTTGGTGGAGAAAACTTCTTGTTGGCATTTTCCTTCATTAATCATACTTATGTAGAGAATTCCTCTTGTGAAATACATGTTGTAGAACTTAATCTTTACTTTGAAAGTCACTTTTTTGTTTCTTCAAAGGACCTCTCCAGCTGGAAGAGATCCATTTTTGTAATGAAATTTTGAGCAAAAATATGCCCATCTTTTTGAGTACCTACATTTGAAATCTCATTGAAAATTACAGTGTGGGTTGTATCACTGAAAACCAGTGATACATGTAGAGTAGTGATGAGGAATAAAATGAAAATCCAACGGAAGTGTAGATAAGCAGCCCTGCAAAATCCCACTGAGGAGGGAGGAAAGTCCAGTGTTAATCACAGGAAGTGAAAATGCTGTAGAATTTATAATAGATTGTAAAAATGTATAGATATCTATAGAATTTATGCCAAATATTTTTCAAATATAACAGCATTGATACTTATCCAAAAGATGTGCAGGGCTGGTATAAATTCTTAGCACTACACAATGCCTTAAGGCAAATATTTTCTTGTTAAATTTCACAAGACTCACAGAGAACTGATTGTTGTTACATATTCATATTGTGTTGTCTAAAACAGAATGTGGAAGATCATCTTTTTTGGACAGAAATTATAGACCTACAAATCATTAGATAGCTTCTTAGCTCTCTTCATGTAGAGCTGTTTATAATAACTGCTAAGCTAAGTATGTGTAAAAGTCTTTGCAAGATCAGCACCAAAGATTTCTAAGAAGTCTGCACAGAGCCAGGTAATCTCATAAAGTCGGAAAAATTAGTTGTGTGAATGCAGCTATAAATCTCTGGTGGTTTCCTGTATCACATCACGATAGCTTTGATTAACCACAAATCCCTGCAATAACGTTTCTGTTCTCCCAAATCCTTGTTCCACCCAAACACATATGATCTATTTTACCAGAACAATATCTGAACTCTATGTTTTTCTTTCTGATCCCCCAGTCCATCTCCCTGGTTTGGTGCACTAGGACACGGAGCTTCTACAAGTGACAGACATAAAGATTTTGTTTTGTTCCTGCTGTGGCAGGGGGGTTGGACTAGGTGATCTTTCGAGGTCCCTTCCAGCTCCTAATGTTCTGTGATTCTGTGATTCTTTTAAAGGAAGGTGTGTCCATTTATTAGATATTATTTCTTTATTAAATAACATTACACCAGAAAGACACCTAACTTAACACTAATTTCCCAAGCTCAAGGTAACAGTATTGTGAGGCCTCACGTACTTGTTATTGATGCAAACCTGAGGGACGATGATGCAAATGGAGCAGGAAAAGTGAGCTGTTTCTCTACTGCAATATACTGTTGGTCCTTCTAGAACATTTGCAGTTGTTTTCTCTGTGCATGTGATATAGAAAATGGAACCATGAAATGAAAATACTCTTTTTGGAAAAGCTAAGGATTCTGTTTGATAAACAGGACTAAAGCCCTCATAAGACTTGAACATTTCCTTTTTGGGTCAATGCCTTCTCATTTTCTTCCCATGGGCTAAAATCTCAGCGTATTCTCAGGCGTTCAAATCAAGCCTGAACTCACATATGAAGAATGAGAGGATGAGTCTGTGATGTGGTCATTCTGTTTCTCTCTCTACCTGTCTTGTTACACAGGTGTGTCCTCTGCTTTTGTATACTGGTCCTTCCAGCAAACCACCAGCATAGATCAGGGGGTTTGCTCCCTTTACTTCTTCTACAGGAGACTGAGGTTAGTCCCTCAAAAACTGTTGAGGCTCAGATGCCAACCTTAATTCCCATATTTGATAATGCTGTGGAAATAAAAACAGTCAAATGCAGATTGTCCCTTTCTCTGTCCCACTACACTCCTTCCTCTTCATACTCATCCAAAACTTCTGGCTATGGCCCTATCAGATTTGGAGATCCAGAGCAGAAAGATGGAAAACCATGTCAGTTACTCATGAATTTTATCCCCTGTGTGTAAACTTTGGCTGCAGACCACACTGAGAAAAGGAACCAGGGCTTCAAATACAAAGAGTAGGTCAGAGTAAGGCAGTGTTTTGTCCCCCGTCCTCTGCACTTCACATGGCACAGTACTGTGGGCTCCTCCTCACCTCTGTGAGAATCTTAAGCCCCCTATTCCTACAGAAGCATGAGCAGAAGAAAGGCCCAGACCTGGAGCAGGAATTTTGCTTCAGAAAAGTATGTAGTAGCTGACACTCACACCTACTATTCTGTTCTTCTCATAAGATCCTAACTTACAATAACGTTTTTGCAGATCCTACTGTTTTGGGGATATTTTGATATACACATCCTGACCAACAGGCTGCCCAGATAGTTCAGGCTGGGACCTACCAAAGTCAGCGGGAACAATACTTTGAGCTCTCTCTTTGGTTTTTACCACTTCCATCTGCACCGCTCAGTAGTTTACACTGCCAACAGTCCTATTGTCTTCTGGGGACAACTGGGAAAATACTATCATGTTCAACCTTTAGGTAATTGGAAGGAAATGGGGTGGAGAAAGGGGAGAGGAGAACTACAAAGGGCATCTATTAATGGATTCAAAGTCAAGATCTTCTCTGAAGTCCTTCTGTAGCATAAAAATAGCAGCGAGATCCTAAACCACTAAGCATTGGCAGTAGGTCATTAGAAACCGATGGAAGCTATGCATGCAGCTAGACTGACTTGCATGATCTGAGTGTGTAGCTGTGGTATGATTCCAAGCCTTGCAGTAGGATGGTTTTATTATAGACATTTTATCTAGATGAAACTAAATTGATACTTCCTGAAGGTAAACAAGCATGTAATATGAACAGCATATAATTTCTATAATTCAAGATTGTTACAGAACACTACTTAGATTATTTTCATTAATGCTCTTGCTGTAGTGAAATTAAAGTGACCAGTCTGCCAAAATTTACAGACACACACAAGTTTATTATCATTTATGGATATTAAATTATGCACCTTATATTACAAACCAATCATCTTACCCCTATGGGCTTTCTTTTATTAGCTTCCCTTAGTTAGAAACCTTTTTCCAGTCATATTATGCAGCAGATGAGGCATTCATCCTTAGTGCCTGCTTTCAGAGCAGTCTGTCAGTTGTGATCAGCCATGCTGTATGCTACAGAGCACAAAACTCAACCTGATGCCTTCTAACCCTGCAAAGCAGTCGGCAGGAAGTTCCAGCTGAGGTTCACAGTTCCAAAGTCCACAACCTTCTAATATTTTCAAGGTTTCATGTGTTTTACACGGGTCAACACATGGTCTGCTTCTCCTAAAAGTTCACCAACAGTTTAGTGTCTTTGTGAGCTCCAGCGTTAGGAGAAAGAGAAAAGTCTATTTTTGTAAAATACCTATTGCTATTGTCATTTTTATAGCCAAGTCATTTCAGTAAAAGCTCAGGAAGGATCAGATTCTCAGCTGTGAGAAATACACAGGATTCATGAAACAGTTAATTTACATCAGGTGAGGATCTGACCTAAATTTGTTTCAACTCTGATTTACCAGTGCCTAAGCTGCGTTACTCTCACATATGGAATCCTATCACTGCTGTATCAAAGACGTAATTAAAAACCTGCCATAACAAATGTGCACTATGCCCTACCAACTTCTTGTGCTGACAAACTGCCAGAGGGGAAGAGTTTGATCTTTTACTCAATGTGGCTTGCCTCTGGTCCTAAAGGTTTTATCAAAGAACACTAAAGAAGCAAGCCAAGATGGAGTAGTAGGGAGAGGCAGCTTCAAGTAATCGGTTGCCAGGCTATCCAGCCCTCTTGAGTACAACTTGCATGCTGTTGTAGCACCAAGCAAAAGATAGGCAGAGCAAAACACTGAGCACAGTTTGTTTTATGGTGATAGCAGCTCCTTTCTACTAAAAATGTGAGTAGCAGTGTTCTGCACCAGCTGGTTCTTCTGGGTGGTCTTCAAGACTAACTTCAAATACAGGCCGGTGCAGTGAAACAGCATGGAAGTGTCAAAGACATAAGTAACTCTGGTAAGGTCCTTGTCAGCAGACAGGCCTCCATTTTTTGACCAGCTACACTGAGAAGGAGCATAGCAAACCACCATTCCTGCCTGAAAATCCTAAGGCAAGGATGCATATAAAGAAACAAAGTACACAGAGTGTTCCTTTGAATAAATGAGTTCTCAGTCTAAGTGCCAAAAAGTACTGATCAGATGTAATAAGTGTCTTCATCTACTTCTCAAGTGCATTAATCTCTCATGAAAACATAGCTGATAAAAACATGCTGGATTTGAGTGGTGGCAGGCTGGAGAATGGTCATAGAAACTGTTTACATATATGAAATATCCAATTCATTTTTCAGTTCTTTTTTTGTTTGTATTCCTGTAAAAGTTTTCAGTATATCTCTCAGTGTCACCACTTAAAATAGGTTTCTATATAACCATTATTCACATTGTCTAATAAACAAAGCTGAAACTGTAAAGGAACCCTTGATGTTAACATGCAGGACATCATTATTCCCAAAGGGCTACTTTAACAAAATTGTGACAATTTTGCCTAAGAACTACATCTAGAGTCACCAGAAATCGAAAGGACTAGTTCTATGATTGACTAGGATTTACATCAGGCCATAAATAAGCAGTATAAATTATAAAATATCAGTTATTTACAGCTGGTAGAAACCCTTGCTTTGTTTGAATGGAACTAGAAAAATACATTGTTTCAAAAGTACATGAGAGAAGATTATTGGTTTAGAAAATTTATAAAGCTTTAAATCAGTAGTGAAGTTTTCTACTGATTTTACTGATCAGGAACTGAGCATACATGAGTAAAATCAGTAGAAGTTTTCACTGATTTAAATGGACACAAAATAATATGTTATGTTGGAATTAGATATCTGAAGTGATTCTAAAGATAAAATGCTTCCATTTGAAGAAGGTATACAAAATCTGAAAGATGAATCATTTATTTTGCTGCCATTGCTTCATAATAATTCTTTTTTAATGTTATTTTGAATATTATTGCATTAATTTTAATAACAATATTTTTGCATAATTGCAGAACATAAAAGGTATCCAGATTTCTTTCTACACTAAAAGCTAATACAAAAAAAACCAAAAAATCACCTGGGAATACTAAAATTCAAAGACTTGAATTTATCTATGACATACTCCAGCTGTATACAAAATGCACTTAATCCTGTACTGAGAACTTGGCATTCAAACCACCAGCCCTAATAAACAGAACTACATGTTTTCATTTGCTATTAGTGCCCTCCAGTTTTGTCTGCTGAGGGAAAGGTTAGTTTCAAGACAAAGCTTTTGTTGGGCAGAATAGCAGAGCACACTCTGTCAGTGTTATCAGTGTCTTTCAACGTGGAACATATTTAACTTGACACAGGAGTAAAAAGAAAACTAGAAATAGGACTTGTGAACTGAAGTAAAAATATATTGAGCTATATTGTATCTCTTAGGAAGAGAGAAGCAGAAGAGAGGCAGTGGCACCTTCAGTGTCCCACATCGTGGAGGGAAAAACGCTTTTTTAAAGTCAAAGAGGGGGCAAAAGCCTGAATTTTCTAAAGGGCCAGAGTTCATGTCCAGATCCAGAGCCTTTGCACAGATGAAGATGGCAGAACCCAATAAAAGCCTTTACCAGCAGCAATGGCCAGCAGGAGAGACCCATTCTTTTACTTGACAGCTAAACTCCTGCTGTGGCAGGGGGGGTGGACTTTCGAGGTCCCTTCCAACTCCTAATATTCTGTGATTCTGTGAAACTCCAATTTTCTTCTGAGACTCACAGCTTACTTTAATTCATCAATGGCAGGTGTACTTGTACAGTGGCATCCCAAATTTCTTCAATAGTTATGATACTGTTACTGTGGCACCTGCTCACTGAAGAAATCATGGCTTTTTTTGTTTGCACAGTGATAACAAAAATAACTCCTTTGGCTCCAAGATGAAGATTCCTTCCATTTTCTAGAGTAGCAGGAAGCAGCAAGAACAGGGCTACTCCCTTAGGGAGGACAAGCCAGGAATCACAGGTGACCACAGGGCCACCAGTGCCCTCACTGACTACAGCACAGGCCAGACCCACGGCATGCTGAGCAGGGTGTTAACAGAACCCAGTGATAGACCCAAGCAGGGTGAGGTGGCGAACCAGATCTAACATCCTGTCATGAGTAACAGAGAGCAGAGTCAGAGAAAACACTTGAAATCAGCTGCAGTTTGGGACCAAGGTCCTTCTAAAAGACAAGACTAAAGACAAAACTACAACACAGATCCAAGGCTTATACAGGAGCAAAGAACAGAAACAAATCTTGAGTAGGTACAATTGCAGCATAGGTCAAATTAAGACTGAGCAGCCTGGTCTGAATGTAAAGGATGTTTCTTGAGGAGTGAGTACCAGATGCAGCTGGTAATAGCAATTTAGGCCAATTAGTGTAGTCCCGGCCCTGCCCAAGGCATATATATGTGTGTCTTGGGTAAGGAATAGGTTTGAGTTCTTTGGCTGGCTGGTAGCAGAGAGCTGGTGCTCATTACTTAGCTTACAATGACTTTGCTAAAAGTCCAGGGCAAAGTTTTAATTTTTGTAGTTAGTTATGCTTATCTTTTGTTGAAGTGGGGAAGTTCTACCACACAGCAATTTCTTTTCTCCTTCATAAAGCAGAAAAAGGTGTTCTTTCCAGGTATGCAAAGTTATTTTATTGTTTTGTCTATGTTTATGCCTTTAGTACACTAGCAGAGTTCTGTGTGGTAATAACAGGTGTTCTGAAAAAAAGAGAAGTAAATATTTTGTTTACCTGATAATTTTTTAGGCAATGCAGGAGATTTGCTTGCTTCACTATAGTATTAATTAAAGTCCTAACATTTGGAACAGCTGAAACAAAGCAGATTGCCATATCAGCATATCTCTCTAAAGCAGACAATTGCTACCTAAAAGGGTGTCAAGATACAAATTTCAGATATTTCTAGTGCTAAACAAATGTGGAAATTAGTTTATAAAAACTTACAAATGGTCATGAGTATTTCTAGTGAAGAAGCTTATGCTCCAGATTGCTACCAATGCCACTGGTCCTGCTACTAGACAGAGCTGAAAGGTTAATGCAGTTTTTCAAGCCAGTAAACAGTGAAACAGATTTAAATTGTATTTAAATAGCAACTTGAAACAGTTACTACTCCTTTTAACCCTTCCCATATCATGTCACAGGAGCAGGAAGAGAACTGTTTATTGATCATAAGCCCAGTCAAGGGAAAATAAAGACAGAACCTCAGAATTCTTTGCAAGCATTGAAGTGAATTACTTGATTTAGCACACCATAAAATGCATTAATTCGGTTTGTAAGGTCTCAACAGCAAGAGCTTAATGAAATAAGTATCTAGTTTTATGTTTTGTACTCATTGTTAAGGCAAGAAGGTATTTGACTAGACTGTTACATTACTGACACAGAGTTCTAGCCTCCACCTCTAGGAATAAGGCATACTCACAAGGTTAAACTTCATTCTCAAAGAATTCCTCTAAGTGTAAATCTGTTGCTGCTTTTATAATGCTGAATTGCTGACAGGGAGGTGTATCAAGGGATAGGTAGCAACACATATGCTACAAAGGGAATCCTGCTGT
Organism: Galbula dea; assembly: GCA_013399015.1. NCBI lineage: Eukaryota > Metazoa > Chordata > Aves > Piciformes > Galbulidae > Galbula > Galbula dea. The sequence goes on along the minus strand of VWZX01006819.1, from coordinate 389,661 downwards.
GGCAGGGGGTTTGGACTAGATGATCTTTCAGGTCCCTTCCAACTCCTAATGTTCTGTGATTCTGTGAAAAAGTGGTCCAGGAATTCCTGATCAGCTTGTGATCTTCTGTAGCAGCAGAAACAGCTTCACCACACAGTGTCTCCATGTTCTGGGTGTCTGTATCTGCTAAATGAAGAGCAATTGTAATAAAGGCGGAAAAGTTGTTTAGGTTAGGTACTTTTCCAGCTAGGTCCATGATTCTTTTCAATGGCCCCTTTCTGTAACAGCTTAACATGGGGTGCTAATAAAACAGAATCAACTGCTGAGTTCATGATGAATCTGATATTTTTTTTCTTTACAGCAAAGCTTAGTGGCACTATATTATAAAATTAGTAAGTGAATCTTAGTGTTAAGAGCTTCATAGCTTTCACAATAAAAACCAAAAGCTTCAAATAGTGGAAAATTGCATCTTCAGAAGTAAGAAAAACTAGTTCCTCATAAAGCTTTATTTATTTACTTTAAGAAAATGCCATCTGATGAATTTAAATATAAAATTTTTAAGAGTGAAGGTTATCAAGGCTGGGTTTGTTTCTTCAGGCCTGGGGCTTAACAATGTATGAGTAGTATTTGAGTACTGTTTCAGAAGCTTGTGTTTCTGAAACCACATGGTCCATTTTTATCTCTTTATGTAGGTGTGGTCTGGCCTTAGGGAATTCCTGTTGAAGCCTCATGAATAATATTTAGATGGGACCTTTGTTATTGAGAAAATGGGACTTTTTTGGTCTGAAATTATGTGCAGAAAAAAGTTTTCCTGTCTGATGAGTGAAGATCACACCTTTTTAAAACTGCTTTCTCTTTCTGGTATAATTACTTAAAGCACAAATATTATAACAACTTATTTGTTATACATTCTGCAAATATTTATTTGTAAGGTTTATATGACTGCTGTTTCATGCATATTCCTATACTTAATAGTTAGGGGGAAAGTTTACAAACAGTTATACATTAGGTTAATTCTGACTGCAAAATATTCTTCCTGAGGCCATGCTTGATTTAATTCATACAGAAAATAGGGAGAGGAGTGTGTGCTGGCTTGGAATCTAAGTTTCCTCAACTTGATTAAAACAATCACTGATGCTTTAAAGCTTTTTGAAGTACAGAACAGCATTCAATATGTCTGAGGGATAAGGCAATCCCTGTCACAGATGATAGAACCTGCAAATCCTTTAAATGTGTGTAGTTTTGCTGCATTTAATGAGTGAGGCTGTGTGTGAGGTTCGGGTTAATCAGGCACATAGCTAATGTGAAGAGTTCTCCCTGGGCTTCTGCTGCCACTGCTGACATCCTCGGCAGTGCTTTAGCCCCAGAGTCTCCTCCTAGTCAGGGTGCTTATAACCCTTTCAGATGGTCTAGAAAATCACTTTAAAGGTTACCTTTCCAGAAAAAAAATATTTAACATGTTGTGTTTGCAGGTAGCATTTAAAATTTTTATCATATAATCAGAAAGATGTGAGTAACAGTTAGTAAAAAAGGAAATATTTGCAGCTTGGGAGATCAGCACGTGAAAAGTGGCAAAATTCAAGTGTTTCTGAATCTGTTTCCTATCAGGGACTCAGCAATTATCATGGTTGGGATGTAAAAACAAATAAACAACAAACCCCAAACTTTGTTTTTGCTGGATCATCAAATCAATGCATTTGTCCTTTGAATGTTTTCAGAGGTGCTTGTGAGCAGCATGTTTTGTGTGGTGCTAAATGCTGAGTGAATAAAGGATGTTTTACCTCAGGTGCTGCTTTGCTGCATGAAGGTGAAGTAATTTACAAACTGTGTTTTGCTGTGGTGATGTCTGTAAGTGACATAAGTATAGAGTAACAATTAGCAGTGGCCAGAGAAGTGTTGACACCAATTCCTAGAGGAGATGATTTACTCTTAGTGCTGACCTGTCAGTAAACAATGCTAAACTTCACCAAGAAACAACAAGTTTTAGTGGGTAAGTGCTTTTGTTCACGGATGTTGCTGAATTTTACTTTCCATCTGGCCCAGGTCCTGGGGGCTTTCTGGTTATGCCTATTGATAAAGGCCAGGTGGTCACGTTTTGGGAGCTGTCTGTCACTCCTTCAGAAATGGGATGTGGCTGTAGTTGAGAGAAAACTACAGAAACAAAAGGCAGTGGCAGCTGGGGTGGGCAGGGAAGCAGAATTCCTCTCATTCCCAGCCCCTTCTCCTGTTCAAGCTCAGCAACACCTGGATGTTCCTTTGGTAACGGCTGCTCTGGGGATTCAGTGGAGGCTGCTGTGAAAAGCAGTGGTCTCCTTTATCAAGCAGTATCTTGAGAGTGTTTGGTGAATGTGTTGCACTGTTTCCATTGTTCTGTGAGATACTTGTGGTGATTGAGCTATTCTGCCTAGAAAGGGCTGCTCACTGGTTTTTGTCTAAGCACCTTCCTTATAAATATCTTCTCCTTTTCAGGGAAGGATGTTCATATAGTGTATGCAGTTATGGCTATGTGGTCTTATTAGTCTGCTGTCTTTCATAACTTCAAGACACATTTATCACAGCTTGCTAAATGCATTAGCTCATTTTTGGACAGTGTGAGTCCCTAGCTTGTTGTTTCTACTGAACTGAGATGAATTGTGTAGGACAGAAGGTACCTTGTGCTCTTTGTCATACAATGTGCATGTACCACTCAAACCTTACAGACCACAGATCTCTGTGTGTAGTAACTTTCAGCTCCATTTATAATGCTCCACATTGGTGAAATCTGTCCTTTTGTGGAAAAAAATCCCCCAAACATTCTTAAGCATAGATGTCCAAAGGCATTTAGCAAAATGCAGCTTTAATGACCACTAGCATATAAATTTTATTTGTGTTTTTGCATTCAAAGAATCAATGTTCAAGCAAAGGAAGCTTTGCTGGAGCAAATCAGGTCAAACCTATTTTACTGGTTTGAAGACAGTGTAAACATAATTGAAGATGATGAGCTGGCACTTAGCTTTCTGTGTCATTCCAGTGAACAGGTGGCTACTTACAACAGTGTTTGCTAAAGAGGTGCTTAGGATAATATTTACTAAGAGAGCAGCAGAGAGAGAAAGCAACAAAATGGTTTGGTTACTCTGGAATTTGTGCCTTGTCAGCATGGGAAGGCTATGGTCTGGGAGAGAGCAGAGGCTGCAGTTTGCTTTCTTTCCTTTACAAACTTTCTTCAGCTCCTCCCAAAGAACAAGTGAGATCTTTTACACTGATTGTAATGAGTAGATCCTTTGCTAATTAGCTGTAGCGGAAAGCAGATGATCATGTCTACTTGGGCTTACTGAGACCTCGCTGAGGGCTGAATGGAGCTTAATTGCAGACTATTTACATGTTACAGTGATTCCTTGGGAGTTTATTGCTAGTAATTTTCTTTATGTTGATTTCTATTAAAAAATATCAGATGTTGCAGAATAATGAAAGTAAAACTGGAATGTGTGTACGTATCTCTATGAATTGATCTATTATTCATTTTCTCTATGAAATAATCTTAGGGATCTGAGTTTTCACAAGCTTTAAGGGTTCTTAATGCTTATTAAGTGATTCAACAGATCTCATTTCTCTCTGCTTCTGAAAACTGGCTCACTTTTCAGTGGGAGAAGAGACTGATGTGTTGCAGATCTTGCATAGTACCAGATCCTGACCATTAACCCTAACTCTTACCTGGTTTTGAAAGCACATCTAAACAGTTTCTCTAGGTTGGTGTTTGTATTAGTTTTCTTCCTTAATAAAAATAAATCATAGTTTTTTATTATCTTCTTTAATTTTGTATGTTTTAAACTTACTTTTATATTTTGGTTTGATTTAAAATGTCTTTAATGTTTTAAATCATCATTATTCCACCCATTTGTAGAAACTTATGTTTCTGTACAGTGCTTGATAAATGCTGGTAAGTTTGACTTTCAGCTTGAAAAGTTTTGGAGCTTATTAAGCACCAACTGGATTCAGCAGAGCCTTTCCATTGCTTTCTCTAGGAATTGAATCAATTCCATAGTCTGTGTTTTCTCTTCCCCTGAACCGAAAGGACTTTCAAATCTTGATCATATTTAGGACAGAACTGAGAAAGAAAATCTTGACTAGGTGTTTAGTCCAAATCAGACTGGAAATGCTTAATAGGTGTCAAGATAGAAGAGCTGTGCATCAAGTGCTTGTGAAAAGCTTGATCTCAGTCCTGACCTCTTTGAAATCTGATCATCTGAGTGTTCATTTCTTTTTTACATTTGAATAGTGAATTTGTAAACAAGCTTTGCAGTAGCTGTGAAAATAGTCAAAGCATAAAGTCGTTGTAGTGATAATTGAGTAATGGTTTTGAGTAACAGATTCAGCAAGGTGGGGGAGCACAACAGTAACTGTTTTCATTGCTGCTTGTGTGAAATAGGAAGAACAATTAAAAATGCAGAGTACTGCCAACCATCCATATTTCTTTCCTGTTTTTCTGAACTCAAGCTACGGCAATCCTAGCCATTGTATTAAGTGTACTTAGAATGAAAGTATCACAGTTGCTTCTGTGTATGAGCTTCATTATTTGTAGGCTTACAACTTATTTTGGATTATTGTATTCCTTACAGTTAACTTTATTCCCTTGATAAGAAATGTGAAAAATTTAAGATATCTGCTGAATATACCAATTAAAATTTTACATATAATTAGTTGCTCATGACAAAAGCGTGACTGAATATAAAGGAAGATAATTCAATTAAAGCCTGTAGGTTAAGGCTACCAGATAGGCATGTACCCAGAGTGGACCCTTGGAAACTATTGAAAAGTTGGATAACACAAGAGAAGCTTAGGGGTGTTTTGCTCTCAGTTAGTTCATTTAATTGGCAGGTGTCAGAGGAATACTGTACAACAGACTTACAATGTGACGCCTCTGAATGAGATCTACCTTCAATCTTGGACACTAGTTAAGGTCAAATAATGGAACTGGAAAGCTTACTTTTGAGCAGAGTAAATTAGGCTTCTTAAGGCAGATCCAACCTACCTATCTTTTGTTGTAAAAAATAATATATACTTAGCTGTTACTGGCTAAATCCCACTTTCCCTGGAAAAGTAAAATGAGGAATAATAGCCTGTTCTTAAAGACAAGTTATTTGGTAGATGTAAAAAGAAAAAAGTCTGGTTTACAAAACCTGTATGTAAACTTAGTTCCACAGTTATTCTTGGCATGAGCTTGATTTCAGTTTTGTATTTATAGAAAACAAAGGAACAAAAAGCTCTGTGTGGTATGGAAATGTGCAGATTGAGGATGGCTTCATGGTGTCCAATGTACTTACAGAGAAATAGGATTGTTTTTCAGATAATGCTTAAGTAATCAAGCGTAGCATGTAATGATGTGATCAGCATTCTGCAGGTAGTTAAATACTTTTCAGTGCTCAGTAGAAAGTGAGCAGGTTTATGCATATAGGTAGCTATAAAATGAACATGGAAAACTACCAGTGTACCTATCATTAGTTTGAATAGGAACAAAGTAAAATCAGAAGTAAATTAAAAGACAGTTTATTATCTTGAATAATTAGATTGTCTTTAATTTCATTTATGTGATGAATGGTGATAATATTGATGCCTCCAGTGTTTGCTGTAGGGACAGGATGCTCCCAAAGATTTCAAGAACTGTATTTCTTTCTGTTGGAATCTGGGCAAACCTACCATTGACATTAGGAGGGCAAAACTGGTTTGGAAGCAAACTGCTTGCAAGACTAAGATAAAAATGAGACTACTAGCAAATCTGAAACATGCTGTTAGATTTTTGGACCTTTCAAAGAAGGGTATTTTGAGACAAATGTGCAATAAAGCCTGTGTTTAATCTAGGAAGAGGAGCAGTATTCTACTGGTAAAAAGCAGAAGGAAAATAAATTGCATCATCTATAACCTTTGCAGTCATAGGCTCAGTGAACAGAACATCAAAACCAAATGTAAAGAAAACAAGCCTCTGTATTCAATTTACCTAGTGATATCCGGCCTTACAAGAAGCTTTAAGTATATTCATTCTTCTAGCTACAGTGTGAAAAAAGCAGAACTGAGCTCAGGCTTCAATGGATGAATATATTCAGGGGAAAAAAAAAAATCACTTAAAGCTAGATCCAAGGTCTGTTAAAGCAACTGGAAATAGTCCCACAGACTTCAGGGGCTCTAGGTCAGGCTTTTATACATGTAAATGAAAGTTTGATTGCTTTGGGTGAGCAGTATTTCTGTTAATCATCCAGCAAAATTTATCTGATTATTTGGAACAGCAAATAACCATTTGGTTTCTGACAGAATACAATGCATGTTTAAGCATATCAAATGTGTTTGGAGTTAGTGAAGGAAGAATCTCAAGATGTTTGGGTTTGGTTTGCATACACATCCAAAACTTGCATGCTTAGCTAAAGCTCTTCAGTCTGCAGCAAGGGTTTGATGGGAAATGAGTAGTCTTGCTAGGCTCCTCCAGTGCCAGAGAGCTGAAAGTGCCAGAGCAGCCAGGCTGTTGGTAAGAGGAATGAGAAACTGGTAGGTAAGGGCAGAGGCTTTTTTGAACATGCAAATGTCTCTAAACAGTAGTTCAGCTTTCCAAAGTGTTTATGTAAAGATGATAGCTTGATGCACATCATCCTACCTTTGTGTAGGAGGGCTGGATGACGACCTTGTCTACTCCTGAGACCTTGTCCTCTGTTTCTTCTGCCTCTTGTGACCTGAGGTTCCTGTGGGGCTTTGGTGACAGCACCAATATTTTCATTCTGGAGTAACATAAAAATCTTTACCGTAGTTTTTCTCCAGTTTCCTTTCAGATCTGTGTGTGTGCCATGGGGGCATGGAAGGGGAATTACCTTCTAATCATGCTCAGATTAGGGTCTCCCCTCGTGCTGCCTTCATAGCTCAGTTTGCTCTCCCAACTGGGTGCTTGAGGATCCAAAAATCACTGATGTCTTTTCCCCTTGCTGAAGTTAGGAAGCTCCAGTTTTGTGTCCAGGTGAATCTGACTATGGTTAGGCATAGTGAAAACCAGGCAATATGAAAGACTGATACAGTGACAAAAATGTCCATGTTATGTCTGCTTGCGTTCTGTTGGGGAAAAATATCATTTCTGTTCTGCAACAAGGAAAAATATGAAATAGTGATTCCTCCAATGTTCAGATGATGCTTTAGACTGCTGCCAGTGCTATACTATGAGGCTTAAGTTGTGCTCATGCAAAATACCAGTATTATTCTGCTCATGAGATAGTATGGCTCATAGGAGATGCTACTTCACACAACTTACACTGGCAATGTATCTGAACTCCCATTTTTCACTTGGATAGAACTGACCAACATACGTTAACTCAGACTGTGGCTAAAATGGTGTTGGAGTGTGCATGCTCTTACTAAATTTGTCACTTAGAGCTGAAATGATGAGTCTGACAATTAGTGGAGTACTGATTTGTAGAAGTTTTGCACTTCTGAGTGTTCTTTTCTTAAACAGAAGTCACCCAAATGAACTGTTTAATAGCTAACGGTCAGTAGGTAAATATGGATCTAATTGATAGGACCATGGGTTAACCTGCAAAAATTAAATGAAGAATTAGTTTGAGTCTTTTTGAAAAGGACCTTAAAAAGTATTGCTCTGAAGACAGCTGTCACCTTTTGTTGGCCTGGGTGCATGTGTGTGTTTGTGTTTGTTTTTTAAGAGAAGTCATCTTTGGCAAGGCTTCCTTCTCTAGGAATCTGATTATGAATGTTGTGCTCTAGCTATCCTCTATGCCTGGTCCTGTGCCAGGATTTATCAGGAGATGGAGGGTGTGCTCAGTGGTGGTGCACTTTTTGCCACTAGCAATGGTTTTTCCTAATAGGGCAAATTTCTAAGCCTCATTACCAAGAAGGGAATAACATGAGAGGAAATTTCGGTGTGATTGGGTTTTGTTTGCTTTCCATATTTAAAAAGGGAGATAGAGACCAAGGATGGAGTTAATATAAAATCCTGCTCTCCACTTAGCCTAAAAGATGACCTGCAGTTTCTGGAATTACGGTATGTTCAAAGATATGTCACTGAAATAATGTAATGCCACAGACATTAGGCCATAGTGACCTAAAAAAGTATGTGTTTAGTAGTTTGCAGCTGGAGTGGAGGAAGGAGCAAAACCGCTTGAAGTGAGCCAGACCCACACGTTCTGAAAAGCATTATTACATTTAGAGCACTGGCTAGGGAAAATATTCATAGCTAACAGTTTGCCTTTGGTTTAGATTAAATATCATGTGATTAGTGGCTTGCAATGGTGCAAGAAGAGCTTTCACAGAGGATTGCTGCTTTAATTTTTCTTATGTAGCTATCAACTGTGATCTGAGAGGTCACAACTGTGGTCCCATCAATGGTGGTCTGGAATTTTAAGGGAATGGGGGTTTTGGTTGGGTTTGTGTTGTTTGTTGGGCTTTTTAGCAAAGAGGAAGGTCTTAAGAGAGATGGGAGTTGATATGGACCACCCAGAACAAGCAAAGAATCTTCTGAGTGTCTTGAAATATCTTCTGATGATCAGAAGGTCCAAATTAGCAATATGTTTAGGTATGTGCTCAATAGTTTACTGAATTAAGGGCTATCTTAGGAATAGCCTAACTTTCATGAGTCTAATAAGGCCTTGCTGCTTTATTGTTACTCTTGCCTGTGCACCTACTAGTCTGGAGTCCTCAGGGTGTGAAGAGCGAAGTGAAGAAGTAAATTCACTGTTCATACTGGCATAATTTACATGCTCACTGCCTTAGCAATGGGCAAAGGCACGGACTTCAGATGTCTTGATTGCTAGTCCTGTGCTCTACAGCCAGGTAACTTTCCTGAGAGGGCATGTATCTTTTTTGGGTGTCTAATTCAACAGCACTTGACATGATATATCCAAGAATTAGCACCAGAGTTTCCTTTTAGTGTTATTTCTTTGTGTTGTGCTATCTTACTCTTTCTCAGAAGTTTTAATTGTGCCCCTAAAAACAACTCCTATCCGCATGAAAAAGATTGCAGACCTAATTGGAATGTATATTAGCCACAACCAAATTTGCACTTAACTGGTTTGGGTTGGTTTTCCATATCTTAAAAGACAAGGATAGTAGTTTTTAAATTATCCTTATAAAACATCACATAGAACAGTATTAAAGGGTACTTGACAAAATAAGGAATTATTTTATCAGTGTGGCACAAGTAGTTAAATACTATAACAGTTCTTTAAAAGCCCATTGAAAGACATCAAACAGGCAAAGTCTGTAGGTAGACTGTCTGGCTTCCCACTCTTACAAGTACAGCAAGCAAAATACCATAAATATTCAATGTAAATATTCATTGAAATATGGAAACAAAAGAAAACTGTCAGTAGTGCCAACTATTTCCCTTTTAGTTTTTCTTAAATATCCAGATACAGATTTTGCTAACATGCAAGTGCACATTAGAAACTAATCTTACCAGCATGGACTGTTAGCCTGGACTATGCTGGATTTGTTATGTAGTGGATAAACCACTAGATAATGCAAGTCAAATTGGTTAGCAGCTCTCTTGGCAGAGTTCTGACCTAAGGTAATTAGAATTTTACAGATCTAATTTCATTGCTGCAATAAGCTCTACTTCTTCCCTCCCAGGGAAATGTAAAACTGTGGAAAGAATTCAGCTTTTGTGGGTTGTTTTATTTGATTTGTTTGTTTTCAAGGTTTCTATTTTGGTCCATGCCATCTTTGACTGAGAGCTTAATGACTTAACCATACTTTTTGGCTAAATGTTCATACCAAATACTTTGGTAAAGTTTAGGTTTCAATAGAGCTTTAAGTTCATAGTCCTACCAAACTTGCTTTAGGAAGCACTCTTGAAGTACTGTTACACAGTAAATGGATGCAGTGCCTGTTGATTCACCTGATGGGGTGGTCTTGTACTTTCTTGTAAGTGAAACCAACAATCCAGTGCTCTTGTCTTCCTTGATGTAAGTTACTAATCACTTAAGGACAAATTTGGAGTGTTTCAAAGCACCTACCATTGCCCTGCTCCACAAGTGAGTTCAAATTTTAGTTTGAAGCTTTTCCTGAGGAGGAATCTGCATTTTATAGAACTTACCAATTTTTTCCAGTGGCATTGGTTGAGCTAACAGGAGTTCATCTGTTCCTACCAATCTGTCCCTTTTTACTAGATAAAATCAAATTTATTAGCAGCCATCTCAAAAGTGAAGGAGCTATAGAGAATTAAGTGAAAAAAGTGGTTCTGATGTGGCTAAAAAAAATACCTAATTTGACTTTTTTTATGGAATGTTGATGCTGTGGTGCTTGGGTGTTCTTGAACAGAAAGTGTTTTGTTCCTTCTACAGTAGTCTGGTCTCCATACATTAAGCAATTCCATAGATAGTTTGCTCCAGAACATCTTTGGTTAATAAGAAACTGAGATAAGCCTTGTGCTAATTGACAAGTCATTAGCAGGACTCTAGTTCATCAGATAAGGAAATTAATGGTTTAGCATTTCCTCCAAAGTGGCAGTGTTGGGCTGACTCACACAAGATGTAGGATGAGGAATTCTTTCATGACACAGTTTGAAATCAGCACAGATTTACATCCAAGTGTGGGGATTTTCTGCAATACATAACTGTCTTTTCAATAATTTTTATTGCTCTTGAAATCCTCAACTGGAAGTTGGGTGCTTGTGTAATGAAGAATTGGTATTTTGTTCACTCAGGGTTTGTATAGCAGGAGCTGTCATTTATTCTGTCCTTTCTCCCTAGCATAGGCTAATCAGTGAGCTTTACCTTTGGAAGGGTATTCACTACTTTACTGTGTAGGTGCTAGAAATGTTGATTATGATTTGAACATAAGGGAGTCAAGTTATTCCATAACTAGATTACAAAGTAGGAAAAATCCTTTCAGAATTTATTCCAGGCTTCTTAGGAATTACTTTAAATTTGAAATCAATATTTTTTTTTGGCTGATTGGAATCCCATTTGTCCCTTAGTACCTGATATGGTAAAATAGTTCAAGAGCTAGTAAAGGCAGTAACATAGCACGAGTTACACATTCAGAGACTTTAATATTAGTTCTGAGAACTTCACCCTAATTCAAAGACAGGCAGGCTGAAGTGTTGAATCTGAGACAGTGTTTGTCTTTGTTTCAAAGCATGTATTAATTGAGCTGAACAGCTATGAAATGACAGTTTTGATGGAGAGTTTGTCTTGCAGTAGTATTTATAGGAAAGGTCACTTTTAATGAAGTGATGAAATAAGTCAGGAGTGATACCTTGAGTAATTTGGGTCAGTTTGTTGGTGTTGATTTTGTGTAGCCAGAATGCCATTGCACACACTTAGGCTTTCTACTCCTGAGAGGGACCCCAACAAGTGCTGACCTCCATTGATGTAAGTTGAGGTGGAAGTGCAGCCTTTATTCTCCACTTTTGGAGTGAGCAATGAGCATCAAGATATTAGATTGTTATAAGTCTTTTTGATTCACTCTCTATGTTGCTACAACCACAGCTGGAATGTTAAAACACTGTTGGTGACTTGAATAGAACCACAGTCTCTCCAAGGACCATCCAGAACCAGTGTCTGTAGCATGTCCCTGTCAACTAAGGAGGTGAATGTTCTTTACTGTTCTTTCCCCATCCAGTCCTTCCATCTTCTGAGAAATGTTCCTTAATGTTTCCTACAGGCTTTGACGAATTAGCTTTTTATATAGAATAAAGAATTAGTTGTAGAATTTCTTACTGGTTCTTAGTCTACTTGATTTTTGGAAAGGCTGCACAACTGGTACACAAATTCCTTACTTACAGTGAAGCAAAGATAAGAGAGGAGATAATATCCTAGCTGAACTGAGAGATGAATTCTGATGGTATTGCTGTTGAAAAGCTGGCAGATTTTTAACCCATTTCTCTCCATCCATAAGGGTAAGAGCCTGTTTGATCCAGCAGTTTTGTCAGTAGGAGTGTGATGCATGTTACTGAAGGTTTAGCTTGTACCTCAATATTTCAAATTAAAACACTCATTGGGGAATTCTACAAAGCTCTGCACAAACATGGTTTTGTTCAAATACTGAGCAAATTTTGCCTGCAAGTATTATGACTGCCTACCATGCTATGAGGAGATCCACTGGACATAAAATAATGTACCATGGTTAATTACTGCAGCAGCTTTAAATATTTCTCTGAGTAAAAAATTCCGTGTTATGTGGTGTATGAAGGGTGAGGACTAAACAAATGAAAATTCTCATTTGCAATGAGAAAGTCAATACCAACTGCACAAGCTGCTTCTCTACCAGTGTAATGTATAGCCTGTGTCCAGAGGGTAGATGAGGATCATGCTCATATTGGCATACAATTTAAGGAGTTAACTGCAGTGCTTAAGTGAGCTGATAGCATCTCCAACTGCAGTCTTGAAAGTGTCAGAGGAAGAATAACATTAATATGACTGATTTAAAGAGATGGGAACACATCCTCTACTGATACAAGCCAACGTCACTGGTGCTGCCAGAGTTCAACTTGCTGTGCAAGGCAATGTCAGAAGCTACTAGGAAAAGCTGTTTAAAGCCTATCCTAGCTGGAGCTTACCAATACATGTCTAGAAGTGTTGAAGATCCCTCATAATTTGGTACTGAAGGTACAGCTGTCACATAAATAATGACTTAATTTTATAAATAGTGTAGGCCTGAGAGAATCCTTTTAAATTACTTGGAATATCCTAGAGAAACAGACAACTGAAAGGTGGCAGAGTCTGGTCTATACTTACTAACTTCCAAATGCAGTTCAAAAGGTAATATTCAGTTTTGATATCACTAGCTCTGAAGGGTGTTGTGTGGAATGTAATAGATTAGTTTCATTCATCTTAAATGATCCATATGAAGTCATTTGTGCTATGTTGAGGGCACTAAGCTTCCTAGCGCAGCGGGTGGAAGAGAAGACAGAAAGGAGCACAGGAAGGAGTGAGATGTTGGTGTTACTAAATATGTCTCAGGATCTGTCAGGTCCAGACAGGTCACTGGGAAATCTGGAGACAATGCTTTTTAGCTAGTGATTAGAGCTAAGTCAACTGACAGACAGAAGTGTAAACATGGGCTCTTAACTCTTCATGGAGTTGAAATGTGTTGACTGTACTCACTCACAGTTTCACTGGAGAGAAAATAGTAAGTAAAAATAACAAAGGGCTGCCCTATTTAAATTAGTAATTTTTAGCAGTCACTCTTGGGCAATCCCAGCTGAAGGTCCTTGTGACAAATCTGGATGTTATTGCTGTCCTGTTAGATGAGTACTTAGTGATCTGTAGTAAATTGCTGCTTTGTCTTGCTCTCCCTGGAAATAAGGAAGGTGTTATGTGAGGAGCAGCTCTTTCCACAGGCTCCTGCTGGGGCAGCACAGTTCTACCACCACTTACACAAGGCTGAGCCAAAACTGCTTGGTCTTCCCTTAGGGCAGAAGAGCTATAGCTTTGAACCTTTATAATCTTCATTAAGGTAACTCTTCCTGTTTTAATCAAGTGCCTTAAGAGTTTTGTTCAGTTTGTGAATATGAAAAACTAGGAAAGCTCTCTGAAGTGCACTTCTTTCTAATTAACAATAATCTCCTTCATACTTCGTTGCCTTTGCAAACAGCCAGTTCCTGAAATTTCATGTTTATTGCTGAATGCTTTAGGCAGTCATTCAGAGTAGCTTCTGCTGTTTTCTTTCCACATCCTAGATCAATTGCTGGAGATGATTCAGAGGAACATTGTTGTCACCATTTAATCCACAGTATATACTTGCAGGAATGTAGCAGAAAAGTGCACAAGCCAACTTCAAAAGACTGTCACTCGAAGGAAAAATCGACAGTCTTTATAGCAGTTAGTGACAATAGAGGCACAGGCACCTGTGGTGAGGAGCTTTGGCTCAAAGAAGGTGATCTCCAAAACCTTTAAGCACTGTGGATTCCTAGTCTTAGATTTGAAGAACTGACAGAAATGACCTGTTCACCTCTGAACTGGTGACCTACAGGTGGGAAGAAGTATTGTTAGAGGCATGTAAGGAGAATGTAAGGCTGTGTTATTTTGATGTTTAAGCTATCCATTTCATCTTGGTGCAAAGAATAACAAAGAGGTGATCTGGCTGATGAAAGGTAAAACTGCACTTGAGTTAATTCAGCTAGAAAGCTAACTTCTGCAAATATTTTTACAGTCTATGTGGTGGAGATGTGTTAATTCATTTCTACTTAAAACCAAAGTCAGGGATTTTAAGACTCTCACTGCCCTTAACTATATACACATTTGTAGTCTCTAAACCTTTTTAACTTTAAGTAACATAATTTTGGTTTTGAAATTAATGATGCAGAGCTTTTTGACATTGATTTCAATGGCAGGACTTCCAAGACTTAATATTGTTCAAGCAGCTTGGTTTTTGTGATTTCCCAACTCCTTCACCAGAGGAAAAGCAAACACTTGCGTTCTTAAGGCACAGGGCAAGGTGGTGCCAAGGAAAACCATGTGGTAAAACAGTTCATATGGGAGCTGTGTTCATTAGGGGACTAATGACATCCAAAAGGCAGTGAAGTCATAATCCACCTTCTGATAAGAGCTAGGAGCAGTCAGCTGCTTCGTTACAATATGTTCATACTGGATGTGACTGTTATATATATATTCCAGGAGGCATGAAAGGAGAAGTACAGCAGCACTGTGTTGCCAAAGGCGAAGGTAAGAACCATCACTGGTTTCTTCACATGCTTGAGATTGGTAGAAATCTCCTAAGTGGTCACAACTGCAAGATTTAAATTGAGTAGGAGGAGGGAAGAGGAGATATATGATGCGAAAAGTGTCCTTATACCCAGGGAGGCAAATGTGATGAACATTCTGAATCAAGCCATGCACATTGCTTGATGCAGTTCTAGTAGATGCTGGCATAAGGCTGATCAATATCTGTGTAAGAACTGCATAAAACAGAGCAGTTACTTGAAGGAGATTTGAAATGTTTAACCATTGATTCAGCCATAATCTTACTTCTACAACATTTCTCAGAACTAGGAAGTAAAATGTTCCAAGCATGACAGAAGGACATTCCTCTAATAATAATTTAAAGAAATCTTGCTTAGAATATGCTTTCAGCATCCAGTAATCTTTTAGAATTGTTAATCCACAGCATCTTGCACAAAATATTCAGTATTTTCAGTAGGAAGGACACCTTGTATGTTCTGTAGGTGGCAACTCACTGGAAAGGATAAAAGGCCCACAAATGGATATGTGCATTAGTGAGTAAAAATCAATCTTATTTAAGCATTAGCTACCAGTTGCTGCTTAGAAATCAAGTCCCAAACTGAATTAAAATGGTAAAAGCTTACAGCACCTGTCTTCCCAAAGACTTACCAAGTTTTATAGGGTACACAAAGTCACATGAAACTGGAGTAGCTTGTTTCAAAGTCATTTTAATAATGACTGATCCATTTGAATTTAAGCAGATGAAGGATAAGCTGAAGCAGGGATAAACTGAAAAGGCCATGTGCTGAGTCCCTACATTATCTATGTGACTAGAAACTACTGCACTTTATCATCTGCTGTCCCTCTTTGCTATCTCCCTGTTTAATTTTCCTAAATGGCTGCTGCACTGCTGTTGAGATAAGGTGTTTAATAAGGGAAAGGATTTAGATGTTCTTACAAGACCAGTCTAGGCTCCTTTTTTTAAAATGTCATCTTGATCTGTGTTTTTTTCTTCTCTAAGTAATAGGCATAGGGATTATGAAATGAATCTGGAAGCTAGATTCCACTAACAAAATCCTTGTATCCACTGGTAACATAAATGACAACTGGTTCATAGTACAATAATCCCAGATAGTAACCACTATGAGGAGACACAAACTGAACCTCATCTTAGGTGGATTACTTTGGAAATAAAAATTTCAGAAGCCAAAGGGCTACATATATTTATATCTGAAATAAAGTTGTCTGATTTAACTTGTTTTCATTTGCTTTTTTAGAAATAATGTAAACTTTCTGTACTACAAAAAATCAGGCATAGTAGATGTATACCTGCTGCTCCCATGACTTAAAACTCATCCTGTAGCCATCCCACTGGCTTATTCAACCAAGTATTGCTGTTCAGTTTCTACCTCAGGAAAGTGTTTTAAGGAAATTCACCTAGATATAAGCCATATTCTAGCATCTTTACAAATGTTGAGTAGCATCTTCCTCCAGATGTCTTCTGCACTGGGTTAGGGGATGAATACCCCTGCAGGGAGGTTGTCTGCAATGCACACAAGGAAGTGTTGACGCTCATGATAGTGTGGATCAGAAATGCATTTCTGAAGTGAGCCTCCCCATTGCCCCTGTTTACTGTGCTTTCATTCAATTCACAGGCCAGTCCTGGAGCTCACAAACATGGAAAATGTGCTTCAGAAAGCTCACTTTAAGTAATCCAGCTATTACTGAGTGTTCAGGCCTGGGGACCAGACCAGAGCTTGCCTGAACTAACACCCTTAGACTGAGCATAGTGTAGGCATAGAGTCCTCTGCACCAGCTGCTTCAGCAAGATCTGTTCCTATTGTACAGCAAAACTTGCAAATGTAGCTATATCTCAAGGGTTACAGGAAATACAAAGGCATTACAGCAAAGTGTTCACACTCAAAATAGCTCAACTAACTATCTATAGCCCCTATGGTTGCATATCATGTCAGTCTTCAGTGACTCAGTCCCACTGAGTTGGGGTCTGCAAGATTTCTTGCCCCATTCAGTGTGTTGCACTGACCTTTTCACAGGGAATGAGATGGTAATTCCTTAGCTCATCATCCATTGCAGGATACTTCTTTTAAATTCACATAACTTTGTCGCTCTAGCATATGGTTTCCTGTAACTGCTTGCTTTACTAATGGTGAGGAACATTCTGGCATTTCCCGGCTAAGGCTGTGGGATGTGCCAAAGGACCTGGGCCAACTCGGAGCCATAAGAAAGCAGGGTAAGCTATGGCCAATTTCTGTGTGGATTCTCGCATCTGCACTGTGCTAAGGCTGTGAATAAGGGAGGCCAGAGCGAGCTTCCCAGTGCTGCACTGTGTAGGGGTAAGAGGCTGCAGAAGTAGTGTAGCTGCATTTGGAGGGTGCTGAGCCTGAGCTAGAGTGTCTCTGCGTGGTGCTGTGTTTCACCTGAGTTAATTCTCCCTCTGCTGTAACCCACTGGGTACAAGCCTACAACTGTAAGACTGGGTGGGTGGCATCTAGTGGCAGGAGGACTGGAGGTGTAGATGATCTTTAAGGTCCCTTCCAACCCAGGCCATTCTATGAATCTGTGACTGCATTGAAAGCTTGCTCAGATGACCAGAAACACTGGGTAAATGGTCCTCTGTATGTAGGCTGAGAGCATTTAAATGGTCCTATACATTTGAAACTCCAGAGGTTGAATCTTGTATTAGATATTCTAACCTTTTTAGTTTAAAGTATAAGCTGGAAGGACCCTAAGAGAATTGCTCCTTGCATTCATGTGACAGATGGTACTGGATGGGGAAGGGTCTGATTTTTGAATGAAGTCTGGAGGGCTGAGATGATTAATGTTGCTAGGTAGAGAATTATTTTCCCAGGCACTGGAATGAGCTCAGATAACATAAAACAACAGCAACACAGTGGTTACTTGATTTTCCTGAATGCCAGGACAAGGGTGGAAAGTTTACCCTCCAAAAGTAGGGCTTTTTCATACCTGGCTTTCTCAGAAATTTAATTTAAAAGTCTAATCTCCTGTCTTGCTACAGAAGCAGCTCTTTTAGTGCATGAAAGACACATAAGCTTGCAGTAGCAAGTTCTGGAAATTCTCTGGTACCTTTCTGTAGCTAGAGGGAGGAAACTAATGGATGCAGCTGCTAATTCTCTAATATTATAATAGGAACTTTTATTTATACTCAGCTTTTATGGGCCTCCTGTTTGTGGATAATACTTGGTAGGAAAATTATCCAAGCTGTTAAAGAGATGTGGACAGGGAGCTAATTCCAGAGACCTCAGTTTCTACCTGGAGGGAGAAAATGAAGGGAAAAAAGTCCAAAATGAAAAACTTAGAGGTTGGCTGTTAGAAGCAGGACTGCCAATGAGGCTTTCAGGCAATTTCAGGAGAGTTATATTGCAAAGCAAAACTTCTGTTGCCATCTCCTAAGTCAAGGTCCTTTGCATCATGCATGATCAATGCCTAAGAAAAGCCATGCAGAGTACCTCCTCTGCTCCAGATTGAGCACAGTTTCTGTCCTTCCTTTAAAATTATAGTGTTAGTCCCTTTTCTGTTACATTACCCTGCCTTTTTAATCCTATAGGCTAAACCTCCCTAATTTGATGAGAGTCATTGTCAAGGTGTGTTCTGCATTTAGTATAGGGAGACTCCAGTTTGTTTCCCCTGCAGAAGCTGACACAAAATGCATTCCATTATCAGGAATTGTACGTGCCTTTCCAAACAAGTAAATGGTTGAGGAGTGGGAGGAAATGAAATGTCATTTCCAGATCTTGAATGGGAAACTGAGGAGTAGAAATGGAAGTGACTTATCTAAGATCTCGCAGTACCGAACTAATTTTAGCTTAGCTCTTCTGAGATCTGTTTTCAGGTATGTTTTAATGTATTTACATCAGTGCTGCTCAGAAACATCTGAGCTAACTCAGAAGTGAAGGAAGTCGAGTTGTGTAATTGCAGTTCTTGACTGTGCCAGTTAGCCACATCCTCAGCAGGGCTGTACCACACTGCAGTCTGAAGTAGTCTATCTGCACAGCCCTGCACTGGGCTAAGGAAACACACCACTGGTGCCTTAACCACAAGGCTAGCCTTTTCTTCCAAATTCTGCTGCTTTTAACTCCCACATCCCACAGCTGCTGTTTGCCTTTAACATCTACATCACTTGAAAAGACTGTTTATGCCCAAAGGAGAAGGGACAGTATTAGCTAACCAAGTGAACTTTTTTCCCTAGACAGAAAAGTGGTTCTAAAGTTAACAGGTGCCTAACATTATACACAGAGCAAATGGCTCATGAAGATTGCCTTTTACTACTGTGTAACTGCTGCAAGAACACAAACTGGGGTGCTAAACTTAGGGTGGGTCTGTGTCCCTCTTCTGAAGTCTCTGCTATGATCTCTTTGCTGAAGCTTGTCACTTAATACATGTAGTTTTGTGGGTTATGAAGAGGATTATCAATACCCTACTTAGTTAAATGAAAGAAAAATAAAATAAAAATCAATAAGCCCAGATTCAAACACCTTAACTGTAACTAGTTCTAGGTGTTGTAACAACTCTCTCTTCACAAAATCAAAGTACTGTTAGTATCTTCTGCATCTGCTTTTGTAGCCTACCTCCTGGCAAGCAAGAGGCTTGCAGCCTGAGTAACATCCCAGGTAGAGCTGAGAAGAGAGACATGGGCACAAAGAGGTAAAAGGGTCCCAGAGCAGATGGAGGAAAGAGCTGGGAATGCAGTCCAGGTCCTTTCCCTGGCACTGGAGTGTGCTGGCTCTTGCACTTCCATGCTGATTTCTGCTCTGCAATGAAAAAGCATTTAATGGTACCTCTGCACCTGAGGAATACTGGGTTTATGGCATAGTTCCGGCTATGCTGGTGGAAATAATTAAGGAACATTTGAATCTTAGAGTGAAGGCCTCTAGTTAAGGTTGATTGTGATTAATAAAGTAGAATGCTAGGAAGCAGATTTTTCTAAAGTTTATAATAATCAGAACTCAGTGTTTTGAATAATAGATATTAAAAGGCAGCTCAGCTAAATGTTGTTTATACTAGAAGAGCAGATGTAAATAAATGGGGTTTTTTAAAGCTGTAGTCTATTATTCACCAAAATGTTCTAATGAAAGGTGTTCAGGAAAGATGGATTTAGTTATGGACTAGAATTGCTATTTACTGTTAGTTTGTGTGAAGTTATCACAGGCAATCAGCAGTTTTCTTAGCTTTAAGGTGAGGGGTTTGAGGCAAGTGTTAGAAGATAACTCTGGAGACAAGCCCTGACATAGATCTCATTTATACTTGCCTTGGAGCTAGAAGATGCACGTGCTCTAAGTAAACAAATGAAAGCAGAAGAGTGGAAGGTAAAACATGAGGCCGTTAGGGAAAATTAAAGAGGTACAGAAGATCACCTAGCCAAATCTTGTGGTTCTAGCAGAACACCGCAAATACAATGCTTTCAGCAATTTGAAGCTTTGTGCATTGTAATTCTGTATCCTATGTTGTGTATTCACTTCTCTGATTGAGATCCCTTGGGGTTGTTACACCTTGATCTATTTTACTGCTTTACCTTCAATATATTATGTAGGGAGTTTTGGGTCTTTTTGGCTTTTATCCTCCTGTGATAGTAGAGATAAGGCTGGCAGAATACATAAAAGGCAGTGTGCTCACAATCTGTATGGAAATTCCAATTACCTTCTGCTTTTGCTGCAAACTAGCGATGGAATGGTTCAAAAGCCAGCACACAGGTCTGAAGGTCTTTAAAGCAGCTTTCCCCTCTGTTGAATTAATAGAGAGAAAAAGTAAGTATGTTTTCTATTTTTCCCATTGTTGCTAATTCTAGGACAATGTACATGAATAAATAGAATAATTTTCAGTGAAAGGATAGAAAAGTGTCTAACACTAGAAGATTATATGTCTCAAATTTGGTTTGAAAGTTTGTATCCACAGTTTGTAACCAATCTAGTAGGAGATTTGTGCTAGACTCTGAGGATCTGTGCTGTATTCATGCTAGCGGAATTGATGAAACTTGGACAATGTATACTGGCAGTGGCTCAGCTTTTCTTTTGAAGTTTTAAGTGTTCCCCTGTAATTCCCAAGAAAAGTAAAGCTTTGGAATGCTGCTGAGTTATATTCTTGCATAACATCTTTAGAAAGTGCATCTCAAAAGAAAGAAGCTAATATTTGTAATGAGATAGCATCAGAGCTTTCAAAATCAATGCTGCAGTTTGTTTGTATTAGTGAATTCAAATGCAGAAGAGTTAGCCACTGTGACATTTTTCTAATGCAGTAATTAGCATAAGAACTAAGTAGGAAAGAGAAAAAGGACATGAGCAGTGTTGTTTACTTGGTTAACCAAAAGTTGAAGATCACACCAAAAGGTGCAGTTAATACCAGTGTCATTAAAACTGCTGGGGTTTGACAATAACCATAATAATGCCTATGGTTCTGTTGAGTCTTCTCATAAAAGTACATAAAGTCCTTAAACCTGGCAACTTAAAAGTATGATTTAACTGCCAAGTTATTGACCATACTAACAGAGCAGAGAGTATCAAGGTGAGGTTTTTCTAATGACCTGAGGAAATCTTAGATGTGTTCACTCTTTTGTTTCATTGATTAAGTTACAGGCTGTTTCATATCTTTGTATCTGCTCAGAGGCTGTTCTTGAAAAGCACGTTGTTATTCTTTGTCTAAACTCCTTACCTATAAAGTTAGAATAAGTTCAAGGCAGGCTTCTGAGCACAAATTAAGGTTGGTAAACCACTAGTTCCAAGTATTATCAATATTTTCAGAAAGCTGTTCCCAGGGAAGATTTGGCTGCCAAATGCTGCTTATTTCAAGAGCTTTATTTGATCTTACCTTTTACTTAGCAGTTGTTAGCATGTGAGTTTTCAGAGTTCAGCAGTAAGTCAGACAGGGGTAACTGTTCTTCAACTGCTGCTGCTATCTTACCTGGGATTTCCCTTTATGAAATGCTCTTAAATCAGTGTCTGAAGAATCAGACTAGTGCCTTAGATCTGTCAAGTTTCGTCTTCCAATGTGCTTTGTGCCAGATTAGGATTTGAGATGAGTACTTAGAGTATTAGAAGTTAATATATGATACAATTGAAAGCTCTGTTGGGTAATTGAGTTTGTTACCCTGACAGGTACAGTAGGGCACAAATGAGAAGGTCTAATATGGGAAGATTTACTCCATGATGTCATGTGCTGCATCCCTCCCAGAAGAATTCATGTTAATTGTCTGACAGCCTTGCCAAAATCATGAGCAGTGTGCAGTAATGAAACCCTAATAGCAGGGAGCTGGTTTTAAAGGAACATAGCCCGTGGCTTTACAATTTTTCAAGGCTGTGTTTCTCCTGCCAGGGCTGTCTCTGAACTCTTGCCTGACCCACAGAAGTGACAGAAGGGATGCACCAGCAGCTCTGCAGAGTGGCAAAAGAGGGGCAGCCTATGCATCTCTCCCAGTTTCTCTCAACTGCTTGGCTGAGCCAGAGCCATATGTCTCCCTCTATCTTGAGCTGAGCTGTGTCAGACTTCTGATTATCCTTTACCTTCAGCACTCTGTTTTCCCAGACTCCAGCCCTGGGAAGACCATTCTCTGATGCATGTTGATTCATTTACTTACAAACAGGTCTTTTCCATGTGGCTTTGACCTCTCCAGTTGGCTTCAAAACTGTGCTGTGTCTGGAGTTATCAACTGCCTGCGTGGCAGATATGCTCACTCCCTCTGTCTCTTAGGGTGGGGAACACACCTCAGCAAGTTTTTTCTTTCTTGTGATTGACTTGTGGATCATAGGGAAATTTTAATTTGGCTTCTTACTAGTCAGTTTATTCAGCTTCACAGTTGATAGCAGTTGCAAAGACTATTTTGGGGTTGCCTGACTTCCTATTGCATGCTCCAGAACACAGTAATAAAACACTTCATCTGGTGGTGTCTTCAGGCTGTGGAGATATATACTCCAGGCAGATCTACTCAGAGGTCAGGGTATCAGTTCATAGATCAATTCCTTTCCTGCATGTGAGATTTGATTTCTCACCACCTGTTTATCTATTCCATGATAGGCACTGGTGAAGCTGCACCTCAAATACTGTGTTCACTTTGGGGTTCCCCACTACAAGAAGGACATGGAGCTACTGGAGATTGTTCAAAGAAGGGCAATAAAGATGATGAAGAGCCTAGAGCACAAGTGTTATGAGGAGCAGCTGAGGGAACTGGGGTTGGTTAGTCTGAAGAGGAGGAGGCTCAGGGGAGACCTCCTTTTTCTCTACAACCATCTGAAAGGAAGTTGGAGTGAGGTGGGGGTTGGTCTTTTCTCCCAAGGAACAAGTGATAGGACAAGGAGAAATGGCTTCAAGTTGCACCAGGGGAGGTTTAGGTTAGATATTGGGAAGATTTTCTTCCCTGAGAGGGTTATCAGGCACTGGCACAGGCTGCCCAAGGAGGGGGTGGAATCACCATCCTTGGGGGGGATTCAGAAAAAGATGTAGAAGTGGTGCCTAGTGACAGCTCCTTCAGATTTTTTTTGCTGCTACTTCTTTCTGCCTATAATAAATACTAGTGTAAAACTTTCATGTTGCACATGTGTCTTAGCTCTGTGTGCTGTCATATTTCACATTTTTATTTGTCATATTGGTAAATGCTCAAGTAAAACAAGATTGGAGCAGGGAGTGCAGCAATCCTTTTTAAAAAGATATCCCAAAATGAAAATAGTAAAGCAGCCACTTCACTGTCAGAGGCTTAGCTGTATAAACAGAAGTTAATATTAGATCATCTCTAAATTCTGTGGGGGAAGAGAATGAAGAGATCATGCTGATTATTTTCTCTTTTCCACAGCACCAATGTAATAATTAAGAGCAGTAGCCTGAAAGATTAAACACATGCACATGAATAAAGGGATTGATTTTCAGGGAAGTGAGTGACAAAAGGCAGAATAGCAATGAAGAATGAAGTCTATTCAGCAATGGAACTTGGCTCCTAGCAACTGGATAGGGGGAGTAGAAAGGTGGCTAATAGAATTAAACTCCTCTTTACATTGTTTTATGTAAATACATAAAAGAATGCATATCAAAGTAGATGTGGAAAGCATGGAACTATATTTCCTGTGACAGCTCAAAACAAATGTGGAAGCTGGACATGGAAGGGGGCAGGATCAGCTCCCTGTGCTCCAATAATTGTCACTGTGTACTGCCAATGCCACTTTCCTGCTGTGTTGTGTTTTGGTGTGTTCATGTCCACAGCCTAGCTCTGGGGCTGCATTCAGTTCTACTATTTGTGCTGGAAGTGATCAGAATATGCTTTGAGGTAAAAGGTCTGTCTGCTTACTGAGGCATTGGGTACCTGCTGTCTGGCAGACTAGCAGTAATATAGCTGACTTTGTTGTTGTTACCATCAGAGAAAGACCACTGCATCTAGTTCATGGTACCTACTAAAAGAGGAGATGGCTGAATTGGTGTTTTTCTAATCAGTACTTTTGTCTCTTTAGTGTGAAGGATATCTTCTGCTTCCATAGCTGCACTTTAGTATCTTTGTAACAGAGTAATTAGTGGTATTTTGGTAAATGGGAGGTGGGATGTATATACTTTCTAAACAGTCTGTGATTGTCTTTATCTGATTTCTGTGGGTTTCCTTACAAACCAGAACAAGGTCTGGGAAAATGAGAGGTAATTTCTTGGAGAACACAACAGCAGTAAAAAATCTTAGCTTTTCATCAGACCTTACAGCACAATATGCAGCTAGGTCTGTCCACCTTGAACCATTAGATGATAGCTTATGCAGGAAGCCAGTTCTGTGTGGTGATGTCCTAAGAGCACCCTGTCTGTACTAACAATGAAATTTAGAGCCCACCTCACTTTTAAGGCCTTCAGAAGAAACAAATGTGAGCAAGCTCAAAACCTTTGTTTTTCTGGATGCTTCCCACCTAGTTGACCTGTTTTCAACCATAACCTGTTGCTATGCAGAGTGGTTCCACAACTGTTTCTGGGATCATGTGAAGAGGTTGCTCTTGCTTAATATCTCATGTTACTGAATGGCCTTGCCACATGAGTTCAGGCACTAGCCTCAATCTCTTCAGTGTGGGCTGCAGTACATCAGTTTTCCTTAATAAGCCAAATATCACCATCTAGAATTGAAGGAGTGTTTCTAATCTCCCCACTAAGAGCTGGTATAATAAGAGGGAACAGAAATGACCTCTGGAGTTCTGTGCAGCCTGAAGAGCTTCCACGAGGCTTTCATTTGTCATGAGTTCCACTCAAATGACTATAAATAATTGCCTAGGTTGGCCTGACCTCGGGTTGTCTGAGAAGATGATCTGATAATGGCACGAGTGACTCTGGTACTGTTCTGAAGCCGAGATCCCATTTAGGATTATACTTATTTGAACTCCCTGTAATTTAAGAAGAAAGCTTTCTGCATGTGCCAGTACTGGAAACACATTCTGAACACAAAGGTCACTGATGTGGCAGTTGAAATCATCATGAAATAAGTCTCTGGGGACTTGAGTTTAAGAAAAGCTGAAAGCTTACCTCCTGTTTGACAATGCAGTTTTCTTGCCCTGGTCAGAGTTGCAAGTTTCACGTTAACTCCTCAGTTCTGCAGAGCCTATATCAGGCAGATACCTCTTGCAGGGACCTTCAATGTGAAGCTTTGGACATTTTGAGGTACACATCAGCCTGAGAGCAGCCTCCAAAAAGGCAGTTGGGTACCACCTCTTTGCCTTGGGGCATCCTTACCTACTTTCCCTTTCAGTGGCAAGTGGTAAGCATTAGTTTCCAAGAATTACTACCCCATTTCATGAAATGTGGTCCAAGAAAGAAACTTACTAACAAAAGCAGGTTTTATTTGTTTTATATTGCTTAGTCACTGTTTTTACTTTTTTCTGACAAATTATAAAGAATAAAGCTGACAGACTCAATGATCTTAAAGATCTTATCCAATCTAAATGCTTCTATGACTTTTTCCTTCAACTATTGTTTTTCAGAATGCATAGTACTAAGCGTAGTTGCATTACTTGCTGTTAGTCCACCCCAACCTGCTCAGAACTCACAGCATTTTGTCAGACATGCTCTTGATATGTAATAAAGCAAAACAAATGAATTCTTTTGGGTTTGGCCTGTTACAATGTCCCTAATCCAAAGCAGAAAAATATGAAGCTTAGTTTTTAACAAAGTTGTCCAGCCTTGCCAGTTAAGGTATATCCTAAACAGGCATCTTCAAGGCAGATGGAAAATAGCATTAAAGCACCAGATTTGGTAGCAGTTTTTCAGCTCAGCCTTGTCTGTGACTTGGTGTGCTATTGCTGCACATTTTTCAGGTTTTACAGCAAAATTAATGAATATTAGATTGCTGTAGAAGGTAAGGTCTTGGGCAATGTGATCATTGTACTTCTGGGAGGGGCACAAACAGCTTCAAAATGGCAAACAGACAGGAGCTGGTGCTGCCACTAAAGGTGTTTGCTGTTGCTGATGGCTGTATATACAGAAGAAAGTCTGGCAACTCCCTGGCTTGCAATAAAGAACTCCCTAAAGGTAGATGGTCTCTACAGATTGACTGTGGCCTTATTAGGCCAGGCTGTTACTAAATTGTTTTGTTCCTGGTACCATCTGAAAAATCTTTAAACCTCATACAAGACTTGGAGAAAGCTCCAGAGAGATCTACATTTTGTTTGCATTTTTCATGTCTTCTCAAATGGTTGTAAAAATAATATTATTATTTTGAGGAATCTCCTAAGAAGCTCATGAAAACTTTAATTCTTCGACACCAATGCCTTTGCTGAAAGACTTTATCCTTCCTTTCCTTAGCCAAGAGCAATCCATTCAGGGACATAACTACATATTTGGGGAAGCCTTGGGACTGATTTCATGCTGGCTGTAGTAATAATATGAATCGTAAATAAATCCATTTCCTCTGTCCTAAACAGAACCACTCGGGAGGGTACAGATATAATGATGAAGACTGTGTGGGGACAGCAGAGGTTTTATAGGTATGAGAAGTGCCAGATGGGAAAGGGCATTCCACAGTCCAGATTTCAGCTCTTCCTACCCTGTTGCTAGCAAGAATTTGTAAGCTATTAGGTGAGTTTGTCAAAATAGCTGTAGGAGTTAGCCACATCTTCTGCTGAAGTGTACTGGGCAAGAAGGTTAAATACCATCTATGTAAAAAAACAAAGGTTTCAACATTTTCAATCCTTAGTGAAGCATACTATAGTACAGTTGTGTGAGGAGAAAGAAAAGACAGGTGAGATCTACTGTATGGGTAGGCAAGCTTCCAAGAGCATTAAGATTTTATTTTAAGGGCTGAATAAAAGCCTCAAAATTGCTCTAGACTTGGCAGGTAAGGATTGTTATGCTTCATCTTGCCTCTTGGCCAGAAAGCTCAGTAAGTGGGAGCTTGCCAGATACAGCAGTCTTCCCCACTACCTGAATTTAATTTAAACCATTCTCTGCAGCCCTGATTTTAATCCTTTCATTTTGGTTTTGAGTTACTGCATCTATGGCACAATGGAAATATTTTTTCAAACTTAAATTAGAAACATACTTTAGGAGACAAAAAAAGTGCCTGTCTTTAGTGCAGAATGAAACATCTTTAACTGTTACATGAAGTATAGCCATTGGAACACTTTACTTGAGAAGACTGATTATCAGCAATGTGGCTTTTCCATGATGTGCTCTTTGTTTTCCCCCTTCCAGTCTGTACACATTGCACAATTTCAGTTGGCCAAAGCTTTTATAAAAGTTCACAACAAATGCGTGTTTAAAATAACTAGAGGCAGAAGTGTGATGTGTCAAAGGTAAAAATAAATCAGTGTGTTCATCTGACTATTTTTATGCTCTGTATCTGAGATGATGGTGGGTATTAAAATTTCTACAGAGATCTTTTTATTAGCCATAAATGATGGCAACAGTGTTGTCACCTCCAAGAGCATGTGTTTCCAGGATGTGCCATCAACTTTTGCTCTAAATACAGCACAGAACAGGAAGTGTAAATGCTGCAAACATCTGAAACCAAGTAAAAGCTGTGGAAAGAGTTGTGGTGAGGTGCACCTTGATGTTGAATTTTGCTGCCCAGGGTGGCCTTGTTTCTTCTACAAGGAAAAGTAATAGGCCTAGATAATAGAGAAGAAAGATATGTTTTTTCTTAGGTTCTTAGGGTGTTTTTGTAAACTAGAAAGGCTACAAAATTCAGATCTTCATGGGACTACTACAGCCTGTGGGTGACAATCATAGTGTAAACCAGTATTCAAGCAGTTACCAGCGATTCACTGTCAAATGGAAGGGTATGTTAGGTGAGATTTCATAAAGACCCTGGGTGGGGCACATCCCTCAAAGACATGGTTGAAAGATTGGAGAGTATGGATTAAACCTGCAGATGACAGGACTGTAGTCAAAAAAGGTGAGTGTGAGGTAACAGCCTTGGACAGGAGTAACCTGTTGCATAATCTATCAGGTACTGCAACTCCTTCATCCTTATGTCACAGTGTATGTGCCTTGATACTATCATGCTGTTGAGAAGAAAAGCCAATGCTACACTAGAGCATTGGAGTATTATTGAGGAGAGCAGTGAAATAGCTTCATTCAGCGTTGGAAAATATCAGGCTTTGGTTTGCCCTATCCTGGACTGCGTTTGGTTTCCAAATGGATGAGTGCCAATGGGGCAATTTGGTGTTGAGCCCAAAGGATGCTGTGAGGTCTGCAAATATCACTCAGGTCCTAAGTCACTGTGATAATATCCACTGACTTGTTACAAATAATACCTACAACTTGATAAAAGCAAGATTTTCTTTTAATGGCTTTGTTTAACATTTTAAACATGTAGATCTGTCAGTAAATCAGGTATGTATTAATTTGTGCACTTTTTTATGCTTGCATATTGGCAGCAGAGCATGAAAATAGGAATAGTTGCTATGCAGTTAAAGGAGTGTGACTACTTAGTTCTTGGAAGGATCATTTAGGGCTCACATAAGAAAAAATGTGCTTAGACATCATGGCTGTATGGACATCACATGGTACTATATTGTGACTGAGACTACTGGAACCTTAATGTGTAGAACCAACTGACTGATTGTCTAGATGCCTTTTTGTCTGTGGGGTTTTCTTCAGAGGCTGCAGTTGGCAATGTACTTTTTTCAGAAAAAAAATATGAACATTTGATATAGTTTTAGGAAGATCACTTTGAGAAGGGTGTCTTTTGGCAAATAATATCCATAAAGTCTATCAATGAATTGGCTGAGCCAAATACTCACTTATTAGGTGAAAAGTGGTTTGGGTTTTTCTTTAATTATGTGAATGAGGCCAGTGGAAAAATGGTTTATTTCTGTTATGCATGGGAAATGGAGTGACCAGATTTAAATGGAGCTTCCCTGAGTGCTGGTATGCTGAGAAGGTCATTAAGTCACCCGTGGGTGTTGACCAGGATCACATCTGACATGATCATGTTTAAAGGCAAAGCAGAATGAAAGAGAGGAAGGGACTGACCCACAGGGTATCACTACTGAAGAAAGCTTATCTACAACATGCTGGCAACCCCAGCAAAGTGTAAAAAGGCCAATTAGCTCTGCTTGTCCTTCCCTTCCTGTTGTTCCCAGCCCGGGTGTGAGCCACTCACAACTTCTTCTAAAGGCTTTGAGCAAAGAGTTGCTTTTTCTAAGGACTGACAGGAAATCATTTAATAAGCTGGGGGGAGGGAGAAGTTTCCTGTTCTAGTTACTCCCTATGTAATTCCAAAGCTAAAAGAAGACTAGTCAGTGGGGCCAGACCGACAGCCTCAGTGTCCTCACGTGTGTTCCTCTGGCAAAGAAGGTCTAACTGAGCCGACTGCATCCCCATGGATTTCACCTCTATTTCACTAGGGCCCCTAAAAGCTCTAAATGCATTTTAAAGAATAAGTTGCATGTTTCCTTTAAATTGTGTATTAATGTCATGGAAGTGCTTTCAAGGCCATGACTGCTGGATTAGCTCAGTGCAGATGGGCTGGACTGTGACCTTGAGACCCTTGTTGGAACCTCACAAATGTTTCAGGGTGAAACTGTTTAAGTTCAAGTCAAGCCTGTTTTGGAATACATAAAAAGTGTAACTGGGACTGATATGTCTTTGTCTTGTCTTACACCATCTAGTATTAATACTTTACTATTTTGATCTGTGAGTAAATGGGCTTTATTGCTTTTAATCCTCGAGACACCATGATGAATGCGAAGCAATTCACTGAGTGCCAGTGGCTAAGCAGTGCATGCTCAAGTTAAGTTTAAGGCAGTGAAAATCTACATCGCCTCTCTCTGCTCACTGCAGGGCAGCCACTCTTCACCCACCAGCTCTGTGCTTCTCCTCAGCACTGGAAGACTGGAGTGAAGGGTCTGCATCCAGACACACTGGGGCAGTGAGAGCAAACACCAGTCCATACTCTGTTCTAAAATCTAACATTGTCAGAGGGCTAATTTGCAGTTACATAAATCTTACTAATACTTTTGATGTGTTTATCTCCTGAATTTTTCTTGCCTTATTCTCAATCCCAGCAAACTTTAAATACTTTTGCATTCACTAAAGAAAGTGTGTACTTGTTGAAAATTGTGGACAAATATTATTCTATTCATTTGGGTGTATGAATGGTAAAGAGAAATTCTGTCAAAAGCCCACTGTAAACATAGAGTTCTAATTCTTTAACAATGAGTGAGTTTTACAGAAAGCATAGTGTATTTAACTAAGAAATAAAATTAAAATTGAGACCTGTACCAGTTCTCTAATGTGCCTGAAAAATTGTCAGCTTCAGTAAGGAATACTCTCTAGATAGTATTCCATATTAAAAGTGGTGCTGATTAACTCTATTAATGGGAAAAAAACAGAATCTCTGCTGTGTTTATTCAATACCTGAAGACAAATTCTTTCTGAAAGAAGTATGTATTTGTTTCTTGAACAGACATCCTCAGTGCAGCTGAACAACCTCTCAGAAAGCACAACACTTCTGAAGGTGCTGAGGAAGGATATGACAAGATTCTACAAGCTGTGACATCTGGCAGCTGACCTGCTGCCAGCGACCCAAGGGACCCTGTCAGGTACAGTGACAAGTTCAGTTTTTATTGAAGTCTCTAGCAAATTTCAGGTGACTTGGTTAAAATCATCTATGTGCTCCTTTGTCCCTGCTGGGAATTAACTTTTCTGTGCTGCAGTGGGCAGCACAGGAAGCTTAAGTTCCGGTTTAGTTTTGCTAAATGTCACTTGACAATGCTGAAGGATGACAATTAGTGTTTTTCTAAATCTGAGAAGAGAAATTTAGTAGGCCAGTGATGTAGCATGTATCCTTAGATCATGATGTCTTTCTGCTTTCCAGGATAAGTGTCATCAACACAGTGTCTCAGATTCTAGCTGTGAATGAGTGCATTTATTGTTGCATTTCTATTCCGTAGTTAACCACAAGGTTTTTAAGTCCCCAAAACCATGAGATTCACTTAATGTATCTCAATGCAGCATGCTTTAGTGGATTGGTTTTTTATCCTTTCCTACTTCTAATTTTTATCTGCATCCATGAGAGCTAAAACCCCTCACCTTTTAAGTGAAATAGTTGATGGTTCACAGCATAGAAATTGCAGTGGCTGCAAGAGCTGAGGCTTTCTCAAAAGCATAAGCAATTGCAAAAACAAAGTAAAATTTAGTTTAGTAGAGTTCAAACTGGTATTCTTTAGTACCACTAGAACTCTTAGGCAATTCTCAGTGTTCTTAAGCTGGCAGTAGGAGTGTTCAGTTTGAAAAGAGGGTAAAGGGTACAGATGTGTGTGACAGAGGACAGAATGCTACTTGGTCATCAGCACATTAGAAATCGATTCCAATCTTGCTGTGTCCTCAGGAAAACTGACAAGTGAGACTATGTCTCTTGAAAAACAAGAATCTGCAACCTGACACTAAGAATGCAGCTAGTTGCAAAAGTTAGACAGTTTTGTTTGGCGTTATGTTTTCCTTATGATTGTTTTGAAAGTGAGTTAAAGGAAAGCATTATTCTTGGGTTGTTTCTGGTATTTTTATCACTGATCATAAGTTCTGCTTAGCTTCAGCTGCTTTTCCCTGTAACCTCATAGATTGGCCTATGGTCACCTCTTATCTCAAGCAGAGAGGCTGAAATCAGTATGAAATGAAAATCTGCAGGTTGAGGGGCAAAGGAACTGAAAAAAACAATGGTTTTCAATCAAAATTAAATCCTACAAGGCCAGTTATGTTGCCTTTATACACTGCTGTGAATATGCTGTTCAGAAGTTAGTTCTTGTATGCTTTGGGATTTGCCCCAAGTCATTCCAGTCGCTTTTCTCACCCTGTTATTTGTTGTGCCTGAGCTGCTCAAGCAGGGGAAGGCTTGTTTGCTTGGTTGTATTTTGTTTGCCTCTTGAGATGCTCTGCGTGGAGTTTCAAAGCAAAGGAAAATTTCTGTGTATGTGTAAAGGGGAGAAACATCTGATGGCAAAGGTTTGTGTGGATATTTCAGCTAGCAGCAGAGGGATGATTATTAGTGATCATGAGGATGTATCAATTTTCCAAAACTCTGACTGGGACACAAATATCCATGTGTACATGTCAGTGGAAAGGTCTGACCCAAGTGTTTGTAGCCAGAAATAAGTTGTTGATTGTCTCCCATGACACTGTCAAAACACCTCCACCACCACCATCTATAACCTGTGTTTTTTCACCAGGCTTTCCTTATTTTTTCCTGAACTAAGTTCTTGTGAGTTTTTGTGTTCTCAGTATGAACCCACTTGGTCTGCCTTCCCCTTTAGCTTCCAAGGATCTAGTCTGTGAGGGGGGAAGTGTTTAAAAATAATTCCAGTGATGGTAGAACAGCCTGTATCCTTTCTATAGGGTAACTGACAGCAGACTTCTGAGTTCACAAAATGGTCAACAAAAGATCAGTAAAAATATCTAAGGATACTGAAGGCCAAACTTCCCCACACCCCCTCCCCCTTTTCTTTAAAGGGAAAAAGTGGCTTTTCAAGCAGGAGTAGATTTTCACACTGTGGAAGCCTGAGTGACACACACCTCTTAATAAAATTAGTATGATTATATATCCTGAAAAACTACTCAACTTCTTAAAATCTTCCCCTCTGAGGGGATACACAGACCTCTTCTGTAATGCCAAGTTAAAATACAGACTAAATATCAAAGGTCCTGTGCATGAGTGAGGCTAAAGAGAAAAAGAGGAATCTTTCCTATTTTTTTCCTGACTTGCTGAGAGACACAAACTCCTGTGCTGGCTCCTGGGATGGGATGAGGGTTGGATTTTGCTCATGTTAAATCCAGGGGAGGTGAGGAGATGCAGCATGAAGCTGCAGCTGGAAAACCTCGCTAGTCCAGGGAATATCTGCCTCCAGAGAAGACCTAGTGACTGACTGTAGCTATCATATAGTTTTTCAGTGTGGGAAAGCATACAGCAGGAGCCAAATTAGGAGGTACAAGACAAAAGTTGAAGAGGAGTTGAGGATGTAGGAAGGAATTGGGTAAAAGAAAGGAGCAAAGCAACAGCTCTGTGGTTTGCACCTATCCTAGTACCAGCAGCATGCTGAGGCCTCATTGCCACCCAGCCAGGCCACAGCAGGAGGCTGGCTGTAACTTGGTGCTGCCCTGCTCAGTTACCTTGCACAACTTTCTCATTGAAGCCAAAAGGATTTTGAAACAAGTACATGAAGTGTGTGGGCGAGGGTAGAGCAGAGCAGAATGTTTCCTTAGGACCATATCTGGTGGACTCCAAAATTTCAAGGGAGAAATTCTGCAAGGGACTTTGAAGATCACAGGCAGGATGTACATGCTCAGCATTTCATGGCCAGGTCATAGTGCTCAGCAGTACCTGGGAGAAAGATGGCAACAAATGTTTGCAAACACATGTATTTTTAAATGGTCAGTCATGACTGTGGTGATGTGGTGCTTAGGGACATGGTTTAGTGGTGACTTCGCAGTGCTGGGTTAACAGTTGGACTCAATCATCTTTAAGATCTTTTTCAACCTAAATGATTTTGGTTCTGTGATTTTCCTGTGGTCCATACTAAAAGCTGGAAATGAAGTAGTACTGCAAGTTTTAACTCTTAATATTTTCTCTGCTGTTAACAAGTGCTGAGAGTGGCTTTAGAGACCCTACAGGAACTAGTCTGAAAGCACCAGTGGACTGTTGATACTGGTGGTGGTTTTGATACACACATGTGCAATCAGAAATCATCAATTATGTTTCCTCACACTCCTCAATCTAACAAAACCAGAACTTCTCCTGATTTGATATCTGCTAGGAACAATATTTTACACTTGCCAAATTTCTTGGCTTACTTTTGAAAGACTAAAACTTGAAATAATAATTTCCTTTTAGATAGAAATGTTAATTTCTTTTCTCTTGGCATATAAGATTAGCCACGGAAAATAATACACATTTTTTTTTCCTAATCATTGGCTGCATTCAGACAGCCTTGCACAATCTTTCTAAACATTGAGTATATTATTTCCCTTTGTTGCATGCTAGTAGATTTTTCTAGCTGTAAAGATCCTATTCCTGTACAGAAGAGAAAGTGTCATATCTGTATTTGGCATCTCCTTAATGCTTTCTCTTTGTTTACAGAGCATAAGTTCCTTGGGAAGGCCCAGCTACAGCTCAGGCTGCTGCTGAAGTGTCTCACCAGGCACTTTGCCCTGTTGCTCAGCTGCAGTTACCTCATGCCTCTCCTCAGGCCTTCCTCCATTTCTCACTGCTTCACTGATGCCCCCTTCCGCCTTCTTTGCCTCATATCAAGGAAAAAAAATCTTAGTTCAGGACTACCCAGAAAATGTGTAGCAAAGGATATTGTCTGGGGTTTGACTACTGCTGGGTATCTTCTGGGGACAGGTCCTTTCAGATTGCTTCTGTGTTGGCAAGTCCTTCATTAGTCATGTGCAGTTTCTGCAGGTAGGAACCCTGTGAATGCATGAGGCATACACTGAAGGAAGGTGGTGTCAATGATTCTTCTATTAGAAAGCTGTGTGAGTAAGTGGGTGACCAAAAAAGCTCTAAATAGCACATTTAGCTACACTCAGGTTTGAGCTGTGTGCCTACCTGTGCATTTTTAGCCAAAGTATCACATCTGAAATAAGCTCTTCCTCACAAAGAGAAAAAAAAAAAAAAATAGGATATCTTTGAGAACTGAGGAGCAGTCTCTATGGCTGCTCTTGCTCACATAGTCCTTCTTTCTCCAACAAACCCTTTAATGCCATACAAGAGTGTGTGTACCTTTTCACCCTGGGAGCTTGTCTGCTGACCAGTCTCCATGCCACACTTCTCCTGTGGCAGGCAGCAAAAGGAAGTGTCCCAGCTCCAGGAGGCATTTCTCTATTCTTGCTAAGAGAGATCTAGTTACAGAGATGAGAAAATGACCCAGATCCATGCTCTTTGCTAGTGTTGCCCCTGAGGGTTCAGTTCCAGTTGGCTGCTTTTATGCAGCCCGCACATGGCTAGGGAAGAGAGTGAAACCAGCAGTGTTCACAAGTTTTTTTCACTTGGTTTTGGGATGTGACCTTGGCACTGAATACCTTCCAACCTGAAAGTCTGCCTGCCCTTAAACCTGTTCAGGAATGGCCCTTCTGCTAGCAATCCTTGTGTAATCATGTGTAGTACACCAGGGACTCTTCTGGAAGTGGAGGGGAACAGCCACTCATGAGAAACATCTCCATACAGATAAGTCCTTATCCTGTCCTCCCCAGGGAATTCCAGAGCTCCTTCTGTAGAGAAAAGAGAGTTCCTGCAAAGCTGGATAAAACAAAAGATTTCCTCAATTTTAGGAATCTTTTAAATGTTTCTGGGTTTTTCAGTTGCAATGCAATGTTTATGATGCTGTTTCCCAGCATCAGTGGCAGTGGTACAATAGTACTGTGGAAGAAGGAAGGGTTCAGGCACTGCACTACCTTTGTTTTTACAAGATGAAGTGCAGTTACCACTTAGTATGGAGTGATCTCTTCTAAATCAGTCTTCTGTTTGTGTTGCAATGACAGCTTGACATAAAATGCCTTAATGACTAAAATGAAAAATAGTAAAATATTTCAATCCTCATATTATGAACAATCTGGGAATTAAAAAGCATAACAAAGAATTAATGTATTTTTCAAAAGTTCATTAAAATAATCCTCTTGGGGATCTGTTAACACTGACATTTCAGATTAAACTTTTAACAAAACACATGTGGTTTCTCGGGGGGGGAAAAAAAAAAAACAACTAAGTTTAAGTAAAGCTTTTGTGTCTTAAGTTTTTCTCCTGTCTCCTGGTTATCACTGCCCTTCAGAATAAAACTCCTTCTCACTGTAAACAGCAGACACTGTGAAGGGGTAGAGCGAGCACCTTCCCACCACCTTCTGCTCAAGAGATGTTGATAGCTAGGAGTGGCAAAGAGGAAGGTGCAAACAGATGAATATCCCAGCTGAAGGAGTGGGGTTTTAATCTTCTTGCACCTGTTTCCAAAAGGGAGTGTGACAGTGATGGGGTGCAGAAAGGAATGTTACAACCTGGGCAGCAGGATGTGGGTGGAGGCACAAGTCCCAGGGGGAGAGAACTGGGGGAGGGAGGAGCAGGAGCTTGCATCGTATTTCAGACCTTGAATTCGGAAGGACTGTGATATTGAAGACAAATATCTGGGAAAGGCAAATAATTTGAGTGGTATTTAAGTGTGGGGGGGGGAGGGGGGAAGAGGTACTTACCAGCACAATGGAAATGCAGTAGCTTCTGAAATAATTGAATTTCCCAAAGCAATTGTTCTGAGTCTAATGACTGTGCTGCATGGATTTCACACACAGCAGAATGTGATCTTATCTCCTGAGCTAATTGCCTGAGCACAAAGTGAGGCTCTAAATGGTTAGAAGTAGCATATTGAAAGTAAAACTTGTCCCAGGTGGGATTTGCTGCTGTATTGGAGGGTCATGCAGGCTCTGCAGAGGGGTCTGCTGTGGGGATTCTGGGGTGGGACGGGGGTGCATGGGAGGAGTTGCCACAAGTCTTCTCACTGTCTATCTCCAGTACTACATCCCTGGTGTCCTCATGGTAAGTGAGCCTGAACTCACACTTCAGAAGAGCCTGGTTAGAGGCCAGGAAGGTATCCTGATTTCTAGCTGTTTGCTCCTTAGTGTTCTTTTTCATGATAGAGTTGTAAAAACGGGCTAAAATACTCTGCTTTGGGATGCTTCTAGAAATGTGCAAACTTGTCCCTTCCCAGTGCATAGCTGGACCCTGCACCACCTACTCTATTGCTAGCAGTGGCAGCTCCAAGGCAGTGCAGGTACTGCTTAGCTGTAGTCCAGTTGCATTCACAGTCCTTTGAAAGAATGCAGACCAAAGATTAATTTCAAATGATGTTTAAAATCCTATGTTATTGCTATAAATCCTTAGGGTTTTTTTCCCCCTTTTGCTCTCTTTTGGGCGGACTCCTAGCAAGCTTGACAGGAGCACAGGACAGTTTTGATATATGGCATCAGGTCCTTCAGTTCAGAAACCCCACACAGAAGCTTGTTTTTAGAAAGAGAAAATAAGATTAAACAGGACAGGGAATGCTGTTATGAAGGAATGAAAATATTTTCATTACCAGAGTATTTGTATGTCAACAGCTGATAGGGAATGATGTGAGACATTCCCAGAAGGACTCCCAAAGATTTTTTTTTCCTTGTGCAATAGACCAATTAGCAGAGCCCAGATTAAATAAGCAATGTCACATTGCTTCTCACATTTAAAAAGTGTGAATTCAGGCACTTTGTCTAGTAAATATTTGCTCCTTTTTGTCCTTGTAACTGTCATTATACTACTTTCAACAGCTCTGTGTTCCCAAGTAATAAAGGGAAAATGTTAGCTTCTCCAACACAGCTTTAATGCATATAGATAGATTTCTTAGGTGGTGTATATTTCTAAAGATTTATTAAGGAGCAGCTCTGTGTGCTCACAGAACATGCACACATGTGAAAAGGAGAGGGAGATTCAGCTCTCTGAACCCAGAACTCGTCATATTTTTAAGCTGACTTCATGAGTTAATAAAGGAGGAAATGAGCACATCAGATTTCAGCCTCTGCCACCCAGCTCTCCTGGAGCAGCCCTTGAACTGGCCCAGAAAAAATTATTTAACTTAGCTGTTTCCCAGTCTTCATGTGATCTGAAGAAATTTTAATCTTTTCCTAGAGAAAACTACTGAAGAATTAAATTAAAGGTAGCTTAAAAATTAGCACTGTTTTAAAAAGAAAAACAAATTGGTTTCTAATGTTGTTTTGTTTTCTTAGCAGCTTTTGGATTCCACTGCAGAAGTGGTTGTGTTTCAGTGATATGACTCTCTTGAGCCTTTACTTGCCTCTGATTTTATGAATTTACATTGATTTGAAGTGGGTAGAAGAAATATTACTGTAGGCTTGGAGAGAATTAGCACTTCATTGGATTTGGGTTTAGGATCTCTTTCTTTTCCCTGTGTCTGAAGATTTACACAACTTAAATATTTAGCTAGTGACTCTAATCTTTCTCAGATAACCTACTACAGTTATTTATGTTCTAATTCCAAATCAGATGGCTCATCTGGAGGTGTTGTGATCCACAGGATGTGTAAGTTATGTGCCTTCCTTGAGAAAAGGTAGAAAGAGTGGGATTTTATTTTATACTACCACTTAAAGGACTTGCATTTCATAACGCAATCTTACACCTGTAATTCTTTAATGTGTTCATCCACTACTGCTTTCATTTCATCTTTATCTTCTCCATCAAAGCTATTTTGCTAATTGTTATCTTTACCTATGAAGCACAAGAGCTCTGTTTCTCAGATCAGAGGAACATCTGAGATATGGACAGTCAATTCCAGTAGCAATATTTATTAACAACATTGCAAGAAGCTCCAGACCAGGCACAGGGTCCTACCATCCAAGTCACTATCTGTATATATTGGTTTTTTTCCCTTACAATAAAGCCTGAGGTAGAAATTTCAAAAGGGCCTAAGGAATTTTGCATTCTGTCTTCACACAGGCTCCCGGGGGCTCTTGTTTTCTAGATACCAGAGGGGTTTTAGGCCTATATGTAATTCCTTTTCCTAATGCTTTCTCTGATTTTCTTCTGAGACTCATGGATTTCTTTTGCTAGTCCCAACTTTAAGGACTCTAGCTGAGCCCATTTCTGGAAGCTAGATTCTATTTTGCTGTACCACCAGCTATGAGGTGATTAGGGAAGTGACAGGAACCTGCCTTGTGTGGGGAAAAAGAAGTCAAACTGTATACTAAAAAGGAGGGTTGAAAAGTGTCAGAAAACATCGACTTCCTCCATTGTCAGCTCCTCTGTACATACCTTAGGGGTTTACAGCATTTATTATTCCTAACACCTCTTTGGTAGTGCACATCTCAGTATATCTGTGTTCCTTTTGCAGTCTCTATTTGGGGGAGGGGGAGGTGTGCATATAAATGTGTCCAGGAGAAAGTAGTTTTCTTTCGTTTTTCTTAAAGTTTATCTGTTATTTATGGAGAGCACCTGTCTAGAACAGAAAGCTGAAATTATACAAATAGAACTTTTATTCCTCTTCCCTCCATCTCCCACTCTAAAGATCTCAGACCATGAGGATACTTCCCTGGAGGTGGATAAAACCCCATGGATATTGTAGGGAAGAAGGAGCAGGACCATCACAGGTGCCAAATGAATGAGCTGCTGCTATCTGTAAAGAGGAATCAGTGTGAAAATCAAGAAGTTAATCAGTATCTAATGTTGATTATCTAACAGGCAAGTTTGAAATGGGCTATTCCCAATCTGAAGTATTGCTGGGGTCACTTGGAAGGGGAGAGACTGCAGGGATTACCCTAAGGGTGGGGATCCACAAAC
The DNA here is from genome assembly GCA_013399015.1 of Galbula dea. Classification (NCBI taxonomy): domain Eukaryota; kingdom Metazoa; phylum Chordata; class Aves; order Piciformes; family Galbulidae; genus Galbula; species Galbula dea. Next base: position 350,277 of record VWZX01006819.1, on the reverse strand, counting down.
AAGAATGCAATGAATAACTTGACAAAATTGTGCAGCTCTCTACCCGTTGCAGAGAAACCTTCACCTCTTGCTGGAGTTTTTTTGGCATCCAGAAAAGCTTATCTTCAAGCAACATGTAGAGAGTAAGGTGAATTGCAAAAGAGGAATGCAGACAGCTTCTCCTATCAGCACATTGTTTTGGTTAAAGCTCTGCTGGAGTTCTGTAAAAATGCAGTTGGGGGAGGGGAAACAAGGCAAAGTCAGCATGTCCTCTGAGTTGCCTTGGTTAATCAAACAAGCTTATTAGGAAATTAACACTTCTGGGCTTAGAAAATAGTTGTCCTGCTATTTTACTTTTCATATGGCTTCAAACACTGTATTCAACTGTATATAAAATGACCAGACAGAAAAATAAGCTCTTTCAGCTCTGGCTGTAAATAGAAAGGTGGGGGGACAGGAGCCTGCATCTTCAGAACTGGGGTGGCAGGTTTATTTTGAGAAAGGAATATTTTTAAGTCTGGCTTGTTGTGGGTAGCTGTGGATTTTGCAGCACTCTGGATGTTGGCAAGAACAAAATTCTCAGCAAGTAGCCTTTTCCATTAATTGCTTTGTTTTGGGGCTGTCTGATAACTTCCACAAATATTAACTGTTCTTACCTGACTTGTAGAGGCAGGTTGTTGTAAGAACTGCCGACTTGCAGGGCTGGGCATCCCTTGCTTCCCTCTCCTGGCTAGATCAGTGGGGCTCCTGCAGGATCCGTGAGGAAAAGAGCCTCCTGGGAAATATTGATGTATTTTTCACTAGTTGATTAAAATGTGCTCTTGCATTTTCTAGCTTGTTTTTGCAGAGAATTAACCCAAACCAGCATCAGTTTGCTTGATGTCTTGACTTTACATGAACTTTTTCACAGTTCCAGCACTCAGAATCACTGTTAGCTTTGTGGACTTTATCCTTTGCATTGGTGACCCTCTACCTCTTTTCCCAGCTGGTGGTGGTGTTCTCTGCCCAGAACAGCCCTTGAGTCACCTTAATCTTTCTTTTACCAGACTTGCCACCAGACCATCTATTTCTCTTCTTTCTTTCCTTCTCTTTTCTGTGCTACTTCTTAGCCAGCTTTGCCTACAGGAGGTTCAGTGGTTACTGTTTCCTCAACTGATTTTGCGTACTTAGTGGCCTTTTCATTCTGTGGTTTTGCAATTTATCCTCTCAGGAGCAGGACCAGGTTACACTTCTCAGGTAACTGAAGCATGCAAAGTAAAGCCTCTAATTTCAAAATCATTTCAAGATGTGTTACAATATAGGGTATGGTTTTGGTGATAAAGCCCATCCATGGGCTTCAGAGTCCCACAGAGACAGGTGGAGAGCTCACAGAGTTCTGGGCATTTTCCTGCTTTCTGAAAGAAGGGAGTGAAATGGAGAAGGTGTGTGCAGGGTCATTTTTTCTTTAAAGAATTGAAATGTTCAATAAGCAAAATAACAAATGTCAGCATTGCTGGGAAGGAGAGGGATGTAGATATTTGTACTACTACTAATGTAGAAATTAATGAACACTTGTAAGTACTTGGATAAGAGGTGCTGAGGTCAAACATGCTCTTCCTTCCTCAGAAGTATCTCAGCAGAGTTTTGGAGGTTCCCTGTCCTGGTCTTTCCAGACTGAAAGAGGCTCCCAATGAAATGAGAGCTCATCTATTGTGGTCCAGTGCCTTTAATGAAACTATTTGAATGAGTAAGGGGTAGTGTGTGGCTATGAGTCACCCTGGAACTCCATGTTCTCTCCAGGACAGCCTTCAGGAGGAGGGGGCGGGCAACATCTGCAAGGATACTGGGGAGAAGGTTACTGCAGGCAAGCTCTGTTATTTGATCACTGGTGAAAAGACAGGGAGGGAAACTCAGCTCCACACACTGGCAGTTGCTAAGCTGTATTTGGACAGGTACACAGATGATTATATCTCAGTAATACCAAGGAGCATTACAGTTGCTAACAAGACAAGATTTGCAAATTCCTTGTCAGCAAATGCCTTCAGGAGGAAATAAAGGAGTCCCTGTCTCATAAGCCACAGCCATTTCAATGTTGCCTGAAGACCTTTCTTTTACCCTGTGCAGTCAGAGAGATTTCCTAAGTGAAAATGCTGCTTCGGGACTAATGCACTTGTGTCATTCTGTAATAGACCTCACTGTGGCATGTTGTAGGAGCATATTTAATGTCCAGGTTGTATCTATAGCTGTGAAATTTAGGGAGTTGTGAAGGCTAAGAATTTAAGGAAATACTAAAAAAAAAAAATCTATGAATTTTATATATTTCACAAATGTATTCTTGCAGTCTTAAATCTGGGGTAGGCAAAAGGAATGTTCAGCAATAAAGAAACTATTTCCTAGTAGCTGATTTTAATGTCATTCCAGACCTAGAAATACATAACTCCTTCCTTATCCCATTATGTATCTTTTCCTGAAAATATATTCTGTGCCAGATGAGCCTCTTTTATTTACTGTAAGCAATGTAAATCAGTTTACCAAAGAGCACTTAAAAAGCAAAGAAGGAACTTCTTGCTGCAGCGAAGTTTGATTACTCATTTGCTTGCACTCTTTGATTACTCAGTTTGGTTATGCACTTCTTAGAATAACTCCCATGAAAACCTCATGCAGTTAAACATACCCCTGTGGAAATTCACCCTACTGGATTTGGTTCTTCAGGGGTTTTGTTTTGGTTTTTGTGATGTTTAGGATCTTAAATGAGTTGTTGTTTTACAGGTAAGAATTAACAGAAATTTCATTGTATGCCTGTACTCAGAGAGGATCAACAAGATTTCACTTCCTTCTTGCTGGAGCTGTTAGCCAAAAAGGAAGATAACTCTAGTATTTCACTCTTTAAAATAAGTGTCTATTCAACCCTGGTTTAACCTACCTGACAGAGAGCTGTCATTTGTCTTTAAGTCTTCCAGCTGAAGGTCTTCACAATGGGCTAATTTTGGAGTGTCTCTCTTCAGGGCTGGATCAGCTTCCCTGATGTCAATAGGCAACAGCACATCACTGGGGGGAGTTAACTAGCAAAAGAAAATCTCTGGGACTGACAATCAAACTTTCTCTAGTTTCCCCACTTTTGTGGCCCTGGCTTTGTCCTTTCTTTCACATGAAAGGGTCTAGTTGGGTGAACCTGTTAACTGGTTAGACTGTTTCCATTATTTGTATGCTTACTAAATGTAACTTCTCTCTTGTTAAGAGGTAAATAAGAGTAAGAGTATACTGTCTCCTTTTGCTTCCTGGTCATAAACCGTCGTAACCCCCTGACTGGTAGTACCTCTGCTCCAGAAAGCTGCCCTTTTCCCAGGAAATTAAATAAATGCTTTAGAAGCACCAAATCCTTCAAAATAGCTTCAGGATTTATTACAAGTTGGTACAACGGCAAAAGTGAGACACAACTTAATGTCCAACATTTCCAAACTGATTACACTGACTTGTGCACTTTTCCACATCCTTCACTATCAGACACAGGTCAGCCTGTTGTGACCACTGCTCCATACATTCCTTCTGAGGGCACCCATGGGAGACCTGCTCATGGGCTTGGATCCTGCAAGGTGCACAGCATTGCTCTGGTGAAGGCCAGCTGATTCAGGTTCATGAGCAAAGGCTGACACATAGCAGCAAACTTACCTAAGGAACACCCCATGGCACCTGAATTCTGACAGAGCTGCTTTTCAAATCAAGAGGCTAATTTTCTGTTGTGAAAGACCTGAGGTAGCCTGGAGAGATAATGGACACAGAGAATCAATGAAAAGTCATGATACACACAAAATGCAGACAGTCTAAAGATGAATTGGGCAGCACAGTAGTGTCAGTTCCTTCTAATTCAACTGCTTTGAGGGGAACTTCCTAGAATGCTGAAGATCTAACAATGCCCTTCTTACCAAATAAATTCAGCATCCCTCTCTTCTTCCTCATCCTGTGAATAATCTGAGTTAGAACAGCTGGATAAGGAACAACTCTATCTTACAGATGCTGCAATTCAGATTATATTTTATTAAATTGAAATGAGAGACCTAGCAAACTCTCCTAGGGAGTTCAGAAGTTTCCACCCCTCTAGTAATTGCATTCTATACAGGAAATGGAGGTTAAAAAAAAAATACAAAAATTCATTCAGGGTAACTCTAATAGAGTCATTGCCTTGAGACAAGTTCTCATCTCAGAAATCCTCTGGAATGGAAGAGTCAGGGAAGCCAGTTGGCAGTTATGGTGTTTGTCAGTAAGAGTAAAGTACTGAAAGGTTCTGAGCTGCAGTGCTGTCTCAGTTGGGCTCCTAGCCCTGTGCAGGATGCTGCAGTGCACATCTGTATTTAGAACTATACTCTCTAGGCCTCCCTCTGCCTGCCCAAATCCCTGCACAGATGTATTCCTTTCTTATCACAACTGCTTTCCCCCATGGACATCATCTTTTACAAAGTGCAATGTTTGCTGTGCCTACAGTCCAGAACTGAAAGTATTTCATATTGTTAATCCCAGAGCCAAACAGACAAGAGCAGTATCAGGCTCCTGCTTTCATCTCACTAGAGTGATGCCAGATAAAAACTCAGCACTTGCCTGAAACTCGAGATTTGGGTTGCTCTTGAACACACCAAATCTTTCTCACTCTGGGAGTACAGCTGGGCTAGATGCTGCAGTTCCAGCCACCTGGACTCAAATTAGATCTTAAAGGGAGAGCAACCTTTTTCCATTCTCTTTGCCTTCCCCCTCACAACAGCTATCTTAAAAAAAAAAAACCTTCAACAGTAAGCCTATACTGTAGGCTCTTGAGAATAAGGTTGTTTTGGCAGTTGCAGATCCTGACAAGTCCCTATAAAAGGGATGTTTTATGCTCAGTTTATGCCTTGTGAGGTAATTCTTGAGAGAAAAAAACTTAGAGTACTGGGAGTGTTTCATCCATGCTAGTGCCAGAAGGATGAGTTTCCTCTTGAGTGGACAGAGAGGATTATCTGGAAAGCTGAAGGCTTCTTTTTTAGTTTTCTTCAGTGTCTGAGTCACTAACAAGTGTAGGTTGAGGATCAGAAGGTCCTGTGCCAGGTTTTTATTTCTTCTAACTCCCTATAATCTACCCCAAATTGACTATTTGCTTCATGTACATTAAATGAGGCATTGCATAACCTCTCAAAAGGAAGACTATAATTGCTTGCAATTCATAGATGAGACACTTTAAATATAGGCTTCACTTAGCCTGTCCAAATTCATGAAGCTTAAGACTCCCCAAGGTCTAATACACAGGTTTTACCCACTGGGATAGACTGAAATTGCTTCATGCTTCTGTAGGAAATTGTACGCTTAATGTGGCAGGGTTACATGGCCTACTTTGTATGTCAGGTACTTCATGAGCTGTCAAAAAGGGAGCTGTGGATGCTAATGCATTTGTTTTGTTCTGCTTTGCAGAATAAACACAAGGTTAAGTATGTTCCTTTCAAATACCCATATTTGAATTTAAATCATTACAAATGCAAAATATCTTAGCGGGGAAAAAAGCTGCAATTTGTAATATTAACCTAATTGTCTTTCCTTTAGGGAAGAGTAAATTAGCTACACCAGAAATCACTAAGCTATGCAAAATAGTTTCTGTAATACTGTAGCTTCTGTCTTTTACACCAGCCAAAACTGGTCCCTGGTAGTCGCTCTTATGATAACTGAACAATGCAGAATACGTAAACTAAGCAGCATAGAGTACTGGTGGGATGGCATTATTGTAAGAGGTCCAGCTGTGATATCTTCTGCAAGAATGGTGACTAGTAGGATGTTCAGGAAAACATTCATACAGAATAGAAGATATCTTCAGTATATAACTAAGAATGTGGATTTCAGATTAATCTCCTGGAATGTCCCTGAATTGACATGAATTTGATTTAGCACTCTGTTAGTAATACTAATATGCATTAATAACTATGAGAATAAGCATCAACATTTACTTTCTTCCTGAAAATATCTGTATAGTTAACAGGACTGTCATTGACTTAATCAGGAGGAGAATTTGATTCTAAAAGTAGGTAGTCAGCAAATCTGTATTCATGAAGTTAAATTTGAGTCAAAAATGACAGTTGAAGGTTGGCTGAATGCTAAAACTTCAAATCAGGAAATAAAGCAGATAACCATCTCTAACACACTTAACTGAGCTAGATAAATGGGCAATGAAGACACAAACAGGCTTGCGCTAATAAATGCAAATCCATGCACACTGAAACTGAAAAAAGTGTCTGAAAGGCACTAGATTGACTTGGTTTACATTGTTCAGTCTGAAGAGATTGTGAAACTGTAAAAGGTGATCAAAAACACTGAGATTTCAAATGTTATCCTTCAAGAAAATATCTATTTTGCACTTCTAGTTTCACATTTGAAGCAAGATGCATAAGAAAGAAATCCTGCATTTTTAATTTATAGTGACTTATTAGAAAATAAGTAACCTGCAATTTACTTAGTGTCTCAGAATTCTTTTATTTTTCTTGCTGCTATTTCAGATGTAAATACTCAACAAATATTCAAGGAGTATTTAACTTGTCATTGCTCCAGTGAAGGCTTTCTCTCAGAAAGTATCCACTGGCTCATTTAAGTACTTGGAGTTTTTATGCTCTTTGACATGCAGCCAATAACCAAATTCCAAAGGACTTCACTCTGGCTTTTCTGTCCTATTTGAGTGCTAGAAATGTCTAATAAAATACTAAGTAGAAATCAACTCCCAAGCACTAGCAGGACAAGAGCATTCGGCCTGACCCATTCAGCAAGGGAGACAGATCTGCCTCTATACAAGGAAACACATCTGAGGGAGAGAAACACAGTTGGAGGGGAAGGGATTAAGATCATTTGTTGCACTGATAGCTTTGGTGTACTTAAAAGCATGTAACAAAAGTAAAACCACAAAACACTGCAGGCTGGGACCTTCCGATTGTCGTGTCAGCCAGATGTTTGCTGGCCCTGGCTATTTAGCCTGAATGTATCAGTTTGGCAAGTGTGGAGGAGAGGAAATGGTTGACATCAGTCAGAACGTTGCCTGTAGTGGTCTGCTCACTATCTCTTTTCCATCTGAGGCTGCTCACCCTTTCAGAAAAGCTAACGTGAGCTTATGGTCTGTTTGGAGAGATGGATCTGGAAAAGGCCCAAGCTGTGTGAGGAGGAGTCCTTTTCTTCCTCCTAAGCCAGCGGAAGATTACAGGCTGTGTAGACCGTGACCCTTAGATCATGGCCCTTAGATATTCCTGTCCCTTACATTCATACAGGATGCTCCTGCTGACAGATGATTTACAAGACAGAGGGTGTTGCAAGCAGAGGAAGAGCAATGACTAAGTTCACTGCCTTGCAGGAAGTCCACAGCCCTTTGCAGCACTTCATGAAGGGACAGCATGAACGTTTCCCCTATTGGGCCAAGGCATGCAGAACTGTGGCTGGAGCTGGTTGTGATGGTATATGCTAGACATGGGTGGGTGTCACTAGATTTCAGAGTATCTTCACCCCCTTCCTGGGAGAAGACTGGGCACATTGTACAGGCTTTCTTGAGATGTAGGTGCAGCATTATATCCAACCCTTTGGGCCACCTTCACCCTTAGTCATCCTGTACACTGAGAGCTTTGGAAGCAGAGGAAACGAATCTTTTCTTACACCCAGGCAGCACAGAGAAGTTGTTCACTGGAGTTAAATTCAGAAAGGTGGTGAGCTGTGCCTGAAGGCAAGGCATAGGTTAGCAGATTCCTGGGGAAGAGCAAATGTTGACCTGGACAAAGAGATCAGAAAGAGCAACGAGGAGGCAGCTTAGGTTGGGTGTGCAAGGAGAGTTCTGCCACAAGCTCTGAAAGGTATGGAAATATTAAGATCAAAGAAGGGAATAAGGAAGGGGAAAACTGAATTTAGAGGTTGCTGAAGTCTTTAGCCATCCTGGTCTAAAACCAGGAGTACCTGAACAAATTGGCAAAGACTTGAGGAAAAAAGACGTTGGTACCAGGATCTAAGAGATACCTTGTTCATCTTCTGCATGCTGCTCAGTTGTATTTGCTTCATGTTGTGTCCTGCTCAACAGTGCCTTTTTCATGCCTGTGAAGTCTTGGGCTTCTGTAGGCTTTCTGCCCTTGGTGGGCACTTGAAGGGGGAGTGATTTTGTTTATGTCTGTAAAGATGATGTTCTTTAAAGTCTTTTAGACCTGCTTTAATATACTTTTAGCTTGCCTGAGTTCTTTTTTGTTTCTTCATTTGTACCCACCTTTATCTTTTCACAGGAAGTCTGTATTTCCAATACTCTAGCAGCCCATTAGCCATCCTATCTCTTTGGTCTTCCTCAAGCCTTTTTTTGGAGAGGTGTCTGTTTTCTGTCCCATTGATCTGAGTTATGTAAATTTTCCTGTAGTCTTCAAAAGCACCAGAATGGCTGGTTTACCTTCTGATTTTCATTTTCTTTTGAGAAGCTTCATACTCTGTAATTAAAGTGCTACTGTAAAGGATGTTCTGCTGCTACAAGCAGCAATGTGCTTATAGGCATTAATGGTCTTGTTAGGAACATTTTGAACGAGGTGTTGTTACATGGCTCAGGAACCAAGTAAAGAGTTGTCTCTTCTTGTGTATTTTCTGACCAGCTGCTCCATGAAACTTTTCTGGAGGGATATTTTCTATTTTTAAATACAATACTAGTCCCAAGAAAATTTGGAAATGTCACCAGAAATACAAGGTGAGGTTCAACAAGGGGCCTGAGAAACTGGATGTGAGAATTCTCTTGGTATGACCTTGATTTTTCTTTTTATTCTTAATTGGGAAAATAATCTTTAGATTTCTCAAAAAAACCCCAAATGATCTTGCATGAAACACAATTATTGGCTTCTATTTCAAGAAATTTTCCTTGAAGATAAAATTGAAGGTGACCTTAACATGAAAAGACAATTGAAAACAAACTTGTCATTTAACAAGAAAAAAAGAAATTAAATATTTTGTTTAAAATCTTTTTGCCTGACAAATTCATAAGTATTGTTCATTACCACTGAGTTGCTAATTTGGCTTTTTTTATTCCCATTCCCCTCCCCCCATATCATCCATATCTAATTGAAATTGCTTCATTCTTTTCTTAGATTCTGGCAGAGAATAAGCAATCCAAATGTCACTCCAAGCTCCACTCCACCTCAGTACCAGGTGTCTCCTGAAGGGCTGGTGCACAGCAGATTGCCATCATCCTATGGAGAGAAGGTGGCTGTTGGCAATGGCACTTCCCAGAGGCTGTGCCAAAGGGTCTCCTTGCCCCAGACACTGCCTCAGAGGGCTCTGCAGTGTGCTAGGTTGCTGCACAGCATACCACATCTGACAGGGAGGGTGAGGTGGTTCCCCTCCTCAGTTATCTGGGGAGCCTGTGGTCCAGCCAGTGGTAGTAACATGCATACATCAGTGAGTAACCACTGGGTTTGTGCTGTTAACCTGTGGCTTCTGTACATCCCATTTGTGGTGAATTTCCTTCCAGAGCCAGTTTCCCTTCCTTAAATTCATGATGAGCTACAACCTATGTTTCCTTTATTTGTTCAATAACACTGCTTTTTTTGAGTGAAAGAAAGATCAGATAATTAGTGTAGATCACTTGGGTTTAGATTTTTCTCTTGACATGTTTCATGTTATAAGGCGCTCTGGTCACGTTCTCCTGTTCCTGATGGAATCAATGTTCTACGTGTTTGAAGTTGTGCAGGAGGCATTTCTTCTTTTAATGCTGTTTGAGGAGAATGGTTGGTTAGTTCTTCCTTCATCTACAACCTCTTGAATATAGCTTCAGATGAATGTGGTTGAGTGAGTGTAGTATCCTCTCTGCAAAGTGTCTGGTATTGTGTGGAGGAGGACAAGTTTCTCAGGAATGACAGAACTCAATGGGAGACATTACCATGACAGTCTGTTGTGATGTAAGTGCTGCTTCTCACTACCTAATGTATCAATCAACTGATCGATGTGATCAATAGGTTGAAAATATATCAGCTAGTTTATAAATTACAGTCCTGACAAAAGCAGCATTGCAGCATCTTTTGGAAGAGCAGAACATCCTCCTCCTCCCTGACAATTCCACTTTATAGAACCCCAAAGAAAACCCAGTTGAATCTCTTTCCTCACAAACTGATCCAAACTAACAATGATTCAGAGGGTTTGGGGGAAGAATCCCGTTTCAGATAATTAATGCAAAGTGATTAAAAAAGAAAACAAGATCTTTTTCTTCACAAGAACCTTCCCATCCCCCTCTAGTCTGACATCTGCTACTGCTGTAGCTATGCCTGTTATTATTTGTCTTAGAGCCTCTGCCCATTCTTTTGCTTCTACAGCTGCTGGTGGTGTTTCCTCTTGGTGTTTCCTGCCTGCCTGGCCGAAATTCCATCTGACACCCTCTTGCCCCTCTGGCTTTCTGCCCAGCTGGTTAAGGGCTGGCATTCAGTTGACTGCAGTGCTCATTTCTGCAGTAAAGGAACATAAAATAATATTTGGGTTTCATTTTCTGTTGAGGAGCTTCAAGATCCTTTCATGAAGGTAATATGTTTTTTTCATGTTGACCCTTCAGTCAGAACTTCTTAGAAGCTAATGGCTCTCTGGGTCTTCCCATCAACGAAGATAATAGTCATGAAATGTATGTACAGAAGATGCAAATAACTGGAAGTGCAATGTCTTCTCCTTTTGTCACCTTAAATTTGCCCAGTTTAGGGTATTTTAAACAGTACAGAGGTCAATCATAATATGGATGACGTGGCCAAGATCCTTTGGTTTTCAAGAACACAGATGAAAATTTGACTTCTGGAAGATGAGACATTCAAGAGTGTTTAGAGGTTATGGCAACAGCTTATCAGCAATATCCCCACGTTGCTGATCAGTATGATGAGATTTTAGCTTTATTAGATCACATAGGAAGCATTTGTCTTCTGTATTAGCACTGATCTCTGCCAACATGCTGAAGGTGGGGAACCTGCTGACCTGATTCCTTAGGAAAGACAACCTTTTTTTCCTGTCCTGAAGCTACCACCTGTATTCTATTAATAGACAAAATAGACTTCTGATGTAATAACTTTTCAACTGTGAAGTAGCACCTATCCCAGGTTCAGTTTTTTAATTGGAAACCAGAAAGAATTCTTGGAAGAACTTACTTAGCTGCACTGCAAAGTAACCTGATGTTGGCTTGTGCCCAATAAATAATGGTCTTCTAAAGCAGCTAGAGTGAAGCACTACATCTAGAATTTGATGCTCCCCACTTGTCTGTCATTTATATGCTGAGCATCTCTTTGCACTGGGTGCTTGTAGGGTGCTATCTCAGGAGGTAATGTCATGCAGTCTTGTAAACGTTTTTATGTAGATGAAAAGATTTCCTGGTCAGCATATCAGGACCCCTAGTACAGTACAGAGAGTACCAGAGAAAGGTTGAGTCTTAAGTGAATGTGAACAGTGTTATTCTAACTGGTGCATGGTATCAAAGAACTGTGCTCCAGAAAGCTGTGGCCAAGGGTGTATCTTTCAACCTAAAAACTGAACACTCAGGAATGATAGGGAAATATCAGTACATTGAAGGGAAAAGAGCTGTTACCCTCTCCCTTTCTCCTGAGGCCAGCTAGTTAGCTGTGTTGCAGGAGCTGAATGCAAGAGAAGACACAGATCTGAAACATGCAGATACCAGATTCTGTAAAGAAACTATTTCCAGGTGGAGGGATCAGTCTGTTCAGAGGCACAAGGTCTGTTTCATGAAGTTGGCCTTGAATGATTATTTCTCAGTGATTTGTTGTTATCCTGCCCACACCACAGCTAAGCAGTATTTAAAACATTCTCAGGACTAAGAAGCTAATGACTGTGGGAAAAGAAGTTTGAACTCAAAGGGCAAAAAAATCTGTAGCCTGTAAAGCATTTAATTTTTATGTCATTTTGTAGCAATTGAATGTATTGGGGAAGACCAAGAACAATCTTATGCCAAAAATACTAGTCATGAGGAGGACTAAGGCTGCTGAGCACTGTCATGTCATACAGCACGTGTTTCTTAAATCTGCATCTGCCATACTGAGTTTTCTATTAAAATATAAGAGAAATACTGCCAGAAATGGAAATGTTGAGTAAAAACCTGAAAATAGAATATATTGGTAGTCCTGCAGAGATACTTCTGGTGAACTTCCATCAAAGCATTCTTGGTGGCTCTCCTGCTCCTCCATTTAGTGTGTTCTTGGGCAATGGCATGGACTTCAGAGAAAGGTGCTACACAGAAAATTATATTGCCTGGCCCAAAAAGTAAGAATGAGTACAAGAAGGGTTAATTTTAACTTCTTGGTTCGTTTTTAAATGGTATCTTGGGATCGTGCTTGAGAATCTTAACTTGATACCTGTATATATATTTATTTTTATTGGAACATGGAATTACATTGGATTTTAAGTGATTCTGTTTGGTTTGTAAAATGATATTCTGTTTACACTGGTTCTTCTGGTTTGTTTTCAAAATGTTGTTACAGTGAGTTCTTAAATATTTTAATTAGCAGCACATTAAAAAATACTGTTTTCAGGGAATTAAGTCATTTAGAACTAGTTAATGCCCTTCTGTATCTCTTTAACCTGAATCTAGGCTGCTAATCCTGTTGAATAACAAAAACACTGAGTTTCCCTCCCTGGCTGTACCCTCAGAAAGATGCTTGCTCGTAAAATGTGCACCTTGAATGGCAGTCAGAGGAAAAAAATCTGGGTTTTTTGTTAAATCTCTAAAATGTAAATTAACTCTGCTAGCATCAAGCATTTAAATAAATCAGTCAATCCCCAAAGCCCTTATGTCTCTTAGTTGCTTATCTTTAACATGTCAGATTTTTTGAGACCACAGAAATACCTCAATGTATGTAACCACATCATTTACAGCAAGGTCTGGATGTGGCCATTCAGAAGCCTAAGGCCTGTAGGACACACATGTACATTGTACGTGTAGTTGATTGTCTGCTTTGGCTACACCAGGTGCCACTTGCTCTTGGATAGGGTTCCTCCTTCTGTCTTCTCTTCTCCGTGCTTTCCTTTCATCATTGTTCTCTTTGGTGTCAGTGCAACTTTTAACCCTCCATATCCCACATCTGTGCTGACTTGTACAATTACCTGGTTTGCTCCTTTCCCACACCTAGATCTCAATTCTCTTTTTTGGGTTAGTCCTTCTCTATGCTAACAGACTAATAACTTGTGTCACTTAGTAAATCTCTTTAGGCAGATACTCAGCTGTAAAATACTGGTTGAAATCCTTCCTTCCCACCTTCCCTTCCATTCATAGCAACCTGAACCTCTGCTATCAGCACAGGAGTTAAGCAGAAATATCTGAAAAGAGGAATGACTTTTATGAAGAGATGAGAGCATCTTGTTGTTCTCTTGCTCTTACTGCTCTCTGAGCTCCTCTCATCCATCTCCCTTTCCAGAGCAGCACAGCCCTGCCACCTACCTAAGCACTAGTAGTTCAGACTTAATTTCTGTTTGACTAAAACAGCTCTCTGGAAGAGCTGCCTTTTTTTCTTATACTTTTTTCCCCTCTGCCTATGCTGTGAGCCAAGGCAGTTGGTGTTTGGGATCAGCTGCCTGAAGCTAGTTGGTGCTTGGTGTCCCTCACGTTGCCCAGCTCTGCAGGTTTGCTGCTGGCTTCCTCTACAGTGCCGGTGCAAGTGCAGTTTTCCCAGCCAGGATCCCCCAGATAATGAAGCACAGACTCATGGCCCCCAACTTCAAATAGCTCCATTATTCCCTGATGCAATTCAAAACTGTCCTTCTTGTTTGTAGGCATCTCCCCAGGATTTCTTGGGCTAACTCCAGCCTTGCTAAATAATCTCGCCTCTTTGCCCTCCTCTGTTCAGCTAGCAGTGGCCTTCTCTCTGACCCTGTTACTTCTGCCACCTGGAGCAGCCTTCCTGTGTCTTTCTGCCTTTCTGACTCACCACCTACTCTTCAAATGCCATGTGAAAGCCTATAGTTTCAACCTTGCCTTGTAACAATCTGGAGCAGCTTAAGGAAAACAACCTCTGGCTGTTACCCAAAGAGGGTTCAATAATTATTTCTCTAACCCTCCTAAAGTAAAAAGGTTGGCCACTAAAAACAAATAGGAGGAAGACCCCACACACATTATCTATATTGGCTATTTTTTCACCTGAGAGGTAACAAGAATAAAGACAGACCTTAACAAATTACCTCTGCTGTTGTTGCATAGCACAGTACAAAAATACAAAGTGTGTCCATGCAAATAGAACAGATTCTACATTGATTATTTTCTTTTCTCTAATATTCTAATCAACTCCTGGTTCTTAGTAATCATTTAAGAATAGGAGTGTGCTAGAGAGGAAGAACAGAGTGAAATCTTGAAGCAGAAATTAAATTAAGTATCCACCAAGAACAGGGATGATTGGAAGGGCTGATTTGATGTGGGTTCACAATTCAGTATAGCTGGAATGTTACATTACTGTTGATTTAAACCCCCTGCCCATGGCAGGGCAGTTCTCCTTGCTGCAGCACCACAGGATGTGGATACTTTGCACTTCAGTTCTTCCGTGAAGCATTTTCTATAGATTACTCTCTGGCAGTGGATGTAGCAGGACCAGGGACCAAAGTAGCACAGAACAGACTTTCAGGCTTCCCACAGTTAGAGGTAGTTTTACTAAAATGGAAGGGGCAGCCAAAAGTGTTTGAGACCAGTTTCTGTTGAAGCCCATGCTAGGCAGAAGAGGGAGGGAGAGCAACATACCCCGGAGATCCCAAAGTCATCCTCTGTGCTTGTGTCCAGCATCATTTTTCCTGACTACTTACTGTTTTCCTCTCTAAGTTCTTAAGGCCCAATTTTTCCTGTAACTTCATGGTTTTTCTCTTTTACCCACTGCTGCTTGTTGGTTTACTTGTGAATGCTCACCCTAACCGGCCTGGAGCACCTTAGTTCTGTGTGCTTGAGGAAGGCAACACCCTGCTTCCCATTAGCAAGGCAAGTTGGCTGCAGAAGCCTCTTTCTAACCAGAAACATCTCTAATGCTTATTATTTGTGTTTGGTGCCTACTTTCCCCTGTCAAGCTCAAAAGATTGATGTGCTTGGAGCTAGATATACTGATCTTGTCTTCATTAGGAAAAAGATGGTTTAGGTGTCTCACTAAAGTATTCCAAAACGTTTGAGCTTAACTCAAATCAGTTGCTGTTTTTGTAAAGGGGTTTGTTAACTTTGAATAGCTAAAAGAGATTAAAACAGTTGCTGTCTTTGGTAAGACTGTAGTAATGGTAAAAATCAGGAATTGTTAGGTGGCTCAGCCAGAGAGTGCCAGACAGACTCTGTAGGCAAGTCCTGTAAGCTCTTGTTGCTGTTACTGAAGCTGTTGCTGAGGTTAAGATTTACTTTCTCTGCAGCAGAAGTTCTATGTGTAGGCATACAGAGGCTACCTTACCTCACCTGGAAGTCCCCCATCAGGTGGAGCAAACTGGGAAAATAAGACTTGCAACTTTGTGCAAGCTCCTTATTTCTCTCAGCCTAAGTCTCTCCTATTCACCCCATACCATTGCACAATAGATAGGAAATTCTTTCACGAATGTTGACACAGCCACAACTATCCCCTTAGGCCACTTGGCAGAGCTGATGCAGAGCCACAGCCCTGCTAGACCCTTTCTGCCATTGTTCCCCGATGTGCTTCCTCCCAGGAAAGGGTTCCCAAACCAAGCCTGGGTGTGGCACTCCGTGAATGTAGCCAAGATCTTATTCTAGGAGGAGACCTCAAATACAGACTTAAGCTCAGGCCTATGGTGTGAAATCGTGTTTCATGGCTGATGTTTGTTGTTGGATGGCGTCTTAGAGTTTATTACCAAATTTCTCACATAAACAGGAGCATCACCTCATTTTGAAATGGAAACTTCATCTTACAAAGTTATATGTGAGGAGGGAAAATTGTGCAACTGCAGAAGGAGAGAAGAAAAGTGTCATCAGGAGGGTCCTTTCCAACCGTAATGATTCTGTGATTCTATGATCATTTGTGTTCTATATGCCAAGCTAACTTCCTGGTTAACCTTAATGTGGATACAAGTCCTTAACATCTCTCTGTTTTCTTCAGATACTTCAATTCCTTATTCTTTGAATTAGATTTAGCTTTCATACTGCCATTGTATTTAAATACATGGTTTGTGTGTCTGTGGGTAAGTGCTAGTTTGGTTGCAATTGCTGCATTGCAAGCCTGAGGTTAGGGTTAGGTTATTGCTTAAATAATGTATTAAAGGAAGGAGGCCTTTTGGCTTGGTAAGAATCCTGGGGTCATCATTTGTATAAACCACTGAAGGCTCATACAAATGACACCTGTATAAGCTCCAGGGAGAATGTTCCTCTCAGTCTATGCTAGAAATCTCAGCTTGAGACTCATTAGCAAAGTAGAACTGCAGAAAATTTCTCCCCATAGCCTCTAATAAGAGACCCAGCAATAGCTGAAGCAGCTAAGAAGTATCACTCATCACTGCTCCAAAATCTAAGAGGAGTGGGGGGTTTAAGAGGCTCTTGGAAACTTTTGAAATCATTGTTTTCATGCTTTAAGGGTTATATTTAACCTTCATTAAATGTTCAAGTAAGGGAATATTTTGGTTTATTTAGTGGGGTTCAGGTTGCAGCACAGACCACCACTCACTGCTGCTTTAATCTTTGCACTTGTGCAAAAGGTTTGCTAAGTTTAGACACTATTTAATCTCTTTCTTCTGAGACTGTTATCTTAAAACCAGCAATTAAAAAAAGCAAACTTTAAAAGAAAGTCCTGTTTACATCTGATAGAAAACAAACTGTGTTAATATTAACATTTCAGAATATCTAGGAACTCAGCATTTTCTGTTGTAATAACTTGGACATGATCTCTGTGGGCTGGGAAAATTCCCAGTGTATTACTGGATTCCAGTCATAGCTGACATGTGCAGCAGCTACCTGCAGCAGGGACCTGCCAAAGCAGCCAGTACTATGTAGCATACAATCTGTGGCATTTCTCAAGTGGGATTGTTCACAGGGACTCCCTCCTGGGACCTTTCCTAGGCTAGAGGCTGTACCAGGGCTGTCCCAGTCAGGATTTCTGAATGGTCCATAGCAAGGGTCTGTTCTGGAGGTCCTCAGCATTGCATTGTTCCCATCAGCTCTGTTTGTTGGAGTAGGATTTGATGGTGTGAGCTTGCGAACTCAGAGAGATGAAAGAAGTGCTGGAATCCTTTTAAACTAGCTAGACTTGCTTCCAAATAGCTTGCCTGGTGTTTTCATCCTGCCAGAGATTGGGAGCTGTGGAGCTATATATCTCACATGCAAATGACAAAGCCATGATTCTTGCCCTGAAGCAGCTGCAATCCAAGACTCCAGTCCTGTGATCAGGCTGCTGGAAGGGCTCTGCACTAATCGTGCACTCGGAGCACACCCTCTAATCCTCAAGACTGGGACTGCAAAATTGCAGAGCCAGATTTCTTAAGGTAGTTGATGCTGAACTGCCACAGGCTGGGGAGACTAAATGCCTCTAAACCCTAGCAGGGAGTCTCTGAAAATACCCCCCAAACTCTTAAATCCAAAGTAACCTTGCAAAGTTTCCTTTCAGGCAGTGAGAGATGGGATCTGCCCCTTGCACGTATGAAGGCTGGACTGGCTTCAGCAAGAGCCAGAAGGCTCTGGTGAAGAGGCTGTGCTGGAAAGAGCATTCTGTTTGCTCTTCTGCCTGGTCACATTAGGGATATTTTCCAAGGTGAAGACAGTCTGTACTAACAGAGAGGGAAAAGAGAGGGTGAGCTTAGTTTGGCCTGTGTTATTTAGGAAGTCAGACTACATGTTATGTGATCAGCCTACAATCTATACAAGTTAAATCAAGTACTGAGGCTAGTGGAGCTTATTCTGGGTCACACATCTACTGGGGCTAGCAAAGTGTCTGTAGCAAGCTTCAATACATGCATGCCACTGGTAGAGAATTCCCTGTTACTTGAGTCTCCCCTTTTTCTGCCCCTCTCATTAGGCTCTGGTCTTTTTAACGTTCCTGTGCTCCCTGTTAATCACACATGGGGAGTCTGAGGAACTTCCTTGGAACAGCCCAGGAGTGTCCAGCTTTAGTGTAAGCACTGGCAGGCACTGAGAGCAACTGGCTCCAGAGCTGTTTGGAGCTCTGCGAAGTGTGGATGTAAAACACGTAACAGGGAGGAGACAGAGCAGTGCCTGGAGTGAGGCATGGAGAAGAACCTCCATCGACAAGCCCCTGTGCTGTTAGTGCTGAGCTCAGCTGCAGCCAGGAGAGGATTTTGCCTTTATATTCAGACCCTATCTTGTCCCTGCAGCTGGCTAATTTCTCACTTATAAGAATGAAAACCTAATAAACCAAAACAACAACAAAACCCCAACCTTCCAATAAACCAAATTGTTCCCTACATAAACTCATTGTTCTGTCTCACTTCATCTTCCCTGCTTTTTCTGCCCTTCTAGAGATGTTTGTAGTTCCTTCCCTGATTTTTAGCACTGTTATAAATACAGTTGGCTGGTGCTTTTCAACTTGCTATGAATATTACTCATCAAAAATGCAAGTTCCAGAGTCATTTGCTAAATTCAAACCTTCTAATAAATAAAGGAATAGATTTTTCAAAAAAACATTTCTTGCAATATTTAAATGAACTTTCTATTTCTCATTTGAAAAGACATTTTTATTTTGAAATCCAAAATTTTCATTTAGGTGAAATGCCTGGCAAAAGCTACAAAATTTAATCTAAGTTTAATTTTAGATCGGACAAAAGGGTTTATTTAGCCCAGTAAAAAAATCCTTCTGAGAACAGAAATTCATTTCTATGAGAGCTGAAAAAAAAAAAGTTAAGCTTTTGTTTTAGGCAATGAACAAAATTTCTTTTGTTCCAGTCATCAATCTCCAAAACCAGTGAGATGATAAATCTTCATCCAGCTTCTGTTCAAATACTTAAGACACATTTTCTGTATATTATGTTTCCTGGTAATATGATAGCTTCAGTTTTACCTCATGCTACTTCAGGATTTGTAAGATTGGAGGCAATTAATTCTCAGCTAATTATTTGTTAGTGAGTGCAGATCATTACTGATTGCAGAGGCAAACAGGTAGAGTTCTTCAGAAAGCAAGGATAGGAAGAATACACAATTTTTTTCCCAATTGTTTTCATTACTAGATATTAATAAAATAGAGATTCAAACAGAAACTACAGGTGGAAATAAGCTCTGTCCTGGCAGGAGTGCCTGCAGTGAAGGGACACTGCCTTACAGCACCTGAGAAGCTGTGGAGGTTTTTAAAGATCTCTACTGAAGCAACAGCAATATAAGCTGCAATCTGGTATGAATTTCAAGCAAATAAATTACTTGCATGAATTAATCATAACAGCACAGGTATTATGTAGAGCTCTCTGCTCTACCCAGAGCCTTGCTGAAGTCTGTGCAGTCCATCAGCTGCTCAGTACCTATTAACTATTCTGTTTCTCTGTTCATAATGCTGATTTTTGCCACCAATTGCTAAGTTCACAAAAGCCTCAAGAGCACCTCTAGTGATGGAGCACTGCTTAGACACTGGACATGAAGGGAAGGTCCTGTTCTCTCACCTTTCTTTGACTCTGCAGTGTGCATACCATTTCAGGGGCCTTTGGAGCTTAATGCAATCTGTTTCCACTGAAGGCGAGCAACACTGGAAATATGATTACAATAATTGTATTACCAACGTGGCATTGTCATGATCAAGTGAAGGGCTCCAAAATGTGACTGATAAAATTGTAGCTTTGACCTCTGTCTTGAGCTGCTCCAAAACCCACTGCAGTTCAAATATCAATCTCTATTAGGCTCGTTAGCACAAACCAAGCCTAAGCCTTCAACCTCCACTCCCAGGAGTCACTTCACAGACAATAGTCATGTAAACAAGAGCTTGTAGGAGGGGAGAAACAGGATCCATCTTTTGATGTATTTGATGCATTTTGTGTCGATCTGGAGCATAAAAGAGTGAATTATGTGCTGCCACAGTTCCATCAGTACCCTGGAGTCAGAGCAGCAGAGAATTCGATTCAAAATTCCTGTGTAAACACCCTGGGCAAAATTCACAGTTGGTGTAAATTGCTGCAACTTCCTTGAGTTCCTTTAAGTCGCTGAAACAAATGAATTTAAGGCAGTTTATGGCATGTGAGGAACTATCCCTTTCATATATAGTTATGCAATAAATGAGAAAGTTATAGCAATATGAAAAGTATTTTAGTATGGTATTCTAAATCATACAGAAGATATCAGAGCAGTTCTGTCTTGTGTTCCTATCCTCTGACTTCATGCAGGTCCTAATTTGAACTCCTCAGCTAAATAAGGCAAGAAATGTGTGAATTGTCCCAGTCCTACCATCACTGTCAGTTTGCAGAAGTGCCATTGATACAGACTTCTGCATTTATTTTGGGTGGAAAATGTCTATTTAAATTGGGAGATCAATCGTCAAATTAGATGTGTGACTGCGCACATCATTCCTGTGTTTATTTTCTTTTCTGGCACACTTGTGGCTCTTTGGGTTTGAAGAATGTAGCTCAATTGGAATGAGCCTCAGTGATAAAATGGTCATCACATAAGATGTCTTTGTGTTGTTTTGAAATGTACTATTACAAGGCATTTTAATAAACTTTGTTTTTATTTTCCTTGATTAATAACACATTTGCTTGTGAATTTTCTGGGATGTTTGATTCATGGTCTTTCCTTTCTTTTCCTTAGAACTCCTTGGTGGCAGCAGCCTACAGGAGGCCTTATGGGACTATCCCATGGCGATCTGACCTGGTTCTGGCTTTGTCCAAGTAATTTTAGTCGCACTAACACTTTTGACCCCTGGTGTCATTGATAAGCTCCAGAGCACTGAGTGCTGGGTCAAAAAATTTTGAAAGATCTACAGAAAACCAAATGCTTAAAGCCATGTGAATTGGTATTTCTTTGCTTTCATGATAAATATAGAAAAGAATACCAATGATTTGGTTTAATTATAAATGTCTATATAAATATAAAATTATAAATACTGGTTTAATATAAAAATACTATGTATATATATAAAAATCCATAATACTACTCTGTCACCTTCTCTTCTCTTTTCTGCATATCTTTCACTGATAGAGAAGTTGTTTTATCAATAGTAGGCTCATTGTCCAGTGAAGGAGGATTGTTCTGTTTCGGTCTTCTCTGTTCAATAGCTGGCATGATTTAGTAAGAAGGACACTGAGCATTGTGTAAGGCATTAAGCAAGAGCAGTTGATCACTTCTGCTAATATGGTTTCACTATAAACTACTGTCATCTTCTATTGATTGGCATTTGCCTTTCATAGAATTGTTTGGCTAATGCAGTGCTTAATAGTTTTGTTTTTTTTTTTTTAGTTGAAGTCAGCTTTTATCTTTAAACTGTTTTTGTAAAGCAGAAAACTGTGTTCCTTTGAACTCCTCCTCTGATGTCATAAGAGCAGGGAGCTGCCATGAATTACGCTGTGAAAACACTGACAGTTAGAGCTAGGTACCAGCATGCACTAAAATACAGTAATGCGCCTTGCGCTCAAGAATACTTTTTCACACACTGTTATTAGTGGCAGGCTCTTGGGGTTGGAAGCCTTTGATAAGTGAAATTAGCACACTGTTTTTCCACTCTATGTATGGTAAATTCTTTTCCCTTTTGGGGTCAAAACCCATAAATATTAAAGAAAACTCCAAGTGTCACTATTTGCAAGGTTACTATGTTTGTTATTAGAACTGTGGACCACGTTCAGTCTTTTAGGCAAGACAGTATGAGGGACCCATGAAAGGACAGGAAACGTCTATATTTGCTGGCAGCATGCCTGTATGAAACATATTGCTCCCGGTGCCATCCTGATGGCACTGTGGGTTAGGACAGGTCAGCTATGCAGTATGAAAACATGCCATCATATCTATATTTCATAACATAGCACGCAGGCAGTCAGTCAGGAGTTGAAGTTAATTAGATTAGGTTCTTTGCAGGAAGCAAGTTCTGTGGACAGCTGAAAAAAAAAATGGAGGATGTTCAATGGAATTAGGTCCCTAATCTTAATCCCCTCCCAGGAGAAGCAGCAAAATGCAGGAAGCACTTTGCAGAAGGCTTCCTCTGGGTCCCCCAGAGATGTCCCACAGAGAAGCCTGGTTTTAATGCTGCATTCCTTAACACAAATAAAGCACAGCTTTACATCATTACTTGTGCAAGACTTTGAAAGAAGACTCTTATTGTGCCTTACAGCATAGGTGCAGTGAGGCAGTAGGGACAAGGACTTTTTCCCTTATACTTGGGGGTTTTTTAATACATATGGATTATGCTATACATGAAGACAAAGTGAGCTTTTGATCTTAAGCAGTGTAAGAAAATCATGTAATGCTGTGTTTTCTGAAAAGGAGGTTGAATTCAGCACCATTTATTTCCATCTATGTAATATCATAGCAGTTCTGTAACTGTTGCCTATATAAGCAGTTTTGATTCCATCAGGCAATTTCACTGATTGTGTTAATAGAGATTACTCTTCTCACAACTATATAGAAAGCCTGGAGATGCTTTTCATCTCCCTGTTTGTCTTAACCAAACTAAAAAGATCCAGCCAAAAAGCTCCCAGCTTTTTATGGTTTTGAAGCTAGTCCATAGCTCCTGGAACTAACTAAGAGAAGAGAAAAAGCAATCCAATGCATTTGTAAATAATTCCAATTAAGACTAGCAGATTTGGCTGGCTGAGGATGCTGGCCTGCGTATGGAAGCAATTCTCTTGGCTCTTGCCCGAGCCAGCCGAGTGTGGGCTGGTCCTCAGGGTCCCTGCAGGGCAGCGAGGAGCGTGGATACCCTGGTCTTCCTGGGGACCCCGGGTGCTAGCTGTAGAGCATCAATGGCCTGCTTCTCTTGCCTTGGGAATGGCAAGGGCCACCACAGCCCCGTCAGAGCAAGGGCATTGGATCTGTGCTGCAGGCAGGTTTCAGCCATGTTTGCTTTGTGATAACTGAGGGAGCTTTACACCTGCAGCAGGGATCCCATGTGCTCATCAAGCACATACCCAAGGCAGTCCCGAGCTCCTGAGGTTGACCTGAGAGACTCAAGGTGGATGCAGATGTGTGAAGAAAAGACCAGGGGATAGCAACTGGAGAAAATTGGTCATTGGGCTGACCATGCAGCAGGGCAGTGCCCTCACACCGGGTGAGGTTCCATAGCACCAACAGGGCTTTGGCTCTTCTGCATAGGCTGTGCTGTAGCACTGGGGGAGTTGTACCCTCTGTGCATCCAGACAGGAGCATTGAGAACCAATGCCTAGAAACAGTGCAAAGGTGTCAGTATGGAGAGATACAGAGGGTATTTGGGGGTTTGTTAAGTAGAAATAATCATTTAAACAATAATTGCACAAGCATTATCAGTCATTCTTATCCATTGCTTCCAATCAAAAGCAGTTCTCTCTAATGAAGATTTCTGTTGTTTGGGGGCAAGCCTGGATTTCAAACCACAAGGTAAAGTGATTATATTCAAAAGAAACTGTTGCTGCTGCAAAAACCTACAGAAGGAGGATCTGATGCAGTATTCTGCTCTTGTTTAATGCCCTGTGTTGCTGCTTTTACACAGCCAGAATGGATCCAGCTCTTGAGCTGTACTCAGCAGGAAGATGCAAAGGTGCAGAGTTTGCTCATGAAGGCTTCCCACCCCTCCATCTGCATCCTCCTCCCCAGCACTTCATCAGACTCTTGGCCACTCTTTTCTTCCCAGTAATGCAGGCGGGGGGGTTGGAACTACATGATCTTTGAGGTCCCTTCCAACCTCAGCCATTCTATGATTCTATGATTCTATGTTCTGTTAAGCATACTTTATTTTTTCTTCAGAGCCTTTAATTTTTATCTTGATTTTTCTGAAATTTCATGGCAAAAGAGTGTGGAAGATGAGAGAAATTTTCATCTTTTTTCTCCTAAAACACAAAAAAAAATACTGTAAGAAATAACACAGATCCAGGCAGATGTACTTTAGCTTTGAAAAATGAAAGACAAACAGAAAACAACCTGTGATATGTTTTTCCAGAAATGGACTATTTGGAGGGAGAAGAATGCCTTGGGGAAAAAGGATGGGAGCTCTGTGTCTGAACTGAATTTGGTTTAGGAGTGTGTTGAGAGTATTCAAATGTTTAAAGGTGAGAAGAACCACCTGCTATCTAAGCTCCATGAAAATAATCAATTTTGCACTTGTATGGCATCTCAGAGAAGGTCATAGCAGGAAACCCAATTTCTCATTTCATCCAGTGAATCTTAGGTGATGCCTTCAGCATCCCCTGAGCTACACATCCCACTGCCCCTGCTGGGGGCTGTGTTCTTTGGACACCCAAAACCCCCCAAGAATCCTTTCCTTAGTATTTTCTGTATCACAAATGTGGGGTTTAAATGTTTCTTGATAGGAGCTTAGCACCATCTAACTGCTCTGCCTTTCCAGTGCTTTGGGGAGTTTGAACATAGTGAGGAGGATTCTTGGACACCCCTCTCCAAAAACCAGCGCTTTGTCACTGGCAGAAAAGGTAGCTCAGGCTTGAGGATCTTCTTCTGAGCCTTCCTAGCACCACTCGGACAAGATCAGAACTTAACTCACAAGTCATCAAGTATTAATCACTACTAGTACACTCAGATGACTCCTCTAAAATGACCCCACTTTGGTTCAGCCCTGCTCTTTACACCAGGAGTAGGTTTGTGGTGAGCCACTAAGTAGATTTACGAAGTAGGAGGAAAATCTGTGAATTAAAGTGCAACCTCCTGAGAGGTAGAAGCAACAAATTGCTGTCAGGAATCCTGTTCTCCAGTGCAGTGGGTGGATGCTTTACATTAATCCATCACTTGTGTGGAGTGAAGACATCTGTGGGGAAAAAAACCAGCCAAGGCAGCTAAAGAGCCTTGCTCTGAACAGGCTGTATCCCAGCAGGGAGAGCTGGCTTGTATCTTGGCTCAGGAAGAGGTGCCTCTGGAGACTGGAAGCTGTTTCTTTATAATCTGAAAATGTGTATTGTGTAAAATTGTTTAATACTTAATGTTCAAATGCTTCTCAAGTGGATAATCATCACTGGGCTTGAAATACGCAGGGGTTGTTGTTGGAGCTGCAGATTTGCTGTGTTAATGCTAACATTAAATATTTACTCTGGATAAGGATAATCTAGTAATATGGGGAAACACCTGTGACTGAACTGCTGCAATAAGGATCTCAGCTCTGCACTTCTGGTGCCAATATTTTCACAGCCCTCACTCTATTCAGTGATAAATAATTTTAGTTCGTTTTCCACTCCTTTTGTCTCACAAATTTGAATGTGTCTGATGTGTGAATCTTTACAATAGAGTGTAAACCCCAGTTCATGTATTTAAGGACCTGAACTGAATTGTTTAAGGATTTCTATCTGACAGAAGCCCCTTTTTTTGCCTCCTGCATTAATTGGGTGATGATAGTTCGGCCGCTTTAAGAAACCCCAGAGCAAGAGAAGGCAGCTGGAGACAGCGTGTGAGGAAATCCAAAAGCAGGCACAGATTTAGGATTTTCTGAAGCTACAGCAGGAGACTGTCTCACTTCAGTTAGTATTACCAACAGGCAGTTCCTCTGCATTTATTGTGACAGCACCTTCTATGTGGCTTGTTAAAAATGGATACACTTTTTATTTGATAAGTGGAGAATAAAGTGATGTGTTTCTCCCTCTGACAATAACATAGGCAGGGAAACTGGTGCTGAATCCCTTTGGTATAGGGCTATGAATGTTAGATACTTCTTCACCTCCTGTTATATTTTGCAATGATAATTATCTGATAATTGTTTCTTAAATGACTTACCAATATACTATGCATAATTTCTTCAAATAGTGTTTTGCTCCAAAAGGACTTGTGTTGTGTAGAAGACCCTCTTGAGAACAGTTTTGTGGCATTGATATTTATTAAAAACAGAAACAACAAACCACAGCCATTTCACAGCAGTTGTCACACATTCTTGTAAGCATCTGGTTAGGTTCTTACCTACCTGAGGCTACTGTGCTTTGGTGAATTTTTCTAAGCTTGGATTTTAGTAATAGTAGTACTAAGTTCTTGTCACTTTAGTTGCTGTTAAGACTCATGTCAGCCTGAACCTTGTAAAGTCAGCAGACAATTTCCTTTTGCTTTAGTGAAGCTGAGAATTCTCTTTCTCAGTGGAAAGAGAAATTTCTCTTTCAGCCTCGTGCAAAAGCCAGAGGTATGATCTGCCAGAGGAGACTGAAGCAAGAGCAAGTCAACTGCAGTCCCAGCTTGATTCACCTGTGTCTGAGGGACCTGGAGAAACTGTGTGCAATGAAAAGCAGCTCCTTCTTTAATTTCTGTCCTTATCTGAATCCCCTTTGATCAGGAGCTACCCACCCACATCCTGACTATTCCAGCCCTTAAAAAGCAACTGCGGTTCACACAGGGGATGACGTTTCCAAAGCAGTCAGTGCCGCCTGACTGTGGTCCCAGCACTGCCTGCATGTGTGTCAAGAGAAGAGCCTTCTCCTTTCAGAAAGCTCAAAATCCGCTTTCAAAACAGCACATTTGACCTCAGACTCTGATTGGAGTGAGGGCTTTGGGAGCTACAAGTGCTGTCTGCAGCCTGTTCCCCTCTTGTGCTGTTTTATGCTGCTGTATGAGTGCAACATAAAGGGGAGTATTTCCCTGCTTTCATTCAAGCAGTTTAACACCCATTGGCAGTAACTTTGTCATGAACCTCCTGCCTTGAGTAGGAGTTCAGTTTTGACAGCAAAGAAACTCAGTTCTTCTGCTGTCCATGTTCTGTTAGCTGCCTTACTATCCCAGGATGTGTACAACACTCAAAGGCAGCAAATAACAATTTCATTACCATATAAGCCACAAATAACATTTCCATCATCATTTCTGTTGCATTTGAAATAGCTTTTTGATCAAGTTAAATTTATTTGAGATGAAAGAAACATAGTATTGCTGCTTAAGCTACAGATGCTCTTCTTTTGGTTTAGTTTGCCTTAATACTGCTTTAAAGGCTTCAGTGACTACTGAATATCCATGAAATGTGGTACATCTTCTCCTCTGGCTTCTAGTTCTGGTTATGGTCTTTTAACTAAAGCCTGTCTGGCTAGAAAGCACAACCAGTTAAAGAGTGCCTTTCTGTGTATCAAGTGCTTCCTTTAACTACCAAACTGCATATTAACTATTATTCCTGTAAGTGTAGGCTCAGGGGCAGACAATTTCAGTTGTGATTATTTATTGTGGAGCTGTGGTGTCTCAATGTAACCCTGCTCTCAAATGAGGAATAGGCAGATGGAACCTGCTATATAGATGAAATCTAATCATAGCATGGAGGTTCATCTTTTTCAGTTTACTGAATTACACTGCAAATGGGCTTTAAGCAGTTAAGTTGTCCTATGAAAGCAGGGGAATGCAATGGAGAATCAGCAATAGGTTGACTGCTTTTTTCTGTGGCTGTTTCTAAAGAGTATGTAAGTCTGGGGTTTTTTAATTTTTTTTTAGCTTGATAAATAAACAATGAAGTTAGAATCTCAGAAAAAATGTGCATCTTGTTTTGGAGTTGTTATAGCCAGTTCTGCTGGAGAAAGGAGTTTGACTGTTCCCACAGCACTTAGGACAGCAGTAGAAGGAAATGAAGGACACCAGGTCTTCATTCTGTAAGAGAAAAGTGGAGTTAGGGAGCAACATCTAAACGTAGTCTTCTCCAGGTGTCATTTGTTATGCTTCAGATAGGAAGGGAACATAAGGGAACATAAAGTTAAAATCAGCTGCTTTTGAGGCCTCATCTAGAGATGTGATCCACGTTTCCTTTGATTACTTTTCAGTCTGAGGAGGGCCATGGGATTGCAGCACACTCTGGTCAGGTTTCAGAGCAACCTTCTACAGCCTGTGCCCTGCAAGCAGTCCTGCTGCCAGCAGCATCACTTGTATGCTGTCTGCTTTTGCACTTCACTGCTGTTAATGCAAGCACATTTGACAAATACTGAAATCTGAATAAATAATTTAGCTCCCATTTGCCAACATGAGTGATTCTCTATACCTTATTTAAGCTTTTAGGCTTGCAATATTTCACAGTAAGAGCTGAGGGTTTTCCTCAAGCCACCAAAACTTGAAGTAATAGACTTTAATCAACAGAAACCATTTGGTTTTAAGCAACACCTGAGAAAAGAGACTTAATGAGAGATCTTTTTTTATAGTAAATAGGTCCAACCAGAAAAAGAAAAATTTGATAGCAGTAAATACTGCGCACTTCAGTATCTGCCCAGTGATCCCCACCAATAGACCTGTTTTCCTACAAAACCAATTCCAGTCAGACAGGTGGAGGATGTCCATGTCATGGATACCACCAGGTATACCACCATACACACACACTTGCACCTGCTTTTGTCTTGACCCTTGCAGTCAGATCTGCCTTAGAATGGGCAGTGCAGGCAGGCAGGGAGCTCAGGGATGGAGCAGCAGGACCCCAGTGACTCTCCACCTCAGCTCAGCCACATTGGCCCAGTCCTGGTGAGCACCAGAGCCTGGCTCCTCTCTGCTCCCCACCTGCTGCTGCAGGGCTGGAGCATTGCTGCAGCACACTTCCAACTCTCCTTGGCAGGGCTCATTATTTTTAGCTGATTCTTTGGGTGCCAACGTTCAGTTTCACTTAAGCTGCTGAGAAGCCTGGAATACCTGCAAACCATTTCCAGGCACTTGGATATGTCGCACTGAGGGCCAAATACCTTGTGGAGGAGCATCCGGATTTGATGAATTTCTTGCTGCTGTACTGACATCTGCTTAAAGAAACAGCACCTTTTCAAAGCCCTCAAGAAATTAGCTGGGAGCATTTGATGATATTAAACATATGCTTTATTTACTTTAAAAATTACAAATTTATCCAATCTCCTCTTTTTTGTGTTGCCTTAGCACCTAGCATAGGAAGGCTTAAAAAATTAACAACAAATTAAATGAAAATATGAATTTAAAACAAATTAATGGCATTAAAATACTGCGTAGGGATTCTTTTTACAATTTGAGTGCTCTAAACTGCCTCTAATTCAGTTAACTTGAAAGCCTCTTGGTTATGAGTAACCTGGGGACTGAGGCCAATTGATTAATCTACTTTAAACATTAATTCAGTATCATTTCCTGAGTGTGTCAATCCTGAGGAGGCCAGGCTGCAGAAACAGAAACTAATATGGATTGTACTTTCTTTCAGAGGACTTTGGTTCCCATCTAGGTCTGGTAACAAGAAGCTAAATTTGAAAAGTTTTTTTTTATTTTAAAAAAACCCAAAACATCTATTTCTTAAAGTCACAGAGGTATCGACTGAGTGCTGAGCTCTCCCTAAAATACATATTTGTGCCTATCTGTGTGTGCTCAACTCTTTAAAACCTAGCGCCAAGCTCTGTAGAGTTTCTGCAGTGACTGTGGTGTTGGTGAGCTGGGTTTGGTACCATCCTCTCTATAGTCTCAGTACCCTCTTCATCAGATTTTCATTAAACATTTCACTAAGAAAATTAGAATTCAGTAGAGATGTCATTCATGCCAATCTTCCCAACTGTTCCTGAGTCTTTTTTTAGTCTAATGCAGTGGAATTTAGAGAAATACTCTGAGCTGTGCAGTAAATCTTCACAGGAAAATTCTGTTGGCAGAACGTAAGGCACATACCGATCAGCAGTTTTAGATGCTGCTTTGCTATAATCTCTGCTGGCTTTAATATATGTAGAAGATAGCTTAGCAGGGTTTGTGCTCATGAATGCTCTGAGCTGTGCATAGTGGTGCAAAAGTTTCTTCTCCAGTGACCACTTAGATCCTTTGGAATTCTAATTTCTCTTTTTCCAGTATAGAATGTAATAGCATCGCTGTTCAAAAAACCAAAACCTCTTGAGTTTATACCAAGTATTTAATGGCAAAATCACAATTTTTTATTCCACTTAGCAATTTGGCAGGGGAAAGGCCCTACTGTGTTCTTCCTTTGAAGTCTGGCCTAGGTTTGTTATTTGGGGAAAAACAGTTTGCCTTGTGTAACAACTATTCTCCCGATTCCACAGGACACTTGAGGTGCCTTGTGTCTTCCTGACACAAACATTTAGCTGATCTTTTCTCTTCATACCAATGGCTACTCAGATGAAACCTGTAGAATTTGGAAAGAAAAAGGAAAGCACCTTCTAATAAGGGGTTGTCTTCTCTTTAGATTTTCCAGAAGATCGTGCTTTGTGTAATGCATTATAATTATATGACAGCAGAACAGTGCAGAATATGGCAGAGCATTTCCCATAGGTTTCCTTTCCGAGATAAGAAAGATAAACATTCCGCTTTGCTTCTCCAACAAGGACAAAAAAACCCACCAAGCCCTCCGCAGTTTCCTGCGAGGCAGTTGGATGTGAGCAGCTTTCTGGAGCTGAGGCTTTCTACTGGCAGACAATGTACTCGGTGTACAAAGTGAGGAAGCCCCCGGCCCGAGGTGTGTGTCCTCAGCTTCCTGAGAATGTGCCTTATCGCCCAAGGGTCCCTCCGCACTCGCGCTGCTTTAGCTGCGCAGCTCCCGGAGCGGCAGAGCGATTGTTTGTTTTTCCAGGGCGCTCTCTGTTCTGGGGGAAACAAGGGAGGCCTTTAATTGGATCTCGCTTTTGTTCCTGGATTGCCGCAACTTCAGCGGGATCGGGAGGAGCCGGAGCAGGACCGAGGTCTGGTTCAGGGTATGCATAGCTTGACTCTCAATGACCCACCTCTGTTTCAGCCCTGACACCCAGGCCAGGGAAATATTTTGCTTAGCCTGGTTTTCCTAAAGCAGGGAGAGGAGCTCTAGTTACAGAGCCAAGCAGGCAGCAGAGATGCTTTCCGATTGCTCTGCTCTACCGTCTGAATTGTGCAAAAGGGGAAAAACTACCCAGGCATCGCTTTCCCATACCAGCTGGTGTACTCCAGTTCACAAAATGCCTGGGTGGATAAGAGGTTTATAAGCTTTGGAAGAGTTCAACAGGGGAAGCTGTAAAGTTGCAGTAACGCTCCCAGCGTTCATGGTTAACAACACAGTGTTTCAGACGGCGGCATGACCTCCTCGATAGCCTCAGAGCTTCGCCGTTCCCTGCCTTTCTGCTTTCTTGTTGAACTTTCTCATCTGTAACTTCTTTTATTATCCTCAAACCAAGTTTTGTAATGCACTGACATCTGCTGTGTGTTTGACTGATGCAGCCACTAAAGAACTGAAACAAGCCTTGCAGGCGACACATGACGGGATGGGGAAAGAAAAATTAAGGGGGAAACAGAGTGGGAGGACCTGGTAGCTTATTATTGGTACAAGGAGGTAAGAGAGAGCCAGCCACCCTGCCCTTAAGGACCTCACATTGTAGCTGTTTTGTTGGAAGAAATGGCACAAAGTAAGCTGCTTTTGGTCATGCAGGCATCAGTTCCATTGATTCATTATAGGTATCACTGTTTAGCAAATCTATATTAACACAATTTTTCCTTTCTTTTGGCCTAATCAGGGCTGTGGAGATGTGATAAATAGCTTTGCTGCCAATTCTCAGAAACACTGAAGTTGAAAGGAAACAAGGTATCTGAATCCCCCTGTTATCTGTATAATAAGCACTGTAGCAACTGTTCTGCTGGGTGGGAGCAGACTCTAACCCACCAGCAAATAACTGTAGGTACTATAGCAGGATGTGATGCAAAGTAACATCACTTTTAAAATGCCAGCCCAAACTGTGACAAGACTCTTCCTGCTAGATAGCAGCAAACCTCACTGCTGGCCTAAAGCTTCCCTGAAAATATTTTATCTGGTGATTGATTTCTGACCGGAGCATGAGGCAGCAGCGGTGCTCCATGGCAGCATGGGACAATCATATCACTGTAAAGGTAAAGCCACAGGCAGCCTGTGCATCATTGGAACCCAGCTCCCAGCCTCTGCTTCTGCCCAGGATACATTTCAGAAACCCAGGGCAGTAATAATCAGAAATCTTTTATCAAAACTCTTTTAAATGAGAAACTAACCTTTGCCAAAGGAATAGTTAGCCAGTTTTGCTTTGTGTCAAAAATTGATGACATTTTGAATGAAAAACTGAAGCCAAGATGGGATTTTTTGTTGTGCTCTTCAGATGAAAATAATTGTTTATAAAACTACACTTCTTCAAAACCAAAATGTTTTAGTAGCTTCAGGGAAAAAGCTCTTCTACAACAAAGACTGAAAATCTACCAGTCTGTCTGCAGAGGGGGAAGCCTCCTAATAGATGGTTTCTCAATATAGAGTTTTACACCAGCTCCATGAATCAATGAGCTATGGAGTTGTCCCTCACTTTGGTCCTTCTACAGGTAACATTAAGGCAGCAAGTCTCTGAGATAGGCAAGATTCTATGCATAGAAACTTGAGCAAGAAAAGATAGATAGCCTGACTTTTTTTCTATCTCAAAGCTGGCTGTAAAGACTTGTTTTGTATATGTGTAATTTACCAGACAAACTAGACTTCAAATGTGTCATAAACTGTAGCTCCTGCTTTTGTTAATTCCCAGCAAATCTGCAGAATGGCTGCAAGGACAAGACGGTGCTGGGTTAACATCTCACCCTACAGATAGAACTGAAACAGAAAAGTACCTTTTCATTATGAAGAATCTTAAACAGTAGGGGAAATCCTGCTCCTCTTAAGATCAAGAGGGAAATTCCTTTTCAGCTTCAAAAGAGCCAAAATTTAGCTTTATATTATTCTGAAAGCCTGCTTCAAAGCCCTGGTGGTTTTATCACTTTGCAGGCTTGCCACAAGCAGGGGAAAAAAGATGCAGCAATTTACATCTTTATAGAGAGATATTACATCCTTTTAGAGAGATACAGCTCTTTACATCCTTATAGAGACACAGATCTTCACATCCTTACACAGAGATACAGCTCTTCACACCCTTACACAGAGACACAGCTCTTTGCATCCTTACATCAGTTTTACCGGTCAGTAGAGGGTTTGCTCCTGGGCTGGTGCTCAGGAATGTTTCTTCCAGGGCTTGTGGCAATAATGATGGACTCTTTTTTTTTTGTTGTTTCAATGGTAGCAATGTCTACTTTGAAAGTCTGTGCTGAAGTGCCTTTCATTCATTATTTTTAATGCTTATTAAAGATATCACATTTTAAAACTGAGATGTCTGACATTAGCAGTCATGATCAGTATTTAGACACATGAGTTCCCAGGTGCATTTCAAGATATTTTGTAGTATGTAATTCTGAGAAACCACAAGTAAAGAAATGTGACATTAAATGACTAGTGGAGGATCCTATAGCAAGTAAACTGCTTTATTCCTTCCAGCAATGATGCTGCTTGTAAAATACTTGGAGTGCCCAAATGTGACATGGGGCTTAAATGGTGTATATTATTACAATCATAACATCAACTAGCAGAGACTCATGCTTTAAGAAAAGTTGTAATTGTTGGTGAACTAACTTCCCAGGTGCAGCTGAGCCTATTTCTCCAGCTTGGAGTCTACATCATGTATAGGGCTGCATTTGTTCCTTGCTCTGTGCGTTTTCAGAGCTGCTCTCTGGAAACATGCTAGGATACCCAAAGCACTAAAAGCTAACAAATCACACAGGGCAAAAATCTTTTTTCTTTTTTTTCTTTTTTTTTTTTTAGATGGAACAGCCAAACCCCTTCATTTCCTCTGCTATTGATTTAAGTCAGATAAAATCAAGGTTCAAAAATCCAGCCTTCTTTTGCCTTGCACATTAAAAATGAACCACAGGAGAAGAAAGAAATTTAGGGGTTTTGAACTGTTATTCCAAATACCTGCTGAAGAGTTTAGCATACATTCAGTGCAATGCATGCTTCTGTATTTGATGGGCGTTGCAAGAGCTAAGCCAGACATGAAGCCATTGAACAGATCTGGCTCAAGACACTATTCAGTCCTGTGGCACACTGGCTAGAAGCATGTCCATGCAGAAAATATTCCATACTTAATGGAATGGCACCAGGGAGATGAAGATGGATGGTATAGAGCTAACTAGGTACTTAACAGAACAAGAAAGAAGGGGGTGAGATTATTATTTTGCAAATAATTACATTTTGTTGTTATTTAACATAACTGATGCTTATGTCCTGAACCTTGCTGTGGCCTTCAGGGCAATTCTTATAAGCCCTGAGGGTATTGATCCTCCATGACAGCTATGCCTTTGGCCAGAGCTCTGCAGGAGCTTCTTTGGCAAAGGTCTCTGGCAGATGGGCTGAATCTTGGAAATTTATGACAAGCCTCATTCTTCCCCTTTCCAATGAGCATTATCTCTGTGGGCTGTGCCAGCCAGCCCCAAATCACACCATTGGGAAGATGTTAGTGTGCCCTGACCTCCATATGGACTTGTTGCTGTCTGACCAGGTTGTGGTGCCTGTCTCTGAGCTGAGGGAACCTTTGACTGGAACCCTCGGGTCACAGGGTGGAAGTATTTGTGCCTAGCATAGGGTGGACTCGCCTGGGGAGCTTAACTTCTTCCAACAGCTAGTCTTACAATGGATTTATCTCTTTTCTTGTTTGCAAGAGATAGCTACAAAATGGATGAAAAAAAGAAAACAAGTCAAAATGAAATTGTATGTAAGTAAACAAGCTGTAATAAAATGAACAGGCTGAACTTTCATCTACATCTCAACTGGATTTGAACCAAACCCCTTCTGAGAGTCTAAGAAAGTTTGGTTCATTATTTTTTTTTGTTTGGTCTGCTCTACATTTCCTTGATGTCATTGCAACCAAGAGTAGAAATGCTGGAAAACTGTGAGCAACTCTGATATGCTGTTTCTGGCCAGGTCAGAAGTAAGACAAGCTGGAAATGTCATGCAAACTCCCATGTTTGGTAGATTTCCAGTTCAGGTTTCTGTACTCAGAAGGCTGGAATAAGATTGAGATAAACAAAAAGACCTCAGGGTGATTGTACAGACAAAAATGAACTTCCAGAATTTAGGAGGCTGAACTTAAACTGAAATATCCTGCTTCTTCAAAGTTTCTGTTCTTGCTTTGAAGAGAAATTTAATGTTTTGGGATTGTATTGTGCTTCCAAGCCCAGTGGCTGGTCAGGACAATGCGGGACTTGACAGGTGTCCAAAGTGCAGATCCGCCTTTCACTGGCACCACAACCTGCATCTCCAATGAGTGCGTGCTTTCAAGTTAAGCATTCAAGTTTGGGGGGGACCATATGTAATCTGAAGTTGACTTTGGCTAAAGCTTAGCTCTTTTCTTCCAGAAGGAAGAAAATTACTTCCATCACATCACTTTTAACCTGATTCTCTAGAGATTGTATGTGGCTTGAGCCAACAAAACAGATTTGTTCTCAGGTCAATCCTACTTGTGTAATTTGCAATCTTGCAATCTTTTTCAAAACTTGGTAGTTATGTTTAAGAGGAAACAAACTTGTGCTTCTAATTGTTTTACAATGCAGCATGTACTCAGTAGAGGCACAACCAGAGTTGGGAGGGGGGAGATTGTCAAGTGCACCGGTTCCAGCTAGGGAGCTTAGAAAACAGAAGTGGCCTTACTGTTCCAGTTCATGCTGAGTGCATGTGCATCAGTGTGGTGATGTCACATATTCCTTCAGAACATGGTCTGCATCTGACACTTCAAGTTCTAAGAGGGGGTGGATGCAGTTAGTAGGGACATGCTAGTCCTCCCTCACCTTAACTCTGCCCTCTGGGTCTGGCAGGGTAGTCTCTGTGTTTCAACCAAGGCTTCTGTTCAATAAGCATATGAGGGAAAAGCTTGTGTGTACATGGAGTTATTTACAAATTGTTTATATAGGTTATATGTACATAAACTCCAGATGTGGACAATCTATTTTAAAACAAAAGCATCCTGTTCCTGGCTAACCTAGCCCCTTATACAAGTTCTGGGAGACCTTGGGATGTGACTACTTTAGCTTTAACCCAGTCCAACTGCTTCTAATTGCTCAGAAATTGAAAAGGAGCAGCAGGATTTATGTTGCCATAATGCAGATAACAAAATCTGAGGATACCTGTGAATTTTAAGAGTATGCTGCTATTCCGTATAGCTTTGCCTCAGGGCAGCACCTCCCTTGCAGGAGCCTGCAGAAAGCAGACAGAGAGCACCAAACATGCCCCACACAAACTCTCAAGGACCTTCCAAACACAAAACTTGAATTCACAGTACAGAGATGTGCTGCCCAAATTTAGTGGCCTGAGTGAATCACCACAAGCTACTCACTCTAAACTAAAACTAGTGTAGCTGTAAACATGTGCAAGCATGTCCCCATCTGGCCAGGTCTGTGGTAGAAGTGGGAGCCTCCGGCACAAAACTGAGCGCGAGTATCCTCCTAAACTGCCACAGCAAAACGCTCCCAGCTCACTAAGTGTCAGCTGTAACAGCCTCCAGCCTGGAGTACATGCTCTCCAGATTAAAATGGTTTTGCTAGTGTGACTGTCTCTCTAAAAGGGCTTTTGTCAGCAAAGTTTTATCAGGTGAGGAATTGCTCTTCTCGCAATCACTAATACAGTTATAGTGTTATCTTATGTTGGCAAATTTGTCTCCTAAATTCAGGAGTTTCAGCTTGTAACCTGAATAACCTATTCAAATATCGTTTCCTCAAAGCAGAAACATCCTAGACACTGGCTGAAAACAGACTTGAGTAGATTATATGAGTTCAGAGAGGATCATGGCTATAGTTTGGGACACGTGTTCTCAAGCAAGAGAAGACACAAATTCTCTTTGATGTCCCTAGGTTAGTTGGAATAATTTTTCCTTAAAACCTGGGTTTGGTTTGTTTTGGCTTTGTTTTCAAACAATCTGAAATTTGTACCATTTTCTATGCTTGGATCTTTAACAGTGCAGTTTTTGAAGCAGTCTACACAAGCATACAGGTTTTTTTGTTACCTAAAAATAATCTGTTAGCCAGTGCATCTCTGTAGCCACAATGGGAGAAGCCTGCTTTGGCTTTAATTTTGTTGTCCAATGCTATTAATTTGCAAATTTGCAACTTCAGGCTGATCTGGACATGAGTGGACTTGTATGGTTTGGGGAGTTTTTTGTTCCTTTTTGTTTTTTTTTCCCCTCATCTGTGCTCTGTAGAAAAATAAGCACCAATTTTGAAGTGTGCAAAAAAGCAGCTTGCTTTGGAAGTTGTCAGATTCTGACACAAATGATCTTTGCTTCGAGCTTCCTAAAGAGACATAATTTCTGCCCTGTTTAAGAAGAGGAGGTTGGGTTGTTTGTTTTTATTTGCAGCATTCGGCAGCATTGCTGTAGGCCACTGACTGCAGGATGGCAGTAACACAGGATTATCCTGCGGAGCCGTAACTAGGGAATCCATAACAGCCAACCTGAACTCTGCTGCGGGCTGCCATTTAATACCACAAGAAACTGTTTGCATTTCATCATGTAACCGGTTGTGTGAATTCAAGAACCTTCCCTGGATCAGGCTTGTGTTTTCAGATGAAAGAAAGGAACTACCAAGTGGTAGAGTGAAATATATAGTTTGTTTTCCTGTAGGCCTGTCCTCTGAGCATAAACAAATACACTGTAGTGAAGGCTCTGGCTCAGGCTACGGAGGAGACAGAGAGTAGAGAAGGAAAGCAGGAATATAAGAGGGGAAAATGTTGGAGCTGTCTTTTCTTTTGAGACTCCTGTGTTATCAAGGCAGCAGGAACAGGCTCAAAATGAATTGTGACAGAGAAAAGTATCTTCATAGTGACAGCTGAAGGGAGAAATCAGTTCTCCTTGATCCTAAAACCTTTCCCTCTAAACTCCCTCTTGGAGCGGGTATAGAATTGAGCCCATTTGTGACTTTTCCCTCAGGCTCTGTTAGATGGGCTTTTTTTTATTCAGTGTGATTTAAGTCCAGATCATAATAAAGTTGCTCTGTTCCTCATGAAGCTCACATTATGGATGTACAGCCATCATAGTCTAGGGACTGCTTAGTTTTTCCTGTGGAAACAGAAATTCTTGTATGGCTGGGAGCTTGTAAAAACAAGCCTGAAGCTACCTGAATTTTTAGCTTTACAGTATAAATGAGAAACTAAATTCTCCACTGCAAAACATATACGCACCTATATATGCTCAAGGTTTGACAATGAGACTCATTCATGCAGAGAAGACACTTTCCAGGTGAATATTTCCTTGTTCTGCTGTCACACGCCAAGTAAAGTAATTAAAGAGCATTTATGAAATATTCGGGACCTGTGCTGCTGGGAATCCTGAACAGATGGGAAAGTAGGATTTTGTGTGTGTGGTTGTCCCTAGATGAGTGAGGTGACCTGCAGGCACAGTGAGAGGTGAGGTTCAGACAAGGAAAGCTGCTTCAGGCCAGAGTTTAGGGTCTGAGGCGAGCTACACGCGTGCGGTTCTGTCTCACAGAATGGTCGCGTTGAGGTTGCAGAGTTGGTTATTCCTGGTCGCCGGTGCTGTGCAGCTAATCAGCACCTCAAGGATCGAGCCCTGCCTTCAGGTGTAGTTTCGGAAGGGAGCGAAAGGTTCTCTGGAGAGGGAACGGCTTTGCCCGGCGCGGGCTGCGGGACTGAAACAGCCGTGTCCTGCCGGCCGCGACCGGAGCTCCCGCGCACAGGGAGCGCAGGGAAACGCTTCCCTCTTCCAGCCTTCCAGTAAATTAAATCTGATTAATTTTCACTGAGGACAGAATATTTTGTTTCCCTGCGTTAACTCCCCCGAGCGCAGGGGTGCAGGACAGACCCTCACACGCCGCTTCGCAGATAACCTCTATCTCCTCTCTTTGTTGGTGGACTGAAGACTCCACGATCCTAAAGATTAGTAGTATTTGGGGGTAGAAAAAGTAAGAACTAGAAATACTCGAAACGGCAGCCCGGTGCCTGCCCTGTCCCCGCTGCGTTGGTGGCTGTACCGTGTCGGGGACCGAGCCCTGCCTGGTTCCCTAAGCCTGCTCCGCCGCCTGTCCCGCTCGTTGGACGAACGGGGGGTCGGCACAGGGCGCTCTCGGTCCGCCCTTAGAGCCGTGTCCGTGCCGTTCTTACGCCAGCCGAATTAACGGGGGTTAGGCACCGCCGCGGGCTGGAGCGGTACCGAACAGTGGCTCTGTCCCCGGGATCTGAGTCGCGGCGTGACACCCGTAGCGGAGGAGGGCCCGGAGGACAAACTGAGGAGCTGTGCGTCTCCTGTCCCTATCCGGGTCTCGGTGCGGGAGGAGAGAGCCCTGCCCCGGTGCCTTGAAGGCGGCGGCTTGTCTGCGTTGGCCGAACGAGAGCGGGGCGCGCCGAGCCAGGGGCGTCCGGTCGCTCCCCGCCAGAGACACGTTTGCTCTCCGAGGGAAAAAAAAAACAAACCAAAAACAAAACATGTTTCGGAGAGGAAGCCTGACACATTGTCAAACAAACCGACCCCAAGCCTTCCAGGTAGAAAACAGCTCTGCAGCCTGCACTGGGGTGAGTAGGAAAAAAAAAGAAAAAAAAATTTAAAAAGAAAAAATAAATAGGAAAAGAAAAAATCCAACCACTCGGGCTACTCGAATCTTCCCACAGCTGCAGCCGAAGGCATAGCTCTGTCCGGGCTGCCCGGGCAAAGCAGGGGAATGGCACCCTGCCCCGTGTCCCCGCTGCCCTCGGCCCAGACCCCTGCATTCGCCGTGTCCCGCTCCGCACCGCCGTTCTTCCCACCCGCGGGTACCGGCTCAGCCGCGTCCCAGCCCCAATACTGGACTTGTGGCCGCAGGGGAGGGTGCCTTTCTCTGTTCGGGAAGGGACACCCGGCGCGGCTCGGTACTAGAAAAGCAAGACGAAAGCTTGACTTGCAGTCCCTCTCGGGACGCTTCTTAGCGGGCTTGCGCGGCTGGGGCTGAGCCTCTCTCTGCCCGTCTCCTTCCCGGTTTCCCAGCACCGGGAACTGACTGGGGCCGGGGCTGCTCTGCTCTCGTCTGAAGAAAAAAAGTGAGAGGCCTTTTCGCCTCCGCGTCCCCCGGTGGGATCTACCCCCGGCCGCAGCGGGCCAGGGTCCGGGCACCGGCGCCGTGAGCCCCTTCCACTGCTAGCTCCCCTCCTGCTTCTCCTACCCCCGCGGGAGGCCGCAGGCCTGGTCCAGGAACAGCTCCCCTTTGTCCGGGATTGTTAGCCTCCTGCCCGGCCCCAGGAGCGCCAGGATCGCCCGGGCGCACCGGCGGGTCGGGCCGCTCCCCGGGGCCTTGGCGGGACCCCTCACTCCTTTACCGGGGAAGGGCTCGTCACATCCCTCTGCTCGCCGCCCGTCCCCGTTACTTGCGTCCCCCTCGCTGCGACTTTCCTGAGTGCTGTTAAGAGCTCATCTCTCCGCTTAACTGCAGCTACGGTGTCCAGCTCAGCTTTACTGCCGTGCTCCTACGTTTTCAGGTGGCTCTTTAATGGCCCAAGGAGGGTTTAATTAGCACCGGGGAGAGAGGAGAGCCCGATGGAGCCTGCCTGCCATTGTGTCAAACGTGCAAGTAGCAGCACGCGAGGCTGCGCCGCTCACCTTTGCCTCTGCTCGGCCCGACCGCCGCTCCCAGCGCTGAGCTGAGCTTCTACCCTGGTGTTCAGCCGGAATCCCCCTTAATGGGGCTGTCAAAAAAAAAAAAAATCTAAACAAGCCCCTCGGTTGTCAAATGTCTTCTGCGAGCGAGCGAGAGTAAAACTGCCGGCAAAGTGAGGAATCTGCCATTTGCGGAGGTGATGACACACGCAGCAGTGCTGGTACACCTGCACCGGCCTTCGCCGCGGAAATGCCTCCGAGGGAGAGCGCCGGCAGCAGCATGGGTGGCCGGTAGAGAGAAGGCAGCCCCGGTCCCGGCGGGGCACAGCTGGCTCCGGCTGCCCCGCAGATCTGCGCCGAGCCGGCCAAGGAGGAAAACCGCGGAGAGCTTCTCCTCTGCGGGCCTCATCCCGCCGCAGATTCGTTTGTGTGCGGGAGAGGGGAGCGCTATGTGCTGAAATCGAGGGGGCTCGTTTCTGTGGCCGAATTTATGCCGCCCAGGGTTTAGGCTATGCGTTTCTCCGCCGATGGTAGAAAAGGGATTCGTTATATGGCTGCAGGCGAAGATGGAGAAACGTGTTTTAACCAAGAAATACTGTAATATATAAAAATATAATATCTCCCCGAAGGGGTATTTTATTTCTCAGTTCCATCTTCACCCACAAATAGCCTCTTCCGCGGAGGGGAGAGGGGACCCTAGTGCCCTTGGCTGGGCAGAGGAACTGGAGAGCTGTGCACGGGATGGCAAAGCCCCGGGGCACCCCGACGGCAGAGGCCGGCTGCACCGGGGGAGGCTGCTCGGGAGTTGTCAGCCCTCCGGGCTTGCGCTTCGTTACCCAAACTGATGTCGCAAGTAAAATCCGCGGGGCGGTCACTGGCTCTGAGGTTCACATTCAGCGAAGACAGAAAGAGGGTCTGAAGGCCGTGACCTGCCGGCCCGGGGTTCTGCGGGCGGCGGACGTGTACGTGTAGCTGCTGCGAGGGTCGTTTCTGGACAGCCCAGGAGGGGAAACACCGAGTTGTGCGGGAAGGGAGGTCAGATCGTGCTGGCAAATCCCAGGAGCAGAGCAGGACCGGCAGCAGAGGGCTCGGTGCAGGCCCCGAGGGCCGACCGGGGAGCGCAGGCGATCCTAGCTCCCGGGACTCGGCCTGGCTTCTGCGGCTGCAAGTGGCCGCGTTGTCCGGTGAGGGGTTTCGGGGGGAACAAACGGAGCCAGTCTGCTCCACTCCCAAGGATCTGGCTGAAAGGTCCGTTAGAAATCGGTGCACAGCATCCTCTGTCCGCCTGCCCGCTCCTGTAACCGTGGTCGGAGCAGCCCTATGTTAGTGATTTGTTATTACATGACACTTCTTGTGCTCGGGACAGTTGAGATGTGCCTTTGTGCTGCTCGGGAAGGCTCTACCTGAAGGCAGAGAAGGGGAAGGAGCAGAGGAATGTGATGCCACATACCATGTGAAATAAACCGAAGCGCTTTAGGGGAACGAGCTGGGGAACCTGCCCCGAGTGTCACTCTCCACCCTGCCACCCTTCCTCGGCCCTCAGGGCATCTTTGAGCCTCGCAGCCGCACTCGGTGCCTGAGCGTACTTTGCGGGGAGGGAGATCGAGCGACCCGACACCTCTTGCGCCCTGCCTCCTGCAAAGAAGGGGTTGCAAGAACCGACTTGCAGGGAGCGGCAACAGCCTTCTGGCACTCTCCGGGCGCATTCGGTTGGCGGGGCCCGCGGCCAAGACATATAAACGCGACCGCGTGTGTGGCTGGACGTGTGACAGCCGCCGGGACAGGGGCGAGCGCGGCGGCTGCGGGCACACCCCCTCGCACCCACCGCCTCCAGCATAGCCCCTTGCCGGGCGGGCGGGGAGAGCAGCGCCGCGGGCCCCACCGGGCTCCCCGGGCGGGCGGCTGGGGGCTAGCTCAGCGCCCCCTTGGACCCACCCCCTTCACCACCGCCCCCAGCGGCCCGGCCGAGCCGGGGCGGTTCCGCGCCGCTCCACGGGGCCACGTCGGGCCGCCTGTGCGCGGGGCTGAGCGAGGCGCCGTGACTGCGGGGTGAACTCGGCCGTGCCCAGCGGCTCGGCGGCGATAGGGGAGCGGGCTCCTGACGAAAGCGGAACTCGGCCGGGCCCATACAAATCAGAAAAGAGCCCGGCCGCCGCGGCAGAGGGGAGCGGAGCCCGCGGTGGCAGGGTCGCCGCTGCCGCCGCGCTGCACGGACCAGCGGCGCCGCGAGAGGCGCCTCCCGATCCCCGGCATCGGCTTCGACACCGACCCCAGTCTCGGCGAGCGCCGGGCGAAACGGCTGCCAGGACCGGGCTCCGTGCAGCGGGCAGCGCTCCGCACCGCGCCCGGGGCGGCGGACACGGAACACCATGATGACCAGCTACCCGGACGGTGAGG
Organism: Galbula dea; assembly: GCA_013399015.1. Taxonomy (NCBI): domain Eukaryota; kingdom Metazoa; phylum Chordata; class Aves; order Piciformes; family Galbulidae; genus Galbula; species Galbula dea. The sequence continues at coordinate 307,584 of VWZX01006819.1, read as the reverse complement.
AGGACACCGTGGCGCTGCTGGCTCATGACACCAGCGGCAGCAAGGAGTCCGAGCGGGTCAAGGAGGAGCTGAGCGCCGAGAAGGGCCCCGAGAAGCCGGACCCCTCGCAGAAGCCCCCCTACTCCTACGTGGCCCTGATCGCCATGGCCATCCGGGAGAGCGCGGAGAAGAGGCTCACACTGTCCGGGATCTACCAGTACATCATCAGCAAGTTCCCTTTCTACGAGAAGAACAAGAAGGGCTGGCAGAACAGCATCCGCCACAATCTCAGCCTCAACGAATGCTTCATCAAGGTGCCCCGGGAGGGCGGCGGCGAACGCAAGGGCAACTACTGGACCCTGGATCCAGCCTGTGAGGACATGTTCGAGAAGGGCAACTACCGCAGGAGACGAAGGATGAAGCGGCCCTTCCGGCCGCCCCCGACCCACTTCCAACCCGGCAAGACCCTCTTCAGCCCCGACAGCTACGGCTACCTCTCACCGCCCAAGTACTTGCAGTCCACTTTCATGAACAACTCATGGCCGCTGGCGCAGCCCCCCGCGCCTATGCCCTATGCTTCCTGCCAGATGTCTGGCGGGAACGTCAGCCCCGTCAATGTGAAAGGACTCTCGGGCCCGGCGTCCTACAACCCCTACTCGCGCGTGCAGAGCATGGCACTGCCCAGCATGGTGAACTCCTACAACGGCATGGGCCACCACCACCACCCTCACGCCCACCACCCCCAGCAGCTCAGCCCGGCCAGCTCCGCGCCTCCCGCGGCCCCGGCCGCGAACGGAGCCGGCCTCCAGTTCGCCTGCGCCCGCCAGCCTGCCGAGCTGTCCATGATGCACTGTTCCTATTGGGAGCACGACAGCAAACACAGCGCCCTGCACTCCCGCATAGACATCTAGGGAGGCTCCGACTGGCATCCACCGCCCTTGGCCCGGCCCCGCTGCCCCTCTCCGATCCCGCCGCCTTCTCCTGCGTTCTCGTGTCTGTCTTTCTGCTTCTTCTCTCTGTGCCCAGACTGTTGCGGCAGGGGAATAGCAGTCCTGCTCTGTGTGTAGTGTAGGTGTAGTAAGATGTCTCCTACGATGAGAAGAAGGCAGTGTAGTGCGGGAAGCTTCCCCAGCGGGGCTCTGGGCGAGCTCGGATCTACCGTTCGTTCCTCTACTTGTGTGTGTGTGTGTTTGTTTGTTTGTTTGTGAGGGATTGGGAGGAGGGAGCGTGTAATTAAAAATAGGCTGGTTAGCCCGCAAAATTCGGCCGTAATCTTTTCGGGCTCAGCCTTGGGGAGAGCAAAGTGGAGCTTGTAAACAGCGGAGGCGTTTCCACGCGTGGCAGTGCGGGGCCTAAGCACCGCCGTGCTCGGCCTCCTCGTCCTCATCTGCTCCTTCTTCTCCCTCGGTCTGCAAAGCACTGCGCTTCTTCCGAGCTTTTCGTCAAAATAGTACTTACCTGGGGACTGCTGTAACAGCAGGAGATGTGCCATATTGCTGGTTAGTAGAAACCAGCAAACAAAACCCGCCGGGGTCACTCGTGAAACGTTTTAGCAGCGGTAAATATATTTTTTAAAGAAGGAGACAATGTCCTCTGAGGTCTTAAAAGTAAATTTATACAGGTCTTTAAAATTATTTTGATGTTATTAAAAAAAAAAAGACGGTTTCCTGTAAATTGGAATATTTTCCCATGTGTGTATTATTATTAATAATGAAAGTTTAAACTATCTTCGGGGGGAGTTGATCCCAAACCTAACCCCCAAAATGGATTTTCCGATAGGTTCTGCTTTTGAGTGCTTGCCCTTTTTCTTAAAACGATTTGATCCTTCAATTTTTCATAGATTAATATGGAAAAAAAATAGAGTTTATAATACAGGGGCCAGTTCATAGCGATTTTATAAGTGTTTATGTAAGCTGGTAGATGCTGTGGCATAGTACCATTTTGGGACCAACTTTTCTAGAGTGAACTAGCACTTTTATTGTACTTTCTAGCTTTGTAAAGTCTCCAATAAAATGCCTTTCCTTCTTTTCCCATCGTTTTATTTCGCTCCGCTCCTCCGGGCTCGGGATCGAGAAGCAGCAGAGGAGAACGGAATGGCCTCTGTGTGCCGGGGCCGCTCCACGCTGTCCGACCGGCTTCCGCTGGCGGTCACCGCTCCCGACGCCGTGCCCCGGCAGCGGGCTGGCCCCGTTCTCCGCTGCGGAGAATACGCGGGCTGGGCTCGGACGGCGAACCGGCTCCGTGAAGCGTTATGGCGGGCTGCGCATCGGCAGGGCCGCGCTGGCCCGCGGTCGTCCTGGCTGCCGCCGGGGAAGTGCGGGCACCGTTTCGTGGGCGCCGGGAGCGGCTCTGCTTCGGGGCACGGGCACACTATGGCCGTGTACCCGGCTCTCCCGGGGCGAACGGGAGGCAGAGCTCTCCGAGCAGTGCGGCATGCTGTGCCCGCCACAGAACCCGGCTCCGCTTTCGTTTCTTCTCCGCAGGCTCGAGGCCGCGGCTCTGGGCGACAGAGCGCAGCCTCGCGTCGCACTGGGCTCGGCTTGTTTGCCCTGCGGCGGGGCCCGCGCCCCATCTGGGCCCTGGCCGGTGCTGGGAGCCGCTGGCGGGTATCACTTTCTTGACGAGGCCGGTGGCTCCGGCAGCGGCGCTCCCGAGGCCTGGGCCTCGCTTCAAAGCCTTCTCGCCCTCGCAGGCTGCGGGTCCTGCGCAGGGGCTCCGGAGGGTACTGGGCAGGCGGGGTGACCCCTGCCCGGTGTCGGCCCGGGGTGCTGCAACACCCCTTGGACGCTAGCCTGGGCCAGGCCTGTAAGGGTTCCTGCCAAAAGCTCCGCTTGTTCCCGGTTGTGCGGGCATTTGCCTCTCTCGGAGACGAGGTTCTAGGGGGAAAACTCGGTACCGGGGGTGAGCACTCCCCTCCCACTGCGGGGCACCCGTGGAGGGATGCATGAGAGCCGTGGCCCGCGGGACCTGGGTGCAGACAAGATGCCTGATGCTGTCCCTCTGCGCCAAGGCCTTCTGCAGCCTCTCCCTGCACGAAAGGAAGCGGCAGCCTCCATCTGGGTCGCAGAAATCAGTGCGGGGACGCGGGGAGCAGTCGCCTCTCTGCCGCCGGTCCCCAAGCCTTAACCCTAGCTGTATGGCTTTGGGAGCGCTGGTGCGGCCGAGGGGCTCCAGTCCCCGGCGAGCACGAAGTTCCTGCGTCGCGCCGGTTCCGCTGCGGGAACCGGCAAAGAAGGGGTGAGCACAGCCCCTACACGAACACCAATGTAACGGGAGGCGACAGGCAGTCCTTGGGCTGCTCGTGGAACATGGCTCCGACTCACGCCTTTGCCACCTGTGTCTCTGCCAGCCGCTGTCGGGAACGAGACCGTCACTCGGGGTCTCTGACCTGTCCGGGGCCCTCAGATTGGAGCTGGCGGTGGAGGGCAGAGCCGGCACCGCTCACATGCCCCGAGGAGCCCTGACAACCCGGCGACAGTCTCAGGGTTGAAGCTTTGCACTGGAGGACTCAGGGCCTTAGCTGCTTGTTGCTTACTCGATAGGCACCAGTAGTCCCGCTCGTTGCCTCCGTGGTACGTTGGGGCCATGGCGAGCCCGCAAGACAAACCCTTGCCGCCTCCGACGATGGGCACGGAGCGAGGGGAGGGCGGGAGGAGAGCAGCCCCGGGCCCCGCACAGCCCCGGCATCGTCCCCCCCGTCCCCCTTCCCGGGCTGAGCGCCCGTGGCAAACGCCTGGGAGCGGCTGGGTCCACGGGAGAGAAGCGGGCAGGGCCGGGACAGGCAGGTCGTCCTGCCCGGCCAGGGGCCTGTCCATCTGCTGGGCTCCTCGTTCCCGGCCGGGGCTCTGCTCTCCTTCCCCCGAATCCCCTCACCGCTCCCCGACAGCAGTTCGTCCCCAGGTTAGCCGTTTCGCCTCTAGGATGTTTTTACGATCGATTTCTCTATTTTATAAACAGGGGCTGCACTGAATGTAAACTCGCGTGGTTCATTAAACAGCCACCGTGTCCTGGGGACGGCTGCACCCCCCTCCCTCCACCCTGCCCTCAGGACCGCACGGGGCAAGCCCCGGTGCAGACTGCTCCTGCAATGAGCCCGGCAGGACGGGGCTGGCGGGGGCTGGGGGTACCTACGAGACCGGGCATGGAACCAGCAGCGAGGATGGACATCAGGGCCAGAGCCCGGCTACCCGCGCCCGTCGGGCTCTGTCGGGAGGTTGTCGGGAGCGGTTAGGCCTCCCGGTCAGATCCCGCCGGTCAGGGGAGATGGGCGGCTGCCACATCCCGGCTCGCTAGTGCTTTACCCGCGCAGCGGGCACCTGCCTACAGGAGGCCGCTGGGGAGTTGTCTGTGCGCTAACACGCACCCTAGTGCTGGCGCTCAGGGACTGAGACTCCCGTAAGAGACTTGCCTCCCCGAGCTCCAAGCCCTGGGCCCCTCGGCAGCCTTGCTGTTGTGCAGGATCGGTCCCGCATCCCGCAACAGAGGCATTGGGGCGGCAGCGGGTGGGCGGGAGAAGGGCTCTGTGCTTACTCCGTGTGCAGGAAGCCCCGTGGGCACGAAGGCCACCGGTCGGGGGTACCCACGGCGGCTTGGCGTTCGCTGGCCTAGGGCCGCGGACCAGCTCCAGTCCCTTCGGCCCCATAGCGAAGCAAGCGGCCAAGCGTTGGTCTCTTGGCAAGAGCTGGGTGCGCTACGAGTTGTGTAAGGCCTTTCCCCGTTATATAAATTAAGGCGGGAGGAACGCTCCGCGGCTCCCCGGGGCAGCCCCGCGGCGCCGAGCCTCCCTCCGACCTCGGAGCCGCCGCCCGCCGCGGGGCTACTCCGGGAGGGTAGGAGCCGGGCAGGGGGGCTCGGGGCCGCTGAGCTGCAGCCACTGCCTTGCCGGAGCGGCTCCAGGTTTATGCAACGCTGGCGAGAGATGAAAGCAGGCGAGCGAGGGCTGTTTTTTCCCTGCTCGGAGCGGGTGTGGAAGCAGCCTGCCTTGGCCACTGCGGGGACGTGAGCGCGCTGCCCGTGCCCCTTGGGGGAAGGAAAGGCTTTGCTTCCAGGGGATGAGTGGGATCCCACCACCCCACAGCTGCTTCAGCCCTTCGGGCAGCGCCAGGCCTGAGGAGCTGTTCTGCGGCCGCAGGTTTTTCTTCCTCTCTGGTCCTTTGCGGAGCCTTGGAGCCCTGGACGGTCTCGGAGGGTGGCAGAGCCCTGGGCATCGGGAGCGCTCCCGGCCGTCCAGGCCCATCCCGGTTGCCCTCTGCCTGTGGCCAGGTAACAGGGCGCTGAGGGGACCCCAAGGGACCAGTGGCGCCCAGACTTCCATCGTCTTGTCCGGGGAGGGTGAGAGACGGTGCCTGTGGCTGCGGAGAGGGCCGAGTCGCACTGCGGGAGGAGACACACACTCAATTCTCACCTTGAGCCCCGTTCCCGCCCCGGCCGGTGCGGCTATTTAATACCGCCTGATTCCTGGTATTCTTGTCCCTGTTTTAAGTGGTGAAAAAGTCATTTCCAGTCCCATGGTCCGCGTTTCACCCTGAACTCATTGAAAAGAGAGTGCGGGGTCAGGACTGTTTATTATACAACCAATTAAAACAGGAAAATATGCAAAGGCTTCATTCAGCGAGATCCGGCCATTGTTAAGCCGAAAACGATATTTTTGTTTCAAAAATAAAAAAAGTACATTTGTTACTTAAAAAAATCTCCGCTCTGCGTGTGTGACGGACACAGCTCCCGGCTGCTCTCCCCGCTGCCCGTTCCTCGTACCCCGGCGGCAGTCGGGAGCGCGGCGAGCTTCGGTGGCTCCGCGCCGAGCCGCGGACCCTGTGGTGCCCGAGGGCAGCCCAATGGCGGGCAGGAACGGGGCTTCTCTCCTTCTCCTGGGGCTGGACCTCGGCCTCCCCTGCAGAGTCCGTCCAGCCCGCTCACAGGGGAGGACAAGCGGCCTCAAACGCAGGGAGCCAGAGTCGGGGAGGGCGGGTACGGGCAACCCCTGTGGTGTAGGAGTCTGTGACTAACAGTACTGAGAGGGCTAAAAAGCCCGAGATCGTAACGGGCGGTGGACAGTGCTGGGATAGCCAGACTGAGAAGCCCCGTGATGAGAGCCGTGGACACATCTCGGCGGCCGGGAGCTGGGGATGGAGCTGAGCCTCAGGTATGGCTCCTGAAGCTGCGCTTTCCCCGAGCCTTCTCCATCCTTATGCGCATCCCCACCTAGAAGCCCATCCCTGGGCCCGCGGGGCATCTCCGCGGTTTGACGGGGTTCTGCTCCGCGGCAGTGGAACATCTTGCCCCGCAGCAGGGATAGGGGAGAACGGAGATTCTCCCGGTGGGGCTCGGCGCCCTCCTGCCCTCCCTCTCCGCCGCCCGAGGCGGCCGCAGCACCGCCACCCGCCCCAGGTAGCCCTCGGGGATGTGCTCAGCAGCGGGCCTGGGAAGCGCTCACCAAAACAATCCCTCTGGCTGGCCTAATCCAATGAGTTTATTTTAGTCCTTGAGCTGTATTGAAAACATTAGCTCTGCTTCTTGTGGTTGTTTACAGTATGTTGGTCTCAACATCACAGCCGCCCTTCTGGAAAAGTCTTACGGGATTCAGGCAGGGGGAAACCAACACAGAAGTGACTCGGGAAGCTTGATGGTAAATGAGTAATCAAATCAGAGACAGGGAGGCGGAGGTAATCCATGAGTTTTCACTTACAGTTTACTTGGATAGAATTTTTTTCCCTTTTGCTTACTATAGCTTAGAAATCACATGGGGTTTTATTAGCCAAACAAGCAGCTGCAGGATTTGGGGGGGTGGTGGGAATTCGTTTAAAATCAGCTACGTGTCGCCTCAAACAGAATTCGGCTTTCGACAGAACCTCGTGCTCGTTCCCGCCCCAGCACACGGAACCAGGCGGCGGGGACCTGCCCGGTCTCCCGGGGCTCTCCCTCAATTTCCACAGTGAGCAAATACTATGAGGGATCTCATCAGAGGGGATTTTAAAGCGGAGCACTGGCTCCCCCTGCTCTGCCTTTGGGAGAGAGAACACCCTGGCCTCCAATCCCGGGGTGCTGCCGAGCTAGGCGTCCCTGGAGGGCGCAGGCTGGCTCCGCAGCCTGTCCGGGAGAGCAGCTGCCTCCTGACACGGGCAGAGGCTACTCACTCCCCAGCAGGTCCCTGGAAGTCCTACGGTTCTGTTGGTAGGGGAATGGATGATCTGCATTCGTTTAATTTATTTCTCTCTATCCCTTCAACGATAGTTTTTCCCCCACACCAAGCGAACAGCTAGTTTGGAACAATCACGAAGTAACGGGGAGGGAACACCCCATTTCTCGTTTACACGGACTCTTTTCGGTTCAGTGCTGGCAGGGCATCGCACCAGAACGACGAGCGCTCTGGTACTTGGCTGGGGCGTCTCAAAACCCGTGAGGCGTTGGTAACTGAGATCTAGACGAGGACAGGGAAAGGTTTGGTGATTTGGAGGCTGTCGGGGTAGCTCCCACTGCTTGGGGAAAGCTGTGTGTATACACAAACCCGGGCAAAGAACAGCCAGTGACCTGTTGTTAAAGATACGGCTCTTGTTTGCCCTTTTTTCCCCCAACGATAACTGTGATTCTTTTTATGACTATCGTTCTGGTGGAAAACCCAAACAATCAATAAAGGACAGGGCGAAGCTGAGCGCAACACGAGGCGTTATGTCCTCAGTTATCAAAGGGCGGAAGAAAAAGAATCTGCATCTTTTTTGCAGGTGATGCTTTTAACGAGATATTCAGAATGAAAATATCAGGCGTATGTTGTTGACGATGCGCAGTTTCCTCTGCTCCCTGCTTCAGGAGATTATATCGCTTGGTGCCTATAAGCCACTACGACTGTGGCATCTGACACATGACACCGAAAGGCTCCTCACGCTCAAGAGTAAATAATTCTTACAGTACAAAGGCTGCCGGTAGCCAGCCCTCGCTGCAGCTCGCCGAGCCCTTGGCTGGGCAAGTATTTCAGCCTCAGCAGAGAACAAGAAGTGGAGCCGGTAACGGCTTGGACAAACAACGAATGGGTTGTGAAGCAACAGCACTCCAGCAAATGTTCCGTGCCGCTGGTCACCCCCGGTTAATTATAGATATCCCCCAGGGCTCGGTGTGAGGCTGGGAAGGGTTTCGGAGAGAGGCAGGTTTGGGGATGTTTTTGGCAGCCGGAGTTCTCCCCTGATTCGTTTTCAACCAGGTTTTCAGGCCGTGCCCGCTGCGATGTGCAATGCGCGGCCAGCCCCTTCTGCCTCCAAAATCACCAAATCGTTCCCAGCCGAGGCGGGAGGGACACACACCGACCGGGAAGAGCCACTGGGACCCCGCCAGTACCGTCGGAGATGGACCCATAAGGCACTTGAATTCATGTCCTCAAGGACCGTCATGGCAATGCTGCGATGTGCAATGCGCGGCGGGAGGGGCAGGGACAGTGACAGGGGAGGATTCCTTATCCCCTGGCCTTACAGGTTGCCTTTCTGGTTCCTATGATGCCTGCGACATGCGGAGATATTTTCAAAAAAGAAAGTGGAGATTGTTAAAGTTAGCAGAGAATTTGTAAGTTCTTTTAAAATAGACATCGCTGCTTGCTTCTGCTGTAGCGCAGGGTCCTGCCCTTGCTGCTGGATTGCACGGAACAGCCTTTCTCTTTATGGCTCTCCCCAAATCAGTGAGCTTGGTGTGGAAGCCTCTTGGTTTGCCTTTTCTGATAAACTACCGTTCAGTTCAGTCCAGAGAAGCCAAATGTTGTCTGGGACAGTCAGAACTTGCCCTGGAACAGAAATGGGAACCAGTTGTTTAAACATCCTAAGGTCCCAAAATCTCTACGAGCCATCACAGAGAGTTTTTTCCCTTCCCGGAGCGGGAAGGGAGCAAGGGGATTATAGAGAGGAATGTCTGCCCAGGCTGCTACAAGTAACCATAAGATTTCGGTTTGCCTTTTTTTCTTTATTTTTTTTTCTTTTTTCCCCATCAGTTTTTCCATTCCTTGAGGAAAAATTTTCAGTATCTGAATCAAAGTGCATTATTCCAACTTTTTTTTTTTTTGGTTGTTGTTTTGTTTTCTCATAGTCCTTTTTCATTTAAAAACTGACAGATTTGGTGGAACTCTCAACTGTTTCCCATTAGAGGCGGAGAGTTCACCAGTGGTGCCTTCTGATGTTCCACATTACACGTTCTGGAGTTTAAAGCAGGAATACACCCTAAGTACTTACAGTTGGCTCCATGCGGGGAGCCCTTGCTATCTTTATCTCCTTCCCTGAGCACTCGCCGTGACTCCGCACCGGCCCAACCCGCCGCTGCCCCCTCCCGGCCCTCAGCAGCCCCGCACCCTCCCGACCCACGGCTGCCCCCCTCCAGCCCCTCACCAGCTTGACTCAAGAGTGCCCCCACTCCAGCCCCTCACTGAACCCGCATGGGGTCCACACCGACCCAGCGCTGCCCTCTCTCGGTCCCGCACCAGCCCCCGCACCGGCCCCACACTGCCCCGCCGCTGCCCTCTCCCGGTTCAGGGCGGTTCATGCCCGTTCATGCCCAATCTCCAGGCAATCCCAGTGCCCAGCAGAGTGGCGGCGGGCGGGAGATGTCTCCCAGACCTGCGGGACTGAACTGGAGGGAATTCCCGGGAGAGAAATAACGCAGTTGCACGTCCCTCCATTTCCCTTCTCTGCTGCTCTCCCCGCTATTGCTGCTCCCTTTGTCATTCCAGGGGCTGTAGCAGCCCTTCCCGGCAGTAGACTTTCTTACTCCCTGTTTTTAACCACTAGTGTCTTCTTTAAGGAAAATCCCCTTTGCGTAAGGAGACGTTCGGAGTCCCTCTGTTTCGGACTGTAGCCTGCAGGAGCGCTAGCGATGAGGAGAGCAGAGCAGCGTTTGGTGGGACACTTAGAGAAGTTGTCAAGTAGTCATCAGAGTCACATTTCCTGGTAAATCCATGCAGGATACAAGACATGGCTACAAACAATCCGCCTTTGGTGACCGAGTCCTTGTAACTGAAGGCACATGCTGAAATTTGCGGTGGTAAGCCTTCATTTTACGCTCCTTAGACCCCCTAAAATCACTGCATGGTTCGTTGATCTTGAACAAATGAGCACACTTGTGATTGGAAAATGTGAAAGAAGAAAGGACGTGGGTGAAGGAGCTCTCTCTCCCTTTCCATACCTTACTGGTGTTCAATATCTCATGGACACAGGAGAGCTGTTCGTGTAACAAACCCGCTAAGCACTGTAGTTCCTAGTTCCAAGTGCTGTAGTGTTTAAGGTGCTCATAGTTTGTTAGATTTCACATGAATTCTAACATCCTTTAGGTGATCATATCACCATTTACTTGAAGAAGATCTGAATATTTGTGAAGTATTAAGAAAAGCAGAGTTTGCTACAGAAGACCAAATGCAGTGAATTCTGGAGGGACACAAGGCACAGTGAACAACCATTAATGCTGAAGTAAGAAGGAAGTGCTGGTTTCAGCTGTGCTGATATGGGTTCCTTCACCAGGGCCTGGCAGTGGACCTTCTCTGGTCAGGTTCTGCACTAGGACTGGGATCTAACTGCCAAGGAGTTTTTGTGTTCCCCTTGTCTGAGCTACCCAAGGATGGTCACAAAGATGGCTCTGATCCTTGCCCCTCAGTGGTCACCCCAGCTGGAGGAGGAGCTGTGGGGTTGTTGCCTCCATCACCAATGTAGAAATGTAGACAGCAACAGCCCTGAACCCCCAGACTCTGGCTGCCCAGGATCAGTGTGGGTGAAACCATCTTCTCTTTCAGCATCACAATGGGAATGTCAGAGCTCTGGTGGTAGGACCTGAGTTTGCAATGGACGGACTGAGCCAAGGCAGTTCTCTGCAGTGAACAAATGGAAAGGCCTCATTTTTCAGGGTTATTTTGGCTTTAGATCTTCCAATTTTTGAGTGACAGAGTAGAGCAGATCTGAATTGTGGACTCCTCGAGCACCCACACCTTGAGCCAGCACAGCAGGCAGATGGGTGCTGGCTGTTTCACTGAAAGTCCCAGCATCTAGAGGTTGGAAGGGGCCTCTGGATATCTAGTCCAACCCCCTGCTGAAGCAGGGTCACCCAGAGCAGGTTGTCCAGCATCACCTCCAGGTGGGTTTGGAATCTCTCCAGAGAAGGAGACTCCACAAACTCTCTGGGTAGCCTGGACCAGGTCTCTGGCACCCTCAACAAGAAAGAAGTTTTTCCTTATGTTTATTTGGAGCTTCTGGGTTCCAGTTTGTGCCCATTGCCCCTTGGCCTGTCCCTGGGCACCACTGAGAAGAGGCTGGCCCTATCCTTTTGTCCCCACCCTTTAGCTTTTGCTCATCATTGAGCAGATCCCTTCTGGGGCTGCTCTTCTCCAGGCTAAGCAGCCCCAGGGCTCTTAGCCTTTCCTCCTGCCAGAGATGCTCCAGTCTCCTCAGCATCTTCCTAGACTCTGCTGGACTCTCTCTAGTAGTTCCTTGTCTCTCTTGAACCAAGGAGCCCAGAACCGGTCGCAACACTCCGGATGTGGTCTCCTTCTGCGAGGAAGATGCTTGCCTTACATTGGGAATTCCAGGAGTGGGAATTCCTTTTGTGGTTTATCTTTAATATCTGTTGTTTTATTTGTTTACTGTTGAAGCAAGCTTGGGGCGTTGCTGCAACCGCACAGTGTGCAAAGCAGCCCCAGCTCCTTAGAGCTACCAGTCAAAACAGTTCTGTGATGTTTTCCAATCCTTGGCCTCCTCTAATGGAAGGGACACTTTGCTCATGGAGAACATGCTGGTACTGGTGCTTCACTGGTGCAAATCTGCGTGGTAGTAACAAAGACAGCATGGCCTCGTTGTGCTAGGTCTGGATTTCTGCTCCTACTGATGTATTCAGTTAATACTGCTTTGTTCCTTATCCTGTCCTTCACTGTAGTACAGAACAACCATCATGACTTAACTTTTGTGCTTTTTCCCAGAGAACTGAGTGAGGTGGATCAATTTCTGGTGGTCACTTGGTATTTTCTGGCTGGCAGTCAGAATGAAAGCTCATCCACTTGATACCCAGGTTGGGCAGGAGTAGAGTGGAAAAGATGATGCTCTGCGCAGGGCTGTATTCTCAGACTGGGTAAAGGAGGGTGCCTGTGGATTCGGCACCAGTGGATCTGACACAATGTGAGAGCTGTTTTTCTGTATCACTTAGATTGTAGTTGAAATGTGAAATGAGCTCCATGTGGCAGCAGCCAAAGGAAAGAAAAAGGGAAAGAAAAAAAAAGAAGCAGCACTCTCCAAAAGTTTCGGTTATCCCTTGAAGCTATATTACAACATATACTGCTCTAATTGAATCAGTGTGAGAACTTTTCCCCTCTGCTTAGATCCGTGCTGGTCTCTGTCCGCTTCTCCCTAGAGATGTTCACATTTGATGCAAAGATGTGCCAGGGACACCCACACCTAAAGTGGGATTGTAACATTTGGTTCGATGCTTTGACTGCTGAATAGGAAACGTCAGTTCTTACACCCTGTTGCCAGAATCCATGATGATTTTCTTCCTCTTCTTTCCCCTTCTTGATAGACTCAGCACCAGGGTGTCATGCAGGAAAATTTTGTCTGAGCAAAGGCTACTCCATCTGCTCTGAGGATGCAACAGATTAATTGATCATTTCTAGGGAGTTTGATGGGATGAATCTATGAAGCTTAGAAACACAGCATCTGTGAAGAGCTGTTAACAAGGCTGAGGGAGAAGGAATGTGGTCTTGATGCTGCTTAAACTCTACCACCCTGCTAGCCCTGAGCCTGTGAGTGCTCTTCTCTCACCTGCAAAAGGGCCAGGCAAACCCACTCAGCATCCTGAGCACCCATTTCTCACCTTCACAGAACTTTTTTAGAAGCAGGGAGAAAACCTCTGCATGTTTCAAAGCACCCATGCTATTACCTAGCACAAAATTAATTGACAGCTCAGAAAGCAAAAGCAATTGATACCCAAATCCATGTCTGGTCTGTAAGTATTCACATCTGCGAAACAATACGTGATCTACAAAAACATATGGCTCTTGTATCACATACATGGAATCAAGTTGAATTATGAAGACTTTGAAAAGGTCCTCAGTTTAAATGTACACAGCTCTCTGAAATGTCCAGCTACGTTTAGTGCAACAATTAAAAACAGATAGATTGTCAGGATGCATAGACCAAGGCTAGAGTTAATTGGGTATGAAGGAAATGACTGACTGGGAATGAGAGAGAAGAGCAGAAGCAGCAGGAAAGGAGCAAGAATGAGTGGAGAGATGGAGTGCTAATAAGGGGGGGTTAGGGAAAGGCAGGGACAGAAGGGGGGGAAAGAAAGAAGTGAAAAAAAAAAAGAGAGAGGAAAAAGTGAAAGAAGGATGTAAGATAGAAAAGAGAGGGAGAGCAGAAAGAAAAATAATGACATTTTATTGTGTAATCTGGCAGCTTTCACTTTAGGAGAACAAAGCCTGGAGCAGACCTAGAGGCTACTCCTTATGTATTGAAAGTATGTGGGAGGGTCTTTCTTTGATGCTTTTATATACACACACACACATACATATACCTATATAAATAACATTCCCCAGAAACTGCACTCTGTCTGGGAATCTCCCACTGTCCCCCACAACCACAGTTTCCCCCACATTGTCATGTGTCTGGCAGCAGCTGTGCCCTCCCTACGTTCAGCGCTGTGAGCCAGGGCTTTCTGTTTCGCTTTGCTGTTTGTTTCTGTGCTGCTTCCTCAGAGCTGGAAGTGATGTTTCTGGCTCCCCTGTTCCTTGGCCCCTGGTGAGGTGACAACCTGACACGACCTCGGGGCTGCCTGCTGAGGCACCACTGTAGTTAGCAATCGCTGTTTCCTTATGTTGGCATTTAAGGCAATGTTTTCATTTTGCACTGCCTGATCCAAATCATGATAAATATTTTATTGTTGAGTAAGTTGGATTTTTTTAAATTGCTTTTGCCTTCTATGTCCCTCTACATGCAAGCTGCTAGTAAAATGTCATGGCATTTCAACTTTTTTTTGGCTAAAACAGTAGCTGAGTGATATTTTAATCCATATATTTGATAGTTAAACAATGATAAATATTGACCAAAATCTATCTCCCTTAAAACAGGTTCTTTCTTACTTTAATATCATCTTCTACTTTTGGCTTGGAGACTAATGGGACCCATCAGCTACATAGCTTTGGCTGAGACTGTTTATACTCATGCCCAGGAAACTGCTCTGTTGTTGTATGAGGAATAACACACTTGGCATGCAAGGGTGGATTGGACACGATCATCCATCTGGCTTTTGGAAGGCTGTCTTGGGGAGATGGGAGCAATAGATGAGGTTTCTTGGTGTGACACACATCTCTCTAGACAGCTGAGCAGCCCAAAGTATTTCTGATGCCTGGATGTCTACAGGGGTGAGTGTATCTGTACAACTCTCTCCTGGGCTTGCACTGATTCCTAGTTTTGTGTAAGCCATTCCAGCTCCATTTTGTCTTGCCTTAGAGGTTCTCCCTGGGGTGTGAGGAGGGTCAGAATCCTTTGGTTTTCTTCCACACACTGTGAACAACTACCTCAGGTCTTCCCATGACTGTGTTTATCCCTTGACCCTAGAGCAAGGACACCTTTTTGAAGAGTCCAAGGGATCAATACATTTCTAGTTCAGTGATGGATATTTTATATCCTGGTGCTGTTATAAGTGGGATCTCTGCATTCTGTTAGTGACCTGAATGCTTCCTTCCTATGTCCTGTTACAAATGGAATCGTTCAAGTCACCTTTTCTAGAGTACAAAATTTTCTAGTTTAAGCATGGTTCACAAATTCATTAAACATTACATGGTTAATCTGTGTTTTTTCTGGAAAAAAAAACAACCCACCACTTCCAGCCATTGCTGGACCATTTCTGAATGTTCTGAATGTCTTTTCTGCTGTTTCAGATAAACATCTGAGACAAATTTTGCCATTCTCTCTTATCATTTCCCTGTTTCATTTCTCATCATTCTAATAGTCCTGTTATGAAGACAAGAAACAGAAACATGGATGTTTAACACTTAACAATGTCTTATTGTCTCATTGCATTTGGAAAAAGGAATGGGAGAGGAAAAACCTCCCATACAGCTATAAACAAACCAGAAGGAAGTGGGTTCACTATCCACGGGAAAGCACAGCTCTCCTGCAAAGGAGATTTTTATTTCACTGCTCTGGTCCTGAGCACTGCTTTTCAGGAGGCTGCAATACTGAAAATCTTGTCAGAAAACCCCAAATGTCCCTTGTGTACCTTGGGAGCATTTCTGATGAAGATGGGGATGAAGATGGCTCATAGTCTACCAGTGTGAAGTCAATGGCAAATTCATACTGAGTTCAGTGTTTCATACTTGGGCTTGCTAGGGAGAAAGAAATCCCATATCCTGCCTTTTCCAGAGGTTTCATTTTCAGTGTCCACTTGAGTCTGACCTCTTCTAGTCCACAGTGCCTTTGCTTTCCAACTTGTGGCCTCTTTAGAGTTCCTTACCTTGTCCATGTCTTGGGTATTCCTTCACCTTGTCTTCGTCCCTGACCAGCCTCTGGGCATTATAATGACCTAGAAACAGAACTGGGTCAAGGGCTAGGCATCTTCAAGCCCCTGGAGGTCAGGGTTGTCATCACTGTATATAGTAAAAAAGTGGAATTTAGATATTCTGAGGTGGTTAAAGGGGTGAAAGGTGTAAAAAAAAGTCCGTATATTTTAATAAAAGAAGAGACAAAATGAAATCAACCAACCAGATAAAAACTGCTTCTAGAGTCTGAGGCAAAATCAAAACATTGTGGGAGGATTTGGGATGAAATGGTTAAAAAGCCCCCTCCAGTGTCTACAAATCTAGTGATCTTTGTGAGAGTATCAGGTAAACAGTGAACAGCTAAATGAAGCACAGCATTATGGTCACTACTGTGTAATGCAGAAAGTGAGTCACATCCTCAGTTGAAAGCCTCAAGTGAGTAAGAGAAGTGGGTGGAACATCATCACAGCACCAGGTTTCTTGGGGATGCCTGCAGCATCTGTCTCAGCATGACTAGAGAAAGGGATTGTGATAGATTAGTTAATGCCTCGAGTTTGATAAAGCACAAACATAAATGAGTTCCCTAATTTTATTCCCTTCCTCCAGAAGATGGCAAAAATTAGCTGGGCTTAACACAGGCAGGTGGAGGAAAATGTTTCAGGACTGTTTGTGCTGATTATTATTTATGATTAAACTCCAATTTCAGGTCACCCTTGGTTTAATGCTCCAGATGGAAGGGTTGATCCCAAACCCACTGAGATAGATGGTTGTTTGGAGTGATAGCCACACCACCTCCAGCTCGGCAGCCCTGCAGCGTGCTGGGTGAGATGTCCCACTCCAGGCAGCAGCAGAAGCTACTCTAGGAGCCATGCAAGTCCCAGCTTAGGTCACACTTTTCCCTTTGTCAGGAGGGAAGTTGTCAGTGACATCTCCACAGAGACCACAGCCAGAAATGCAGCTGTCAGCAGTTTACACTTTGCACACAAAATAGGAGAGACATGAATTGGAGGATTTCTTACCGCTCATAGTATCACAGACCTTTTGCTGCAGAAAAATCCCTTGAGACTCACTCCTTGAGTACCAGAGAGCTTAGTTCCCCTTCATATAGCATATATTTTGGCTAGGTCAGAGTGGAGAACTTGCATTTCCAGAGGAGCCTTGACTAAAAACCAGAAAGAATATATAACAAATACACAGAAAGAAACATCAAGTTAAATACAGGTTTGGCAGCAAGGATTTTTTTTCCACCTCAGCAAGGAACTCTAGAAAAAGGAATGAAATTTTACTAAGAAAATCATAAGAGACAGAAAATAAGCTTTTCTTTCTCATACAGTTAGTTTATTTTGCTCCTATATTTAGCTGCTCTGGCAGTTTGTAATTTCAACATTAGGAAAATTTGAGAGTATTTGAGTAAGGTGATATGCTGAAGTCAAGAGGCTTCCTGCCAGCAGGGAAGGAGAACTGAGGACTGCTTGTTTAAAGGATGCTCCTGAGGTGGTTCAGCTTAAGCTAGTGCTTATCCCATGGTGAAATTCTAATTTGATTCCAAACAAATTAGTCCTACAGGTTTTTCAGCCTAAGGGTTTTGACAGCTGCTGCAGCTGACTAATGGATGCTCAGAGCAGATTTGTGCCCATGCCCTTGGAAGGAAAGGGAGCAGTGGGCCCATTTGGAGGACATTTGACACCCTTGCAAAAGCCAACACATCAGCAGGCTGTGCTAACAACACAAGAGCTCAGGACTTCCTAAACGTGCTCTAAGGGGAGACAGGCTACGTTCCTAACTGGCAGAAAGCTCCAAGTGTCTTCTTAGAAACCTTGCAGCAGGGCAGAACCAGAGGTGGTGTGAGGACATGTGAGCTCCCAACTGAGCTGCCTTTACATTGAGTTCTGGGTTTGGACAAGATGCAGCTACTTGAACAGACCTTGGCTCCTTTGGACAGTGTTCAGACATTGCTTAGGATGCACAGGGAGGTCGTGATTGTATCTTCTGTTCTGAGAAAGTGTTCATGTCACAGTTGACTTCTTCAAGGTCATGTCCTTATTATTCAAGCTGACTGGGAAATTTTTTCCAAAGTGGTTCCCTGGCCCTCCACTCCTTGAGAAAATGCAGATTTATCAGATCAAAAACTTGATTCTTTCATTTTGAAGACTCTTACTATGTCAAAATATTCTGTTCCCCATCCAGAAGCAGGAAAAAATCTTATCTCAAAATTTTTGGCTGAGTTGGGTTTTCTGGCTAATACAAATGTGCACAAGGAATAACGCCAACTGACTGTTTTTAGCAGCACGAGAAACAATACCAACCATGGGGAATGACCCTGCAGCTCTTTCATGTGAATGACTCAGCAATACCAATTGTCAAGACCCAATTCCAATCAGGTTGGCAGAGCCTTGAAGCTGCTGCTGGGTTACTTCAGTCCCACCAGCTGCGTCATCAACGGTTCCCTTCTCTCTGTGGTTGAGGAAGCTGTGAGACAATAGCTACAGCAGTAGGAAGCTTCCTAGCCTCAGCCCTGCTTCCTCCTGGCAGCAGGGTTATTACCTGCTTTGTCCACTCCTCTCTGCTGGCTTCACCTTCCTAGACTCCCTCTGGTCTGGCAGCTCTGGTTTGGATAGAGGGAGTCACGTTCAAAATCCCGCAGGGATGAGGTTGTTCTCGAGGTATGTATTTACCAGTGCATTCCTGCAAGCTCTGAGGAAGCTGCTGCAGTGTTAATAGCTTTTCTGCTGCCAGATGAAGGGAGGAGAATATTCAGATCTAATAAATCAACAGATGTTAAAGCAGTTGCTGCCTTCTCTGTTCTGTTGCACATCAACAGGAACGTGGTAAAGTGCTTTTTTGTACTGTTTAGCATCTGACATTTCAGCACATCTTGTAAGTGTGCATTAGGAGAGTGGAATGTTGCTATATTTGTACTTGTAGATTTGGAATGAGAATAAAATCTGGAGAGATGCACTGTGCACATGGAATGTTTTCCAGAGCGGCTGAGGCTGAGGAAATCCAGCACAGTGAAGCTTGAGCTGTCTTGAAATTTCAGGCTTCATATGTAGGGAGACAGAGCATGCACTGGTTTTGAAGTGGAACTGAAAACTGTTGAAACTTGTAGTTGCTTCTCCAAACTCTGCTTAATTGTGAGATCACAGGCACCATTGTAAAATACTGAAATAGTGGGATTGATTTTTGCAGTTACTTTCAAATGATATTGTCACTTTCTCTTGTCCTAGTGTGTTAGAGATGGCCCTCTGTCACTTCAGGAGGGAGCTGTTGCCATTGCAAGTGCTATTTTTAAGGAAGCCAGGCTTTTACTGCTGAGACCTGGTGGGTCCATGGTAGAGCACAGCCTCACTGCAGCCGTGGCACTGTGCATCAGCACCATCTCTCCCAATGTTTCCATCAACTGTTTTCTGTTAGATCCCTTTTTGCCTGTTACTGAGATCTAGAGTCACCACCAGCCTGTAGTCAGCAAAGCTACTCTCTTGTTGTGTCAAAGCCCTGAGAGCACTAATAAGCTTCAATTAGGCTAAACAGCCCTACCTGGGGCTTCCACCCACATCCCTGTTGTGGGATGCTGGTTTCCATCTATGGTCACAACTGTGTGTGGCCACGAACCTTGTTGATGTGGACCCCAATGTACAGACTGACGTTGCAGCCTGGCCTCAGACCTGCTTTGTCACTGTGAACCTGCCTTGGAGACCTGAAGGGGACGAGCGTGTTGCTAGAGTGGTGAGGAACCAGCATCCTTGGCTGCATTTTGACAGGGAAGACAGGCCTTGGGAGATGGACCTAATGTTTAACTCCTCTGTTTTTGTGAAGAGAAAGTGAGTTCTGCCTAGAGGTGAAGGAACACTTCTGCATAAGGTGCAGAAACTCTTTCCTGATAGATTTGTGCAGGGAGAGTCAGTGTATCCTAAAAGGTGGGGATGAATTGCAGAAGCAAAAATGGTAGAATTTCCATTTGTCTTTCCCAGTTTTCCAGTACTTCTTCTCAATTAGCTTATTTCAATATTGTCTTTCCTTTCTGGGTTCCCTTCTCTGCTCCTGCCCGGACTCTGCCTGTCTTTTTTAAGAGTGACAACAGCTTTCAGGTCTCTTGCTTCTTGAGTCACCTGTGCTTTGCTGGTAATGTTCTTTGTTTCCAGCAGGGGCTGCTAAGGCTAAGTTAATAGGGCTCCAAGGAGGTGCAAAGGCGCGCTGCTTCCTCTCCTTCCAGAAGTTCCTTTGGCTTTTCCCTTTGGTGGGAGACGCCGAACTGAGCATCTCAGAAAAGCCCACAGCTGCCAGGGATTTTCCATTGCAGTTCAGCCACTTCTCAGGCTACCTTGCCCCGTGGCCAAGCTACAGGAGGAAGTCCAGTCCCATTCCCTTCACTCTCTCCTCCCCCTGAGCTATAGAGACAAATTGGGGCAGTCCTGCAGAAGGACTGCAGCCAGCCAGGCCTCCCCCCCGAGTGTTAGCTTAAAGGCAGACAAGAGATTGAGCCAGGAAAGGCTGTAGGTGAAAATACAGACAGAGGGAAAGGCTTTGGATGTTACTGGAGCCCAGATATTGGAAGAACATTTAATATGTCCCTTTCTTAAGAAACAGGTGGTTAGGTACATCTTATTGTAGCATAACAGAACCTTGGTTTTTACCTCAGACATGAGGAATTCCTTCTTTCTTGTAGTGAGGGGCCCAAAACTGAACATGGCTTTTGAGGTGTGGCCTTACCAGTGCTGAGTACAGGGGAACAATCACTGCCTTAGTCCTGCTGGCCACACCCTTTCTGAGCATGCTTTCTGTGATGCTCCACTGGTGTTTGGCCGTTTAGGCTGCTTTGGAGTCTGTTGTTACACTAAGTGATTCTGTATTAAGATTTCTGTGTGTTGGCTGAGCAGAGGAATAAACAGCTCCATATCCTCAGCTATCCACACCACACTGCTCATGGAATAGTGGCTCTCTATCTCAAAGCATCCGGGGCAAACTTTTTCTGAAACCATCAAATATGAGTTCCCGTGTCACTGGGGCGGTGATGGCAGTGTTCGCTTCGCAGGACATTCGTCCTGGGACATCTTTCTGTCATCCAGCCGGACGAGCCAAGGTTAAGGGCGCGCAGAACTGCCACTCTGACCGCCAGGTGGCGCCATAGGGCGCGTCAGGGCCTACCAGCGAGCGGAGCCTCCCCGGAGGCGGGGCCAGGCCTCCCCGTCCCACCGCCGGTACAACCGGTACCGGTACGGGCAGACTGCGAGGGGAGTGTCAGGCAGTTGCCCTGTGGGCGTCTCGGCGGGGGTGGGACCGGCAGGGAGCCTGCCCCGCGCCCAGACCACCTTCGTGAGCCAGGAGACGTGATGATATCCCAGCAAAAAAATTATTATTCTTTATTTTTTTCCCAGGACTCAAGAATTAACCTGAAGTGTATTTGTGAAGTCTCTGGTGTAGAGCGGCCCTGGCTCTGTTTGGAGCTGCAGGACAATAAAAACGCTCTGAACCTTAACATTTCGTGAGGAATTACTCTCTCAGTAGACCTGGAGATCTAGCACTGAGCACTGGCTTGCAGTTGGAATATTAGGAAAAGCACCAGTTGCTCAGAGAGGTTACTGTAGAACAAGCTCAGGAATAATCTCGGTAAGGAAATGTCAGTAATAATCTCAGTAAAAAAATCTCAGGAATAGGCAAGTCTTCTCTTCCCGGGTGTTACTGTATTACACCTTGTGCATATGCAGGAGCCAAAGTTGCAGGTGAAGCCCTGAGGGTGTTGCTGCCAACTTCGATGGAGCTGAAATTTCAGCTACAGCTTTTGTTGAAGAGAAATCAAGTGTTAAGATGCAGCACTTGTGAACTCCTGCCTCCTGGGTATGTCATGCTGCACTTGCCCGTTGCTGAGGTCCTCAGGCCATCTGGCATGTTCTCCAAGGGGATTTAAAAGGATCATTTACAAATACCTAACTGAATGTTTACTACCCTTGCCCCGTGGAATCAGGCTGGTTTATAAATACTCATCCAATCCTTTGTGGATACAGAGAAGGCTCAGTTCATTTTAAACCTCGTGGGAATGAGATCCATAGGTTAATTATGTGCTGTATAGAAAGGGATTTTATCATTTAAAATGTTGCCTTTCAAATTGTATTGAAATCATCTTGTACTATTTTAAAAGGGGGTAACCAGTCAGCCCAGGGCTGACAACAGGGGCTTAAACAATATGTGTTAATGTCAAAACACATTAATCATAAACGGGGCTTGGGTTACTATCCACTTCCATTTATGTCCATACTCTCTCTACATTCACCTTAAATTTCTGTGTGAAAAACATTTCTATTTCCCTTCCTCACGTGTGACTTTTCAACCATTTTCATTTCCTTCTATATCCCTATGTTCAAACACCAGAGCCAAGCTCCTATCTCTTGTATTGACCCTTTAAATTCCAGGGTCTGCTTGTATCAAGGCCTGTCTTACTCACTTCTTCTCTGTCCTGAAGAGTCCTGGTCTTTCAGTCTTTGTCAGAATTTTCCCAGGCTCTGTATCACCAGCATTTTTGTGAAGATGGAGTAGCTGACAGCTTGGGGGCTGGTGTTTTACCCTGAAGCAGGCAGGGCTGTAATCTCCCTTCCTTCCTAGTACCACTTAAGCACTGCTCATGACTATTTCCCTTAAGCTGAAAGGGTAGCTGTACAATTTCACACAATTACAGCTGTACTCTGCTCACATATCTCAGGTTCCTACAAAGATACTTTATTTTTTTACTGACTTCAAGCATCCATCCAGACACCTCATTGCTTTCTTTGACCATGAGGGCTTCCCCAAGCTGTTTGCAGTAATACCCAGGTAGATTTTGTATTAGCACCATTAACTGTGGGCAGCAATGTCTGAAAACAACCATGCCTTATTACTTTACTGAAGTACATTTGTCTCTCAAAATGCCCAGACTGGGACAGCCTTTATTTTATCCCCTGTAATTGAAATTTGGCTTGAAGTGTTTCTAACTACAGCCAGCAAATAGAGACAAACCCCAATCCCTCAGCTGTAACTCGTTCACCCATTGTCCAACAATGTCTCCAACGATTTATTTGATGACTTGGCTGTGGGCAGGATGGAGTGAGCAGTGGCAATGATAGTCATTAGGACTAATGAACATGCAGGTTCAACTATCATCAAACAGTTTGGAGAGTGTGTCAGAGATGACTGTACATTGGAGATTGAAATACATGTTCTTCAAAGGAGTAGGAGGAGGCATCAAAATATGTACATCTTTAAATAATGTGGCACCCAGATTTTGTTATCCTTATTTAAGGTTATCCCATCAGGCCAACTCTCAGATTTTATTGAAGCTTTCTTATGTAATGGCTGGATTTTCTTCCTCTTTGGACTTTGTCCAGAAAAAGTAGGGAGCAGCTATCAGTGAGCTTTCAGTAGAGTAGAGGGTGTGGCCAGCACATGAAAATAAAACAGCATTACTCATTTTAAGAAGTGGCAAAATCTGGCCTGTGGATATCACTACTGTTTTTCTGCTTATACAGAGTATTGGTCATTTGCCAACAGAAAAAGCTGCCAACTCAAACCTTTTAAGAAAGGAAACACTGTTTGAAGCCTGGCAATAAGTGTTTTGCTTTCTCTGAAATAATGTGCTGAACATATATAAAGATGACTCAGGAGAAGTGTCCAGTGAGGATTAACATTTTGTAATCATGTGGTGGAGTTGTCAACATTTTTCACACTTTGCTCTTTAATAGATGAACATTGTACCTAACAATATTCTGTTTAAAACACTAATTAAGCCCTGAAAACAATAGATAATGTAACGCAGTTGGACAAAGCCATTAAAAAGGCAATAGTATAACATTAAAATGCCAACACCATGAATTCTTTGTCGGTTTAAAATTCCTTTGCTGTTCTGCCACTTTCTTTGTTTCTTTATGCTACTGTTTTTTCTTGGAACTGAAAACATCAGATGACCACGAGCAATGAATACGCAGCGGTGCTGCCTCCCAGGATGTGTAGCTGGTGCCTCTAAGCCCAGTGTTAGGGCAGCAGTCGGGATCCACGTGGCTGATTGTTTTGCAGACATAATGCCGGCGTATTTATGTATTTCTAAACTTGTTTTGCAGGCTGTGTGGCTGCCCTGCGTATCGTGGAGCTCGCTGCTTCCCCACAGAAATAAAGCACTTGTCAGGCAGAAGCGATGCGTCAGTGCAAAATGGAATTCGCAAGACTAAAGTGTGCGCCAGGCAACAACCAAATCTACTGTGCCATTCTGTTAGGCAACAAAGGTAATTTGTTATGCAACATAATGAGGACTTGTGTGTGCTAGATGGCAGAGGCTCTCGCTTACGGGGCGTTGACATCAACAAGCACATGCAGCATGCAGATATAAGAGAATCCCTATACATAGCAGAGAATTCAAAAGCTTTGTTTGTTACTATAGGGTTGGGGTTTTTTTTTCCCAACTTAAAAATCACAGAATAAACAAATCCACTGAGACCAGGCCTGCAGTCTGTCATGTCTGGGTAGGACCCTTGTCCTTTATGGTCTGGTTAGGACCCTCATCATTTCCTTCTGGATTGGCCTTGTGCTTTAGGCTTGACCGTCAGCCTAGGGGACACAAGGTCAGGGCTCGCAAGTGTCATGCATTTCGTGTGGCTCTGACACGTTTGGTAGGTCTCCTGAAGCCCACAGAATGACAGAGGGAGAGTGAGTGGGGGTGGGGAAGTAAGATAACACTTATAGTGCTGTTTACTGCTGCCCAGATGTCTGTGATGTCTAATCCCACATGCTCCACTGCTGCTGTTAGCATATATACTGCTATAAACTAGTTATCCTTCCTGCAGGCAGGTAATGGTCCTTCAGTGATTTTGCAGGTAAACTGTCAGCAAGTGGGCTGTACACAGAGCTGGGGACAGAGCTGTGGCTTATGGGGCAGCAAGCTTCATCTGCTTTGCTATATCACCTTTCAAAACAAGAGTACCTGCTGGTGTGATTTGGCCTCTTGTTTATGATGACTTAGGCTGCTCTCTGCCTCCAAAGCTGGGCTAGACCCAAAGATCCTGTTTGCTGACATTCCAGTGCTGTCTCACAAATGCTTGTGTAACTCGTTGTTGGGTATGAGTTCTCCTGGCCCACGCTGAATGTTTCCCTTGTTGTTCTCTTCCTGAGAGCTGCAAGGGAGAGTCTGGGCTCAAGCTTCACTGATGAATTCACACAGGAGAAATAAGGAATCAAGACTGTGCCACATGGTGTGTAAAGGACTAAGCTGAAGCTGCATTGGTAACTTTTGTCTTGGCAGTCTCTGGTATCGGTTCTGTTTCTTCAGCGTGCATGTAACCTTGTCTCTTACACATGATATTCTGGAACAGTCATAACCAATGAAACAGTTTTATTCCAGGACTGATGTGCTAATCTAGAGGTAATGCTTGCTTTTTGCCTCAAACTACAGCCAAGCCTAGTTGTCCAGACCACATTAGGGGAAGCTGCTCCTGTAGAAAAGTCAAATGGCCCCATTCCAGTGTGTACTGTGCCTTAGCATCACTGTCAGTTGGTAGGATGTTGGAGTTCTGACTGTGCCGGTGACTCAGCCAAGGGCCTGGTCTGTTTACTCCTACTCAAACAGGCACAGTTATGACAGAAGCACAGTTAAGGGTAAACCACTGAATTAGCCACTACCTTGGTCAAGCTACTTTACCTCTCAGTGACTTTGGTTACATGGGAGTATGTCACTATGAACTTACTGTCTGGTGCTTGAGGTTTAAACAGACTGAAATAGCTGAAGAAAAGCTTTAAAACAAAAGCTGCTATAGTGATTTATGGTGTGATAGTGGGCATGACTGTTAGGCCAAGGTATGTAAACTAATATGTGACTAAGAAAAATCTTGAGTTTTGTGCCAAACAGGCACCTGCACACCAGTTCCAGAGATTCCAGACACCCGTCTTTCAGCAATAGCTTTCTCAGCATTATAAGGCAGATGAGGGTGTGTGGCCCTGCTTTTCTTGTGTAGTTCTTTTTCACAGCCTCTTGAACAATAGGAATCTAATCCTGATAGAGATAATTTAGGAGCCACCATGACAGAAGTACTTCACAATGATACTGGATTTTCTGATTTAAGAAATGTTAATCTAATTACCAGCCAAAGTAATTAAATTAGATCTAACCAAATGAATATTGCATCATAAGAAGCAGTAAGATTCCATATTGTGAGGATAAGAAGCAAACAAACCAACCCTGCCTTTCGTGCAGAAGATGCTATCTGGCATTTGCATGGATATTGTATATGTAATTAAAGCCATCCTTGATGTGTAATGCTGTGATTACAGCCCTTCTTCCTATTTTGTAGCAGTTGGTAGACCTTATAATGATCAAGTAAAAAAATATCCCAGGGACTCTAGAAACCATTACAGTGACTTTGCAGACAATGACTGTCTTAAATTAAACCCCAGAAACATCCTTCCTTTTTCACAGGGAGTCATCTTGTTAGCATCCGTCCGTACAAATGCCATTTTGCATCAAAGAAATGCTGGTGGTGGAACAGCCACAGAGCTCACAGGTGAGGAACGAGGCTAGCTCTTTCTGCAGAGCAAGTGCTGTATGTTTTGAGACTCACTGTGCTGCTTGGCTGAGCCTCGGGTCGTGGAGAGGTGAGCTGCTGTGCTAGACAGCCCTGGGTCTGCTGCCCTCCCAGAGGTACTGCGCTTGGCTGCGCGGCACGGCGGAATTGTGCAGCGGTAGGCGATCCCGTGTCGGACGTGCCAGAGGCTTGTCTTTCTGCCTGAATGCAGCTACTTGCAAATGTTTCTGCTGCTTCGTTCCCCTGCAGCCTGCTTTCAGGACCATTTCAAGGTCAAGGCTGTCAGCAGGGTTGTGAGCGCAATGTTTTCTCTCAGACTGAGAGGTCTGTTCCTCACAGACTACCTGTGGTAGAGGGGTGGTTATTTACCACACACTTGTGCAGCACCTACTTCCCTCAGCACTTGCAACCTGCCTAGGATCCACACAGTTCATGTGCATTTCAGGTATGTCAGCCTTGCTGCCTGTGCCCCCAGCGCAGGCAGCTGGGCCACCCTAGCCTTTGGGGCTCTCACCCCAGATCCAGTTCATAGGGAGCAGCTGGAGTGATTGATGCTGGGAATTAAAGCCAGCTTCTGGGGTTTCCTTCAGCCAGCCTTTTCCTTTTGCATAGGCAGCAAGCAAGCACCCACCTTCACCAGAAACGTTTCTGGCAACCTTATCCACCCCCAAGGGCTCTCCTTCATCTCCTGCCCCTATAGCAGAGATGCCCCATCATTTCCTCAGGTCCCTTGCCCTGTTCTGTGGAGTTCTATGTTCCCTTTCCAGCACTACTCAAGTCAGGCACAGCAAGATGAAGGAGCAGCTCAGTAGTGTTGGGTTGAATAACATATTACACGTAGAGTTCCACAGAACTTGCACTGTTTCCATCAGCACCTCACCAGAAAATGAAGGAGTAAGATGGTCCAAACAAACAAGTTAAGAAGGATTCTCACATGTAAGTATTTGGGCTGAGGTTTGGTGTGATGGCAGATGGGGGTGTGCAGTCATGTGTCCTAGGCCTCTACTTTATTGTCTTCTAGGTACTGTATTAGTGTCAGGCTCATCTGGGTTGAGAGAATGGAATTTGCTTCTTGGCAGGAATCTTGCCATCTGATTGCTCCCTGTGTGGATGCTTTCTGTGCTGATGGTGTCTCGGCAGTGCTTTCAAGTCAGTGTTGTGCCCAAACTGTACCTTGATAAGCCTTTGCAAAATTCAGAAAATGTGTCTGTAGCATAATTTGATTTTAATGATTAAAAGGACCAAAAATTTATAGGTATTTCTTTAATGTGCTTGCAACAGGCACTTCACAAGGTGATTGTCACAACAGAATGAGTGGGACTGTTGAGCAGTGACAGGTAACCAAGCAGCTTTGGTTGACTTGATGGGTAGTTTTTTGTTAGAGGTATTTACTAAGTGCTAGGGCTCAATAAGTGCTGTTAGTAAGATGAAACTTTGAACAATGCACTTTGAAAGTCACAACAGGTCGAGTATCTAATGAAAAATTCAAGAATGAAATTAGAGGGAACAAGAGAGTTCCCACCAGAGCAATAACCTGATCCTTGAAAGCAGCCAGCAGCCTCCACAGAGGCAGTTAGTGTGCTTCTGCTCCCAGCTGCTTGCATCTTCTTCTAGGACTGTAGCTTGGTTTAGTTTTCATTTTGTTTGTTGTCATCACAGGCTGATTTGAATATGGGCTGCGTAAAACCAGTTAAAATCTCAGGCTCTGCCTCTGAGAGAGTTTCAGATGTGTTTTCAGAAGAGGTCATATAGAAGAGGTCACTACTAGTCAGTCATCTCATCACCCAGTCTTACTTTCATGTTTCCTAGCTATAGAACAAGAAAGACTCAGCAATCTGGTGCATTCATCATATGCAGAGGTCACTTCTTGAAAAGGCAATATTTGGGAGCAATGTGCCAGATTCCCCTTGCATTTCCCTCCCCAGGCCTGGTATCTACCAGAAGGGACTGCAGCTTGAGCAGGTCCTGGGCAGCAGTGGGCAGCTCTGCTGCCTCCTTCCCTTGACTCAACCCAGATCAGCTCATGGTTTACTCTTAACGCTTCCTATAGCTCACTACCTGGGCATTGCTGCTGTGCTGCTGCTTTCTGTGCACGTTCAATTTGGGCTGCCTTCTCCTCTTCCCACAGTGAAAGCAAAATCCTGAGCACCCCATTCCCAGCTACCCAGCACCAGGGCAGGGAGAGCTCTCAGTGGTGTTGGCAGGCACTAGTCTGAGCACATCCACAGTTTGTGTGTGTATGTGTGTCAGGGTCTTTTTTCTGGTTTTGGGTTTTCTTCTAGGATTCCAGATCTTTAAATTTATGTTAATAAAAGAAAATGCCAACCTTAATAAAAAAGCAACCAGCCAAACAAACAAAACCATTAAACCCCCAATTATAGTCCTTATAAAAAAAGTAAATAATTTAAATTAATAATACATTATAAAATACATTTTTTACCCTAATGGTTTTCATGAAAAAAAAAGGAAATTAGATGCAGCTGTAACCTAATAGTTCAGGCAGAAATTAACTGATAATTAATATGAAAAGTCATACTTTTAAAGTCATTTGCATGATTTTAAAATGCTAAGTATTGGCAATATCATCTAATGGCTAAGTTCAAGGCTAGAATGCTGCTTTTTCCTCCAAATAATGCTATAACAATCTGTAGAAGTATGCATAATAATGTTAGTTGATTAGAATTGGGCAAGCATAGGCAAGCAAGAAATATGGAACAACACAAAGGCAATTCCTTGTGGACTTTACAGGATCATCAGGACATTCTCACTACTTATCAGAAAATATGTAAATAGCTTCTGGCTCCCTTACTGCTGAGATAGTGAGGCAAGATCTTTCACCCTGAGCCTTCTTCCAGGAAACTCACCCTCCTCAAGGTGTGTAATGGGAGACAACAGTAAAAATAAAAGCAAGAAGAATAAAAGGCAACACAAGATAATGACAAATATCCTGGGAAGTGGTGAAGGAGAGGCAAGGATTGTCAGGATCTGAAGAATGCTGATAAGTGACAGCTGGGTGAGATGAAGCTGGTCAGGAGTATTTAAGTTAGGCCAGGAAGACAAGCTGTCTGCAGAATGAAAAATCCAACTGTGGTAGTGGACATTCAGAATAGGATTTCTTCATGGCAAGAAACAAAATAAGTCAGGCTTGTCTCTGAAGTACATAAGTATCTATTTTTACCCTTTCAGGAGATGCTAAGGTGCTGCAGTGCATTAGAACAGCCTTATTGCTAGTGTCATCTGTGCAGGGGTGGCTGATGAAGGGTGGAAGAACTACTAGCCATGTCCTGTGGGAGGAAATTGGAAGATTGAATTAAGGAGCTGTCTTTGGGACACTTGGTGAAGAATGAGAGCAAGCAGTGCCTTTGCTGCTGATTGTTCTCTGGGATTTTTTAGCTCCTTTGGTGTAAGTGGTCATACTGGGAGGTTGAAAGGGAGCAGAGTCCTTCCAAAGTGATTTAATATGTGGATGCCATAAAAGCTACTGGTAAGGTGCTGTCAGAATTCATTCATGGAGAGCTATACCTCACTCAAAATCTGTAATTTGTGATAAAGATATAAACT
This sequence comes from Galbula dea, assembly GCA_013399015.1. NCBI lineage: Eukaryota > Metazoa > Chordata > Aves > Piciformes > Galbulidae > Galbula > Galbula dea. The sequence continues at coordinate 278,028 of VWZX01006819.1, read as the reverse complement.
CAAAAGCATCAGCAGTCTCTGAGATTTACTGGAGGAAAACATAAAGTCCTGACCGAAATTGTTTCTCCTAGTTGTTTCTTCTCAGGTGCTTATAGGGTTTTCATCACATCTGCTGTTGATTTATTTAGGTTTTAGGATGAGTGCCTGAATTTAGATCTTCCAGATACAGAAGTGAGTATTGGCCCTTCCACACAGAAAGAAACCAACAGGGTATATCCTTTTTCGTTTAAGAAGGCACTCTTTAAGGAAAGGTCAAAAGTATATTGGGAAATGAAGCAAAAATCTCCATTTTAGCCTGGATTAGTTCAGTCATCCCATTTGTTTAGTGGGAAAGAAACTTGCAACAGTGGAAAGGAGGGGGCAATGCAGAGAGCAGCAGGAGTGGGCAAGGGAAGGTGGTGTCTTTTTGTGCTGTGGATTTATGCCAGATAGAATTTTGACTGAACTCTGGCTTTACTTTTTTCTGTGAGTCCAGATGGAAGGTGCATGTAGAGCATGCCCTGAAGCACTTCGTGTATGAGGGTGATGCTGCAGTACAGTAACGTAACTGGTAGGCAGAGATGTTTGTTCAAGGGCAGGAGAACCTACACCCTGAAAGAAATGACAAGGAAGCCACTGCTAGCTGGAGTCTGTTCCCTGTCAGTGGGAAGGGAGGGCTTTGCTCATTCCAGGGGCCAGGAGGAGGGAAGAGCTTTGGCACTGAGGACCGGCAAAGCAAACCCATGAGCATAGGCACAAAGAAGCCTGGAAAAGGAAGCTCCAGGTGGAGGCTGCTTTAGGTTCCTTTGTTCTTTGACATTAGTTTTCCTGCTCTGTGCAGACCCTTATTTATGACCAGCACAGCTGTAGGAGAAGGTCTGGAGCTGCTTATTGTTCTTTGCAACCTATTGCCTATACCAAGCATTGAAAGAATGTCAAGCTTCAAAAACATAATGTTGCCACATTTTTAGTGTGTTTTCCAACTTTATAGGTTTGAAAATTCTTATTAAACCTTTCTGCAAGTACTAAAATTTACAACAGAACATTAATTCAAGTTCCTCTGCTGACTAATATAATTCTTCCTGCTTATGACAGCCAATAAAACGGGAATATGAGGTTGTTTGCCCTGTTAGATATTTCAGGCCTCTTGCTAGGGCATTTTTTGGATACAGGCTTTTCTTAGAAGCCGTATTTACTTTTGGTTGCAGTGACTGGGGCCATCGTTTCTGGGGGGGGCTGACTACTGACCTCCTTTTAGCTCTGACAGTTGCCTCATGTCTCCTAGCAGACACCCGTTGGCCTTCCCATCAAATACCATGCAGACTGCAGCAGCAGAGCTTTGTGCTCTACCACCTGCCATGTTGCCAAATGTGACGACTGGGTTTGCATGTCTGTGAACACTACACCTGAAGTTACGGGTTTTGATTTATTAAAACAGTCTCCAAAGTGATGACCCAAAACCTGGTGGCTGTGCTGCTGCTGAAGGTTGGCACAAGGTGATACTGAAGTGCAGGGGAGAGTGCTCTGAGTGAAGGTGTTTTGACAGCTGTAGGTTAACAAAATGTCAATACTGGCTGTGGGTAGCTGATTTCTGCTGGTGTCTGAAAACTATGCAGCAGTACTGTGCTGGCTCAGGCAAGCTAGCCTATCCCCTGATCTCATGGGTTGGTGCCTGTGGGATGGTGTGCATAGCCTGAGGGATGACAAGTGGCTTCTGTGTGAGTTTCTGTGGCAGAGACCTGTGGTGTGCATGATGCCTGTGAGGAAGGTGAGCACCACGGATGGGTGGCTGGATGCGCCACGAGGATACCTGTCTGGGAGGAGGAGGAGGAGGAGGTGTGAGGTGGCAGGGAGGGATGCCCTTGGTTGCCTGTGGGTCCTGCATCCTTCATCCATATAATGTAGGTACGTTGTACTTCCAGCCAAAGTCTCTGGGGGAGTTGGAGACTGGTGCTTAATGAACCTGCAGACGTTATTGCAGTAATCACCTTTCCTGAAGGCAGCAGATAAAGGGTGAGAGGGTGAGGAAGAGCTGGGCAGCATTTAGCACGACTCAGTATTTAATTAACAAGTGCAAAGTCATGGCTGGAAAAAAATCATGCTTATAGACATGGGGGCTGGCCTACCCTCCTGCCCAGGGCGAGGGTAATTTCTTCTGAGGCTGTGTGTGGTGGTGACACTGGTGGACCTCATCTGGGCTCCCCTTGGCCTGGGGCGCTCAGGTAGGTGGCAGAAGTGCCTCAGAAAGAGGCTACATCTGGAGAAACCCACAGGAACTGGCACAAAGCCCTTGAGGGCAGCCAGGAGCCCGGCTGCAGCCTGGGATACCCAGTGCCAAATAACCTCTAGATCTAAACGCGCCTCCGCTGCGGGGCCGGCCCGAGGAGGAGGAAGAGGAGGAGGAGGAGGAGGAGAAGGAGAAGGAGAAGGAGAAGGAGAAGGAGGGTGGGGCTGGCGGCCGGGGTCAGGGCCGCCCTCGGTGCGGGACTGCGGGTTTCCGTCAGCGGAGCAGGTAGGACAGTGCGGCTTCTCCCGGCATTATTTCCCTTTTTCCCTTCCTTTCCGAGTGAGGATGGCGGTCCCCGGAGGCAGCGGGGCTGTGTGTGTCGGGGCGCTTGGTTCTTCTTCCCGGTGGGAAGGGCGGGAAAGGGACCGAGCTTTGGGCGGGAAAGCGCTGAGGGAGAGCCCGGGCTGAGGGACCACGGCAGCCGGTGCCTTCCCCAGGCAGAGAGCAGAGCTCCTCCTTGCTCCGCCTTACTGCCAGACGGCTCCGGGCGGGATTCGCTCCCTTCCCCTCCCTCTGCGGTCTGGAAGCTCCTCTGTCCCACGCCAGGGCACGGTGGCTAAGCAACATCCCAGCCCTTCGCGACAGGACATCCCCAGGAGGTGAGTCCCCACCTCACTTGGAGGTGCTTCTGGCGTCTCTCCCCATTTTCGGGAGAGAAGAGCTGAGACTGGGAAAGATAGGTGTTCCCGCATCAAAAAGAAACCAGGAAAACAAACAAACAAGAAACATTCAAATCTGCCAAGGAGATGTGACCACAGAGGCTAATTTCACCAGAAGGCACTGGGAACAGAGCCTCCAGGAGGGGAACTTCCAAATCCCAGGATGGTCTGGCTGCTGCCGGGAGCAGGGAAGAGTGGCTGGCAGCGTGTGTGAGGCCAGCACCTCCTGCCCGCCAGCGTGTCTCAAACCGCTCGGGGTGTTAATGAGAAGAATTCACCAATTAAACAACATTACATCTTTTTTTCCTTAAATATTTTCCATGTGCTGTCCTGAATGGTAACCTCAATTTTTTTTTAATGACGTAAAGTGTTAATACTGCCTGTCTTCTGTAGCAAGGTGTTTTCCTTAGCTGTGATTAATCACCCTGTTTTTCTGTTGCAATTAAGCTGCTCACTTGGAGCAGTGAGACAATCAGTGTCTCATCCTACGAGCTGGTCTGGGAATTACTAGTGAGTTTGTCCCTCGGGTTGGTTTGTTGGTGGAACAGAGGTGTTTTCAGTTTCAGGCTGTTGTATTTTACTGGCAATTGTAACATGCAGGATGTTACTTGAGTCAATGACCTGTTAAAGCATAAGCCGGCTGGGAGGAGGCTGATAAGAGTACAGCCTTGACTGCATATACATATGTTCACTTGGGTTTACTTCTTTAAGGCTTTATATGATGTAAACGAACTCAGACAGCTGCCAAGGCACCATGGGCTATCCATTGCCCTCAGATCAGAATCTCTGTTGAATGTCTGAATGACATGTTCCAGTAGTAGTTTTTTGTATGTTATACACAAAGATCAGAGAGTTAATCAGAGAGGGTGTTGCACAACATTCCTTGGTGAGCTTAGTCCCTTTGGCAGTAAGAGTGGACTGGTATCGGAGCTCATGTACTTGATCAGGAGAGGAAATGGAGGAGGAACAGCCAACTATTTGCTGTTTTCCCCAAGCAAGGGAAGAGTCTGGCAGTGCCAGGTTATGACTCCTACTGTTGGGACATCCTGTCTGCTGGTGTCATTGGCTCCATCTTTAGCAGCAGCATCTTCATGGGTCTCCAGAAATGGTGAGGAACAGACCTGGTCACTAACTGTATTATTTTGCAGAAACTTTTAATAAGTGAAGCTTATTAAGTTTGCCAACACTTGCAGTGTATTTTTTTTAATACTTTGAATACTTTGAATTGACAGCTTTAACTCAGCTGTAGACTGGCTTCCCTGCCTGGGCTTTATCTCCCTGGTGGTGTCATCATCTCCCCTGTGGGTGATCTCACACTGCCTCATGGGAGATGTGCTCTGGTGGGTGCGTCCAGCGTGACTGAGCCACAGCGCCATTGAGGGACCGCTCCAAAACCACGTTTTTTGTTGATAAACAAAAAAGAGAAGAGAGTGATCTTGTGTTTTTTGAAATAAACCACTAAACAGACTGAGGGATTTTAGTGGAAAGTCTTGGTGTTTGTTTGTTTGTTTGTTTTCCTTGGAGAAAGTCACAATTTTTCATAGAAAACCATCATGATTGGAATTTTTGGAGCAGCCCTGAGGAACAGTTATTAAGATCCAATATTAATGGAGGAATGCTAAATGAATGCAGTTCATCTTGTCTGTTTCTTGCCTCGACAGCATCCATAAGTGAAATGTTGAGTGCCACGTCATCCCGGTGTGGCACTTTCTTCCCTAAGAGTGGGTGGCCTGTATAGATCTTTGTGCTTCACTCCAAAAGCCTGCCTAGGGTATGTGGTAATACTTGTCCCTTTCATGCCTTGGTGGACTTTGTACTGTTTGTACACTAGTTGCCTATCAGAGCACTGAGTAGCAATGTTTTTTTTCCCACGCTTTTGAGGCATATGCAACACTTTGTAGGACCTGAGAGTTCTGCTGGGATGTTGTGTGCTGTACCAAGTGCTGTTTTCAGGGGAAAAAGTCATGAGCAGGTTATAAACTATGACTGTGGATGTTGTGATCCCAATAGTGGATCTTATATTCTGCCCTGTTTCTCTAACTTGGTGGTGAATTTTAGCAAAACTTTTCTGGCCTTTTCTGCAGGAGTCACACTGAAGTTTGTCAAACAGTGTGGCTGGGAACCTTCCTCTGCAACATCTGGGTATGAGCAGTGCTGGAAACAGGATCCTTGGCAAAAATGAACCTCGTCTCTGAACTACTGTGGTTTTTCTAATGAGATCAGTTTGCCACCTGTGTCTCTCTGGGTTGTGACTTTATTTTAGAGATATTATGAATGCATAAACAACCTTCTGACCTTCCTCACTTCCATCTTTTGCTTTATTGTGAATTTCCTTTTCTTCCTCTTCATACTCTCTCATAGTCCTGTGTCTTTGCAGAGATTCCTTATTACTGGCTTGAGACATGTTACTGATTGACCATTGTTTCACAGCTGTTTTAGACAAGAGGAGGAAAGAGCTTGTGTGGTAAGACAGACAGCCTTCAGGATTTAATAAGCACCGCTTCAATATCACATTCAGCTGAGGTCTGATTTTGTTTGAAGGCATCACAGTACCCTGGTTCTCACCCTCTGACTCCTGAGCATTTGTGGTGGCTCAGCAGAGGTCAGTGGTGCAACCCTTGCGTGTATACATCAAATCAGCTTCTCTGTTTCATGAACAGAGTGGACTTTATTAGAAGAGTTGTGTACAATGAGGGCAGAATTCCCCAGTGACACTGTGATGCAGGAACTCAATTACCCTTGACAGGTTAATGATGTGAGAGATAGGTTTATTATTATTTTTTTGTGGAGCTCCTCAAGTAGAAGGAATTGGTGTTCAAGGTCTGAATATTTGGGATTATATTTTTTATTAATTGTAACCAGTCAAAACAACACTGGCACTGAAGCTTCTGTGGGAAGGTTGTTTGTGAGCTATTAATTATTTTCAGTCTACTTGGCATAATATGAAGGATTATTAACATAACCAGTCTTGCAGGTGATGATAAATTCAACAAGCATGTCTACTTCTTAAAGAGGTTGGTTTTTGTTATTATTAATTTTTCACATAGATGCTCTCTTCCAACTGACACAAATTCCTTTTAAGGCTGACCTAAACCTTGTAATTAGCCAGGAATTCAGGGTAGCTTTTTATTTACAATACAATTTCCCCTTTATTTAATGTAGTGACCAAAACCAGGGCTTTCATTTCATCTTGGAGAAAGCAAAGCATCATGACATTATCTGAACAATACAAAGTTACCTTACTACACTTACTCTTTTCTACACAATTAAAATGCTGCAGACAAGTAAATGTTAAAACTCAAATAACATTTCAGTGGCAAATGTCTATCCTGCTGTTCATCTTTTGTGATGTTGTCCAGCAAGTAACAGTGTAAACTGTATTTAAAAATACCACTTCTAGAGAACAAAGAGATGGCAGAGAGGAGCCGGTGTTGTCAGTACACATTACAGGCTCATTCAGGAGAACAGGTGATGACAGAAGTCAGCAAAGTGTCCTCTCAGCTTTGTTCCTTAAATTATACGTTCAGATGAATTTCCTTTGCCCTATAACTAAGCTCTCAAAGTGATGGTGGCTTCCTCAGAGAGGCTCAAATCTTAGTTAATACTGTAGGGAGCTTTCTTATGAATGACCTAAGTGACTTCTGTAGTTCTCCTTTCCGCTATTTTACTTGCTTTTTTTCAGCTGCATGTTTTGGTTACAGTATTTGCACTCTGGTTTTGGTGAGTGAGATGTGAACACAGAAATCCCATTTTTCATGTTCCCCAGCTGCAGAGGCAGTGTGTGATAGTTCCACCTGTGCTAGCAGGGATTTCCTGTTTTAGAAGATTAATTAGAGTTGAGCAACTCTTGAGTTCCTCTAAAAGAAACGATTTTCCTTTCCTGTACACCAAGGGAGATTGCAGTCTTCTGAGGCTGTAAACTTGTTCACACCTACCAAGAAAGCAATTGGTGCCAATTAGAGATACCTGTCTGGGTTCAATTCTCTTCTGTTACATGGATGTAAATCTGAGTAGCTGCTGTGGCTTCCTTACATCTTCTAGAGGCTGTTGTCCTTATAGCCAGTTTTTCATCCAGCTAGAAGTTTGCCTTTTGCTCTCATTATCTCTTCTCTCCAAGTCAAACGTCACTGTATTTTACTACATCTCAGAAAATGACTACCTTGGTTGACTTCAAAACCTTAATTCAGCAAAAGTGGTTTTCAGTGTAGCTGCCCAGTTTGGATTGCCCTAAGTATTCATGTGGAAACACTTTTCACTTAGTTCTGGTTTCTTGGTGTTTGTTGTTGGTGGGTTTTTTGTTTGTTTTGTTTTTTTGTTATCCACCATGTTCAGCTGGTTGACTGACCCTGCTTCTGCCTTATACAGTTAGCTTGTCCAGGTCAAGTATTGAGGAAATGGCCTTTTTTCTAGTGATTTTTGCCTGTGACAATTTTTCTTATTCATGTCTATTGCATTAAATTAGCCTTTTTCTTACCTTGTTATGAAGTATATTTGAATGCAGCTTGCTTAGGAGAGCTAGATTCTGGCTTTGTACTCATTTGGTTGGAATATCATTGGGGGTGTGGTACCATTTGGATTGAATATTGACATTTGGGTGTCCACGCACTGCTTGTCCTCCTCCCCTAGAGATGCACTGTCAGTTAGCCTTGTTGTGCCAATGTCTGAGGAAGCTCAAGGAGCTAGTAGTGGCAGTGTTCCTGTAAGACTGCCTGCATTTCACAGTGTGGTGAGGACATAACATACTAAGGCAGTAGCACCAAAGACTTCTGCTTCAAACCAGGACCTAGCAGACAGACGAGACACCTGCAATGTGAAGAAGTGGGGGCGTATGTTGGGCTTGTTTTCTGAAATACATCCAAAATAGTGTGGCTAGCAGGACTGGGGCAGTGACTCTTCCCCTGTTCTGGGCACTGGTGAGGCCACACCTTGAATACTGTGTTCAGTTTTGGGCCCTTCACTCCAAGGAGGACATTGAGGTGCTGGACTGTGTCCAAAGAAGGGCAGGGAAGCTGGTTTGGGTTCGGTATTGGGTTCTGTATATATTTCATTTATCATCATTATTATTATTATTAAAGTAGTTTTAGTTTTATTTTCCAATCCACAAGTCTCTCTGTCTCTCCCTCTTATCCCCTTTTCCTTCCCATGGGAGGAGGAAGAGGGGGTAGCAGGGAGCGTCTGTCATTGGGTTGGTGGTCGGCCCAGCCTCGACCCTCGACAGAGCCCTTGATGATCATCAAGTCCAGCTGTTAACCAGCACTGCCAGGTCACCCTAAACCATGTCCTTCAGCACCACATCTACATGTCTTTGGCTTATTTGGTGGAGGCAAGATAGGAAGGTCTTTTCATAGCCAGGAGTTGCCAGACTTCCAAAATGCCAGAAATGCCAGAACTTGGTGTGTCACATCTCTGAATCTAACGTGGTTACAAGTGAACATGAAGTCAAAATGCAGTAGGATGGGAAGAGTGGAGAGACAGGGCAGAAGAAGGAATAAGAGGAGGGGGAAAAAAAAAAAGGAACAGTGTATCATCCAAAATGAATGGGTGAATGTGGAGAGAAGGGAAGGAGTTCATGAAGGACATTGAGATTTGTAATCTTGTTTCTAATTTAGGCACAAGCTATAAAAATATATGTATTCATATATCTCTCATAGGAAGGCTAGAAAGATTTTCCATGAATAAAACTCTTTGTTCCTCTCTCAGAACTGTCATACTCAATCTTCTAAAATAGTTATGATTTAGCAGCAACTGTAAGAAGATATTTGAACTGGTCTCCTGATTCCACCCTAGCATCCGGAACCAACACACCAATCAGGGATTAATAAAAGCTATAAGAAACAACAAACTTGGTCTGCATGTGCCATGGTCACATAACTTATTGGAGATGACAGAGCAGTGGAATTAGATATTGTCCTGTTATATTCTAGACAGATCTTGTCAAGCCCAGATGGGGGATTGTTGATTTGAGATTAAGAAAGAAAATAGTTCTTAAGAAACACTTGGGAAATCCTGTTCAAGATATATGATTTTCCTCCCCCTCCTGCTCTATGTCTAGGTGGAATTTTGGCTACAAGCCAGATTTTTCTCTGATTTTTCCAGCATGTACTTCATTTGTCTCATGCAGTTTTAAGGTGGTAGACTACAAGCTGTCAGCTCAGCTAGAGAGCATTTTTTTAATCTGATGTAACAAAAATCATTTGATACTAATTTTAAAACTCACACTGACAAAAACTGGAAAAATAACTTGACAAATGACAAGCCTCTGCCAAATACCTTTGAAAAGGTCACATTCAGCCAGCCAGTCTGGAGAAGTGCTGTGGAAAGAAATTGAGTTAAGCTAGTTCTTTAATAAATCTCCCCTTATTATCATTGCAATGTACATCAGATAGGAAAAACTGAAAGGAAAAAAGGTAAATTTGAAACTTTGGAAAATCCTAGTTAACTAGAGGGAAAAGCTATAAACAGATGGGATGAATTGGAAAAGGGCAAGATGTACAGAACCTGAAATGCTGAGTGCAGTCTGGTTTGGAGAGGCGGTTAAACTCAGCAGCGTTGCTCATGTGTGTAAGGCTACACCTGTGGGTATGTGGAATCAGTCACTGTAGACCCAGAGCATGAAACAAATTGTGAGTTTCTGTGCATTAAAAAGGCAGGTTACTAATGAAGATGCTCAGTATCTCAGCATCTGTCAAAGAACTCGAGCGAAGCAACCGCAGTGATGCAGAGCCGGTAATCAAGTTGCTATATAGGCATTGAGTTGTAGTCCTCTGAATTTGATAGCCAAAAATCTAACCAAACCCGATGTGTTTTGGTGCCATAGTTCAGTAAGTGCAGAGCACTTTGCTAATATGCAGATTAGTTGTGTGCTATTAAGTGGGTTGGTTATGCATATCGATGTGTTCCCAGCAGTACAAAATGCAAGTAGAGCTCATTTTGAGTGTAAGGACTGGGAGGAGCAATGTAACGATAGCTGAGGTTTGTAATGGTCTTCAGGCAACACCACTTGTGCAACCAACCTGCAGTACAACTTGCCTCTGCTCTCTGAATACGTGTGCTTGAATGTTACCACAGAATGTTAGGGGTTGGAAGGGACCTCTGGAGATCATCTAGTTCAACCCCCCGTTGAACTGCAGGTGTGCCTAGAGCATATTGCACAGGATGGCATCCAGGTGTTTTTTTAGTTTCTTCAGAAACAGAGACTTCACCAGCTCTGTGGGCAGCTAGGTCCAGTGTTCTACCACTCTCAGAGTAAAGAAGTTCCTCCTTATATTTAAATGGATCTTCCTGTGTTCAAGTTTGTGCCCGTTACCTCTTGTCCTGTTGCTAGACACCATCCTCCTGACGTTCACCCATTAAGTATTTACAAGCATATGTTACGGTGTTCAGAGTTGTCTTACTTGGGGAGGGTGAGTTAGTCAGAGTTTGCCCAGAAGGATTCATTTCAAAATGCTTTGTTTCAGGCAAGACGTGTAGCATGGGACACTGGGTTGTCCTTACAACCCACACTATGAAAGTGTCTCTCAGGTATGTCTTAGCAGGATGTGGAGAACCAGTATGACACTAGTATTCAGCCGTGATGGAAGGGGCAGGCCCCTGGAGAAGCTGTTACTGCTGTAGTGGGAAACACAGAGCATCTTTTGTTGGGTCTCCCTGCATTATTATTCTAATTCAGGCTTTACACAGTGCAACAGCCTTGTTTCTTTATCAGATACTAATTAGGGTCTGTTCCTATTTTTTCATCTTTTGAGGGAAGCTATCACCTGATCTTTAACAGCCTGAAGTAATCGGGTTTTTAATAGAGTTCATATGGCCAAGCCACTGTAGAACTGCCTGTCCATTCTCTCAGCTGGGAGAAGGAGAGAAAACAACTAAAGAAAATCACAGTTTTTCAAGGTATGTTTATGGTAAATGATAATTTAGCTGAGCATCGTCCATTCTTAGGTTTGTGTAAAATGATTAAACCACAATGTTTAATGGATATCCTTTCGTAGAAAACCTGACATCCTGTAACAGGACCTCATTCTCCATATTTATGTGTATTTCTTTTTAATAGTTCGAGATGTGACTAAGATTAGAAGAGATGAGGCATGCACCTAATACTTTCTCTTTTTCAAGGGAATATTTAGCATTAGAGTCAAGATTTAAAGATTAAGTATATACATTTTAAAAGTTAAATTATTAAAGGAAAGCACTAATGTTAGTGTTTTAAGAAGTTATTTTGGATATTGCTATATGAAGAAATTGACATAAGAGTTTTTAAGTTCACTAATAGGGACTTTTCTTTTATTAGTGTGGAGAAGATTTTTTTTTCTGTATTGTGGCTGTTCTAGGTGTGTGATCTGTTTGTTGTTAATGGTACTTGAGAACAAAAATGGCATTTTTAAGGTGCATGAGAGCTAATACTTGATCCTTTTTGCTCTTGTGAAACACCCCTCTAGTACACGCTGTAATTGATTGACCCTAACTGGAAGTTAGCCCTAGCAGTAATGTTCTTTGTAAGAAGCCTGGAAATCAGTAGTTTTATTAGTCATTCACTAAAAAAAAAAAAAAGGTTATTTCTCAGTATAAAGAAGAATTAAGAATGAAGTGAGTTACTTTTTCTTAAGAAAGCAGTAGTGGTTAGCCAAAGCTTTCTCCAGAGGTGTCTGCGGATGGTTTGGTCTTTCCAATAGTTCCTCTTCTGTGGGGGAGCTAAAAACAGCAGGGAAGTAGCATTGAAAGACCTTTCTTCAAAACAGTCCTCACTGAGCACTGGCATTCTTGTGATAGCTGTAATGCAGTCATTAACTCATTGCTGCATTGCTGGAAGACGGAACTCTGAACAGGACAGGCTCCTTCTGGCATGGTTTTTGGTTTGTGGCTGTCCTGATCAGCCCAGACATAAAATAGATTCACAGCAGTTGCTGAGGTGTACACAATGGTTTTCACGTTGTTGTGATCTGATTTTGCCATGGTGGCCATAATTTCTGTTTCCCTATGCTTTATTTTCTTGGTGGGAAGCCTACTAAGAACTGATGGGAGCTGTGATGTTTGGTACTTCTCATCCAGATGTGGGATATCAGGCAAAAAAGGCTGCTGCTCTAAGCAGTGGGGAAGACGAGGTTGTTCTCTGGTACTTCTGCTTTCCATACATTGCCCAAACCCCATGTTTCTTACTAGCTGCAGTTTGTCTCTGGGAGCAGTCTTGTTGCAACTCCATAATGAAACCCATGGAAACTATTTCACTTTAAGACAGTCTTCTAAAAAGCTGTGTTGGAGCTAAATAATCAGTAAACATAAAAACCAGGTTATCAGTCTCCTGTTCTTTGGATGTGCTTCTGCCTTGTTATGCCAGAAGACTCCATGTGTGCCATTGCTTACCAAAACCACACTAAAACCCAGTGTCAGTTTGCTATAATTTCAGCACTTGAAGATCATTTGAGCTATTTCCTTTTCAAGCATCTTTGTATCCTAAGAAAGACTTTTTTTTTTTTTTTCAGGATCAGTGAGACCCCTTGCTTCTAGGTCATGTTTAGTGCTGCCTGTGTCATGTCCTCAGCTGGGCTACAAGTTTGATTGGCAGGAAAACTATTCACTTAGGCAAAGGAGAACAGTCCAACTTGTATCGCAACTCTCAGCCCTGTGCAGCTAACAGACTTCAAAATAAATAATTGATACTTGAAACAAGTTATAGAATGACTTTACCTTCCTACCTAACTCCTCTGTTCAAACTTTGCCCACGCAGTCTTTGGAGTGGAATTTGGTCTTCTTTCCTGGGAGTTCCTCAGATACTTGAACATAGGTCAGTCTCTCCTACAGAAAACTTTGGGAAAGTACAAATGCCAGTGGAAAATTCCAGAAACTTCCTTGGGCAGTTTTCCTTTGCAACTAATGGTTCTCAGTCTTATGGAGGTCATTCGAGAGCCCATCTTCATCCCAGGGATGTTTTAGCTCTTAACCATGTCCCTGTTTGAATAGTTGGAACTGCATTTGCTTCTGTTGTGGAGTGTCATAGACAGTAAAGGAAAAGGAATTAGTGGCCTATGCTGTGCAAGCAGTTTGCATACCTAAAGCAATACTAAATTCCAAGGGGATTTCCTCTACTGGATTGAAAATAACTGACTTCCCAACACTGTGCTCTCACACTCCTAGGAAAAAAAATATGAAAATACATAATCTCAGAATTGTTGGGGGGGGGGGAATATTGTTGGACAATTCATGATGGGAAGCCAGAGGTTCATATGAAACATCCTTGGTGGTCTGAGAACTCATTTCCAATTGGAATTTGTCATTTGTCCTTACATGTATTACCACAACTGTAGTATTTTTGGGATATCAAGTTACTCCATTGCATAGGCTGTAAGGGACAGTTAGAGACTTTCAGAGAAGGATGTCTCTGAGTATGGCTTCGTTAGGTAAGTTTTCAAGGGTTTTAAAACCTCTATAAGGAGATGGAGGAGAGGAGGAAGGTTCCAGTCAGTGATTGGTAGGAAATGCTTCATTAATATTAAGCTTCAGGTGCAGAAGAACTGAGGAGGTTGTTTTTCCATTATCACAGAGGGAAGCAATACCAGTTAAGCCAAGGCCTGCAGCAGAAACATTTACTGGAACTGTTTAGATGTTACTTAATATCTTGACATGTATTATTCAACTAGTGTAATGTCAGCAGGGGTGGAGCAGGGAGGAATGACTTTGCAGAAGTATTTGTTTTCTCCCCTTGGAATATTTTCCCGAGCATAGCTACCTTTTTTTGGCAATGAGGTACATTCCAGGAATAAAAAAATGTTCTTCAGCCACTGTTTTGTGAACTGCTGGAATGTGTTCTCTTGCAAAGGTGACCTAACCTTGTTCAGATGGCTAGCCCTTCTCTGAGCAGTGATATCCTGTCAGTCTTTCTTCATTGCAGGGCAGAATTGCAACAGAAGTCCCCTGTGAGCCCCCTCCAAGCAGCAGAGCTGCATGCTAAATGGTGGAGCTGTTTAAATGGATGCACTTCTCAACTGGAAATGAAACCCCACTCTCCCTCTCAGAGGTGTGCGCAGCAAGTGCTCTCTCTTGAGCAAAGCACTTATGCATGTGCTTCAGTTTTCCTGATGTGTTTAAAGGACTTTCTGAACTGCAGCCAAATGGGCTGTGCTTTGAGAAAAAGGCAAGAAGAATGTGTCTGCTCCTATTAGCAATGTCACAGTGATACAGGGAAAGAGCAATGGATTGGGAAGTGTAAAGTTAAGCTGGCATCTCTCTGTTTCCCTCTGTGTTTACTTAGCATCCACACAGACACTTAATTTCATGATTCACCTGCTGAATGATTTGTTTTGCTGACAAAGTTGTGACAAATAGCAACTTGGCATCATTTGCATGGTTGTTTAATCTAAAGGCAGATGAGTAATAGAAATGAAGCTTTCAGACTTCTTGTTGTAGATTGCCAGGCAGACTGGGTGAAGCACTTGCGTAGTTTGATTTGGTTAATCAGTACCTGTTGTGAAAAGTGATTTAGCACAAAGCCTGGAGTTTCCAAAATAGTAAGGCAAGCTTAGTTTGTTAGTTTTGGAAGTTATAATAATACCCTTTTCCTCCTATGCCACAACAATGTGGTTTTTTTCCTTTAATGGCATCTAGCCAGATTTAGTAATGGTACCTATTGAGGACTAAATATGAAGATGATGTGTAAGTAGCTTGAAAAAACTGTCTGAAATGTAATTCCTAGAAGTAACATGAGTCTTCCTGATTCAGGATGACTGCACTGTCTAGCAACAAAAGTTTCTGTGGAATATTGCTTCAGATGATGTACTGGCATTTTAGGAGTATTCCCAGAATCTCTCCTGCATTGGTTGTGCAGTGTCTGATTATAACACTTCGTGTTATTAGGAAAGTAATCTGGAATGTGTCAGAGTGGTGGTTTGTCTGAGGGTGGGACTCAGGGCTACTGTGGCTCCTAACTAAATTGCCTATGATCCACAGGAAGTTAAATTAATAAACTGTGAGATGAATGTGTTTCTGTTTGTTCCAGCAGAGCACTGAATATCCTTGAGTCTCACTGGTTTCAGTGTATCTTAGTGACTCTGTTTGCACTGAACATTTTTTGTTGCAAAAGAAACTTTGATATAATTAGATGCTCATGAACTAGTATTAGAGTTTTCTAGACACTTGAAACATCCTTAATAAGAAATCTATGCATGCCTTTTGAATGCCTATCTGCTGCAAAAAACTACTTTTGATAGTCCTTTTAAAAATAGAAACCCATAAGTAGTATTAAAATTGTAACAGGTTCACCAGAGGGAAGAAGTTCAAATCTGAGATGTTAAATAAAGATTCAAAAGACCAGTACATTTATAGCTGAGAGTTGATTCCTGAGAGAGGAATGATAGTGCATGTAGTATTTATTTTTCTTCTGCTTACTGATTTTAAAATTTCAGGTGAACTTTTTCTGTTTGCCTTGTTAGGTAGGTATAGATAGATAGAGATGTACTGGCTTTCTAGCAATATGTAAGAATCAATGAGATTGAAGTGATCACGTGTTTTCATGGGCTAGTGAAATGTTAATGCAGTTACTTGTGCTTTATGGTAGCAGTAACACATACATTTGCTTTTATCCCTTTCTCTGGTTACGCATGACACATAACTTGTGTGAGATAAAGTAAAATTTGGTTTTGAGCAAGCCTTTCAAGGTTTGCAAATGGCACATGACCAAACTCAGAGATGCTGTTGACTGTGAACTGCAGGTCAGTAAATTTGACTGGAATTTGACTGGAAGGGTAACCACACTGGTGTAATTTAGGGGCTAAAGACTCTTTCTTCTCTTTTATGGCAGTTCTACACAAAATGAAACCTTGCTAAGCCTAACTTACACCCTTGTGTCTGGACAATGACCTTCTCTAAGCAAACCTGGCGAAACATCAGTTCTAAGTCTTCTGCAAGGCCAAATTCAGAATTAAGATAGCATATTTCATAGCCACAGTTATTAAAAAATGTGATAGACTCAATAGTGTTCATGATCATGATTCATTTTCACACCTGTTACATTTGTTCCATTATCAGAATAGCCTTAACAAAAAGGCCAGCTGGAAAATAAATGTGTTAAGATACAAGTTTCTTTAAACCATTTGTGTTCCAATTCCTTTAATGAATCTCTTCCTAGTCTTTGCCTCTGGCTCAGAATAGTAATATAGCATTAACCCAAGAGATGTAAAACATGCTGCGCTGCACTTGGAAAGGTGTCAGAAACTCCTCCGGTAAGGATGAGAAGGTATTTTATTGCCTTTTCAATTGCTGGATGGTCTAATCCTAGGGAGTATTTTAGCAAAATGGAACTACTAAAGGAATTGTGAAGCCTGATGTTTTCATAATTAGCTGAACTGGTAATATAGCTGTACTGAGGCAGGTAAGGCAGCTGTTACACTTGAAGTGCTATCTAACACATGACAACCTGCTGGACGTAGAAGCCTATTTTTAGCAGAAGAATAAATAAGCTAGCTGTGCCCTACTTTTTGTCAAAATGTGTCATGGGATCTTTATATTTGATTAGAAAGTCAGCAGAAATAACACCAGGGAACTCAGTGCCTCATCTTCAAACTGGCAAATCTACAATCCAGTGCTGCTTTTTATTGCAAAAATAGTTAATATTGGGTAAGAAGTTGGACCCGTAAAATGTGCAGAGGAGATAATAGCTGGTGGGAGACTTGCCTGTGCGGTGTGTGATGTTACATGTGGACAGAAGTCCTGCTTCTACTAGGCTCTAGCTATTCAAGAGGCTTTTGATGACTGTTGTGTTGAACTGCTGAATGGAACTCTTTTTGCAAAATCTGTGTTAGGAAACTGAGAAAATGAAAAACTGTGTAGAGGTATTTATACATAAAGACAGCACATAGCAGCAAAATCAGATGGGTCACTGCAGGATGCTGTTAATCTTTGTAAAGACCTAACTCTTCCTAATTCTGAGCAGTTGTTTTGGTCTCCACTGGCTGATACAAGATGGATGCCCACATAGCTTCTAAACAAGCTGACTTGTGAAGTGCAGCCGTACCCAGAAACCTTGGTTTGCCATGAAGAGATGCAGAGAACAAGCAACTACATATACATTTGCTATAGTACAGAACTAGTGACAACTAAGCACCTTCAACCAGTTTCTCTACAGATAAATGATATAAAAAAAATTGCTGCTTTATTACAATAGAATTAGCATAAGTTGATGAGGAATGCAACCATTTAAAAATACTGCCTGAGAGCTCACAGTGATGGAGTTTCTGTGATTTGGAAGCGATACAACAATGTGCCTTTTAGGTGTAAATTTGCAGAGTAGGGTAGAAGGGTTCAGTTCCCAACTCTTACTAGCACACTTGAAGCCTCAGTACAGAGGGACTCTCCTTTTCAGTTCCCCCAGTCCACAGTCCAGATTTGAGGAGCCGAAGAGGAGTGGTCATGCTCTATGGGATCACCAGCAAAGCTGGTGCTCCAAAAGGAGAGGTTTGGTGGGTTGAGGGCTCTCTCAAGCTTGGACCTGCTGCCTTACGCCAGCTCGTGCAGCTTGCCTGAGGGAGGGAAAAGGGGAAGGAGCTGAGCCCAGTCATCCACAGCCTGGCTCTGTCTGCCCTGATGGATGAATCAGCTGACACACAGGCACTTCCGGTGTGTTCCAGCAGTCAGGGGAGGTCTGGGAGGTTGAGGAGATAGCACTCTGTTTTAAATGGCTTTACATCATTTAAGTTAGGCTTAGAATTTTAAAATGAGAGGCCTCAGACACTGAATTCAGCTGGGGGAACAGAACAGTGAGGTGCCAGGGTGCTGAATATTCGGATGTCGGCACTGCTAGCTATTTGAGGTGCTGCTGTAGGGTGGTTTGCCTCACTGGTTCCCATGCATACGCTATAAGTTCTCTGAGAACTTTTCCACTGAGTTTTACCTGTTAAATAACTTGGCTTAGTAAAGCACTGTTAAAAGCTGTTTGTTCTTGCTGCAGGCTGTAGCTTTATTAGACAAATTCAGCATCCGTTTTGTCTGACATCTGCATTTGCAGTCACTCAGTCCATTATTTGCTGCTGCCTCACCCGTCACTGGAGTCCGTGTGAGAAACAAAGGAAAGCTTATTATAGACACACACGGTGGTGCAAGTGCAGGAAAAGGGACCCAAATAGTGTACAGAACACCTCCGAGGGAGTGCTTTTCTTACAAACTTGAGCTAGTGCTACACTAAGATTTTCACCGTGCGGGTGCACCCTAGGAGGCCCCAGTGGCAAAGGCCAGCTTTGATTTCATAGGTAGGTCTAACATCTGCAGAGATGGGAAAGGTCCAGTCCAGCAGGACAGCTTTTATTTGTCTACTGAGACTGTTACAGGATCATGCTATCCACATACCATAGCCTCTCCATCATAGTATTTTATATGTATTGTAGTGCATTAACCTAGTGCCTGAAATCACGTATAGACTTAGTAAACGTACTCATGACATTCCTTGAGAATCTGTTGGTATTTCCTGTTTAGGAGATTAAATATCAACTTTGACAGTTAAACTTGATTCTTGTGATCTGTTTTTTCTAAACACATAACTCAAAATAGGCCAAAATGATTCACTTGCTTATTAATACCCCTTAAATTTCAGTGACTAATGAGATACTCTGTCTCCCAAATGGTAACAACCTACTACCTTAGGCAACAGGGGACGTGTTTTTTTCTACTATAGATGAAGGAGGGACTTAAAAAGGGAGATGAATGTTAATTCCTGAGAAGCTGTTTTTGGAGTGTTACAATCCAAACTGTCTTTCCTCAACTGACTGCTTAGGACACTGTCATGTTATTTTTCATACACAAGATGTTCTAAAGCCTTTTATTTGGATGACAATAGGCAGCACGCTGACAAAGGAATGACTGTGCGGCGTCGAGTGACCATTATTTTCTCTGCCATTGCTCATACAGCTTTGAATATTTTTTTCTTTTTTTTATGACAGAAATACTCATGAGAGAGTCTCTTGTTTTCTGTATTCAGCACAAAATGCTGCTGTGCATTAACTACCCAAAACTGTTTTGGTTTGTAGGTGTTGCTGTTGTATCACAGTATCAGACACTAGCAAGTTGCTAGGAGCATTTAAGTCTTGTGATAAACACTTTCTAAGCATCTCCTGCCCAGTATTCATCTGTGTTCTGGATCATTGTCCTTTAGATGTACTAACTTGAATTTTTTTCAGACCAGCTTTTTCTCCTTTAGGCCAAACATCCTTCCCGTGGCATTTCCACTTGCATTTTCTTTCTCTCCCCATCCAGGTCTGCTGCCACAGTTCTGTGATGTCTGCAGATAGGCAGACAACTTGTGTGTTTGTTCCTTTCTTCTGATCATTGCAGTGACATGGGGCTAAAATAATGTAAACCCAGAATGCTGAAAATGACACATTTTCAAGTGACTGAGAATGTGCCCTAGGTGTACAGCTGTTTCACATGCAAAGACATGACTCAGATACAGCCTTTTTAGACAAAACCCTTTTGTTACACTGAGAACACATGTAACAATAGCCTGGGGAGGACAAGAATAGAACATTTGTTGTTTTGGGAAGGGGGGGTGGGAAGAGAATCTAAACATGAGGAAATTGAAAAATAAAATGATATTTAAAGTCAGAGTATTTTTCAGTGCCTTATAGGGTATACAAACGTTTCTTTAAGATGTTCTTTGTCCCTATTGCGCACACTGTACATAATATCTCCATGTGGGCAAGAACATGAATGTTGTGCAATGTGATCAGCTATAATCTGAAATATGTTGGTTTCTACTGATTGAGATCTCTTTACTTACTGCTAAGTACTCATGTTGTATTTGGAGGCATTAAAACACGAAATGGAAAGGCAATCTGAAGTCGGGGATTACCACCCTACAGGAAAACTCTGTGTGGGCAGATTTAATTGAAGTCTATTCATAGATACAGCAGAAATTGTCTATATAAGACAACTTTTAAGTGCTTGGGGCTTTATGCATGACAGACACTTCAAGGCATCATTATTCAATTAAAAAGATGTCAGTGCAGTAAACAGTCTGAAGTTTCTGGGTTGCAGCCCTCTGCTCAGTCCAGTAAATCACTCACATTGTAGCTGACTTACACTTTACAAAGACTGCACTGGATCCAGTAGAACAACAACCTAATGTTGCAAGATCCAGAGTAAATAGCTCTTTTCTGAGAAAAAACCAAACCAAAACATTATCTAGCCTTTTCAGGCACATACCCATTTGTCTTGAGAGAGGCCAACTAATGAGCCAAGGTTTGGATATCTAGGCCAAGACTATCTGAAGTATTTAATGTCAAAATCACAAGTATTAGAATGTTCCGAGACGTTTTGCACTACTGGATTTCATTAATTACCTTATTTCTCAGAGAGATATTTCTGTAGCAATGTAAACTTTAAACAAAAGAGAAAAGTGGCTCAATATGCTGAAGTAAAACTTGCTACTTAGTACAGGATCTGTAGAGATGACACTGTATGAATTTGTATGGTCTGTATACTTGCCTGATAAACCAGTAATTAAGTATTGAAATCTACTGTTTTTTCTTTTTTTTTCTTTTTTTTTCTTTTTTTTTCCAGGAAGAGGGGAAGTGAAGTTACCACACTCCTGTGGTATGAAGTGGCAGCATGATGTTTGGAAACAAGGCTCCCTGCAGTAGCACTAAGTGGCCTTAGAAGAACTGGTTGAGAGCAGGAAAGGGAACTGTTAAGCGAAACACCCAACAGACAGTGAAGGCTGTGAACAACAAGAGGCTCTGAAAGCAACTGACACGTGGTAGGCAAGGTCTGTCATTAGCTGCTTCTGGCCTTTCACTGAGATTTGCCTAGCTATGCTGCAGTGTGTGCTCACTGTTCGTGCAAAAATCCCATTTGCTGAAATAAGTGGGGACATCATTGTCCTTCCCACAGATTTCCAGTCAGTCCATGTTATGGTTGTTTGGTTTGTTTGGAACAACTAAACATCCCCAAGATGTTTTCTAATCCCAATGAATTTTTACTGCCCTGAGAATTGGTAAGTGAAGTTGATGAGGAAGTAACTCCATCCATCTTTCTGCTTTGAAAACTGGAATGACTGGAAAAATGCATGGAGAAAAATAGACAAGACTAATAATACAGGATGATTATTAGCATAGGGATGTTAAAATATGCCTAATGTGATCATACTCTTCCTGAATGGCTATGCTATGCCTCACCCTATTTTCATTAAAGGCAGTAGGAATGTGACTGCTGATTTCAGTGGGTGAGGACAGGGTTAGCTGCATGCGAAACTAAGTTGTTTCATTGCATTCTACCTTGCTTTTCTTTGATTGCTTCCTTTAAGCCTTAGAAAACCACTTGTACTTTGTAAGTACTAGTTTCAATGTAATTATGCCTAACAGCTCAGCATCAAGACTCTTAACACGAATATATATCCTGGAAATCATTGGCAAGGCAATAAGCTGCTGTAACGAGGTCTTCCTTGCTGATTTCCAAAAGCCACTTCGGGAAAGTGGTTTCTCTTTGATGACCCCTTTTCAGCGCGAACACCGGTGACTGCTTCTTTTGGTCTCCCAAAATGCCGGTTAATTTTTTAAAGGGGCCCTAAGAAGTAGGGGTGTGTACAGCACCACCAACAGCGTTACGGGGCTCCTGCGATGCTCCCGATTACGAATGAGAAGCGCAGTCGGGCAGTGCCAGACAGGCGGGGAAATTAAACCGCTGGGAAACGACCGGGGCTGGGAAGCAGCGGTGGCTGCCGAGCGCTGCCGTCCCTCTCACGGAGGCTCTTCGTGGGGGGGTTCCGCGGCTTTGCCTTCGTAGCGGAGCCCCAGCTCGGCCTGCCATCGGTCGCCTGGCTGGCGCACCCCGGGGCGGGCCGCAAGAGACTCCCCCTCGACGGTCTACTGCGCTATTACACTGGAGCAGGGCTGTGAGGGCCACGCGCCCGCCGCAGACCCAAGGGCGATAGCAGGACCTCGGGTGCCTCTCGCCGACGCCGTCCCATAGCCAACTCCGACCCTCACGGGAAAATGGACCCGGGAGCGCTCTGAGAGGGCGGGGACATGCCGCCCGATTGGCTTCGGCCAGCGGCTTGATACCGAAAGCTGCGCGCGGGTTGGCGGCTCGCGCCGAGGCGGGACCGAAGGGTGAAGCGATCGCCTAGGTAACCCCGGCACCCCCGCCGTGTCCGCCGAAGAGAAGGAGGAGGCGGCGGTAGCGTGGCACTGGCCCGTGGCGGCGTGAGGGAGCAGGCTCCCTGCTAGCGCCAGCGCTGTCGCGCTGGCTGGGGCACTGCGACGCTGGGGACGGTGGCGGCCGCTGCTGCCCAGGCAGGTGGGTGTACGCGGGAGGGGAGTCTTGGGTGGCCTGAGCCGATCGGCTCCGCCGCGTTCCGAGAACGACGGGACGGAGGGGTGAGGCGAGGCACCCGAGGGCGGGTAGGTCCGCGCTGTGGCGGAGCCGGGGAGGGCTTCCCCGGCGAGGGCTTTCCCTCGGCCGGTACCCGCCAGCTTGTTTCGGTCCCTGCTCGCCCCGAACTCCGCAGGAAGAAGGCACTTCTCGGCTGCCGCTCGTTGCGACACGGCGGTTGCTCAACCGATAGGGAAGCTCTGTCCGTCTCCCCGGCGCGGGGGAAGGTTTAGGCAGGCTGCGGCCGTTTGTGAGGGACTGGGGCGGGCGCGGGGAGCCTTGGGGCACTGCCCTGCCTCCGGCCTCCGTGGCGGTAAGGGGCTGCCGCAACAAGTGGCTTCGCGCGCATCCTGCGCCCTCAGGGCTGGCGTAGCCGGTCCCGGACTTGCCTCCTCCCCATTACCACTTTCCGCCGCGACTGCTCGGGGTCCTTCGCGGCCTCTAGGCTCCCGCCTGACCCCTGGTGACACCTCCGTAGGCCCCGCTCCTGCCCCAGGCCGGCGGCAGCGAGAGACTAGCGGCAGAGACTGCGCGGCCCTCCCGCCTCTGTGACTGCGGGCGGTGCCCAGGTGTTCGGCATCTTGTCCTCTTGAGGGCTCGCTGAGGACAGGGTTGGGCTTTCTGTCAGGCCTGGTGAGTTTCGTGGGTTTTTTTTAATTTTATTTTCTCCCTTAGTGACTGCTTTGCGATTTTAAAGTGACGTTTAGATTATCCGATGCTTTTGGCACTTTTCAGCTAAGTTTCTGAGCACAGTTTTCCCTTCTGAACCGCAGGAATTTGTATGGAAGGGCAGTGTTTATGAAGTGTATTTTCAGCCAGATGCTGGTTCTCTGTGTAGCCCAGAGCGGGTAGCAAACAGGAGATCACTTTGGCTGTGTGCCGTAATCCTATACTTTCTTAACAACAACTAAATTCTTCCCCAGATGAGGACCTGTGCCTGTGTAAGGGAGAATAAATCTTCATTAGTCCCAGAGTTCCTGAAAGAGAATCGGAAACCTTTCATGCCAGAATCTCTGGTTTGTCTAGCTCCAGCGCATGTGTGCTTACAGACAGATGCTGGATGCTGGCCAAAATCAGGAAGGCTTAGGGATATTTTTGCCAGGACTTTACTGTATTTACAGAAAGTAAATCTCTTGTCACCAGATATGTTGATGAGTTTTGTTCATTTGGAGCTGATAACTGTAGCCAAAGTAAATGTTATGTACTCTCTAAGTCGATTCTGCTGTTATACTGTTGATACTGAACTTTATTCAGGCTTAGGAGGTTCATGAAGCTGGGCATTACTAGAAACTCCAGAAACCTGCTGTTTATGTTTTCAAGACTAGCATAGGATTCAAAGTTGCATGAATACGTGAAGGATGTTGCAGGAATTTGATCAGCCTGTGGTTTGCAGTATTAGCTAGAGACTCCCACAACTGTAGTATTCAAAGATTAAATTAAGAGGTGAAGTTAAACTCTAGCACACTTATTTTTAGGAAAACTACATATAAAGAAATATTGAATATCCAGACACTTGTCAAATGGTTGTGAAGTCTAGTGGAATGCATTAAAGGTGGCTGGGGAATCAATCACCAGATCTTGTGGAAACTTCCATCTAGGAACTTTAGTTCAGACTGATGATGGTTTTCTAGGCTTTCAGCAGTTTCATGCCAACAAGTAGTGCTTTTCAGAACAGCGAGAGAATGAAAAGGATTACTGCACAGAAATTCTTTGCTAGCTGTTCTGTTTTGGCCTTTTGAAAAAGAGTATCAGGATATTGGTAACATCAAGAATGCTTTGCTGTGGATTGACTTGGAAACATGCCTGGGTGGGGTTTCAGCCTGTAATTAAATGTTTTTTAAAAAACTTTTTAAAAGGGAACTCCCTCCATACATGTTCTTAAAATACCTTTTTAAAATGTCTATTTAAATATCTGTTTTTCTTGAATAAAAATTGCTTCCGTTAAGTCAGGTTTCACTTCCTTGGACTATCTGATGTCATAAATTCGCTAGTTCTCCAATTGTCTTTAGACTTTTGGCAGACCTCCAAAGTCTAGTTTAGGAAAGCCTTCTTAAAAAAAAAATAATAATAAAAAAATCTTTCTTTGATTCTTGTGGTATGGTAAAAAGAGAAGGTATCCTGCCTCTTTTCCCTGAGCTAACTACTCCACTACTCCTTTCCCTTTCTTGAACTTTGAACGTAGAGCTAATTGGCTTGTAAAACCTTGCATGCTTTTTTTTTTTTAAAGCTTGCATGTATCTGCAGTATGCTCTGTTTCACAGAAGTGAAATTTAAAACTGAAATCCAGTAAAAACACAAGCTGTCAGAATGCTACATATAAGAGGAAGATACAGGAAAAACACTGCCTGATGTTCTTTAGAAGTTGGGTTGGACATGCATGCTGGTGTTTTGGCTGTGTAGCTAGAAAGGTGGTATTGTGTTTCAATAACCAGAGGTACTGAGTTTAAGTAGCTTTAAGTGCTTTTTAATAGATCTGGAGATACACATGGAAGCTTTGCCCTTGGTTCTCTTAGTTATTACCAGTTAACTTACCTGAAAATAAATAAGTGGGTTGTTGGAACATGGCACTGTATTTTATATACAGAGTCCATGGGGCTGCTTTGGTTTGAGGTGGACTTTCTGACTTACCATGTTTGGTAGCAGCAGACTGTTAAATTATGAAGTTAACCCTTGGTCACAACTGGCAGCTCCTGTAAAAGTCCAGGAGAGAAAAACACCTGAACTAAGCATCATTTCCACAGTCACATGGAAGAGCTTGCATATATGGGTTCTGGTAGTAGATGTGTGTTTGGAGTGTCACACAGGGTGTTATGTACTACATCTTAAATTCTAATTCGTTTGCCACAGAGCATGAGGACTTGGAATTGGAGAGTGCTAAAAAAATTCAGTGTTAGTGTCTGAGTGCATTAAACAATGTGTTTTGTGACAGTGCTGTTAGTCCTCACAATCACTCCCTCATTGTGGGAACATTTCATTGTGTTTTGTTTTGATAACTAAATCGGATCTGGTGGCAAAAATTAGAAATGTAGCAGGTTTTTTTAATTGTTTTTTTTTTTTTAGAAATGACAGTAGTACTATGGTCCAGAATTAATACAGCTGATGATTCTGTCAGAAATACCAGATTCTGCAAGGTTAAGGTTACATGTACTTGTATAGTGCCTGAAGTACCAGTTAGTTTGTGTTGCAACATTGTCCAATCTATTTAACAGTCTGTCAGATGTACATGGGTAAATCTTTATATCTCAACCCTTGGTGGAAATAAATCCAGGAATGTGGTTCCATTTACATATATTAGAGTTGCAGAGTGAGGCCCTGGTGTGCAAATGCTTTTGGGTATGTAGCTACCAAAATAATTGAATTTACATACTGGCTTCAGAAGATTAAAGAAACAAATAGTGACACTGATGTGTCAAAAAAAGCTTCCTTTGAAGTAGGATGGAAGCAATTATACTGTCTCCCACTGATAATTTTTTTTGGGGGAGGGAGGAAGGTAGGATGCATATTGTTTATTTGGTTTGGATTTGGCAGTTTTTAGGTAACCAGAGTTTGTTAGCATGCTACAGAATATGGTCCTTTGTAAATTTGGTTGTATGCAAATAGAAGACTCAGACTGTCCTCAGGTACTGTCTTTGCTACTTCCATTGTGGCTTTGGCTGTTGGCCATGGGGGAAAAATGCCCCAGATCTTATTCAGTTGCATTCAAAAGGAGGGAAGGGGGCAGCTGTGAGAAATTTGATTATTCAGTTTCTTACCTTAGATACTCTTTAAACTTTGAATTAACTAAGGACTAATTTTCTCTTTGGAGCTAAATCAACATATATAGAAATACTTTTTTGTGTTTGATTTTTAAAAAGCATAAGAATTATGAGTACTATAACTTTTCTGTTGATGCACAATGTAAATATAAATTTACTACTCATGGCTTACTTTTGTTTCTTTCAGAATTGTCAAACTTTTATATTTTTGGTAAGCAGTGTTGTATTAAATTTTCGCTATGAATTGTAAAAAGTGCTCCTCTGTTTCCAGAATACCTTGATATTATTTGCAATAGTTGTTCTGACTTTTAGAATAGCTTTGTGAATTCTGCATCAAATATCTTCAAGAAGCTCCCTCAGAAATAGCAGTCTCTAGTTTTATACTTGTGTAACTTCGTGTTGCTGTAATGCTGAACGGTTTTACTTCCCATGGGAAGTTGGTAAATGATCCCCAGGTTTTTTATCTCTTCAGTGTTTCTTTTTTTTAAGCAGAAAATTTGAACAAGTAAAGTCTAGTTCCTTGGGACAAAGGTGCAAGTGAGTTGACGTGATGGGGATAGAGCTGCCTCTAAAGTTTAAGAACTTCTAAGAGGTCATGAATTTTGAATATTGCACATGAAATAGCTATATAAATACACTACTTCCCCCCCCTCCCCAAACTGTGATGATTGAATGGGAGAGATATGCCCTGTAATGGGAAAAAAAATAAAATCTGTGTTGTGGGTTTGACTTTTGTGCCTGTATGTGATAACATCTTTCTTCTTTGTGTGAGTTTACTTGGAGGAGATGGCAACCCTGTGATTTCCAGTTTCTTTTTACAAGACCCAAGTAATCGGTGTGCTCTCATTACTGTCTTTTGAAGTTCACTTTTGGGGACTACCAGAGGTTTAGAATGAAGAATCTAAACTTCTTTTCATAATGTTCCTCTGAGGCTTTTGTTCCCTGATTTCATGTATCCAGAGCAGAAAGCAGAGGCTTTTGTTCATGAAGTAATTTGGAAATGATGGACCTTTTTAAGTGATGTGAAGTCCATTAGGAGCTTGCACTGTTTGCTCTTACTTTAGGTCCTTCCTGTTCTCTCCTTGCCCCCAGGCACCAGATATGCACTGGACTGAAAAAAAATAAAAAAAGCTATGGGAAGATGCAAAAATGTGTTAGACGATGTAGGTTTTGGTTTGGCATCAACTGGCAACATGTGCACAATAGCTTGTTTGGGTAGTAGAGGTAGATAAATAGTTTTGTTGAAGTCATGGGAGTGTTTGTGGTTTGTGTTGTCAGTTAATAAGTTAGCAAGAGTATTAGTGTGTCTTTAGTTTTATGATACTGTTCTGAAGCATTAGCTAATTTTCAGTGTTTCTAAAAGTCCTTTGTTGTCTAAGTGCACAGAAGGCATCTTCAACAAAGCAATGAAATATTTTAAAAACAAGCATAAGAATAGCCAGTTGTTTATGAAAGCTTTTGTGTGGAATGTGCAATAGCTGCTGTTCTGTGGGATCGACCTGACACTATAAGTGAAGTTCACAGTCCTGCTGTCAAGTGGTTTTGTGACAGATCTGATGTGTAAGACTTGTGCTTATATGCAGGTGCACAATACTAGAAGCAGTTTAAAAGTCAGAGTAGGTGGATGGTGTGGAGAATAGTGTAAAAAGTCCCTAGGAAACAGAGTAACTGGTAACTTTTGTAGTACTTGAGGTCTGCTTTTGGATCCTCTGCGTTTCAGGAAAATTTGAAATGTAGCATTACAACTCCCTGAAGGGAGGTTGTAGCAAGGTGGGGGTTGGTCTCTTCTCCCAAATAGCAAGTGATAGGACAAAAGGAAAAAGCCTCAAGTTGTGTGAGGGGAAGTTTAGGCTGGACACGAGGAAAAATTTCTTCCTGAAAAGGTTGTCAAGCTCTGGAACAGGCTGCCCAGGACAGGGATGGCGTCACCATCCCTGGAGGGATTGAAAAGATGCCTGAAGGACATGGTTTAGTGATGACTCAGCAGTGCTGGGTTAATGGTTGGAAGAGGTGATCTTAAAGGCCCTTTTCAGCCTAAAGGATTCTGGGATTCTGTGATTTTATTATTTGGGTTTTATGTCAGGTTTGAATGGAAGTCTCCTGGGAGTCTTACATGCACCTTGACATTGGAATTGAGCCATCATGTCGGGGGGTGAAGGAGTGCTTGTCTGTGTCTGCTGAAGTATTTTACGTTATTTGCTTGTAGTAATAACTTAAGTGTGAAGAGGTGTGTGTATGTGTGCAGAGAAGAATTATCTTGTTTTTCTTGTCATGGGAGGACTGTATTTGGGAATCTATGATAAATGCTGACTGAAAAATGAGTAGTAATTTCTGAATCCTCTTGAGTGAAGACAAGCACCATTAGTCTGGCAGAATGTCAGCAGCAAATGGTACATTAATTTTTGGCACAAAACAGTTACTAGCAAAAAAGGAGACTTTCTCTTTTCAGTAATAAAAATGAGTAGAGACTGATTATCTGTTCTCAGCAGGCTGATAGTGTTCAGCTTCTTTTTAATATCCAAGTAAGACAGACAAAATGCTTTTGAGAAGTTATATTTTAGTAAAAATCTAAAAATACTTTCTAATATATTGGTAATCTACGTAATTAACTTTACATAATAACTTTGTTATGATTACAGACTATTACAGACTATGCAGAAACTATTGCAAAATGTCAACTGTTATTTAAAGATAAAGAGATTACTACTATTAAGATCTGTATTAAACTGCTTGGAATATGATGAGTCTTCATCCTAGGCCAGTTTTACTTCCCCAGCACTTCAGAAGTACTTTTTTACTTCTAGAGGTAAAAATATCAGGAAGTCATATTTTTAATTAAAAATGTTTATTTATGCTTGAATTAGGTGATCTCTAGCTATGCTTAAAATTTTAGTAAGCTCAGCATAATGATCTGACTGTATTTTAAATGTGAATTATAAAAAAATTTCTCGTTACTAAATTGTTGCTTTGAGTGTTAGGGTAGCATTATTTAGTAGTCAGTGTTATTCTGCCTAAGTTCTTAGAATTCGGCTAACACAAGTACATAGAAGTTGTTTATTTTTATATGGCAGTCTGTTTTGATAACTATAGTGATTTCTACTTCCTTTGGGTGCTGTAAATAAACCTTGTGTATGAAGAACTACAGTGATTAAGAATAGAAGAATACTGCATAAAAAGGAAAGGTTATTTAGTAGCAGTTGAATTCTTTGGTAAAACCAACATTTGCAAGAATGTGAAGATGTAGCTTAAAAAGTTAGAAGTAATGTTAAGACCACAACCAAGTTGGGTTTTTTTCTCATTATTTCTCATCCAAATTTATAGTAGTTTCATCAAGATTTGCTGCAAGTCTGTATCTTTTGAAATTGAATGTGCATTTTGGGTGCTTTTATAGTTTTCTGCCACTGCAAATACACTGGGTTGCAACTCACTTCATATTCAATTTGCTGTTCACCACAAAATGACAAAAGTCCTTATCTATTTCCCCTTTTTCAATAAAGAACTTCTCTCGCTGTATTTTTTTTCCCTTACTCCATTTTAACTTGAAAGCTTCAACATTAATTTACTGAGGTGAGCAATACTGTGGGCAAAGGACTGACTAGGGGTTTGTACTAATTAGATTCTGTTTCCAAGTGTCACGTGTCTGCTGTTTGAGCTCGGAGAAGTTTGCTTATCATGGTGTGTTTGCATCTGTGCACTGGGGCTGGAGTGGTTGCTTTTGCTTTCTTTGGTACCTTTGTTTGATAAACTTTTCTTGTTTTTATGTCCTTTATGTCCTATTATGAACATACATTAAATCAACTGTCATGGACCTTAAGTTATGTGAGATGCTAATTTAGGATAAAACCAAATGCTTAATTGAAAAATACATTGTAGCAGCTATGGTGGTTGACATGAATAGCGAATAGGGTTTATGTGCTTTAGATTAGGATGGAGAAAAAATAAATGTATCTTTAAGTAGCCCCATTTAGAAAAGTCACTTAAGTGGCCACAAATAATCATGGCAGCTGATGCACAGCCTCACTCTGCCTAGTATCTGTGAACATGCTTTTGTTGGAAGAAAATCGTAAAAAGCAGGTAGAAGCAAACTATAGTACAGCAGCTAAAGTATTTTTAAAGCACCACATTAAAAGATTTAAAAGTTAAAATCTTTAGTGTATTATTGTCATGGGAATAGAAATTTGAATGATTAACCCCCTTCTATTTATAGCTGTTTTCTCTGAGTTAATATTCCTGTTCCACTTAACTTCTAGTCAAATTTTATGAGAAGGCAGAAGGTTTCCTGCCTTAGCCTATTTAATGTCCTCAAGTTACTTGTGAATTTCTGAATCACGTCACTGTGTTTTCAGATTTACTGGTACTTTGGTAACTTGTCAGCTTTTATTGCATGCAACTACAGGACTTAGAGGCCTTCAGCATGTGGTGGTTCCTTCTTGTCTTACCATCACTACTTGCCAATGTTTAAAAATAGTGGTATATGACTAGTTAACACTCTTCTCCTGGGGTTGTTGGCTCATGAGAATGAGAGATGCAGGCTGTGTGCGATATGCTGACAAAGCTTGAAAGAGATAGACCTGATACATGCCAATTACTGTGAAAGTTTTCCACCCTCTGGCCTGGTTAGACCCCTTGTATAAGGGAGTCTTCAGAAAGAGAGGCATTCCTGGAACTTTCAGCTCGAGCTTGTTTTGGTGATTAACGAACCTAGTTAACCTGAGAAAGATTTCTTGGGATGAGGTGGCAAATGAACTGGTGTAAGTGTTGTTTAATTTTCTGTTGTTCTGTATTTTTTTTCCCCTGTGATTTACTAGTAGGAAGTAAAATAGGACTATAGAGGGGTTTTGTTTGTTTTCTGACTTACCATAGGAGGGAATTTGAAAGGAATTAAGGCAAATATTTTTCAAATCTTTCCTCAAGACTCGCAGCCCTTGGTGAATCACTTTTTTGCTGTTAAGTGTGGTGGTGAGACATTTTTATCATGGTCAAACCATTATTGTTGGTGTGAAAACTGAAAAGCCTTTGCTTTCTTTTGCAGGAATTGCTTTTTTGGTTTCTGATTTTACAACATATTTTAAGAATTGCTTTCTTGACTACAACTTCTGCTGCTTCAGTGCCCTTCTTATGTGCCCAGGTTTTTGTACCTTCTACAGTGCTGCTACTGCTGTTGTTTGGAGGTGAAGCAACATGCCCTGAACAGCAAGTTGTTCTGGTATAGTGAAGCAGTTCTCAAAAGAAAGTTCCTCTAGTGGTTTGCTCTGGGAGGAGGAGGAGCTCTTTCTCATTTATCAGAGAGAGGGAGAGCTTTTAGGTACCTGTTACCAGAAACTGATGTAAATGTTGATTTTGTAATTCATTGGTAACAGGAGGATAAATACATTCTCCAGAATACATCTGCTGTCTCCTCTCCACGGTTCTTCCACACCTTGCCTGTAAAGGTGTCAGAGAATGTCTCATTTTCATTCCAGCCTTTTTCAAGTTCCTCTCTAGTCCTGTGGTTTTAGAGATGTTGTACTGAAAATTAGGAGGGTTTTTATTTTATTTTTTCCATCTTGCTGTTCATGATTCATCTCAGCGTCAGGAATTGCTTTGCAATTTGATCATATTGAATATAGAATTATAACCTGGTTAGGGCAGTTCTATTCACTATAGCATCTATGACACTAAGGGTATGAGGTCAATCACCTGTGTTTCAGATCTGCCAGGCAGTTTGCTCTTGTTATGGAGGAAGGTTATTCCTGGAGTGTTTTGTGCCCTGCTAATGCTGCTATCGCATGGGGTCATAGCTGGTGCTGCTCCTTGTGCAGAATTTGCACAGAGGGGTGTACATGTGGACCAAAAAGGGTACCTACACCAGGTTTCAGCTCTAGTACTACAATAGCTCTGTTCCTTCGCAGAATCTAGAAGTAAATTTCTTACTGCAGTTTTCCTGATGACACAAAAAGCTTTTACTTCTGTTAGAAATAAGGCTGCAGAAAAGACAGTTTTTAATCCATTGAAACCTTTCTATTAGTGAAGGAAGCTGAAAAATGCTGTATAGTCTAAATGACTACTCTGAGCCTTGCAGCTGATCAAAAAAGAGGGTTTTGTTTTGTTTTTGTTGGGTTGGGGTTTTTAATACATCAAATGTTCTGTAATTTTAGATGGTATGTCTGAAAGCAGTGTAAAATATATTAATACTATTAAAATCTGACTTTTGGATCCAAATCCAGACTGAAAATGTTGATTCGATGAGAGGAGGATTGTCTTTTGGTTTTTTGTGTTGTTTTCTTTTTAACCAAGCTCCCCACTGCTTCTACCCTGGGAGTGGTGCAACTTTAGGGTTCTTCAGTTCTGTACTATTATGAGTTGCCATGCTGAAGTTCCACTTGATGTTTTTACATTTTTTTTCTGACACCCTCCCACCCCCCCTTTTTCCAAACCCAACGAGACTTCAGTGAGCAGAGCCTGGTAGCTGCTGACTTGTTGAATTACTCTTCCTGTTTTTGATACATACTAACTTTCATAAAGAAACTTGATAAAGTTTATTACTATGGAGGGGAAATCTGTTCTAAAAAAATCCACAACCAATTGTTTGTGATGCTAGGAATTATTTATCAGTTCCAAGAAGATAAAATCTTTGATAGTCTCATGCTTTTTCTTGTTAAATAGTGGAGGTACCAGATGTTCAAGAAGGTTATAAGGATGTGTTAAGGGACACAGTCTACCAATATATATTGCATTGCAGCTTTTATTATATTGAAGAAAAAAAGAGTTAATGAAAAGGATAAAATAATCTTGCTATAAATATAGATATCAATGCAAAGGATTAGATTAGAATCTGGGAATGTGATTAATTTCATATTCACAAATCGAGTCTCAAAATCACTCCCAGACACACTTTGTGGTGTAAACTGTGCACCGATTGCCATTGTACTGCCAGTTTTAAATTTGTACATAAGAGCTCGAAGGAGTAGAAAATATGGTAAAGCTTCTGTCATTTCAGTGTTTCAGAGCAAGTGTAAGAAACCAAAAGCCCAAACTCATATTCAGACTTGCTATTAGTTTTCCATTCAGGTTTGCCTGTTCGTAATGGTTTGACCCAGGCCTGTCTACCCCTTTAAATGCATATCAGGTTTGCTGTTGAGCAGCTACTAGGAGCTTATATGAAGATGACTGTCTTTTCTTTCTTCACACCCTGCTTCTCTTCCTTCCACCTTCCCCTAGTGATACTCTCCCTTTCTGATTTGTATCATGGTTGAGGTTCTTGGAGGGTTTCCACAGACAGAACCTGAATTTGTACATTCTCACAGGTAACATGCAACTCCTTTGATAACACTCTTGAGTTCTCAGCATCAGCATGTGAGGCAATACAGGTTTCACTACCTGAAAGAGAAGGGAGTGGGGATCAAGAGCAAATTAAAATGCAGTATTTCATTACCTAAAAGAGCTTAGCAGATTTGGTTTTGAGTGTTGGGTATAGCTGAAGGTAAACTGCATTTGTTAGATGCTTGAATATTGCCTTCTTCAGCACAAGAAATACTCTCGGTGATTACTTTTACGTTCAGATAGTGTTTACTATATACATGATGTTAGTGATGAAATACTGTTGGTATTTATCATGTGGTAATATTTGGAAGCAAACAGCAGGTTGGACAACAGCAACATGTCTTTGAAGTACACTTGAGCTAGACACTACTGTGTTGGTTCATAATCTCTTCCAATCCATGCTTTGGAGTTTATTTTAATTGTAGACAACAGCCTTTAAACTGGTGTCTGGAGCAGAGAGGGAAGTAGCTTCACAAAACTGCTCATAACAATTCATAACTGAAAGTTTGTTTGATTTTGCTGTTTAACTCTACTAGTATCTTCTCATTTATATATGCACAGAACAAAAAGCAGAATTTGGGAACTAAATAGAAGCAAATTTGCATAGTTTCACCATATTAGGCATTTAAGACAATGTAAATAGGAAGTGAAACATCAGCTTGTGAAAGTAGTGAAGAAAATAGATTCCACAGAAGAGATCACAAGAAACAGAAATCACGAGTAGTCCTATGAATGTTGTTTCAACCAACTAAATGATTGTGATAAGATCTTTGCAAAGCCAAGATGAAGACTCACTGTTTTAAATGCAAGTAAATATTTATTCGTTTAGTAACTTTTGGGTAGAACCAGTAGGTTTTTTTGCAGTGTTTTTACATCTGTGACACACAAGTGAGTAGAAAATGTGTCAACAATGAGGGCTGTATTCAGCTGTCCTGAATTCTGAGGAAAAGCCTAGTCAGGGAAAGCTGTTCACCTGAAGTCTGTTAGAGTTTAAGCCAATCAGAGGGAGATCGTGGAGAAGTACATCATAAACTTCAGAGTGTCTGAAAATGGCCTTGAGCTCATTACATGAATATAACATTTCTTCATTAAAAAATGGTAGTGTGGAGGTAATTTTGTTCCTCAACAAGTCCTTATGCTTTGTGTTATGCCCAGTAATGAACTTAGCCTCAAAAGTAGGCTTTAGAACAAAAGGATTGGGGCATAATTGTGGCGTGATACAGGACTGAAAGAACCATGGGCATCTCACAGGTGCTGCTGGCAATGAGTGCCCACCTCCCCAAGACTTCTGATTTCAAACACTGCTTTGGATAGAATCAGAATCCTTGCAGAATTAATTTTTAGTATGCTTGCAATGTATTTTAGCTGAATTTTAGCAGTATGACTGCTGAGTGTGTGCAGTGATTGCAGACCAGTTGATTAACTCTTGAAGACGTCTCTGTAGGTGTCACAAGGGCTTGTGCAGGGTGGTGGATTTGTTTGCACCTGTCTAAAACTACTGTTCAGTGGTGAACGTAACTCAGCCTCGAGCCTTTGAGCTTCGCACTCTGTGTGTGTGTGTGCATGCATGTGTAGGTGTGGATTTGTTGGAAGAGGAACACTGCTTTGTGTCCATGGCTTGTAATTCTCCACTCTAAGCCAGACTGAGAAAACCTATGGCACTGGCCTGGATTTGCAAATGATCTGTGAGCTCCAGGAGGAGGTGGGAGAATTTACATCTTCACCTAGAGGAGTCTGTTCAATCTAAACTATTAATTTCTTTGTCACCAGCTTTGGAGCTACTGAACCAGCTGGGTGATCACTTGTGCCCTAGACTGGATTGGAACTGGAAGTGAGCTGTTTACAATGTTCACAAATCAATATAAAGAAAAACTAAGGACTTGCTTGTGAGTCATCTGAATCATAAAAACACTGCTGTCACACACAGCCTAGAGCTTTGTACTTTGTCAACTATAGAGTAGCCTCTGATCTCCATTCTCCAGCCCAGAATCTCTCCTAGGATGTTTTGGTACTCAGTAGTTGTTAGGAGTTATCAGTACTGGCAGTCAGCCACCTCGGGTACTGAGCCCATTTGCAGGGTCTTCCACTTAGAGAGACTTTGCTCATCTTGATTTCAGCACACTGCTCTTCAGTCAGAGAATGCTTGGTTGCCTGACAGAATAGGAGAGGAAAGATTTGCCATCTACTAGTCTTTTTATGTTCAGCTTTGTTAGCAGTGATGTGTTCTTTTACTGCTTTGCCCAGAGGCATTTCTTTTGAAGGTGGCAGAGCAGAAGGAAAATGAGATTCATTCTGAGAAAATAAAAAGAGATTATTTTTGTTTAAGTTTTGGTTTGTTGATTTTTGTGCAGGTGATCTTTTGCCATCTGGAAGGATCTGTCCTTTGCTCCTTCAGTTGGAGGTCCTTCTTTTTCCCGTGCCAGTAAGAATCACAAGTCTCGCACTCCTTTGTGGATTTTATTGTAAGGACAAAAGATTGTGGTTTCCTTACATCTTCAATCATACTGATTTCTAAACTACAGTGAGTAGGAGGGGTTACTTAGCTATCAGGATATATCACTGTGAAAGAGGGTTTTCTTCCCCTCACTGAAACCCTGTTAGAAATCACTATTTTCAAAATAAAGAGTTGATGAAAACTTGCAAGATGTTTTCAGTATTGTCTTACAGTTCTAAAATTAAAGAAATTCAGGAGCATGTATAACCTAATAAAAATAAATTGTTTTCTTGTAAAGCATTAATATGTGCTTGTGTGAGTATAAATTTCTTCTAACGGAGGCTGTTGGACACTGCAGGGGATTTCAGGGAGGTGAGCCATAGCCATGGTTCTGGGGCCAGAGTGAACACTGCTTCGTTGGAGAGTGATTCATAGCAGTTGAGTACAGAGTTCCTGCTCTGAATCACCCACTGCATAAATGCAATTATGATAGTGAGTTGTTCTTAATTAAGATGTGCCACTGAA
This sequence comes from Galbula dea, assembly GCA_013399015.1. Lineage (NCBI taxonomy): Eukaryota > Metazoa > Chordata > Aves > Piciformes > Galbulidae > Galbula > Galbula dea. The sequence continues at coordinate 241,743 of VWZX01006819.1, read as the reverse complement.
TTTAGCTTCAAATCATGTTTCTGTTATCCATTTATCTTAATGAATAACACTGACCCACAGTTTATAGAGAAAATGCTTTGTGGTCTTTCTTTTGTCCATTTTAAGGGAAAAGAAAGGCTCTAAGCTGACTTGCAGTGCTGACATAGATCTCTTTCTACAGCTCATTTGGCTTAGAGCTTGGTGTTTTGCAGTTTCTGTCTCTGCTTGCTTTTTTATTATTATTTTCTGTGGATATTTTTACATGATGAGAGCTCGAGGCTATACGGTTGGTTTGTTTTGCTTAGAGAGATTTGGTACTAGATAGGTGGGTTTCATAGAGCAATTATGGTCTACATTTTAAAGTGATCTGTTTCAGAAATGGTTGAGGCTTGCTTTTTTTTAAAGGGTATTACTGTTTTTTTGACCAACCACCAGCACCTGTGAAAGTAGAACATGAGAACACCGCCGTGTGTGTAACAGTACACTGTGCTTCATCAGGAAAATATTTTGTCTCTTGATATTAGTGCAGAAATAATTGCCACATCTGAAAGGTCAAAACTGGTCTCTGCTGTTTTAGAGACTGTGGGCACTGCATAATTAGGGTGATGCTTATGTATAGTTCTACTGTTTAGGTCAGTCTGTACACAACATTGTGCAATATATAGGAAATATTTTTTTCAGAGTCAGGCTTTAACTTGAATTTTCAACATGTCCAGTATGTGGAAGTTTGAGTTACTGTCATCTAGCCAAATGTGCACTGCTGCAAGTTCTTTTTCTTATTGTTTTAATTCTTGAACTTGGGTTGTAAAAGCTTAATTACTTATAGTGAATGTTCTTAAAGAATTTTGTGCCTGCTGTTGAAACTTAGGACTGAGGAAAGAAGGGAAAGAACATGGCTTTACATTTCTCAGTATTCTTTTCCTTTGAAGACATTTGGTATATTTACTGATGGTTAATAGTCGTCTTGACACAGACTCAGTGAAATGGTGAGTTTCCTCATTGCTGAGTGGATGCTACAGCAGCTAATTCATCTTGACGTTCATTTGTCCAAGCTTCAGTGCTAGTGAGAGCATGAAATGCACGAGACAGCTTTGAGGGAGCTGTGTATGTGAAGCAAAAGCTATGACATACCCTAGCTGTGCATTTCTCTGTGTATTGCTGTCCCAAAACATCTGCCAGTGCTCTCCATGCTGGTCCTGATACCTTCCCCAGTGCATTCCTCCAGAGTAGGAGGTTTGTTTGCAGAGAGGAAGATACTCAAGAAACTGCCATTTCATGTTATTCAGCACACTTGGAGGTCCTCATCCTAAAGCAAACCTGGAGTATATCCTTTCTAACAAGCAGTTTCTTTGTGTGCTCTGGCAGAATTCACAGCGGAGCCTGTCTGATGGGTCTGGAAATTGTTACAGAGTAGAACATAGGGCCACAATTAGCCCAGTAATTCCTTTGTGGCATCTTACATTGCTTNCCCCCCCCCCCCCCCCCCCCCTTTTTTTTTCCCCCCCTTTCTTTGCAAATAGCCTGCTTCCATTAGATGCTACACAGGAGTTTTAGGCAAAAATTTCTTACACATTTTTCCCCTTTCTTCCCTTGTGGTACAATTAATTTTTTTGGTCATACATTTATAAATGGTTCTGTGGATGCAAAGAAGTATAGAGAGTAGCTATAGATCTGTAGAAAGTTTTACTGTGTCGTCACAGACATTTTGATTGCCACCACACAGTTTTATGATTCCTGAATTGTTTCATAAGATTGCTGATGGTTTTTTTTTCTAAACCAGTTATGATTTACATAAAAACAGTACCTGTGTAATGAAGGTGTAATGAAAGGATTTACAAAAATGACTTTAGCCAAACACAACTTCTCATGCAGAAGTCACAAGCTCTAATGGAGCAGGATTTCTTTTAGGTCCCTGGTGGTACTTTCTATAGAAGTGGTAGGTGTGTGGACCCAAAGACAAGTGCCCATGGTGGTTTTGGCTGAGCTCACAATCAGCAGAGACTCATGAAGGAGGTCTCATTGGTAACATCCAGGTGATACTTCTGCTTTTCCCCCATTCCCCAGAGAGTTGCAGTGGGGAAGAGGTGTGTGCTCACCAGAAAGTCCAGTTTGTGTTCACTGCTTGAGGTAGTTGCTTGAACTCTTTCTGATCTTTACTCCATTCCCAGAGATGGTGCTTGTGTGTTTCAAATGTGGTGGGGCTCTTGCTAGCTGTTGTGGTAGTTAAAAGACCAACAGTTTGTACCTCAGTCTGTCAGGTAATATAGGCACCAGCCCCTGAAAAACTTTCCACTTCTACTTTTTGAAGGTAGAAAGTCTAGTGGCATATGAAGGGTTGACCATGATGTGATCTGCAGTTACACTGATAACTATCTCTCCTAACTTCTGTTCTGATGTTTTGAAAACCAAGAAGGGTTGGCTAGCTAGAAAAATAAAGCTGCACACTGTCACCCTGTAATGAAGGAGTTGTTAGTAATGCCTGAACATAGACCTGAGTAGTTTGGAAATGTTTAAGGTCTAGCCATTCCATTAGCTATCCTCTGTGTACAGCTGGTTATGGAGGACCAGCAGCAAGTTTGTTGTCAGTGGCATGTCTGAATTGTACTGGAGATGCAAACTACTGTGAGGATAGAGGGGAGAAGGGACAGAGAGCTGTAGGAGATGAACAGAAATCTAGCAAGCATGAGACTGTGGTGAACAAAGGAACTGATAAACTGTGAGAGGAGCTGTTCACAATGTACTAGCTTGTTAAATGTGTATAGTTTATGGACCCTAGATACTCTCTGGGCTTTATGCAGGAGCCTAATCCTAGGGTTGGATGCCAGTGCATTGAACCACATTTCTTTGATTTCTCACCAAATTCTGAATAAGGCATGAGGAGCACTATCTGTCCTTGCCTCACCAGTGTCTTAGAGATGAACACAGTGCAGGAGGTTGACTCTGTCTAACACGGGAATGATTTAAAGTATGACAGGAGGGAAGCAGCCGTCTCCCATGCCAGGTCAGTTTGTATTGTGTGGTGGTAAGAGAAAGGCAAGAATGAGACGGAAGGCTCACAGTAGAAACTACAGCACTGCTGTGACTATCTGCTTTCTCTGCTGATACTGGAGTTATTTCACAGAGTGTATGTCTTTTTTTCCCAGTGCCAGCCTTGTTTGCTTTATTGGCTTTTTGTTTTTCTGTCTTTTAAATGCTTTCTTAGTCAAGAAATCTGGCAACTTGTCTGTGTTACCCATTGTTTGCATTTAAGAACTAAAAAAAAAAAAAAAAAAGGTAGATAGTGTAGTATCAAGAGGGAATAAGGTGTCAGTTTCTTCCAGTGTATTGATGGTGACAGAAAACTAGTACTGTGCATTTTCCTTGTGACTTCCACATTGCATTTGGGAGACTTCTCTGTGATTTGCCAGCCTCTGTGGAAGTGATGGTGGTAAATTTCTATCACATACATCAGCAGTGGCATATGTGCAATTTCAAATCACCATTTTTACCTTTCCCATGAAAGATTCCCTATGAATTTAGAATGGCATACTAGGCTTCCACCATCTTATTGTCATCACATGCCTAGTTAGATGGAGAACTCTAAAAGGCTGGGATCTCCAATTTTTAGTTAGAATAACATCCTCCTTCTGGCCCAGCTTATGGTACCTAAGACATGCTCTGTGTGTCCCCTTTGGGGAGCCACAGATCATGAAGGTTTGCTTCCTCAGGTGGAAGCTCTGGAAAATAATGACTATTTATCTAGTGTTTATAGGATGAGGCATTTCTGGCCACTAGCTTTTGATTCTGATTTTTCTGACTCCATAAACAAATATTGCCATGGCTGTAAAATGTTAATGCCAGACTGATACTTCAGTCTGGCATTATAAGACTTTCACACTGTTGTTTGTCCTTGCAGCTTTGAAATGGTCTAAGGCTGCCTTTATTTTTCTCTCATCTTCCTTTTGGGCCGTTACCTGTTGTAGGCTCCTAGGCTTTCATCATGAGAAGTTTCTGGACTAGGTCATACCTTTATGCACCACGAGATTGTTTTCAGAAGCTTGTGAGTGAAGCAGCAACTTAATTTTTTCAGACATAAGCAGGTGGGGCAGCAACTATTTTTCCCTTGCAGCCACTGAAGAAATTTAAGTTGCTTCATAGTGCTCTGCATACTGATCCCTAGAGAGGTTCTGCTCTGTGTGGGAGAGAGGGAATGACAGCCTTTGTTCCTGATCCCTGTATTGTGTTGAGTTACTGCAAGCACAGTCTGGACTACTTAGTGTGGTTTAGAAACAAAATTGTTTATGGGAGGAGTAGCATAGTTACAGGCCTTGTGTCTGTGGCTTGGCCTACAAACCTGTAGATAATATCAGTGCAAACTGATAGCTCTGCTTTGTTCTCAAGAGGGTTTTAAATTTTGTTGTTGTTGTTTATTTTGCTTTGCTAAGAGCCTAGTTTGCAAGATAGAGCTAAATGGAGGTGATGTCTTGTCTCTGTAGAGGTATTTTGTTCTGTCCATCTGCAGGATGTTGGTAAGAGGAGACCTACTGAACTCTTCTCATGCTGTTTCACAAGTTGAAATACGAATAGGAAGGTGGAATCCCTGGTGTCATCAACTCAAATTCTCCACAGTAGAACTACAGATGACATTCTTTTTTTTTAAAATACAAAACCCAAAAGAGCTAACAGCCAAGTGTGAAGGAGGTGATGTCTTCAGGATAGTGAAGGCAACTCTTACTTCCCTTTCTCTTGTCTTTAATTGCGGTGGACATTGGATCCAAATTGAGTGTACAAAAGTTTAAATTATTTATAGTAGCTGAAAAGTTGACTATGTAATTCATGACTGTGACACCTGTATTGTTAGAATAAATGCATCTTCTATGTATTTTTTTCCTTCCCTTTTCTCTTTTTGGTAACTGAGCATTTGAGGATTTGCCATTTATTAAATTAGTAGCTTGTGTAACGTGCATGTGGTACTGTAGTATTTGAAGAAGATGAAAACCTCTGGTTAAGTAGATATGTCTTCACAAAAAGTTCATGGAGCTATTAAGCCAACTATAAATTGCTGATTTTCTTACTTGGTAAATGACATTATGTTGTGTTTTGCTTTTTGTTTTTTAGGTCACATTTAGATTGCCTTGTGGAATCGTGGGAGAAAACAAGGGTAGTAGTAAGAAAACAATGTTTAATAGAAGTATCTTCACCACACATCGAGACTGAAACAGGAACAGGTTCTCTGGAGTAAGTATTGCAGGTGGTTTGGTTTTGTTTTTTTCCTTTGTAAAGTCAGTATCATGATCATTAAGCTGTTGTTGTATTTAACTTCTGTTACAGTTGCATTTAAAAAAAAACCAATAGTGACTCCATGCTCATTTCAGTTGACCAGTTGGTAATGGATACTCTTCTGGAGCCTTTTTGAAGCCTCTCACATCTTGGAAGCAACTGTGTCTTAGGAGATTTAGATGGGCTTCAGATTTTTCTCTTGGTTCCTGTGTATTCTGAGTATGATTTTGAGCAGGAAGTGGCTAGTACAGATGTAACTGTATATAACCCCCAATTTGCTGGCAAAAGTTAAAGCTCTGTCTGTATCTTCTAGGGAGTTTGAAAATACAGTTTGGTTTTTTTGGCTGTAACTTTCCACTCCTGGCACTTCCTGTGTGAATTTGATATATTTGTTGTCAGTATTTTAGTATTGATCTTGTATTGTTGTTCTGACATCAGTCAGACTAGTGTAAAATCTTCAATTTATGGATCTCAGCTGAGTCATTTCTTCACTTGTTTCTAGTTAAGGTCTAGCTTTTGTAAATTGTAGGCTGAGACATGCGTGTCTCACTTATAAGAAGCTTAGACACCTAACTCAGGGACTGTGGACTGCACCTTTTGCTGCTAGATACCTGAACATTTATGTACTGGTACAATTCTTCATTTGTGTGTGCTTCACTTGCTTGAGATGGGGAAAAGTAATAATTTTTCTGTCACCTTGTTTGCATCAGATCCTAATATGTTTAGACATGTTTAAAGAGGTTAGAATCTGGGAAGAATCTACATAATTTTCAGTCTGATGCAGAATTTACTTAGGCTACGTGAAATGAGAATGTAACTGGGCAGGAGTTTTTGGAAGTCCACTTGAATATGTAGTTAGGAATGAAAAATATCTGGCCATTAGAACTGAGAGAGAGTGGAAGACCGTTTTAGTTTACAAGAAGTGTGTTTTGGCATATTTATTAATAAGAGGAAACGACTCTTCTTAGCTTCTGCTTTAAAAAGGGATGTGTACACGGTGTCATAATTTGGGTAGAAAAATGTCTGAGAGACCTAGTCAGGGAAGCTGAACTTTTCCAGTTAAAACACTTTGGAAAAAGTAGCAAGTAGGAAAAGGGACACATGTAGATTGATAACTTCTTTTAAAGACAAGAAATCAAGTATTTTAGCATTTCAATTAAACATGAATTTAGAGGTTGATGTGCACTTTAGTTCCCTTTCTGTAAGTGTTTGAAGCAATTGCTACAGTTTTAAGTGAGCACATGTAAATTTGTATCAGTTCCTGATCTAGGCTGTATGTGGAGTGGCTGCTAAACATACTCTGACGGGTGCTTGTAGCACCTGATCCTTGAATTCTGATCTCTGAAGTTTTAAGAAGCTGTGTTGAATTAAGTTACTTGTCTTTTCCTGACTTACCAGACTACACAGCAGAAATACAGGCACCTGTCACAGTGTCCAAATAAAATAAATGCCTGTTTGCTGCTTTACACATTTATTTTGCCATGTTAGTTCTTAACTCCAGTAATCAAGTTACCAAAACGGTTGGACAATAAAGTTGAAACTAAGCTCTCCAAACAATGAAATGGAAAATGTCCACTGGAGAAAACTCTAGTTACTTAAAAGCATTGTATATAGGCTTATGCCAGACACAAAACTCGCTCATGTGTTTTGTAGCCAGTAAACTTGTGTTTCCTGCCCCCTCCTCCTCCTTTTAAGGGACTTAGAGAATTCAGATCTTATAACCTAAAATTGATTCTGATTTGTCATTTTGAGGGAATATGTTTGAACTCTTATTTTAATTCGGTTTAATTTGGACATTTGTGTATGCTTGTGCAGTTTTCAATCATCCCAAAATACTGTGCAGTTGGAGTGCTTCCTTAAGCACTTAGAACATTAAAATAAAGTCTGAATATTGTAAATTGAAGCATATAAATTATTTTCTTTTCTTTCAAAGACATCTTTTTTTATGCTGTAGTATCCATGACATCTCTAGGTATGAGACTTAAGCCCTGCTTGTATGATAGCTCTGTGTTTTGGTCTATGTGCCCTCCTTTTAGGAGAAGATTTCACTCCTAATTAATTTTCAATTTGTTTTCAATTATTTCACTTCTTTACCTCTCTTTCTAGATGCATACAATCTGTCTGCTGGAGACTTACCCTTTTTCCTAGAGGTTTTGATTGAAATATCAGAAATAATTGAAAAGTGAGTCTTTTAGTCCCTGTGTGAAGTAGTATCTATAAATAGGAAAACCTCAATTTCTGTTCTTAACTTTTTTCATAGTAGAAAGTCCTCTAGCTCATAATTCAGAGATGGAACATTTTAATAGCTGAAGGAAACAGCTGCTGGTAAAATTTGATGGTCTAGGTCCATTTGTACAATTTGAAAGGCAAGAAAATATTAACCCTTCATATATTTAAATGTCTTGTAAGTGGAGTGTTTACTCCTTTCTCTGTGTTTACAGTGGAACAAGTAATTACTCTGAGCAGTAGAGCAGTTCAGAAAACTCCAGAAAGCAGAACTGAAAATGATTTAATATTTCCTAGATTTTTTTGTTAGACTTGTACAATTCTTGTATAGCAGTGGGGGGTTTGGGGACCCTACAGTTTACTTGGTACAGTAAATCAATGAAAGCACAACTTCAGTTTATTTATAGATCTTTTCAGATTCCTGACAGACATGATACATTGCCTTTTGAATAATAGCTTGAGCTATTACAAAGCCAGACCTTGAGGCTGTGGTTTTACCTCTGTTTTAAAATACGAGCTTAAGAACTGTAAAGTGGCAAGGCAGCCCTGGGGCTGGGAGAAACTGTCACTCCTCTGCCACCACTCTTCTTGTTGCTGTTCACATCTTCCATTTGCTAGCACAAGCAGTTAAGCAGCTTTGTAGGAAACTGTTTGACTCACCTGTGTTAAAAAGGATATATTTTTTTCTGGGCTGAGGTTCTTCTGACTTTGGCTCTTTCTCCTCCTTTCCTCTTCAGTCTGACTCTCCAGTCCTCTTTCTTCGCTTGTGCTCTCTTCACCTTTCCTGTTAAGTTTGATTTGATTGATTGATTTTAAATATCCATGTGAACATCCCATCATTTAAATTAGTAGAATCTTCTAATCCTGGAACTTGGCATGTCCTAACATTTCATGCTAACTTTCCCTTAGTACATAAAATATCTACAGTGATCTGGGTTATGAAAAGTGAATTACCTAAGTTGTGAACTGACCAGGTCTAATCTTCTTGACCATGCAGAACTGCATTCCAGTGAGCAGAAATGGGATGTTTTCTTACAGTAGCCTCAGCTTCAGTGTGATCCAGTGATCAAATGCTTCTAAAGACAATTTCAGATAGTAGCATTTAATGTGACAGTTTTTTTTGTTCTCCCTGCAATTCACTTCATCTGTACAGTACAAAAAGATGGCCTGAAGCTCCTTATTTTTATATACATAGTGATTTCAAGCAAAGACTAGTAATAAATTAGCTATGAGTAGCTGTTCTGTTACTTTTGTATTTTGTGTTCATTATGTGCTGTCTATGAGTTGTCTGAAGTCTATAAGCAGGCTGGGACCTAAGTTTTAGTCATGTGTTTGGTACATTATGAATAAACTTGGAAGGGAGCAGGAACTGTGGTTACTTGTCTGAGTATAAAGCAGTGAATTTCCTTTTTATCCTTATTACTCAAACCACTTCTGAAAAGTCTTCCAAGTCTGGAATAGCTTTTTAATAGTGTTGTTCTCTACCTGTAGACTTGTTTTGCAGGGAAAGATATTTTGAAGACAATCTTATTTACAGGTAGTTTCAAAATGACACTTTCATAGAATCATAGAGTAATTTCCAAAAGAAGGGATGGCCAGAAGTAATCTAATCTGTCTGTTCAGATCAAGTTGCTTAAAATTAAATTTTAATTTGAAACCGGTTATCTCTAAGTCTTGTTGAGGTCAGTTGCAAATTCAGGTGCTCAGCATTTCTTGAAAACTGGGCCGCCTTTATTTAGAGGCATTTATATCAGTGGAAGCTCCATTTGTTATGGTTTTAAAACCCTGGCTTTGGTTTTTAAAACTCGGTGTGTAATGCTGTGGGTACAGCAGAGGAATAAAGCTACAGAAGGTGAACAGGCAAAATAATCAGGGACTGTGGAAAAAAACAGAATTACATTTTCTTTGTTTGTGGAAAATTAGCTATATTTCAGGAGGAGAATGAGAGAATCTAGACTTGAATAGCTGAGAGACTGCTCTTGGTACCAGCCTGAGCACTGTGAAGGAATGGCATTTAAATAAGGCCTTTCATGGGTTTTATATGTAGATATTTTTAGAAAGGTAAATGGTGATATTTTTATTCTGATTTCTGGAGGAATCCTGACTAAATGGACACTTAATTTTCCATTCCATGGGGCCAGCTCATGTGGCAGTTGAACTAAACTACTAGGAAATATTTATAGTAGCACATGATCTTTAAAAATAACTTCCCAGGCTACACTGGAGATGTCTTGAATTCTTAAAATCTTGGCTTTTGTAGATAGATAACCATGGCGTTCCTGGAGTGGAAAAAGTTAGCTTTGCTGATTTAGGCATTTTTATTAATAAACAAGTTAATTGTATTTGCTTTTTGAATTTGTAAACAATTTAGACTGAAATTCACCATTGTAGCTGTAGAAAGCCAGAACTTCGAGTGGGTTCACTCTTCAGGGGAAGACAGGAATTTCATTGCCATAGTATGAAATAATCTATAACCTATGAATAAACTTTAGTTGTCAGTGCATTAGATCCCATTTTTAAAACAGGGTCAGTACTGATCCTGTGTGAACTGTGAGGTCTAGTGAACAGAAGATGGAGTTCTTAGGAGTTCATGTGTTGTTTGGCTTCTCTTTCTCTTGTCACCTCAAACCTTTAATCAAAACCTAGGTTGCAATTCCATGTTACACCTTATTTCATCCCTGTGACTACTGCTGGAGGGTAGTAACTGTTCTCACCCCACCCTTGCTTCAGATATGGTGCCTGCTTGTCACAGGGTGAGGCAGGTCCTTCCATAGCTGGTGGAAAATTCTGTAATGTTTGTTCATATTGTTTTTCCACTGTGTGGCTGGGGAGGTGAGGAACAGCCAAGGAAGGGGGAAATCCTGGCAATGCTGCTTTGGACCACAGACTGCCCTCAAGGTGAGCTACAGAGAAGGTGAAACTGCATACAGGGAACAAAGTGACCTAGGAGAGTACAGCTAGTGTCTGACGTGATCCTGGTACAGTCAGTATAAACACACTGGAAGTCAGCAAAATGGGAATGCTGTGCAGCACTGTGAAACCACTACTGGTGTATTGAGTGCAGAGCAGTGAGTGCTCTGGGACCTGTGAGCTCTTAGACTGTAGCAGCAGCTGTGAACTTGGTACAGTTTTAGGAGTGGGAAAGGATGTAGTTCTGCAGAGCCATGAACTGGCACAGAAATCTGACTGATGGATTTGACTTCAGTCTTCAGAAGAAAGGAGAATTTCGTTTATTTATTTTTTTTTTTTAAGTATGACTCTTAAGTTTCATAGGACATAAACCTTCCTGCTTATTCTGACTCCTTTTCCATCTTTGCTGCTAGATTCCTCTCCCTTTTTTGTTCTTAAATAGTTCCTTTACAGCTTGCTCATCTTTTTATAGTAGTAGATGTTTACGTAGTTAGAAAAATGATTACAATGATTATATTGTGTAAGCTCTTTGTGTTTCTCCTACTTAGCCTATGTGATATGCTGCTGCTGTTTCCTAGAAAATGACTGTGGTCAGATTGTCATCTAGTGTGTTCTGGACAGTAAGATACTGTTTAAACACTGTGTGTCTGGGTAGGGTGGCCCTTTGCAACTGCTTTCACTGCTGCAAGACTTTTTTTTTTGGCCCCTTGACTGCCACATGACAGAGCAAGCAGTAGATAAAAAGCTCTATTGAGCACAGTGATGATCATCTCAAATGTGGTGCTTAAGAGTTGTAATAACTTACTATATAAAGCAAAAATCTGGATAAGCAGAGTGCTCTTGGTTTTTACATAATGAGACATGGTAGTTTCTGGTATTTGTCCTTTATTTGTATTCAGGGGTTTAATGAAAAGAAAAATAAATATAGATTTGTATTTAACCTGAAGAGCTGTAGATGTACACTTTAAATGCTCTCATGTTTGAAAGAGGTGATACAAAAGACACTTATTTTTGAAGGAAAGTGACTTTTTCGTACACAAATGATTTTCTTCTCACCCCCAACTTTTTGCCGTCTCTTTGGGATGGCATGCTTATTTCATCCTGAGAGAACTGTGACCACATTTCAGGGATAGGTGACATAATTTCTGATGCACAGGATCTCTTCTAAACAATCTGGGGCCAGACTCTTCTCAGTGGTTCCCATGGACAGGACAAGGGGCAATAGACACAAACCAGAACCCAGGAAATTCCACCTAAACATAAGGAAAACCTTTTCTGTTTCCAGGGTGCTGGAGCACTGGCTCAGGCTGCCCAGAGAGGTTGTGCAGTCTCCTTCTCTGGAGAGATTCCAAACCCACCTGGAGGTGATCCTGAGCAACCTGCTCTAGGTGACCCTGCTTTAGCAGGGGGGTTGGACTAGGTGATCTCCAGAAGTCTCTTTCAATCACTGTCATGCTGTTAGAGCAGTGGTGTGAAGCCTTTGCACCTGGATGGTCCTGGGCTGTCAGTGCTGTCTTGTCCTGATGTAGTCACAATGGAACTGACTACCACAAACTACCTTCTTAGCAAAATGGGATTAGCTTCTGAAACCCTACTGATGCTTTAGTTTAGAAGGTAAGTCTTGTAATTCTTGGGGGTGGTCTGAATGCCTGGTTTTTGTGAATTGCTATCATGCAATATTCCAGTGGTTCTGCTGGTGACTGACACTTGCTGGAGGTGTTGCCTGCATTGTCTTTGTGCTTCTGTGTGTGCTCTGTATAGCCCAGGCACACAAATTTCTAGTTCGATGTTTTAGTTATGAGGGCAAAACCAGTCAGCTGCAATTCACAGAAAACCATATGTTGCTTACTTTTGACTGTTATCTTTCTTGAAACCCTTTTAGGATTCAGTGTAGAAGCAGCCTGCTTCTGGTGGTCCTTTTGGTTTTTGTTTGTTTGGTCCTTTTTCCCTTTCCTAGTGGTCTGTTTGGTTAGATGATGATATACTTTTGTTGAGGAGTGGGGGGCAAACTACAAGGTTTCACAATAAGGCTTTTAGCACTAGAGCAAATTCTTCTGTCTGCCTAGACATGGTAAGTCTTTTAAAAAACCCAAACAAACCACTCACACACACCCAAACCCCACATTGAAACAAGAACAAACCCTGTGCCTCAGAACACAAAGCTTTTCTCGGTAGCTGTTTGGGGACTGCGGTCTATTGGCTGGTGTGTCCTGCTTAAAATGTCTGATTATCTTGTGATCAAGGTCACAATACAGAGGAAAGACAGAAAATTAAGTTCTGTAACTTTCACATTGATTTTACAGAGGAAATTCTCACCCTCTGCGGGAATCTATAATGAAGACAAGAACAGCTTTAGTGGCTTCTATGGTGAAACAGTATCAAGACAAGTCAGTGTTTATAGAACACATCAGTGATGAAAAATCTGTGTAGCTTAGTGTATGGTTCACTAGATTCCTCCCTTCTACCTAGCTGGAACTGTGTTAGTGTGAAGTATTCATTTTGCTCTAGGCTATTAGAATTTTAATTGTTTTTTATTTGGGAATTCTTTCTACCTGTTGAAAGCAAATAAAAGTGTTCTTTCATATATTGCTCAAGTTGCTCAAAATCTGGTCTGCTGCCAGAAGGGATGGTCCTGTTCCCAGATGTCTTAGCACCACCTTCTTTCTGTGTTCATGCACTGTGCCTGCTTAGAAAGCTGTTTTGACTGAAAGCTAACTTTAAAGAGGAGAAATGCCTAAAATCTCAGTTGGATCAGTGCTCTGGTGTTGCTGACAGAAAGGGCAGTGTGGTCTTCTGTCAGTTTTAGCCAGTTACAGAAACTGCATCTTGAGGCCCTAGCTACCACAAAGGCTATGACACAACCTGGATGCTTGCTGGTGATGAAAAGAGAAGATCCTGCTTCCATTTTCCTTTCAGAGGGTGTGATTTGATTCAACTAGATAATGTGAAAGAAAATGACTCACTGATTCCACCTGGATGAGAAGGTGAAACAGTTCATGAGGAGACTTGATGTGAGCTGCTGCAGGTGCAAGAAGGGTAGCAGAACAGGGCAGCCCACGGTAGGGGCAGCAGAAAGGAGGATGCAGCTGTTGGTGAGCCTGGCATTGTATCATGCAGCTTCCCTTGTGGTGTATTAGGAAACCAGCATGGCACAGTGGCTTATAGAATCCCAGCATGATAGTGGTTGGAAGAGACCTCTGGAGATCATCTAGCCCAACCCCCCTGCTAAAGCAGGGTCACCTAGAGCAGGTTGCTCAGGATCATGTCCAGGTGTGTTTGGAATCTCCAGAGAAGACTCCACAACCTCTCTGGGTAGCCTGGGCCAGTGCTCCAGCACCCTGAAAGTAGAAAAGGTTTTCCTTATGTTTAGGTGGAATTTCTTGGGTTCTGGTTTGTGCCCATTGCCCCTTGTTCTGTCCCTGGGAACCACTGACAAGAGTGGCCCCATCCTCTTGCCCCCACCCTACAGCTCTTGCTCAGCATTGAGCAGATCCCCTCTGGGGCTGCTCTTCTCCAGGCTAAGCAGCCCTAGGGCTCTCAGCTTTTCCTTCTCCTAGAGATGCTCCAGTCCCCTCAGCATCTTCCTAGCCTCCACTGAACTGGTAGTTTCTTGTCTCTACAACCTAGAAGTTGCCAACTTGTTCCAGTTCAGTCTGGATGCTTGGTGCACGTGCCAGGTGTACAGATTTACTGACAAAAAAATTGCAGGCAGTTGTCCTGGTTTAGAAAAGTCTTGTGTTAGGGCTTCTTGTTTGTGTACGTGAAATGAGTAAATACAAAGATAAGTTCTAAATTTTCTTTCTCTTTTTCTCATTCTGCAGATGTTCTACTAATCTTCCCATTAGTCTAAGCAGCTCTTTCAGAACTGCTGCTCTATTAAAGTACACATTGAGCCATTTTGAGATGGAGAGTGTGTTTGTGTATATGTGAATCTAAAAGGCCTAAGTCAAAGTTTAGAGAAAATTTACCCTTTAGATGGGAAGGTTTGACTGCTGTCTATCAATACTTCATCCTTGTGACTTACAAAGCATTTAGTATTGGGCTTTGCTGCTGTTCCCTTCAGGTAATCATTGATTAGATACTTGAGTAGCCAGGATTAAGTACTGGTTTAATTACTTCTGTCTTTTGTATGAGAAGTTGTTTTTACTGTGACAGTAGGCAAGAATAGCTGTGAGGTTAACAGCCTGAAATAGCTTTTTATTATTATTATTATTTTGGTTGTTGTTTTTTCCCTTCAGCTGGAAGTTGTTTAAAATGTCTCTGGTGCTCTTGCTCACAGGCCAGATGGCTTTCTGCCTTTGTTTCCCATTCATTAGATGTGATATTGTTAGTTAGTCACTAGTGCCACCACATATTTCACAGTGTGGCCCGTGACTCATTCTCACAGCCCTCTTATGTTGGCCATCAGTGATATTCGCCATATAAATACTTGTTCCCTCTTGACCCCTGTGATGTCAGCTACTGGTGGAAACTGAGTGCTGGCAGTAAAAGACACTAACTTACTGCTTTGAAGAAGGGAATATTACTTAACTGCCTGAAAGCAAGAATAGCTTCTCAGTATGCTCAGAGGAGTGTGTTGGTTGCTCTTCCCTTTTTCTTTGAAAATAGAAATGGAATTTTGAAAGATTCTGATGCCTATAGTGGAAGTCCCTAATTATGAACAAGTATCTTGCAAGAACTTTGAGTTGTGGTGTCTGAAGTTGTAGGGTACAGAATCATAGAATGTCCTGAGTTGGAAGGGACCCACAAGGATCATAGAGTCCAACTCCTGTCTATGTATGTAACAGCATTCTTAAGCCTTGCTTCCATGAACATTTTAAACTCCTGAAGTAGTTTCAGTGCTTGCAAATCTTATGGAAAAACATCCAAAAGAGGATGAAAATAAAAAAGATCTTATGCTGAATTAAATGAGAAATCATGAACAAAAGCACTACTAGAACAGATTGATGTTTTCCTTGCTGCTGTACCTGTTAAAGTAATTCTTTATAGTGGAAATGCCACTTTATTTTACCATGATAACCACAGAAAATAATTGAAAATATACTACGTTTTCTTCCCAGTATTGAATATCTTCAGTTTTAGATAATTCAGATTATCTGTCTGTGACTGCTGTTGTCAGTTACAGCAAAATTGCAGCCAAGATAGAAGTAGCTGGATGGAGGAAAAGAAATAATAGCCCATTTAAATAGTAGCTTCTTAAAGATAAACTGTTTAGTAAGGAGAAACTACACATTTTCTCTAGATTTTCTGGGTAGCTGCTGTGTTATTGCAATAATCTAGTTTGTGTTGCATGATGGGGTTAAATTAATTTTTTTTTTCCTTTAGACAAATTTAAGGGATCACACATCATGCTAAACTTTCCACACCCTTTGATGATGAGTGAAGGGACATGTTTGTAAAGATCTGGTAATTAAGATAAAATATTTTCATACTTTTTCTTGTTTTTACCAATTCTCTACCCCTCCCACCAATTCTTTTTGGTTTGATTCAGTCTGGTACAATGTAGTTGATTATTTTGGGGAGGGAGGACCTGATAGTGGTAAACTATTATTCACTGATGATGGGAGCTTCCTAATTGTTGCTTCTATTGACAAAAAATATTTTTCCTTATGTGTTTATGCTTTCTGAAAGGTAGAGGTTTTTTTGTTTGCCTTTATGAAAATGCTACTTGATTTAGTAGGAACAAAATACTTGTGTGGGTCCTAAGGCTGAATGAAAAAGTTTTGAAATGCCTTGGGTCTTGTTAGTCAGTGTATTTATGTGGCACTTAGAGGTGAGACCTGAGCGTGTTGTCTCATATCTGAGGCAGCTTTGAACATGTAAGCTGATAGCATCACAGCTGTCATACCAATAGCTGCTTGGAGTATTTAGCTGGGCTCCATGGGGGTTTGGGACTTGTTATTCCACTGATGACTGGTAAGCTTTAGAAAATTTCAGTTCTTTCCAGCCAAGCTCTTTCTCTGCCAGAGATTTTCATCTCCTGAATTTTTCCAAATGTCAGATGAGGAATTTTGTATGTTTATGGTAGGGGGGGGGTAGAAACCAGTACCACCAGTACCAAGGAAAGAGGTGGAGGTGGGTGATATAAATGGTACTGTTTGACAGTGACAATCAGTAAAAGTTAGCACTGAACAGCCCTTTTAATACGTACAAAACATTAATGGCTTTTTTGTCAATAAAAAGGTTAGCTTCTGTAATAGGTGATTTTTGTGCTACTGATGTATTCTGTTATCCATTGTGGATACGTTCAACTTTCCCCTATGCTTGCTTGTTTCTTCTTTCATTGCAAACTGTCTGTATCAAGCAAGGGATTATAAAGAGACTTGTGAAGGACCACTTCTGCCTTTCTGTTGTCAGTTAAGGATGATGATGCATATGACAATGAATTCTTTGATTTAAAAGCTTACCAATTTTAAAGAGTTGAATTTCTGTGAAATAGGAGTATCAAACAAATTTAATTCACTATAAATGTAGCATTAAGTGCTGTATATCATGCACTTTGGATTTAGTAGCTGGTGGTATGACTTTTCCCAAACTAAGCTGTTTCTTTATAAAGAAAAAAGATGGAGAGGGAGGGGAATGAAACGCCTTATGTTGTTATGATGTTATGAGGTAGTTGATCTCCTGGAGTTTTGTGACTTGTTCAACTACAGTGGATATAAAAAGATTTCCTGGTTGCTTGGTTTAGAGGAAAACAGTAATAAAGTGCTTTGAGATTGAAAAGGTATATTCATAAATGCATATACATCTGAAAAGTTTTCACAGCATCGTGATAATCTGAAATTCAATGGCAGGACCAGTTTAAGCATCTTGTACTGTATCCAGGTATACCTTGTATGTTTACCACCTGTAGATTACCTTTTGGTGATGGGGTTTGCCTGGTGCCTTACTGAAGGGGAAAATACTGTGTCAAACAAACCTTTTAGCAATGTAGTCAGCAACAGTGACGGTGTTTCAGAAGGCTGTGTTGTGCTGATTTGGTTTTGTTTCCACTTGCCAATGAGCTTGTTTCACAGTTTCACATTATCTCCTGGGCTGGAAGGGACCCACTAGGATCAGGTTTGAACCTGCTCTGTGATGTTTAAAGAACAGCAGCCCAGTCTACTGGATGCATCCTGGTTTTTTGTTGGTGCTGTGATAGGGAAATACTTTCAGATGAACACAACAGACCTGCTCTCCTAGAACAGAAGGGAGGGAGTGATAAAAGTAGTGGAAAGCTGTAATAGTAGTGGAGCTGAATGTTTTGGGTTGTTTTTTTTACATGTGGTGATTTCCCACATCTCATGATATCCAACAAGAATTGGAAAGGTGTAAGAGTAACTCATTGTTATTAGAGTAGTGCTTTACAATAGTGGTTTACTACACTCCCTTTGTCAGCTGAAAAGCCTTGTCTGGTTGAAGAGGAAGGTAAAGACTGCAGTGAATAGTAGATGTAATCAAGAGAAGAACTGGAAGGTCAGAAAAACTACTGGTAGCATGAAGAGTGAATAAAAAATGTCTTGAAATACAAAGGATATGTAATCAGGAAGGCAGTGTAGTGAGTTGAAGTAGATCCCACAAAGGGTTTCCCCCTACCCTGCAGTAGATGCAGTTTGCACAGTGGGATGAATTCGTAGATGAACTTTCTTTGAGGTTGAAAGCAAATTGAGATAAATGTCTTTAGAGGAGACTGTCACTTTTTAATAGAGGTGAAGATGATTTTCCTGCTATTAATACAGACTTTTATGTCTCTCTGACCACATTTGTGGACAACTAATAGGAAATTTGCAGAACAAAAGTATGAGATTGGTCCTGTGTTTTTATGCTAAATGTTGCCAGTGCTGTCTGAGAAGTTTGCTTTGATTTTATTTTAGGCAGGTAAATAGTTTTAGAGAAAATCTAAAATGAATTTCTAAATTTGTTTTAGCTAACCTCTAATTAGTTAGCTTTTTCTCTTACTACTTTATCTTAACAATAACAATAGTGCTTCACCAGGCAAGTGATTTATTATTCTAAATGGAATTAATGAGTAAAACTGTGCTTATGTGTGCAATACTGGCATTTGAGACCCCAGACTTGCAAGCTGAGCTGTACAAGCAGCTTATGTAAACTTTCTGAGGGCTTTAAAATGTGTGTCTAATTATAGAAGGTTAAGTATACTGAATTTTAATTTTTTTTTCCCCTAAGGCCATGTGGTTATGATATTATTGAGATTCCATAATGCCTCCTGCCGTGACAGACAGCCTTGACATCTGGGCTGTAGATTCGCAGCTTGGTGCTGATGGCTCAATATCTGTGGACTTCCTTTTGCCCACTGGAATCTATATCAACCTGGATGTCCCTCGAGATGCCACCATATCTCATATTAAACAGGTAATACCAAACCCTCAATTAACTTAGATTTGGAATGAATGCTGTTTCTGATTTTTATGTGCCTTTTGGCAAATGAAGTAATGAATTTGAGTAGGCATAAAAAATAGTGTATTGAAGAAGCGTGCATAGCAGATTGATTAATAAAGATGTATATGTGTCTGGGGATTTAGAAGGTTTTTGGGCAGATGGCAAGCTTTGGAGAAATTACTTCTTGCTGATGGTTACAATTCATCAGAGATTACTCTAATAGCTCTATATTAATACTATATTGCTACATCTAAACCTTTTTTTTAACACATCAGTAAAAGGCTATATGTTGATTTAACATTTCTGTCATTAGTATGCAAAAAGGAGATGCTGTGTCTAGTTTGATTTTTAATCTAGTAGTCACAGATTGTGCTCCTGCTTCATTTGATTGATACTGAAGTTGAATGCTTTAAAAACTATGTATGCTACTTCTTAAGGGCAGTGTGCAAATGCCTTGTTAGGGCATCACTTAAAAAGTGAGGATAAGGAAATAAATCACAGATATTAAAGAATCTACTCACCTGTCATCAGGTAATGGCTATGTGAGGGCATTTAGACAAGTAAGTGTGGAATTGAGTGGTGGGTGAATTACAACACCAAGTAGTCTGCTCCATAAGCATAATAAACTTCTAAAAGAAAATAAAGAAGTGTGATTTCTCATTCCATTGCATTGCCTGGTAAATAAGCCTATGAATTTTCATTCCTGTTCAGCTTGCTTATAGAAATTACTTTCTTTGTATCAGTAGTAGGTTTATCTAATTTATTGTACTTCTAATTCTAGACACTGAAGTTTTGGGTGGTTTGTTTTTGTGGGGGGCGGGGGACGGGGTTTAATGGAGTGGATCACTTAGTATTTTAGAAGAAATTAAAGTGCCACTAGAAACTGAAGTCATCTGAGAAGTAAGTTTTTGTGCTGGGCTCAAATACTTGAAATTGACTGGAAAAATGTCATTGTTATGTTAGTGAAATGGTAACCTGGGCAACTACAGGTTAGTTGGTGGGTTAGGTAATGGTCTAGCTGCTAGTGATTTCAGCTGATAAAGAGGTTAAAAGCCAAGTGTGTGAGTGGCAATAATAAGGGATTTGAACTAGGCTGCCTGGTTTTCTTGATGGTTGTGACACATTGAAACTGAACATGCTGATATTCACCTGTTTTTTGAAGAAA
The DNA here is from genome assembly GCA_013399015.1 of Galbula dea. Classification (NCBI taxonomy): domain Eukaryota; kingdom Metazoa; phylum Chordata; class Aves; order Piciformes; family Galbulidae; genus Galbula; species Galbula dea. Next base: position 221,825 of record VWZX01006819.1, on the reverse strand, counting down.
AGGGATGTTGATCATAACTACAGAGGGCTTTTATGGAAATCACTCTCTTTGGAAAAGAAAACAATAATGAAGACTGATGGCATACTGGATTTGTAGCTTTGCTGCCACCACATTGCTGTGACAAGCCCTACTTTGTGGACCATTGACTGTATAAATAGAGGACTTGAGAGCAAATACACGGAGTTTATCTTCTAGATGAAAACTGTTAAGATTAAAATAAGCAAAAAGAAGAAAAATTATTTGAGAGCTGAAGAATCTTTCATCACTGTAGACTTTCTAATTCTGCCAGGCCAGTATTTTGGGTGATGGCAAATGGTTGCTTTCAGTGAAAGCTGGATTCAGGAACTTCAGGGATTTTTAAATTTTGCAGTCATTAAGGGATATAATAAGTACCAGTAGCTGGAAATTGAAGTTAGACAACTCAGAGAGAGGAGGGTGAGGGGTGGGGGAAAGGTACAAACTTTTAATCAATATAATTAGCTATTGCAGAAGAACACAGAGGCGATAATAGATTGAGGCTTTTGATACCTTTGAAGTTGGAATTTTTGTTCTACACTAAAGGTAGTTGCTGGCTTCAGCTCTTGCTTAGCTAGGAAAAAATATATTGAAATACATTTCTGGAAGGCAGAATTCATTGTACATGAATTTCATAGGTGAAATGAAATGCAGGTATGAAATAATTACGGGTATGTTCAGTTAGGCAGAAGGAGTTCAGTTCATTTTGACATTGCATTGTTTATCCTGCAGTTCCTCTTTCAAAGTAAAATGTAAACTTTTAAAGTTAGGACAAAAATATGCTCACAGATAAAGATTTGAATAGTATTTAGGTTGGGAAAGCTCTTTTTACTTCCAATTTTGATTTCTGTGAAGAATTTGCTATATTTTATGTATTTGATACACTGGTGTTACTTAAGGTGTAAGCTGCTACTTAAGTATTCAGTAAAGCATTATTTAGTGTTCTGTGGGTGACTTGCATGTCTTGGTGGCCTGCCCAGTAATTTACAGATAAATTTACTTGAAGCTTCCCCAGACAACAGGGCAATTTTTATTCAGGAATTCATTCCATATTGGGAACTTGTTGTCTATATATTACAGTAATTACTGGGAAAAGAAAATAAGGCGTGTCTTGAGGGAGAAGGATTTTGATAGGGAGCTACAGGAATGGATGGAGGTCAGTGACAGTTTGCTGGTCAGTGTTAGAAACATCTCCAAAATCAGGAAACGCTTTGTTACTGTAGTGACAGTTCTGGTCCTGCAACTTTACTGTAAGTAAGACTATATTGGGTTGATCTGAGGATAAGCATTAGGATGAGGGTTGGTGCTGCCCTTCTCTCATCACCTCATAGTACTTGTCCCTGTGTGTGCTTTACTCCTGGGATATATATGCACACAAATTGCTGATTAAAAATAACCTCAAGATAGAGACTACAAAAAAAGACAAATATGTAATGATATATAGGGATGAAATTAATCAAGTTAGCAAATGTGTTACTGTTATGTTCTTTTGGGAACATAAATAGGAATTAATGTTACCTTCAGTGCCATAAGTTGTGTCCATGCTTTCTTGTTTTATTTCATTGATTTGTTATTTTCTTTGCAGCTGTTATGGAAGCAAGCCCATGCCTATCCACTCTTTCATCTCCTCATGGAGATTGACTCTTACATGTTCTCATGTGTGAATCAAACTGCTGTACATGAAGAATTAGAGGATGAAACTCGGAGACTTTGTGATGTTAGACCCTTTCTTCCTGTCCTTAAACTAGTGACAAGGAATTGTGATCCAGGAGAAAAGTTGGATTCCAAAATAGGTGTCCTTATAGGCAAAGGTAATTTCCTGGGTTGTTTTTTTTTTTTTTTTTTTTTTTAAATGAGGGTAAACTTTGTTTTTTGGGGGGAATAAACAAATATTTCCCTTCCTCAAACTAATACTGATGTAGTTTAAGAGAATTTAAATACTCAACATGAAACGTTTGAAAGCTGTTGAAAGTTCCTGTCAGTATTGTATTTTGGCACTGTATTGTATTACTGCATCAATCAAGAGCAGATTGTACCTTACTAGAAGAGGGAAAAATCTACAATATTATTACTAAGTGAAGGAAAGTGTAATCCCTGAAGTGTTACCATAAATAGCCTAAAAGCAAACTGGGTACATAGAAGGAACTAGAAATAATGGTGGTATTGCTATGCATGGTTTGTGAGTTGGTTAACAATATGATTCTTGTTTTTACTCTCAATTGTGGCACTGATTTTCAGCAAACAATGAAAAGCTATTTTTAAAGATTTCACAGTAACTTGGTCTTGACGTTATTTCAGAATTTTCAGCTTTTTAAATCTACTCTTCTTGGTTATACAATCAAGATTGACAGGGTCATGTGAGGTCATACCTCTTGTTTTGAAACAATAACCCATTGTTAGCTCTTTTATAGAGAGTGCAGGTTTTGTTTAGATTTCAGTAGTACACTGTCTGCCTATTTGTTCAAACTGACAATGGATGCTGTTAGCAGTTTAACCATTCAGACAGATTCTGACAGATTCTCAGAGATTCACATTCTTTGAATGAATATTTTTCTTATTATAGCTGTTTGAGATATTTCCTTACATAACCCTTGTGCTGTACCTTAGCACTGGAAAAATTGTGTTCCCATCTCAGCTTCTAAACTTGGTGTTCTGGTCTCAAAAGGTGTCTGGTGCTTTGTGTGATTTGGACAATGTCCTTCAAAGTTCAGGAGAATAGAAAGAAACACACACTTGCAGGCCCTATACATCCTGAAGTGCTGAAGAATCACAGCTGTGTGTGCTCTCCACTCTGTGTTCTCTCTTTCCATATTTTAGAAAAGGAACTTCACTGGTCTTGGATTGGTTGAAATTTCAGTCCTGTCATTTTGATTGGAGTAGAAGATTTAAATCACAAGGAAAATTCAAGAATAAATTCATCCCTTTACAATCCCACTATTCTTCTTTTTTGACTTTTAAACAAAGTGAAGAAGATGATGTCATCTTTCTGTGGGATTAAGAAAAAGTAGTTTGCAAACACCTCATCCCATCTGTGGTGTTTAATGATGCATTTGCTCTGCTTTCTTTGCACTTGCTCTTATGAGCAGAGACTTAAAACTTTCCAAGCTATCTTGAGCTCAGGATGAGGTTGGCTCTTCCATTTACTGGTCCCTAAGAGAGGTGCTGGTTCTCACTGGAGGTTGTGTGGGAATTGTGCAAATAGCTTTGGAAGTCTGCTGATGTCCAGTGTAGAACACAGTTCACTTTTGAGCACCCCTTTTGGGTGCGATGTCTGAAGCAAAGCCCTTAGATAACCTTAACTTAGAGATGAAAGGGTTTGAGTAGGCTGGTAAATAGATGGGCAGCAACTGTGTACATGTATGTAGTGGTTTGTTTGCTTGAACTCTCTCAGGTCTCCATGAGTTTGATGCCTTACAAGATCCTGAAGTGAATGACTTCCGAATGAAAATGCGGAGAATCAGTGAGGAGAAGATTCAGTCGCTTGTGGGTCTCTCCTGGATGGACTGGTTAAAGCACACGTACCCACCAGAACAGGAACCTGTTATCCCAGAGAGCTTCCAAGATAAACTCTATAGTGGAAATCTTGTAGTGGCTGTTCATTTTGATAACTGCCAGGTAGGAATGGCTGTTCATCATATTTCATGTACTGCTCTTGATTCTGATCTCAATTAGCATGTGGTTGGTCACAAATGTAAATGAGATACAATATGAACCTGGTGCTTGCTTTGAAATGGAATTCATCCAACAGGATCCTTGACTCTTGAAAAACAGTGAGGATGTGAACCTGCAATTGTGAACTCAGCTTCTAAAGTCAAACTACAGTTCTGCTTCTGTAAAGTCGAAATGTACAACTTGTGTATTCTGCATTATTTCGTGTTTGTTTAAATGTGGAACATAATTCAACATTGTCAGGACTTTTTTTGGCTAACTGTTCCTGTGTTGCTTCACTAGTGTTCAGTTTTAGGCTCAGGGGATGCTGATGAATTGGGAAGCACCATATTCAACACACATCTCTTTGTGTGGGATTCATTGTTGAACATCTTTGGGGTTGATCTGCTAATTAGGCTGAGCAATACATTTCAGAAAAAGGAGGAATTAGTTTTTCCTGTACTAGATGTGCATATAGACAACTAGAGCTTTAGCTGAGACTTGGACTATCTTTTTGTTTCAACTATACAAATCCATAGCTTATTTTGAAAGTAAAAATCACTTTAGTTTCCACCTAAACTGATTTACCTTCATTTTTTTGATATTGAAGTTGCTATGATTCTACTTGAGTCCAGCATTCCTGTTATTTATTATTTTACTGTGGCCTCTGGGTTAACAGTGAGGGATCAGCATTGGGAACCTTAAAATCTCACAAGTGTGTAAATATATCAAGCTGTATAGCTTGTAATTTTCCAGGGGTGAGAGTATCTGTGTGTCAGCTTTTGATTGAAAGATTATACATATGTATATGCATATGATAACAGTACAAAAGCAGTGCAAAAGTTCATGCTGGTGCAGAATGTGTTTGCCTGCCACTGTAATAGCATAGGCTGCTGACATTTCAAATGTTTTGAATGCTTTTGCTGTCAGTTCTGACCTTCTAAGCTATTAACAGTTCAAAGCTGACCTGCTTTTTAGAGCAGTAAACTCTGTTCCTGACTTCACTATTTGCACTGAGTACTAGAAATATCTCAGGATAATCAAATAGGAGGATCTGAGGACCGCTGGCCTCTTCTATGAGGAATGCTGCAAGAGTGAGAGAAAGGAATATTAAAATCTTCTTGTCTAGAATGCATGGCTACAAAAGCTACCTCCTCATCTCTAGAGCAAGAGACTGATCCACATTTCTGACATGCATGTAAAGATCTACAACTTGGAACTAAGGGAGCTTTCCTAGAGTACCAGCTTTCTGGGAAGAAATAGTGTTGTTTCCTGTCTACTCTCTACCAGATACAGCAGGAGCAGAAAGCCTTCATCATTTGGTGGCTTCCTGAAAGGGGGAAGCTGTTGTCAACTGTGCAGACACTGAGAAAATACAGAATTAATTTTGCCTGACTTATACAGAGTTGGGTTTTTCCCTTAGGGCAGCTTGGCTTCTTACCAGTAAACTTCTATATAAATAAAGCACAAGTCAAAAGAATGTAAGCCAGGCAACCCTTCACATCTGTAAATAACAGCTTTTAGAATGTTTACATCTTTGAGAGTATAAATAAATAATTAAAAACCCTCAAATCAAACTCTCACACACACAAAAACCCCAAAACTTGCTGAATATAGAGAGGGCTGCTACCCTCTTTTCTGCATGCCTCCAATTAAGATGGTGGCTTTGTACATAAATCACATTTAAAGTTTCTTCTGCTTTATTACTTGAAGTTTTCTTTTTTCTGCTGAGTACAGTAGTACCTAGAAAGAGGGTAACTTGCTAGTGGCCAGTAAGAAGGAAAAATAACACATCTAGTACTACCAAATACCTTGAAATCAATTAGGTAAAGTTTTGTGTTCTTAAAAGGACTTCTGATACTATGGAAATTTGGGAGTTGACCATTTTGCAGCTTTTAGGGTGACTATTGCCCTGATTGCACTGAAGATGTAGACAGCTACTGTAAGTGTTAAAATAGACTGTTTTGAACAGTTAAGCTTTTCTACTTATTGTATTGTGTATGCTACCATTTAGGCCTAGTATGTCTGACTGGGACAAGTTTCACATCCAGTGTTCCTGTTTGTGTTTTGTTAGGATGTATTTAGTTTTCAGGTGTCTCCTAACATGAATCCCATCAAGCTGAATGAGCTGGCAATCCGAAAACGTTTGACTATCCATGGAAAAGAAGATGAAGAAGTTGATCCTGCTGACTATGTGCTGCAAGTTAGTGGAAGGCTGGAGTATGTTTTTGGTGATCACCCATTAATTCAGTTTCAGGTATGTAAAGCTCTTTGAAACTTACTGTGTCCGTTCTCTGGTGCCTTGGCCAAAAGTTGACCTTGATTCCTGTGCCATTGGATTCTGACCATCACTGCATGGTCAGCTATGCTGAACATTAATACTTCGTCCTCATGGCTCTCCAGTTGTAAAGTACATGTGCACCATTTCCTTTGTGCCTCTGTAATACATCCTTTGTGTCTTTGATTTGAAAGTTGCCATAGAAATAGCCTGCTAACTGCTAACAACTGTTTTCCATGGGCTTTTAGTATATACGCAACTGTGTGATGAACAGGACCCTCCCCCAGCTGACTTTAGTCGAGTGTTGCACCATAAAGAAAATGTGTGAGCAGGAGATGGTTGCCATAGAAGCTGCCATAAACCGAAAATCATCCAACCTTCCTCTTCCTCTGCCACCAAAAAAAACCAGAACAACAACTGTAAGTTGATATGGAGAACATCTAATATCCAAAAGTAGCAGTGACTTGTGGAATATAAATCACAATGCCTGGGGTTTGTCCTAATACTGCTGTTTTCCAGTGTACATCACCTGGGTCTACTTGGAGTCTCTTGTTGCTTGCAAGAAGTCTTACATCAGAAATAGCAGACCTTGAGGCTTTTTGGGAACTTCTTACCTTCCCATATCTCATACAGATTCCTTCTCCCCAAACTGTCTCCTTTCCATTGCTATTGATACTACTTTTAATCACAGCCCAGAAGAGTGGGTAATAATCTGTTAAGAGCAGCTGAAAAAGTTGTTGCAGAGAACCTGGGTTCTCCAGCTTTGGTGCAGTGTGTGGGCTCCACTAGCTTGTGCAGTACTGGTCTGTGATCTCTGATGTTTGCTCATGTATCTTGCATGGTGTTGCCATTTCAATGGTGGCAACTTTGGCCATAATCTAACTTTTCTTTTCATGAGATGCTTCCTTTATTGCTCAGCTTACAGCCTTACAGCACAGTTACAATTCACATGCTGTTGTTCTAAGAATGTGGATGGACTTTGCTCCGTTACACACTCTGTATATATTGAGAATGAACAACAAATGTAAAGGCTTAGCCTGAATTGTCAGTAGTACTTAGTATACTATTTTCTCACATCCACCCCCTCTTTCAGCTGAGTGTTTTCTAACTTAAGAGCAGCTTTTGTATGCTCTTGTAGCTACAGTAACCAATTTATTTTAGGATTTCAAATTTATGTTTTTAGAACTGCATCTTTTTTAGGTTGTATTTGTGACTTTTGCTTAAAATGCTTAGCTGACAAAATAGGGCTTAATATGCTACTTTGTTTAATAAGGAACTTGTATCTTTGTTTCCCTTCTCAGAGTGTGTGGGATATTTCCAGCCCTTTCAGGATTACCCTATTAAAGGGTAATAAATTAAATACAGAAGAAAATGCCAAAGTAAGTAACTATGCCTAGTATCAGAAGATATTCTGTTCATCATTTTAGTGATTTCCCTGTTTAGTGAACTCAAAATTCATGCAGATTTTAATTCAGCAAAGGTGTGGTTTTAGTTATTCCCAGTTACACTGGTAGTACTGGTTAAAATCTTGCTTTCTTACTGTAGTATTGTTTTATTGTCTGAAGTTGGATATGTGCATTAGAACAGTGTCAATAATCATGGACAAGATGACACAAAGGTTCATATGGTACTTGTTTGGGATTTTTTTAAGATGGGGTCTGTAAACTATTGATACTGGTGTGAAATAACCTTTTCCAAACTAAACTGTTGCAAACACCTGCCAAACAGAAGTAGATTAAATATGAAACATTTTTCAATGGCATGTAAGGTATTTTTGTAGCCCAGAATATGTTCTCTGTGTGTCTAAGCATGGACTGCTTGCTTCTTTACAATCTGTCTTTTATTTTCTAAAGATGCTGAACACAATAAAAAGCTGTAGTATCGCTTCCTGTAAAACTGTACAGGACTGAGCTACACACTGTTTTACAGACCACAAGTTGTTAACACTTGGAAATTTATTGCACAACTTTTAAGACCTTACGAGACACTTGCCTATGAGGTAGAACAACGTTCATTTCCTTTAGTTTGTTTGACAATCAATAAATTCTATAGCCAGTCATGTAGATTAGGAAGAAGTTGAATTAGCCGTTGGTATTTTCTGTTCTGATGCTTTATTCAGGATACTCAGTGCATTATTTTTTTCTTTGAAAACTGTTGTTACAAATTCCTTGTATATTAGCAGTACTGCATTTTACTACATAGCTGAATGAACCATACTTAACAGTTTTACTACCTGAGGCACTGTGACTGGGGAAATGGATGTCTGCAAAAAACAGGTGTTTCCCTTTTCTTTTAGTTACTTGTAGTATCTTTTTAACTCTACATTGTGCAGACTAAAGGTTTTTAAGAGAAAAGGGAAGGGAAAAGAGAAGGTGGACTCCAGAAGCAACATAGCTCTCAAGTTGAGTGGATTTTTCTGTTGTGTGTTTGTTGTTGTTTTTTGGTTTGTTGGGTTCCCCACACACCCTCCCTCCCAACCCCCTGGAAATTGAGTTTTAAATAATTTCAGCATGCTTTTAGAGAGTGTAAGCTTCAGTAGAAAGAGGAAAAGTTGCCAGTTCTTTGCTATTGGTGCCTGTGGACAATAGCTAAATGTTATTTAGTATTTAAAATGCTTTTTTGGTCTTGAAAACTTTTTATATATAAAGTCCTGTAGTTACCCAAGAACAGGAATGCATGTAGTAACCTTGCAGGCTTGTGTATGTTTCCCTGCATTGTCTGCCTACGCTGATAGGGAACTGTCATCCTAGTCCTGGTTCTAAGGCTGTTTAATTCACTGGCATTGTTCTTTTAGTTTCATTGTGCTTTGGATCAAGCCAATATTCATCCATTTTTGCTGAAACCACCAACAGGGTTGATAAAAGCAGTATTTGTAGTGGGAAACAAAACATTTTTCAGATGGATAGCACTCCACTAATGTGAGCTGGATTGAGTATTTTTCACCTGGAGCACAAGTGGCTTCATTCAGCTGTCACCCAGTTTTCCAAATACATGACATTTGAAATTGCTTTTCTTTTTGTTTTGCTCTTTGGCTGCACCATCAGTACATACCATTTCAGTAGTAAAAAGGAGAGTGTCAAATAAAAAGAATAAAATGAGGATCCAGTCCCTAATGTTAACAGGATTGAAATCATACAATTGGAACTAGCCAAAAGGCAAGCAAAATAGCAGTGTGACCAACAATGCAATGCTTCATTACTGCCAGACTTTACTTGATGACTTATGCTTTTTATATTAATAAAGACAAGTCAGGGAAGTGTGGTGGCACAAAAAAGGTATAATATCAGATAATATCATCAAGTCTCTGGCATCAGCCACAGTATTTCCTTTCTGAAGAATATAAGGCTATCTTTCATTACAAGAAAATTTAAAAAAAACCCCTCTGTAAATGTAATCAACAAGAATTTTGGTTGTATATTTGTGTGTATATACGTATACTGTTACATAACAGGTATGTACACACAGGTCTAATCTGGCTACATTTAGATTTTCTGAAGTAGGGTTACTTTTGTGTAATCTGTTTCATGGATTCTCCTGCTGCTGTTCTTAACTCACAGCGGCTCACAGTGGTGAAGCTGAGCACCCTGACAATAGGTACTAGTAGGGGTTTTGAGTATCCCTGGGACTCAAGTGAATGTGGTTTCCTAAACTGAACACTTTTTTTTTTCCCAGTGATCGATTATAGGTTTGGAAATTAAGTGATTGTGTCTATGTAAGCCAACAGATCAGCTGAACAAATGTTCCTATGGCATCTGTATCAGAAAGGAGTATAACCCATAGTAGGGTGTTCTCCAAGACCTGCCAGCTCTGCCAGTGCCTGTGCTGTTAGCAGTCTCTTCATTGCCTTAGCAATTGTTTTGGAGAAGTCCAGAACAATCAGAATGAGTGTTATTTGGAGACCTTCTATTGGTTCTACTAATGCCTTCTCCAGGGATTATTCTGGCCTGAAGACCTATTGTTTGGTTCATGTTAAAACTTTAAAATTATAATTTCTTTTAAGATAGAAGTATTGTTGAAATATATATTTATATATTCTGTATAATACTCTATGCAGAATTCTGCAGGTTTTGTGGCAAGCTTAAAATTTCTCTCTTTCTTGCAGGTTCATGTTAGGGCTGGGCTCTTCCATGGCACAGAGCTCCTGTGTAAAACTGTTGTAAGCACAGAAATATCTGGGAGAAGTGACCATGTTTGGAATGAAGTGCTAGAGTTTGAAATAAATGTCTGTGATCTACCAAGAATGGCAAGGCTCTGCTTTGCTGTTTATGCTGTGATGGATAAAATGAAAACTAAAAAGTCAACCAAGGCAATGAATCCTTCCAAATACCAAACCATTAGGAAAGCAGGAAAAGTGGTAATTGTTTTGTTTGTGGTTTTTGAGTGTACCTCTGAATGTATTGAAAGGAGTATTCAGGAACCTTTCATTGTCCTCACTTCAGTGCTTAAGAATATAAAATGGAGGAAAAAAATTCTAAAGAGCATATGTATTAAGAATTGCACATCTTGGAAAGAAAAAGACTTTTCATACTTCCCTGATATTGAAAAAAACATGAAAAATTTGGTTGCAAGCCTCTTGGCAAATGGCTGTTTAAAGGCTTGTGCTCTAAAATGTCAGTTCTGTTCTGAACTCTAAATGAGTTGTGATTGGGAAAAGATGAGAAGTTAGCATCTAGGCTCACGTTCAGGGAATGTCTATTTTAACACTGACAGAGTGACACCCTTAAAATTAAGTCCTACTGTCCTCAGTGGTAGTCAATTTTACTTCTATTTTAGTGATCCTGTGGAGTGATGTTCAGTGGCATCTTAATTTCCATGTAAAAATTCTTTCCTTTAACAGCATTATCCTGTAGCCTGGGTAAATACCATGGTGTTTGATTATAAAGGGCAGTTGAAGAACGGAGAGCTGGTCCTGCACAGCTGGTCGTCATTTCCTGGTAAAGTTTAGTTCTTAAGATTCAGACTTTAATACTTATTTAGAAGACTAAAGAAGAGTAGTATCAAATAGTAGAATATTTGTTGTACGCATGTCAGATTCTCCTCTTGTAATCTCCTTATTACTTGTGGTTTCTATGTGGATAAATATATAACTTCTTCATCTCTTTCCTGAAACTATTGTGTAGCAGGAAGGAGGAAGAGCAAGAGTCTGCTTGGAAATAATATTCTACAGGTTTTTTCTGTTGTGGAGGGAAAATCACATGAAAATAGATGCATATTTATATCTAGTGTTACCTGATTTTAAGATGCAGTTTAGGTTTCATTTGGTTCCCTGCGCTATGCATCTTAAACTGAACCCATAAGCTAGATTGTATGTGACAACATCTGCATCAGCAAAAAAGGTGAATTAGATTTCTGTTCAAATCTTCCTTCCCTGCTATTCAGATTGGTTACTAAGAGTGTCTGAAATGTCCATGTCAGTCTTCATTCCATCCTGAGAAACCCTGTATCAACTGGGCTGTACTACTGAAAAAAATCTGGCTTAAAACTCTCCTCTTTTTTTCATACTCTTTGATATAGAGGCATTGTGTATACTGGTTTACAGAAGCTTCAGGTCTTACTGGGGTCTGGTGCAGTAGAAGGAATCTTGCCTTCTTTGACTGTTTATTTTGGAAAGAGAAATTCAGTTTCTCATTGGGTGATATTCCAACATTTAGGAATGTAGGAGGCATGGGCCACTTACGCTGGAAATGCAGTGCATTGTCATAAAAATGCTGTGCAGCAAAACATGCTTCTGTCCAATGTGTGCAGAAGCAATTTCTTACTGTCTTTGCCTTTCAGATTTTGGATTCTGATGCATGGCTAGCATTTTATGTATTAATATAATATTTTATATATTAATAGTATTGTTCTTTCTAATGTTTCAGATGAACTGGAAGAAATGTTGAATCCCATGGGAACTGTCCAGACTAACCCTTACACTGAAAACGCAACAGCTTTGCACATTAAATGTCAAGAATACTCGAAGCAGCCCATCCATTACCCTCCCTTTGATAAGGTAAGGTGTGACATACAGAGCAGTCATGAGTGCTGACCTGAAAATAGCTATTTCTTCTTTCCTCTCAACACTGCCTTTTCCATTTTTCCCCACTCCCTGCCTTGTACTTAACATACTGCAGTTCTTTAAACTTGCACTGCATAAAAGTAACAGTGCTCTGACTTTATGGTCTTCAGATAGTATTTTAAAGATGTATAATTTAAAAACTATTCTGTACACAGTCTCTTAAGGGTCAGAAACATAATCAGTTTTTCATATCAGTGGTCCAACAAAAAGCTAAGTTTATCTGCCGTTCTGGAAGTCTTCAAACTGTGCTTGCCTGTGATCTATAAAGATCTTTCTTTCTTTTTATACAAATGTATGTTACGCACTCTTTGGGACACTTCCTTATCAGTTGAAGTCCTTTTAAGGATAAATAGACTCTTAGTACTGTATGGAGAAAAAAAAAAAAGGGGTTCTTGTGGTCTGCTCTTGAACTAAATCCATTTAAGTTGCCCTGGAGCTTTCTACAGCTATGGCTAAGAATATGTTTAGGAAAGCAGTGTTTAAGTGGAGTACATATGGTAATGTCTGTAGTGTGAATGCTGCCTAGCTGGTTGTTCACAAACCAGCAAATAAGGCTAAGTGTGAAAACAGTCAGGTAATTACGCATTCAGTATAAAAGTGTTTTAGCTCTTGCAGACATTAATCTGAATTTTATTTTTGGGAAAGTGAATAACCACTTGGAGAAAATTGCCCCTTTTTGAAACTTCCTTTTTTGAGGGTTTTGCACGTTTAGGAGGCATGAACTAAAAGACAGAAACCACCAAGTTCTGATCAAAGAGGGATTTTGGATTTAAAGTTGATCAAAATGAAATAAAATAAAATGGTAGGGTTGTTTGTTTTGATTTTGGGTTAGATTTAGGTTTTTTCCCCTAAAAAAAACCTGTGTTGGCACAGTATTTGTTCTTGTATTAAGACAGCACTGGGTTTTAAGACCTAAAACAGTACTGACTAATTACCTTCTAATTATGGTTGACCAGTTTACTCTTCCTATTGAACATATTTTAGTCAATTTTGTTATTGGTTTCTTTGAAACACTGTACATTTTTTGCTCATTACAGTCTTAGATATTTAATTTCTAAAGAAAAAAAGTTTTTATGTGCATATTACAGACATGTTATGTAGAAGTATGTTTTTAAAGTAATATTTGTTCTAGCTCTTGTTCCTTTCAGTCCTGCCTGTGTTGCCAAGTTTTCAGTATGTTAAAATGCTGGGGCACGCACATCCAAAAGAGCTTACTGAGTAAGCTACCTGATGTATTGACATTAAGGTAGTGTCTGTTGATATTTACCATCCCTTGTAACTTTGTTTGGCTGCTGGCTTGTTTTATTTGGTGGCTTTGCTCCCTTCTGGAACTGTACCTAAGAACTCCTGCATAACAGAGAGAGGAAAATCCCCAAGCACCTGTAGAAAGTGATTGCAGAGCTGGTAATGGATCACTCCTTGAAAGCATTCAGCTTTGAGGAAATGCTACTAAATGTCCTTATTGGTATTTTTTTTTTTTAGCTGTTTTTTGCTTTTTCCCCAGTAAGTTTTGCTACTTGCAGTTCCGCAGAGTTAATTAACTGTTTTGCAGTATCATTGGGAAGATCAGAGCTCTCTTTGATAATTCATTCATTTCTGTGGGTATACTCTCAGAAACAGAGTAAGGTGCCCAATCTCTGAAGAGTCTCTTGGTGAAGGTCCTGGTGAGTCAGGAGTGATACTGTAGCTGCTTCAGTTACATCAGCTGAGAATCTGTCTTTCCAGGTTGTCTGGATGAGACCTGCTCTGTGTTTGGCTGCTTCTCATTTTCCCCGTGGTGTTGCTTTTTTCTGCCAAGGAAACAGGGAATTGGATGCCAGATCTTTATTTTAAGAAACCTGTTGTGCAAAACTAGATGAATCTTTTTGATCATAGCATCAGTCCACTCGCACTGAACAGCTCTTTGGGGCTGAGTGAGCAAAAGTGCCTTGACAATTGATAAGGAAACTTGCAGTGCAGGAGCTGTCTACTGGGCTGGTTAATGGTCAGTGCTGCAGAGGCAGTGAGGGCTCCTGGTTCAGCTGAGCAAAACTGGACTTGCAGAAACTTTCAAAGTTTATTTGCAAACAGAGTAACTCTACAAAGCACGAGGAGGCAAGCATCAAACAGAGAATTAGGACAGTGTGGCTTTGTTGATGCATGTTTTTGCATGCAGTATGTAAACAAGCTTTGTAGCCAAGTAACAGATGTCATACATCATATTAATAAGCATTTCATACAAAGAAAGAAATAAAACAAGTTAGTATGCCTTCTAAAGTATTTTAGCTGCTGGGTATTTATGCTTTGTTTATTGTAGTCTTTTGTTGTTTCTCATTTTGCCTGAGTAAAGACAATACAAATCGTGGTGAATCTGTGTCTGGGGATGGTGGTGTGTTCCTGGGTGATGGGAGAGGCAGACCTCTGAGGGAAAAGAGGTGGTGTAGTTCCTTAGACTTCTTTCTGAATTGATACTTCATTTTATGAATTGTTCTTCAAATCAGCAGCATCTCACAACTGTAGGCATATCTACCTGACCAGTTTAGCTGATCTAATGAGCTTAGGTGGTTGCAGTAGTCCGCAGAACATAGTTTGAAGAACTGTATTTAGACCTATACCTAACTACCCTTTGTGATTCACTACATGAACTTCAGTAACTAAGCAGAATGTTCAAAAGGAAAAAAAACCCAAAAAAAAACAGAAAAAGGAGCAAGAGTAACTTGGAGCTGAGCTTCTGAGGAAAGAATGTTTTGCTGTTAACAGAAGTAGCAGTCCTTGCTCCTGAGTTGCTGTGTATTAACAGGCGCTGGGAGCTTGTTGGTGGAACATTCACTGTATCATTACATGAATGGTTGTTGGGAGCTGGTTGTTCATCACCCTACACAAGGGAGGATCCTAGATTTATAAAAGTAAAGGGGAACACTAATTGAGCTCCTATGGGTGATCTGAGAGGATGGTGAAAGGACTGTGTTTGTGGATTTATACTGAAACAGGGCTAGAAGTGTGGAGCTGTGGGTAACAGGTATGACTCATAGAAGCAGTGCCCTCAAAACCAGCAGAAGTAGAAATGAGAAAGCAAAATGGTGTGGAGTTCAGGAATTGGTTTGCTGTACTGAAGAATAAGGAGGAGATGCAAACAGAAACAGAAATGATGCTGTAGGGAATACTGGTTAGGAATGGTGTAGAAGAATAAACTAGAAGTAACTATGAGCACTCCTGTTCTTGATCTCCATAGTCCTGCAGATTCGAAAAGGGGCACAGCATAGAAGACCATCTTACACCATTGTATATACAAAATAATAGTGTTGTAATTATTTAAGAGAGAACAACATTTCCTTTTCTGCTTCATTTCTGTAATATTTGCTTTCAGTGCAGTCAGATTTGGTTTTGTATCTAACATTTTAAAACATCCTTTTGCAGATACTCGAAAAGGCAGCTGAGATTGCAAGGATCAGTGACAATGCTGCAATGGCTGTAAGCATCTGCTAGACTATTTTTCAATGAGTTTTTGGAGGGGTTTTGGGTTTTATCTATATGTCAGTCTAGAAATAAGTAAGTCAATGACAATAAAAAAGTTCAATGACAGTTCTACTGGCTCTTTTCTTACGTGTAATTCACTTTGAACTGGCTTAAAATCCAGCTGTATATCCATTTTTGTCTAATGTATTTTGGACTTCTTGTCTGTTTTATTTCAAAAAGCACAACTGGTTACATACTCTATGAATTTGGAACACAGCTGAGATTCACATTAGATCCGGAAGACATGCCTAAGCTGCATAAAATACTGTTGGAAAGTTGCTCAGTTTTATCAAGTGTCATGATTTGCCTGATCGTCAGATGATATTTCCAAATAAGCTCTCTGAAAACATGGCCATTGATCTGTAAGATATTGTTCTTTAAATACGATGGTTATGTGCCTTTCTTGAGGAATTGGATAGTTCTTACTTGAGGACAAATTGTGAAAAGGTGACCAAAATATGAAAGAGTTTTCTTTGTATTATAAACAAAAATACAGAAGTTATCAGTTTAAGATGGTTAAAGCACAGACAGATCAACAGTAATAACAATTGTGTTTTATCTAAGAATAAAGCAGGTATTTGAAAAAGGTGTCACTTACAATCCCACGTGCCTAAAGTGCTCAGGAAAAGTAAAAACTCACTGCTGCTTTGGGCGCAGACAACTTAAGAGGAAATACAATTGGAAATTTCCTGAAGAGTACAAATAATTGGAAATCTTAAATAGCAGCATCCCAACTTGAGAGCACTCTCACTTTGAACCTGAAAGATGAACATTTTCAGATACAAGAATGTCCTTATTGTCAAGACTGTTTACTTATTTTGATGCTGAAACAGAATATGTATTAAGTTTTATTGAACAAGTACTGCTATCCAGGTAGCTTTTTAAAGTCTGTTCACTCCTGAAGGATTTATACTTAGGTGGTATTTTTCCATTAATATGTTTACTAAAATGTTTCAACATAATACAAGGCTCAGGAGCTAGACTTGAATTCTGCGTGCTGCAGGTGAATTTTTTTTGTCAGGTGGGAAACCTGTGCAGAATGAAAAGAGCTCTTTGTTTCTGCTCTGAATCCTGGTTGATTTTTGCCTACCATTTCTTTTGAACTTCCCTTTGTTTTGGTTTTAATTTTCCATTGGTGTCAAGACCTTTGCCCTAGCTCTTAAAATCATGTAGAAACTTCCTCAGCTTTGTGAAGATAAAGCTGGCTTCAGTATTTAAAGCTTTCCATGTTGTTTTTCAAAACATGTAGTGAAACTAATTTGTTCCCTTCAACTACTACCTCCTTGCCCAGAAGCAGCAGTTCCTTTTGTCTCCCATTAATTAATGGAGCATAATGGTTGCTAATACTGCTTTAATTTCTGCCCTTGCAGTTTGCATAAGGGCATGGCTGGGGACAGAAGGTGTTAACTGAGCCAGTGTGAGAATTCACTCAAACTGATTTATAGAATCAGTACTGCTGTTAATGTTTCAGGGAGATAAATGGAGCAAAATGTCTTGAAAAGACAAGTCTGGATTAGAAGACAAAAAAAAGAGGTTTTTGTATACTTAGCAAATGTAATTCCCTTTGGTTATTGTTGGAAAAGTAGGTTTTGGCTTTGTGTTTGACAAAGAAAATATTTATCCATATATCTATTAAATTTGTTCCCTTGAAAAACAGAAAGTATATGTTTCCTAAATGAAAGTTCTCCATGTTGGAAAATAGAAATATTGCCATCTAGTGTCATTACCTCTAAAGTTTAGTTATGTTTTCAGAAACCTCTGTGCATTGAATTTTGCATCTATTAGTGAAGTTCTTCCAGCTTAAGAAATCTGACAGAAAGGCACAGTAGCCATTGTCCTGTGGTTTGTGAGTTTTAGCTGATGTTCTTCCTGGTGTAGGGTTTCTAATATTTGAACCAAAACCTAAGGCTCTTCCTAGATCTATCACAACATGATGCATTTCTCCTTCTTTAGGGTCGAGGTGGTAAGAAGTTTTATGTTGTGCTGAAAGAAATAATGGAAAGAGATCCTTTATCTCAGCTCTGTGAGAATGAAATGGATCTCATCTGGACTTTACGATACGACTGCCGGGAAAACTTCCCACAATCATTGCCAAAACTGCTGCTCTCTTTGAAATGGAACAAACTTGAAGATGTTGCTCAGGTAAGGGAAAAGACATTGATGATGGGGAAACAGGGAGTCAAACCATGACAAGATAGTGTTTCTTTCCCAAGAATATACAATTTGAAATGGTGCTCCATTAGCTGAGGTAGAGAAATAGTTGTGGTCAAGGTCTCTCTCCAGAAAGACCTGCTTTTCAGGGTTTTTTAAAGGAAAACTTTTACTATTACCAAAATATTTCTATATTTATGAAAGCATTTACTAAACAGTAACTAAATTGTACTGAAACTCTGTTTTTAAAACATATGTATCTGGAGTTACCTAATTTTTGTTTACTATGCACTGTGTGTGGAAAAAACATTGTTCAGACTGAGAGTAAATGAGACCTGCTACCAAAAAAATAATCTGAATCATTTCAAAGGTTAAGAAACTTAATCAGAAGTGAGCCTATTTCTCCAGAATGATTTATCTTTCTCTTATTCTTTTGTTCATTTAAATATTTATCTATTTATTCTTCTCCCTCCAACCCAGCCTGTAACCTCTTTCTGTTAGCTCAGATGCTTTTATGGGCAGTAACAGCCATCTGTTTTCTTAACCAGTTACTTCACCTGTAACCTCATCATCTTCTTTTCAAACTAGCTTCAGGCTCTCCTTCAGATATGGCCCAAGCTGCTGCCTAGAGAAGCATTAGAGCTGTTGGATTTCAATTACCCAGACCAGTACGTCAGAGAATATGCAGTGGGTTGTTTAAAGCAAATGAGGTGAGCATATTGTATTACTTCAGCATGCAAGGATTTCTGGAGTGAAAAACTGCATTCTGTTTGTTGGTAGCAAAAAAACCCCAAAGAGGAAAGATTTCAGCACTCTGCCTGCCATGAATAGGGGGTGAAATAAAGCTGTCTGACATCTAGAGAAGCACATTGGCAGCCAGATAAAACCTTATTCTGACACCTTATATTTAGTTATGGTTATTTCCACGTTGCTAAGAGAACACCAGTGGACCTTTGTACCAGAGAGGGCTGTGTGGTCACCCCTTTCTTGGACAAAGGGGGAGAGCAAGATAGTGTGGGAACTTTTTAATAACAAAGGGAGAATATATCACAATAGTTGAATACCATAAAAACTACCCTCCAGCCACCTCACTCTGTGCTAGGTATTGGCTCTGTCACTCAACAGAAATGTAAGCTGTAGCATACAATAAAAAAGCAGAGAATTACTGATTTGTTTGTTCTTCATAGTAGCCTTCAGTATCTGGATATCTTCCTTAATTGCATATAATTTTGCTCTTCCTTGTAACCTAGGGCAAGATTTGTGTAACATTATCATTTGCAGCATTGCTGCATCTTTCCTGTCCTTGAATTCTGAATTCTTTGTGGTGAATAGTTGAATGATTAATTTGTTTAATGGTCAAGGTTAGACTTCCTAGGTAAAACATTAAAAAAAAAAAGGCCAAACAAAAAAAAGAGTATTTTGACTTCTTTCAAATGCAGACAAGCAATTTAGCTGCTGGGCCATCCTAATAATACTTGCATCTGAAATTCCAGAATTCTTAGTTCTAACTCAGAAGCCAAATGGTGTTCAGTTGAGTGTCAGAAACCAATTTTCAGTTTCTTCTAAAAGTCTGATGAAGGCACCTGGTGAAAACTGTAACCTAAAGATGATCATACTAACTGAAATAAAAAATATGTTTAAAAAAATTTGAAAATAAGTACCACACAGCATAATTGGAAGTTTTCCCCAAGTCACTGAAGTTTTTTCAGAGTGAGATGGAGAGAATAAAAGAATTTGGTATTTGCATCTCTGAAGTCTTCAGCTGATGGACAGAAGAATTTCAACTCTTTTCCTTCCATCCTAGGCAGATTTTGTAGGCTTTTTGTAAGAGAAAAGATACTCAAATGTAGAAGATCAAGGAAAGTTCACTTTTGTTCTAGGGTAATGTGATTGTCATGTGAGAGAGGGGGTTTGGGTTTTTTGGAGGGGAGGAGGGGGCTGCAGGATTTTATAGAAAATTAATTGAATTATTTTTATTACGGCAGAATATTACTTGAAGTAGTTAATGAGCATTGTTTTTGCAAAGCTATGTTTATGAACTGTGTCTGAATACTTACATTTGCACTTCTGAAGTGGAGTGGTTTGAGCACTGCTTGGTTTCTCAAAGGTGATGTTTTCTCTTACCCTCTAAAAACTTTCCTTATCTTTGGTATGGTTTGAAAAAACCCACCAAACCTACCAACTGAAAATACTCCTGACAAAGAATTTTGGCTATATGGATCACTCTGTAGCTGTATCCTAATAAATTAACACCTGTTAACTGATAGGTGTAGTAACTTCTAAAGAGATGCTAATTGAGTTTCTTTCAGTGAAATGAATACTCTTCTGCTTTGTAAGCTGAGTGACTTTGATAGGTATATGAAATTGTTCTCAGTTGTTGTCTGTACCCACTGCTCCTGTGTGGTTCCAAAGGTCCAGCTCCACAGTCAGAGGTTAAGTGGTCAGAGGGAGCCAATGTCAAGTGTGAAGTAATTCGAAATAATTAGTCTCCTGGATACTTAACCCAGCACTCAGGCTGAGATCTTGATCGTGTAAAAGCCCATGACAGAACACCAGGGTTTTACTTGCAGCTTTGGGAGCCTAAAGATTCTGTTAGCTCCAATTTACTGATGAATTGATCAGCCTGGCAAGTGCACCAAGCCGTGTGTTATTGTCCTTCTCCACGTGCCTGAAAAATGGGGAGACACTCTTGCTATTGAAGCACAGCTGTCATCGTTGGGTTTGTCATTTGCCTCTGAATTTCTGGAGTATCATTATTCTAGTTACCCTGTTACTAACTGCTTTTATGTATCTCATTCTAGTGATGAAGAGCTCTCTCAGTATCTTCTTCAACTTGTGCAAGTCCTGAAGTATGAACCTTTTCTGGATTGTGCACTTTCCAGATTTCTGTTAGAGAGAGCACTTGGTAATAGGAGAATAGGACAGATGTTGTTTTGGCATCTAAGGTAGGAGTGTTTCCCCTTAGATCTTTCTGAAACTGTTGAGCCTGATGAGGACTTTCAAATATGATCTGTTGAGGGTTTTTCTACATGAGCTGTTTTCATAGTCCCCCTGCAAGTCCTCTTTGTGTTTCTTTACCTTTGACATTTACAGATCAGAACAAGCCTGTAATTAAATATCTATTACAGTGGTTTGTAATCTACTGTTTGACGAAAGTATTCCAAACTGCATTCAGCTCTATCTGATAAGCTGGGTTTGTTTTGGCTGTCTGTGCAGTAAAAGTACAATATTTATACCTCACAGTTGGGGAAAAATTCATATTACTGTTGAAAGTCGAAGAGAAAATAAAAGCAGATCTGCGTGTCATTGCTACTTTTGATGCCCAGATGTATGAATGGTAGAAACCTTGCAGAATGGGTTGATTCTGTCTTCAAAGTACAATTTATTGTAGTATTTGTAAATAAAAGGACCACATGGAAATGCTTTTGGAGGATAATTGGCTCTGTTATAAGGTTTGCTTCGAAATGTTCCCCCTCAGGCAAATCTTTTCTTCTCCCTTACCAAGAGTGGAGATCATGTGGTTTAACATCAGTCCTGATTATCAGTATCATCTTCTATAATTTATCAGTACTGCTTTCCTGAAAGAAGAGAGTTCCTGAAAACAAATGTCTAGTTCCTACCTATTACCATTACTGCCTCCAGAACAGTTCTGGACCCTGAATTAAGTGAAATGCTTTGAAACCAGCCAGTCCTTACAGTTTTCAGCACATAAGTGTTCTGCTATTTCTCAAGAAATTTGGCTTTTTGGTTTTATCTACGTGGCCATTAGGTGTTTTGATGTTTGGGTTGTTGGGGGTTTTTTAAATTATTTTATTTTTTATTTTAAAGGCTTGAAGACTGCTAACGTGTAAATGCTGTGTTCTGATGAGAAGCTTTTCTTACAGGTCAGAGGTTCACATACCTGCCGTTTCAGTACAGTTCGGTTTGATACTTGAAGCTTACTGCCGAGGAAGTGTTGCCCATATGAAAGTGCTTGCTAAACAGGTATAGAGTTCCCTTCTCCTTTAAGTCTTGACTTTTCCCTAGCTGGTAACTCAGATACTTATTCCAGTGTTCCTATGGGGCATATTGGTTACCTTGACAAAGTCCATCTGTTAGGGGTGAGAGAGAAACAAAAGGGCTAAATAGCTAGATGATAGAGCAATCCTCCCTGGCACAGAAAGTGGCTCATGCTGCAGGGCCTCAGAGGTGGGGAGCTGGTTTTTTAGTGTCCTGAGATGTGTGAGATCCTTTCAGCAATGTGTGTATATTCCAGATAGAACAGTAGACTGTCTGGACTATTAACTGCAGAGGGGCTTCTGTGCTCTTGAAACTCATGACCTTTTTTCCCCAGTAAGGACCGCTTGTTCAACATACGCTTGCTACCTTTCTATCTAGGCTTTATTTTATCTACATGACTCCAGGGCTTCTTCCTGCAGCTTTGACTTTTCTTTAAAGGTGATGCAAAACCTCCTGAACTTGTAGTACTCCCTGGAAATTGAGGTGTTGAAGTAAAGCAAATACTCATTTTAGTCTTAAGATAGATGTGCCATTTACGAAGAAAAATAGAAAAAAGAGGTTTGCTTTTAAATACCCTAATAAGTGTGAGAGGTTTGCTATTACATCCACTGATAAGTGTATCAGCAGGTCATTGAGAGACATTCATAAATCTTATTTGAAGTCTCTAATGCAGTTTTAGCAAGTTAATTTAGAATGCAATCATAAAAAAATCTGTGAAAAACAATCTGTCTCTGGAATTGATGTATTTGCTCTCTCAGGCTGCAGAGATCGACTCAGTAGGTACTTGCCTGGTGAGTGTTATTTCCATCATTTTTGATGCTGTTTCCATTGAAACTATGCTTTGAAAGGCATATGGAACAGGAACACACTGTTGTGCTGTTCACAGGACGCTGAAAAGACCATCTCATACACGTGTGTGCTTGTTAGCATTGTCAAAATCTTAAGAAGATTAGGTGATGAAATGCTTTAAGCAATAGACCTAAGGTCAGTAAAGTTTTTGTGCGCTTCACAGGAAACAAATGTCAGTGCAATCAAAGAAAGGGCAAAAAAAATTCCCAACTGTGCAAACACGGAAGAAATTCAAAGTAGAAATACTTCAAAAAGTTCCTGTTTGTACAGCACAGGTTCCACTTTGTTCCCTTGTCACTGATGTTTGTACAGCTCCTAGAATAGTGGAAAAGCAGAGTGCTCTGGGTTTGGACAGATGGCTGACCTGGCAGGTCTCCACTGTCTCAGTTTTAGAATCAAACCGTGTACGATTTCCACAGCATCCTGCCGGCCAGGGTTCAGTCTGTCTGTAGAAGTGGTGAGTTTTGACTCAGCACCTTCTAAGTTAGACTGAAGCTTCCTTGTATAGAAATCAGCTTTTGTAATTAGTGATGTGATGCTGTTTGCTAGAGGACACGGTGTATTACTGAGCATGTTAACTGTGGCTAGTGCAAATACAAATACAGCTGATAGTTGTAACAACTGTTTTATACTTGTCTACCAAGTTGCTTGGATGTAGATGCAATGTAGAAATTACATTTGTTGTCTGTGTTAGTGTCTCAGATTGGTACCGAAGGGCTTTTCCCTGTTAGATACATTTACAGCACTAGTGTACTTGTTTTCTTGGAAATTATGTACTAGTAAAAAAGTTTCCAAAACAGAAAAAAGGGAAAAAAGGGTTAAACCCACCTGTATTGATTGCAAATAATTGTCTTGCCTTTTTACACCTTTTCAAGGTAACATATTGCTTAGATGAGATTTGTAACAACTTAGTTGATTAGAATGTTTACATGGTGCACAACTTCAGCAGGGTTTTAATGAACAAACTTTTAAGATGCTACTTTCTAAATGTTAAGTATGCGTAGTTGTGTGTGCTAAAATTGTGTGCAACTGTCTGAATGTGTGCAATCAGGTATTGGCATCCATAGCTCCTCTCAAGTAATGTTTGCTTTTGTTAGAGGTGTGAGGCACTCGGTATTTCTGTCGACTTCAATATGGATAGAGGCACCTATGTTACATACTTAGTGGAGAAAAATTGTATTTGGAAGAAGGAATTTGTCTAAATGTGTCATGCTAAAATAGCTCACTCTTTTTTGGAAGTGTTTAGTCATGCTTCAAAAAGTGACTCAAAGCTTAGGAGCTTTCATCCCATCAGCATCAGCATCTTTGTTGCTAATAAAAAGGGGGTTTCTGGGGCATGAGCACCTTAGAAAAGGCTGTTCTCATATTTTTTCCTGGAAAGCCACCTTAACTGCCATCTATCATTTCCATTTTTAAAAAACAGCTGAATTAAATAATACTTTGTTGTGGTTTGAAATGGGATTTTTGCATTGTATTGTGTGTAAAACCAGAGCAATAACTTCTAAAGATAAAATATCTCTTTCAGGTGGAAGCCCTTAATAAAATGAAGACTTTAAATAGTCTAATCAAGCTGAATGCCATGAAGCAAAGCAAAGCAAAAGGAAAAGATGCAATGCATACATGCTTGAAACAGAATGCTTACAGAGAAGCACTTTCTGACCTCCAGTCTCCTCTGAATCCTTCTGTTATACTTTCAGAGCTACAGTAAGTTAAGAATGAGTGAATAAAAGTTCACTGTGGCTTTTGCACGGAAATGGCAAAGCAGAAACACATCTGTGCTGTAACTTCCTCTGCCTGTATTGTTCAACAGATAGGCTGTCAAAGGGAACTCTTTCTGAAGTGGGAGGTCTGCTGGGAATCTGCCTAAGGTTAAGGTGTCAGTTAAGTTAGAAGATTTTGTGATCCACCCTGAAATGTAATAACTCTTAGTTAATGCATTACCATAACTAAATATATCTAAATAGGAGCCTAAAAGTGAATTGGACTGCATTCCTGACTTCTCTTTATAACAATAAGCACAAAAGCTATGAAAACTTGACAGCACTTACATATAAAGTGTAAAACTTAATGGGAAAGGATATAAAGAAAACTATTTTCTCTGAAAATGCAGGTGCTTGGTGTAAGCTTTAGCTATGTGTATGGTAGTCATGGTATCTACTAGTAGATTCCATCTATAACAGATATGTTCCTGACTTTGGTAACTGCTCATAGCATAGTAGCAGAATGAAAGCAGAGATAATATTTAAGGACGCTGGAAGTTTCGGTGTTCTCTTGTGGTTTGAACAATGTTTAGACCTTTTCAGTTGAATTATTCTCATTTGACTAAAGCTTTTGTTGTATTTTCTTCTAGTGTTGAGAAGTGTAGATACATGGATTCTAAAATGAAGCCTCTCTGGATAGTATACAACAACAAAATGTTTGGGGGAGATCTTGTGGGGATCATCTTTAAAAATGGCGATGGTAAGCAGTGCTAAAAATTGTCAAGGTTTCCTCCTTTGTTCCCACACTAGCACTTAACCTGCGTTGCTTTGTATTGCCATCACGTAAATGTGGTTTACTCTAACATGGGCAAACAAATCAAGCATCTTCTTCTGCTTGAGCTTCAAAGGATAGACAGTATCAGTCATGATGATGTAATTAGGAGGCTTGATTAGTATTTCTGGATACCTTTTTCTGAAGGCCTTGTAAACATTGGAAGGTTTGTGTACCACACTGGGAAATTGATGTAGCCATTTCAACCTTTCGTTCTAGATCTCCGACAGGACATGTTGACACTCCAGATCTTGCGTTTGATGGACATACTTTGGAAAGAAGCTGGTCTGGATCTCCGGTAAGGATCTCTTGAGAGCTAGTTTATTTGGATGGAGAGTCCACTTTTAGCAGGAAGGCTTTCCTGGTTTTTAAACACCTTCCCTACTGCCCCCTTTCTAAACACCTGTATCAGTGCTCAAAGGTTTCGGTTGTAGCCAAGGTGAGCAGGCTGTAGTTACCTAATAGATTTCTTCTCTCTGCATTTCATTGCCTAGGTGGCCCACATTACAAAAGAATGTAGCCATGAAAAGAAATAATGGAAGAAGGGAAGTGAAGCTTAGAGATTTTTGTTTATTATCAAGCAGAGTATTTTTCCTGGTGTACCATATCTCATGTTGTTTATATAAGTTTCCACACTGATTGTAAATTCCACTGTTCTCTTCCATAGTTTACAGTTTTCATCCTTTGAAAATGATCTAGATAAAAAGTATTGTATGAGGTCAGGAAGCAATTCTTGAGTTAAGGATCCAGGCAAGTGAGGTTTTGTGCCTTTGGTTTGTTTGTGTCTGTGACCTTTCCAAAGGGAGGTGTTTCATAAACTCCTCATGTAATAAACTTACCTATTAATAGCAACTGATTTTTCCAGACATATGCAAAAATGAGGACTTTGTGGTTATGACAATTGCAACTCTTTTAAGTTCTAATACACATGTGCAAGTGAGGTATGAACCTCGAACACAGATCTGCTGGTCAGAAGTTAGCTGCTGAGGACTGCATCTGGAATACACCATCAGGATTCTCTCATAGATAGAACTAATAGGCAAACCTGCTTTAGAAATTAGTCAGCTTTAAGTACAGGTAACCAGGGCTTGGGGGAGTATAGTAGAATTTCACTATCTGGTTGAGAATTACCAGAATTGTGGAATGCACAAATACAGGTTTTTCTCTTCAACACTTTATTTCTCTTGGTCGTACTTGTTGCATGTATGGTTTGTGCTGCCATGGCCACAAATGAGTGTATTGCTGTCCAAATACATTTTATGTATTCTATTTGCAATCTCTTTCCTACAGAACTGGACAGAAGAATGTCTGTCTTGTATTAATTACATAACAGACTTGAGGAAAATGAGAGGCTCAGGAGAGGGGGAGTTTAGTTCCTTGTGCTTCTCTTCTAGGAGTGCTGCTGCACAAAGCGAATGATGATGATGGGGAACAGTCACTATTGATTTCCCAAGGGTAGACCACATCTGCCCAATCCAATTGCCTTCTTTGAGGGGGTGAAAGAGTAGAGGATGTCCTTACCTTGACTTCAGCAAGGCTTTTGAGTCTGACTCCCACAATATTCTTGCCTCTTGAGTTAGGATTTTATAGTCTACAACTCTGCCTGGAGGCTGATGACAAGTGGATTATTGCTGGAGTCTCTACGGGAATTTTTATATTAGCCTTGTCAGTATCCTGCAGTGAGAGACTTGTTATTTAAGTGTGTATGTAAGAAAAAGTACTTCCATCTGGTTTATGCTTACCACCTGCTAGTGGCAGTTACTGCATGTTTTCAGTTACAGTTTTGAATCATAAGTAGCAGATAATCATTCAAGGGTAAGACAAGATTCTATAGTAAAATAAGATTGAGAGGAAAGGCGATATATCTAGATCCACTACTGTACTGGGAGAAAAATAATGTTGCAGCTTCCTTAAAATTTCACTTTTTGATGCCATTCAGTGGAGTAGTTCCAACGCAGCCAGTATAAAGTCAGTGGAGAAAAAGCATAATGTCCTAGTGCATTTGTACTAAAGAGGTTTTTATGGTATTGAACGTGCATGTATTTCATGCTAAAGCTTCTGTTTCTGCTTCCTTTGGGCAGGATTTGTGAGCTTTAAACTTAAAGTAGAAATGAAACCTCATCATTTAAGTATTCTGTTGGGTCAGAAATACTGCATTTGAGGAGAATCTTCTCATTTGCACTGTTGCTCCTGCAAAAGCCCTTCTCTTGAAGTAATAAACCTTTGCAAGATACCTTGAGTACAGGAGTTTCCAGCATTTGGAAATCTTGTTTCAGCATGATGAGGAGGGTTGTGAGATTCTCAGAATTAGTTCATTAGTTGGGTCTCTAGGACAGTATTCCCTCCCATGTAAGCTAGTCACTTTTTAATGGATGGTGTAAGTAAATTTTTGTGTTATTTTTGTAGCAGGCACTAATACTTCCTGCCACAAGCAGCCCTCACGTAACTGCTGTTTCACACTGAGACTCCTATCTTCAGCACACATTCTGATTCCCACTTTGCATTCTTTGCCTGATAAAATGCTGTATAGATATCAGAAAACATATTGCAGACCAGAAATATCTTTCTACCTTCCAAAGGCTCTTGCAAAGCAGCTTTCTTACCTGCACCTTACCTCTTACCTGCACATGCTTGTTAAAATCAGCATGACTCCTTTGTGGGAATATTAGTGCATTCTATAGAAAGATAGTGTCAGGCATTGGTCAGCGTTCTTATACAACCCTCTAGGACATGGGGAGCTTTTCCAGCCACATCTATGCACTAGTTTTAGTTAATGCAAATCTAAGTTATTGTTGGGGTTTTTTTAATTACAACAGTTCTAAAGAAAATACTGGATGTCACATTATTGTATGTCATCTGGAGACCATAAATTCAATTGTGTATGCCTGTGCAAGAGCTGTAATCCTCTGTGTTTAGTTTGTAAGTGTTTCTTATGAAGGCAAGTAGTAGTTGAATATTACTTGAAATACTTAATTTAGACTCTTGGAGTTCATTTCAAATTGTTTGTGGTACAAGCATAATAGTGGGAGGCACTAAAGGAGACAGGTAACATCAGCCTGCACAGATAAGTAAAGTTACAAACTTGATACTCGTGCTGCTTACAGCAAGATTCCTTTGAGAGGACTGTGGGATAAGGTAGAAATATGAATAACAAATTGTTCCTGTATGTGTGTGTTTGTGATGAGGTGGCTGAGTGTGTGTTAAGTTGAACACTGATTTGAGGAAATTTCAGATAATTTATGTCATTATAAATAAACTGTGAGAAGACTGTTCCAGCATTTAGGGGCAAGGACAACCTCTGGCAGCTGTGGAATCCCAGATGAAGCATTCTTTGGTTGCTGCCTTCCCAGAAGCTTAGTTTGTGGTTGCAGCCTGGGCCACACGCAGCGCCTGGCAGACAGGAATAGTGATGAGAAATCATCAAATATGTTTCTCTTGACTAAGAAATTTTTTTCAACTCAGCAAAGGAAAACCAAAGAGTGGCTCTGATGTCCAAGATTTTTCTTAAAGCTCTCAGGAGAAAAAAAGAGTTGAAAGGGGAAGTTCTTAGTGAGAATTGAAGTTCTGTAATTGGCCTCTTCCATTTATTTACTTAACTGGGAGCATCTTCCTTCCATTCATCCTCTCCAGTTATGATTATAAAATAAAATTCAGGGAGTGAGGCGAAGTCACATTTCTGTGCCTGTCAAAGAGGTTAACCAGGTTGCTGCCAAAGGAAGACTCTGAAATGGCCTTAACTGAAAAGAGACTAGGCCAAAGCAGCACTTCAGTGTCTGGAACATGGAGATGTGATCTCCATGTTTACAACCTACATGCTTATCAGGAAAAGGCAACTCCCAAAATGCTATGAATTAATGGCAGTGGTTTTGACTTCAGTTGCCTTGCCAGGTGAAAAAGTAATGGAACAGATACATGCTCTCCTGAAAAATACAACTTCATATGTCCATACCAATGAGTGGAGTCTTTTCTTCTTGCCCTGTATCATCTTGATAACTCCAAGTAAAAGCAGAGCTGCCCACTTGTCTCACTAGTGTGAGAGCAGAAGCATTTGCCTGTTTGCCTTTCTCTTCCAATCAATAAGATCTTGCCATGAGCAAATTGTGGATCTTCCATGAGGCGTGTATCAAATGGCAAACAATGTGCTGCCATCGAGGAGTTTGGGGTAGGATCAGTTTCCTTATAATTGCACTGCAGCCCACAGGCAGTTATTGGGTGGGAGTTGAAAATGAAATTTTAGCTCAGTCTATTAGCAAGCACAATATTCCTGGTGGGGTTTCACATCTCTGGAGAGGAACACACAGAGTATATACTGGGTTTGAGATCTCCAGAGCTGAAGAAGGAGAAAGGTTGGCTAGTTGGCTGGTTGAACTATCAACTAATTTGTCTTGCTGGGCAGACTGGCCTCTCACACACTGTGTTTTGTTGCCTAGGTTCCCCTGTGTGCAATCTGACTAAATACCAGAACGAGACCAGGGTTTGTACTGGAAAAGAAAGTATGTGTATGTGGGAGGATGCAGCAGTGTATCTGAGGAGCACACAACTGAATAAAACTTCAGGTGTAAATTGCATCTGGTGCTCAGTACAGGCCCAACCATGAAACAGAGAAAACCATCACCACAGACAAGCACTGTTCTGCCCTTTAGTGATGTCAGTTTACCTTGGACATCAGTCAGTCAATACCAGAGAGAAATGAGAAAACCAAAAAGTATATTCTGTAGTTAATCTCCATACTTATTCATTTCTAAGACAAACTATTACCTAGAAATGGAGCAGGAAATAGTTGGTCTAAGACCTTAGTAAGTGTGTGCAGCCAAACTTCCTCGGTTCTTTCTATAGTTTCTCCCTAGTTGATTCTTGTACTTTAAATATGGGTAATTTTGGAACCAACTGATCAAGTTGAACAGTATTTATATTGAGGTTCCATCTGCAGAGTGACAAAAGGAGAATTTCAGAGGCTCAAACCCTCTGAATAGTTAGAACTCTTCCAGTTATTTTGGTTTGAGTAATTCTGTGTCTGAGGTCATGTGTAGGAGCTTACTCCCAATAGATTATTTAACTTCTGTTATTTTTATGAGGAATGTTTAAATATTACAAATATGTGTCACAGCAGAGGAGCAAAACATCTGTCTTTCCAAGCACAGTGTGGGGTCTGCAGTGTTGTACCTCTTAGGAGAATAATCTTTACATCAAAAAATAGTTCCACTGCTTTACATACATTACAGCATGGAAACTGTGTTAGGGGAGAAGTTAGTAAAGTAACAGAGCAACAGAAAATCACTAAGCCTGAGGAGTTTGGCCTACATTGAGTGACCTTTGTAGTGGTAAACTGTCTTATAGAAGTATTTAGTACTTGGTCACTTTGTGGACAGACAGTTCTTCTCCAAACTACTTTTTCATTTCACTGCCTGGTTACTGTGAGTTTTCATTTTTACCTCCCTTGATGTGTGTGAAGTGTGATGTTAAGTGGCTGTGTACAAGAGTTCACAAATATATTGCAAGATGTATTTGTTGCAAGTCTAAAGAATGTAATTATTTTTATACCACTGGATCTGATTTTACTGAATGTGCTGCTAACTCACCAGAACTTGGTGTTTTATTTGGGAAGATACTGTTTTGGAGAATTAAATTCTTGAAGTAAAGAACAGTATTAGATGGAGTGAAGAAGAAAATGCTCTGTCCTGCCCAGGATTGCTGTATTGATCTATCCATGGTCTTACTGGCATTAAAAAGCAGGGAGCATATCCTGCTGACAGATGTTGAAGTCAGAAAGACCAGGATGAGATGGAAAGGGCCCAGAGGATTTGTCCCCAGCTTGACTTCTGTCAAACTGTCTCTCTGACAAGGATGTTTTTTCCTCCAGTTGTAAGCACACAGCCCTCAAGGGGCTGAAGGCTTTCATCATTGCTTGCTTTTGAAGGGGAAGCTGTTGGACATGTGCCCAGTAAAGCTGCAAGTAGGGTGGATTGAAATGCCATGGATGAAGGCCAGCGTGCACTTTAACCGGGCCAGGTTTGGCTGCCATTTGTCATCTTGTGATAAGGATGGGCAGAGCTTCCTTGTATCGTAACCACCGGTGTTGGGTGATTACAGATACCCCTCTGCTCCTTGTGAGAGCCCTCTGGGCTGGAGAGTTGGGGGCTTTTAATTGGGAAGTAGATTAAAATAGAAATGGGAAGAAAGTTCCAAATCTGCACCAGTTCTTTTTTCTGGGTGTTCTCTAAACACCACATTGAATCTGGTTCTCAGATTGTTGCCAGTAGAGAAGAATCTCCAACTATACAGTTAATATAACTTGCACTGCTTCAGTTGTGTGTTATCACTGAGGGAGAGGAACTGTCCAGTTATCTGAGAGCTACTATGCCAAAAAGTTCTGGTTAATTTCATCTGGAATCTTAGTTATTTTTCTTCTGTGGCTTGGGATAATAGGCTGTGCCAGGTGAGAGACAGAATCACAGAACATTAGGCCTTGGAAGGGACCTCAAAAGATCACCTAGTCCAACTCCCTTGCCAGAACAGGATTCCCTAGAGTAGGTCACACAGGAACATATCCAGCTGGGTTTTGAACATCTCCAGAGAAGGAGACTCCACAACCTCTCTGGGCAGTCTGCTCCATTGGTTCTGCTCTGAAGCAATCAAACCTATTTATATAAAAATACTGATCACAACTACACCAGCAGTGCTTGTTCTCTTTCGAGACAGATGTACATATAAAATGCACAGACAAAATATGTCCTGCAATTCGGTACAGAGCTTTGGGAGTGCTAGTCTATAGTGTGTGTACTGCAGCTAGGTTTCCATGGGCATCCATTCTTTTATACATGGATCCACCACCAGATCTGAGGTGGTATTCATGACCTAGCATGAGAGCAGGCACTGCAGTTTGTGTTGCAGTGCCTTTGAGGAATTTGCTCTAAGTTTCCATGGCATACACTGAGCTCCCATCCAAGGTGACATTCTGTTCAGCACGTTAAGCATCCAGAGTGAGGAAAGGTTTTGGAAAAATACACTTAAACTTATTTAGACAAATCTCTCCTTGAGTCATATCTTTAACTGTGTCTTATTTTAATGCAATGATAGTGTTGTGGATATTTTTACTAAGCACAGTATACACGGATGCACAGAAATATTCTTATATTCATGTGGGTTAAAAGATTATTCTTGGTTTTCACTAGGCTTCTATGCTTAAAATCAGTAAGAATTGTAAAACGTTATTTTATGTTCATAGTTAAAAGGATTTCTAGCATTTTAAGTTGAAATGGGGAAGAAGTTAAGACTCTCTTCCATTTACAAAATAATTTAGTCTAGAATGAATGAGTGTGACTTACTCCCTGTCTAGCCACTAAATTAACAAATGAAAACGAAGGGCTCCCTCTGTGGGTTCTCCTCTAAAATTACAAGTAACTGTCTCCTTGTAAAAGGAAAAAATTCGCCTTGCTTAGAATTTTTATTTGCACTTGTATGTATGTAATAGGAAAAACTAATGTTTACGAAGTGTTGCTGGTATTTCAACTTCTCAAGCAGTGTCTGTATGTTAACCTTGGAGAGTGTCACGTTCAAGTGCTCAATAGATGGTTACACTAAGGAAGCATTCTGACTGTGTGTGCTTTTAACACCAGCCTGTGTTTTGTTCCAGGATATTGCCCTATGGCTGTTTAGCAACCGGAGATCACTCAGGCCTCATCGAGGCTGTCTCCAGTTCAGAAACCATTGCTGACATCCAGTTAAACAGCAGCAATGTGGCTGCTGCTGCTGCCTTCAACAAAGATGCTCTCTTGAACTGGCTGAAGGAATACAATTTAGGGTAATTTCTACAGTTCTTTTTTCATCTATAGCTTAAGCTACAGAATTCCTGTAAGTTCCTCTTTCAGTACTGAGGACTGTGTGCCTCTTCTGGCAGGTTTGTTACTACTTCATTTTTTGGTATGTCAAATTCTGACTCAGATTCATGATGCCCTTGGAATTCCAGCAACAATCCAGCTGAAATTCTGGCATCTGCAGCATTTTGACTGCATGTTGAGTAAGTTATACAAGGTTTGGCAAAACAAGCACACAAACCCAAGAAAGCTACATGGATCTCAAGTCCTGATGTTGTTGCCTCTCATAATATTTGCATTTCTTCAATTCTTCATAGCTACTTTTTGCATTTTTTTCTCTCAGATAAGTCTAATTTTACAGCATCCTAATGGGCTTCTGGTTTAAACAAGCAAAAATCCTTGTTACAGGTCTAAGCATGTCATGAATATCAGCAGTGTGCACTAATAGTTTTTGTCTTTGTGGTTACAGAGATGACTTGGATCGAGCCATTGAGGAATTTACACTGTCTTGTGCTGGCTACTGTGTAGCTACTTACGTATTGGGAATTGGTGACAGACACAGTGACAATATCATGGTCAGAAAAAATGGTCAGGTAAAAACCTTTTCTGGAGGCAGAATAACTACAGTATCTCTGTGTGCAAGAGTTATCTTGAGAACTTTCCATGTCTTTAGTGTCTCAGTACACATTGTTAAAACTGATGTCTTTGTGTACTGAGAATTGAAGAGAGCTTCAAAGAAAGGAGATGTAAGACCAGTGGGAGGAGCGACCAGTGCCTGTTTAAGAAACAGTTCTATATCAAGTGAGATTGTTTGATAGAACTTTCAGAGAACATCCAAAGGGCCTGTTAATGGTTCAGATTCCTTGAATAAAAGTAGTCTTTGAGTGTCTTGCAAAAGACCATCCTTAAAAATACAGAAGCATGGAGCTCATTTTGCTGTCTGATACGACCAGCAAGATGTCTGTTGGCAGACATCAGAAACTTAACCCTTAGATAGTCTTTTGCACACTGATTTGTAGCAGTGGTCACTCCTAAGAGTGTGGATGGTATCACTGACTTAAGGGAATCTTGAGATGTTCCAAAGGGTTGAAGCCATGGGCTATGGAGAGTAGTGTGATAAGTTCATTGTACTTGATACCAGCATCCTGTAGAGAGATTAGAAATGTGAAATATTTCACTAGAGTAATGAATTTTCACTTGTGTTTGTTTAGCTCTTTCATATAGATTTTGGGCATATTCTTGGAAACTTCAAGTCCAAATTTGGAATTAAAAGGGAACGGGTACCTTTCATACTCACCTATGATTTCATTCATGTTATTCAACAAGGAAAAACAGGGAACACTGAAAAATTTGGTCGGTGAGTATTATTTTGATCTCTTCCTTTAATGACTGAGATGATTTTTGGTGATAACTTCCAGCACACTAGGAACCTCTCTGGGTTTGGTTTGCTCATTTGTACTTATGGGGAAGTGTTACATGAATTTACAATACTATCTATTTCTCTACCTGTGCTAGTATATATACATATTATCTCATACACTAGAAACTGTAGTTCTGCAGAAGAAAGATACAGTTCCTTTCTATCTTCTCCAGCAAGAGAAATCAGATTCTTCTGGGCTCTTGTTTTACCTTCAGCAGCAGTGAGCACTAGGGAGGGATTCCACAGGCTGCTGTTCAAGCAAGATGAAACACTGGACGTAGAAACAGGCTCCCTCTGCCCTTCCTGTCCATCAGTGTGCAGTCAATGTGCTAATCAATCCTGGCCTGCCTTAGGTGCTTAGGCATACAGAGCCCTGTGCTCTTCTTCATCCAACACTTTTGCATGCCCCTTCCCATCTTGGGTTAGAGAGCTACAGTGGAACATGAAAGGACATGACAAGGGAAAACTGCTCTCTGTGATCCTACCTGTTGAAGTGGATTTTGCATTTTCTCTTCGGTATCATTCTCACCACTAGACAGGAGGGGTATTCTGGGTGCTTTGCTTTTGCTTTGCTATCAGTTATTACAGGAAGAATTTACTGACAGAGATACTGAATACTTAGGTATGGCTTGATAAAACATATGGCTGCTTTATTTATTTATCTTTATTACTGCTGTTCTAAGGGCTTGTTGGAGATGCATAGCATATTTTTTGTGGGAATGAATTGGATGTTTTGTCCTTTTTGTTACTGTGTTAGAACAGGTAACTGTTTTTGGAAGTCATTACATGTATTTGCTGGCTGTGTAAGTTCTGATGTGTTGTCTTTGTTGCATGTGCTATGTGGTTGAACGTGAAGGTTTCGCCAGTATTGTGAAGAAGCATACTTGATTCTGCGAAAGCATGGAAACCTATTTATTACCCTCTTTGCACTGATGTTAACTGCAGGGCTTCCAGAGCTAACCTCTGTCAAGGACATCCAGTATCTCAAGGTAAAGTAACTTGTACAGTTCAGCAGGGCTTAGCTTTTTTCCAGTATGGTTCTACGATGACTACATGCTGTTTTCCATTTCTCTCAAGATTTCCACATAGTTCTGAAAGCTTTCTTTTTCAGTTCTATAGAGCAAGGTCTGTAATCAGGCCTTGGTTAAAGGGAACTAAGAATATGTTTTTGTCAACAATTCTAGAATGAGTTCAGCATCCCTGTATCTTAAATGTAGTGACAGAATCCCAGCATGGTAGAGGTTGAAAAGGACCTCTGGGGATCATCTAGTCCAAGCTCCCTGCTAAAGCAGGGTCACCCAGATCAGGTGGCCCAGGATCACCTCCAGGTGGGTTTGGAATCTCTCAAGAGAAGGAAGCTCCTCAACCTCTCTGGGCAGCCTAGGCCAGTGCTCCCGCACCCTCACAGAAAAATTTTGCTTTATGTTTGTCAGATCATAAGGAAATTTCCTTCAGGTTATAATTTCAAGGGTGTTTTACACCTTGGCTCATGCACAAGCATAGACCTGTAAAGGTGAAAATTACTTGCTTAATTGTTCTTCGGTTTTATCTTTAAAGCCAGAAAGCAGCACTGATGTGTGCTCAATGAATGGTAGGTGAGAAGGTGTGAAGGCAGGAAAAACAGAATCTGGAGGAGGCCTGGGCTGTGGTTTTTAGAATTCCTAACAGTATTTGTTTTCTTGTCACCTTAGGACTCTCTTGCCTTAGGGAAGAGTGAGGAAGAAGCACTAAAGCAGTTTAAGCAGAAGTTTGATGAAGCACTCCGGGAGAGTTGGACTACTAAAGTGAACTGGATGGCTCACACTGTCCGGAAAGATTACAGATCCTAGAGGAGTTCTGCATTTGCACTAAACTGAAGGTTACCTTGAGAAGTGTTTCTAACGGGGATCTGTAGTGTGGACCAACAAGAAAGGAAACAACAACAAAAAGAAATGGACTGATAGGAGTCTTTTGCACTCTGCTTCTGAATGCTTGATGCCAGGACTGTCTGTACAAAGAGTGAGCATTCTGGATAATCAGTTCCTGCTGACTTTGCACGCTGAGAGCTACTAGGCATTTTTAAAGATTCTTTGGTACTTTATGGAAGTGTAAATATTTGTTTCTATACGTTAGGGTGATGTACTCTAACATACTCAGGAGGTTTGAAGACCTCTGACAGAACTGTTCTTTGTTTAAAGTTGGGACTTGAAGAGTCAATTTCTTTTTTTATAACCTAATCTGGCTACAAACGACCATATTGTGTATAGTTTTCATATGAAGTGTGCCCTGCTGGCACAGATGCATAAATTCTACTGTTAATAGCAACCACAGTACCATTGTACTACAGGGAGCTGCTTAATGTCTTATACTGCTGCCAAAAGAAGAAGGGGAGGGGGGAGAAATCGGGGGGGAGGGAGGCTGAGGGGGATGGGGAGACCTTTGAAAATCATGCAGCATCCAGATGTCCAGGGTTGCACAATTTTGTTTCTCTGACATAACACACACTCAGAGGAAACCCTTCAGTTAAGAGGAAAGTTAGGCCAATTCCAAACATGTCTGAGAAGCCCTCACTAGTAATGGTCTCCCATTCAGCCTCTGGGGTTTTTCTTATCAACTCCTTAAGAGGCACATTAATTTCAGGTTCAGCAAGCTCTTTACAGCCTTCCACTGAAATTTGTATCTCAGATGAGTTGTGCCATGCATCCTGACTTAGGTATGGAAAATTTTCATGGAATACACTAGGCATAGTGATTTTCTTAGAGCATAGATACCAAAACCCTCAAATGTTTGGAAAAGCAAGTGTTTCTGGGAAAAGGTTAGTCCATAAAACACCAATGAGAAGTCATTCATCTTTCTGTATTTATTAAAAGCTTGCAGTAATGTTGCTTTACCAAGATATATATGTTGAAGATGGTTGCTGAAGAAACTGGATTTGTTTTAATTTATTTAGTGAGGTACCAGGCTTTTAGGTGCTTAAATGGAGAGCAAATTTGTTACGTGCAATAGGGAACTGCTGGTTAAAAGATGTAACATACTGTTTCTGAACATCAGCAAGATAGACTTAAACTACTGCTTGTTCTCCAAGGAACACTGGTAGCTCTCAATTCTTGTTGACATTTGAAAGAGAATTAAACATATATATTTACTTTTTGACTAAACAGTTGTTTTGCATAGGAATGTTGGTTTATGTAGGAATTTAATTAAAGGTGGTTTTTCTTTGTTGAGAGTGATTTATTATTTTTGGTGGTGTTGCTTTGGGCTTTTGTTGTTTCTTTTAAAGGTCCCAAACAAATCTGGAGCTGGGATAGCATTTTATGGAGTGGGTTGATTCTCTTGTCCTAACTCTTTGGAGGTAAGAATGTATCTGAGAAGACCTCTGCAGAGAGATTATTGTGAAAGTAACAAGTGGTTTGTGGTTTGGTTGGGATTTGGAGGGGGTCTTTTGTTTGTTTGTGGGTTTGGTTGGTTTGTTTTTAATAACATAGCAGCATTTAAAGTGTGCCATGTCCCCCTTTTATTATTATTTTTTAATTATTATTTTTAAGGCAGATGGCATGTCAGGTCAGAAAATCAGCTTTGCCTCTCCTTAGCAAACTTTTTTGGATAGTGTAGAAGTGAACTCTTCCTCTGACACCCTCTGTGGGAGCAGCGTGTATAACCTCATGCCCATGTGAGTCACTTAGGGAGCACAGCTAAATGTCCCTTAGTTCAGGGGCTGGCTTTTCTGGTCTTTCCATGGGGACACTGGGGACTCTTTCACATAAACCAGAGTGCATGGAAGGAACAAGCGTGGTCTCAGGAATACACAGCATTAAGCAGATGTCTGAAGCAAACTTCAGTAGCCAATCCAGGAAAGGTGCAGTAGTTTTAACAGCTGATGCTGCTGAGAAAACCTGAGTACCATGCTGCTCCAACTACTCAATGCCTAATAAAAATCTTGTTACTCTTTCCAAGCATGACTTCATGACTGCTCAAGAAGCAGGTCTGTGCTTCTGCCAGTGCTGACCAGGGAATTTATTTACCCTGCTCATATTCAACCAGCCTTCTCCAAACAGCAGAGCAAAATAGCATTAACTGTTGGTGAAGTGAGGAAAAAACTTTTTCCTTTAATGAGCTGGTTTTGCACACTGCTATTACCTGAGTGCCTTTCCATCCTAACAGCCCACATTAGGAACTTGCTGTCTCTCCTTTAGCAAACCACAAGGGAAGATTCTACTAGTCAGATGCTGATACAACTTCACTGGTTATGTCACCTCTAGGACACATGGCTAAAAGCAGCTCAACTGTGTAACCCATTTTAACAGGTTTTGCTGTATTGGACTCTCAGATTTAAAATAACGCTGCTGTGAAAAGCTAGTCCTTCATCCTTCCAGTCTGTCACCTTGCTTTTCCTCAGGTGATTATCTAGAGAAGGTTCCACTGGGATTGCTTTATGAAGAGAGATGGGGGTGAATACACATTTCTTCAGTAATGGCATGGGTTATTCTTGGGAGACCTGTGAAGGGCCACAGTTTAAGAATAGCAGTCACAGAGAAATTGTAAAAGGTTAATTCTGATTTACCAGGCATCATTTGGCTTTTAATGAAGCAGATGAGTGGAAACAACAATTAAGCTCCATGGAAACATAGTTTCTGAGGGATTACAACCCTTGTAGTGCCAAGATGTTTGCAAGATGTAATTTTTAACTTTCAAAGTCTACATTTGGGCAGAAGGTCTGGGCACCTGCTAGGAGTACCCAGAACAATTATAGTCTGGGCAGAAGTGAGGAACCTGATAGTGGTTCATTCCTATTTGTGAATCCAGCCTAAGGTTTTCTCACCTGTACCTTATCTAATGTGCTTTGCCCTGTAAGGATTCTCTGGGTGCACACTTCTGATCTGACCACCTGTACTACATGGGCAAAGAGCTCATTCTCCATTCTGAATTTCTTTCTTTACCTCGTTTGCCTGAGGAACGTTGAGTGTTCATTTGGCATATCACAAAAGGAGCTGAGCAGCATTGTTCAGGATACTCTGGAGTGTGGGAATGTTGTGGATATGGCTCTGAATTCCTCCTGTTGAAACTTTTTTGTGAGGGGGGAGCGGAAATCAGCACAAGAATGGATGACATAGCTCGGTTAAAGTACTCCCTAGAGACAGAAAAAAATCTGGATTCCAGTCCCCTTACCAAACATTAATTGGAACAAAAATGGAACAGCTCCAAAAGGGGGAGCAGGAAGGACAGAGAGAGAGTCCTTTTCCCTGTGGACTAGTGGCTTGAGAACTTAGGAAGAGTGATGAAACAGAGGGGCCAAACTTCCCAAGCATGTGTTCCGTCTGTGTGGCTAAATTAAAGAACACTTAATGTTAATGGTTCTGTGAGACTGTCTGTTTAGCCTGTTGCCTATGAAATAGCAAGGAATTCATCCTGCATATGGAGTTGTGGTAGTTGACATGGGAGGAAAGGTGCATGGTGCTAGGCTTGGAGTAAATACTCCAGAGGCTACTTTCACCCTTAATGTGTGCTTATGTATTCCATAAAGGTGAATAGTCTGCTACGTGCCCACACCTTAATGCTACCCACTGCCTACCATTATGTGTTGGCCAGTCACCATGCTGCTCTCCTGACCATCGCTGGGCAGGTTCTTCCATGCACTGTGAGGGGAATGGAAACAGACATCTCAAGGTGTGAGGTCCACTGGTATGCTTGAACTTACAGTACTTTTTTGTTTGGTGCTGTGCCACACAGATTTCAAACCTAAAGAAGGATTAAATACTTTGTGAGTTGTAGTGGTTACTGCTCCTTTTAAGGAGAGGTGCTGGATAGTAAGTTGGGATTTGAAAGTCTGTAAAAGTTCAGAAAGTCTACAAGGGAGTTTGAATGTGATCTGCAGCTTTTGTGGGCAGGATTAGCCTTTGGAAGTCCCCTCTCCCCATCAAATTGCACACCCATGCTAGTTAATATAAAAATAAATTAGAAGTTTAATATTCCTGACCACAAACAACACCAAAACATACCTAGGCATTACAAGTAAGTGTAATGCACCCAGTGGTTCTGCCCTTAATATTCACTTTCTTTTTTGCAGCTCAATGGGATAACCTTGTTTCCTTGAGAGGAAAAAGAAAACTTTCTGAAAACGTTTCTGAAACAATTCTCTCTTCTTCATAGCTGAGAAACTTTTAGCTCCTACTTAAAACTCTTTGGTTGCAGTTTGTGCTAGTTAGCTTAGCGCAGGTGCTACATAGCATAGGTACAAACTACAGTATGGCTGCAATTGCTGGCACCACATGCAGATTGGGCAGACAGAAGATCCAGTCAGCCTGAATGGATCCAAGCTTCAGCATTTGGGATGAGGTCAGGTACTGACAAGGCACCCCCACCAAATCTTTAATCACCTCTAGGTACTTTACTTTCTGCAGTCAGAGTACTAGAGCTGGCATCTCCTCCTGTGTCATAGTGGTCAAGCAGGCTGTGAGCAATGAAGCTGCTTTCTGAATGCAGTGTCTCACATTTTCGGCAGATGAGGATTTCACATTGTGGACACATCTTCCCAGAGTGTGGCTGCCTTAAAGAACATACTTCCTCCCGTGCTGGCTTCAGCTTTTTGGAACCTTTCCTATGTAAACATTTCCTCTTGTCTTCAGAAAGCTGACTTCTCCCCTGAGGGCTAGAACAGTCAGAAAGAAAGGTGGCAAGTTTAACCTGTCCACTTCCTAGATGGATGAGATCAGCAGAAGCAGTTAGTGTGTGATTTATGAACCCTTCCTGAGGCTTTACCTGTGACATGCTAGGAGCAGGTGCAATGTGTGGTCACCTGCAGAAAAACAGAATGGACAGAAGAAGGAGATCTGGCTCTGGTGCTTTGGTGGCAGTGACAAGCCATTAGTTTTAGAATATTTAGAATTATTAAAAGGCTTATCACCATTTAAATAAAAATGTAAAAAAAATAAATCTAAAGTCAAGTAAGTAGGTATGAGGTTTCTGCTGAGTGCTTTAATATGCAGCTTTTCTGTGGGTGATTATGGCATGAACCTCAATGTGTTTGGATGGAGACAAATTTCATACAGTTCTGTGTGTATCTAAATTAAAGGCTTCTGACCTAGTAGACCTCCTCACAAAAGTTCTTTTTCCACTTGCATGCACTAATTATGTCACCTAGTAGGTAAGCCCTATATTGTACTGTCCTTCAACAAAGATGGAAGGGCTGAAAGAGAAGCACTCTAGATTGAGTTACATATCATTATATTTTATGTAAGACCATACTCGAAATCAAGATGCTAACCTACATCATCCCTTACAGGAGTTCACCACTGTGAACGTTCTTGTAGGCCCTGATGATCTGAATGGTTTTAAAAGCCATGGGAGAAACATGCTACTTTACTGTTTTGAGGGGTTTTAGATTAAGCTGGGGGAAATGACTTAAAAATAAAGATCAAAGCCTGGAAAGGATAATTTTACTGCTTCAATTGCACTTGTCTGCCTCCCAGAATTATGGACAAAGGAAAAAATTCACAGCTGTAATTCACTAACTCCTTGGATGTTCGACTGTTTCCAGTCCAGTTCCTCAGCAGTGAAGCAAGGTAAATCCAAAATCAAAGCCCTTGGTGTTAATTGTGCAACTGGACCAGTCTGAAGGAAGAACCTGGCTCATCAGGATTATTTCTGGCTAGTGCATTTTAATCTTGTATCGAGCTTGTAACCAGCTGCTGTGGCTATCAGGCTTAATGTAGTTAGCTGAGTAATTGCTGAGACTTGCATGCACTTCCTGCTAAGATGGTAATTTCATGGTAATTATCAAAGACAGACTCTTTTCAGGAGATCTGTGTAGAAAACAGCTCTTGGAATGGATGAGGGATAAAGAAATAATTTTTTGGAAATGGCTCTTCATCCTCAGCATGAGGCTTGTGCTAAATTTACCTCATGTTAAAGAAGAATAATATCAGATATAAAAAGCCAAGAAAATTTCAAATCCTGTAAGAATACCTATGATGACTCAAAGCTAACACATGCACAAAGCAGAAAGCTCAAACCCATTTTTGCCTCTTGCTTGTTTTGGTTAAAAAAAGAAAAGTTTTGCCTTCCTTGTCTTTTTTTCTTTTTCCTCTTCTATCTGAGTATAAAGGCACTAACATAGGAACATAAGCAAAAATTATGCTGTGATTCGAGAAACTTAGTAGCACTAACTTTGTTACCAGTGATTTTTTGGCTGCTGCCCTAACATCGCTGCTGTCCATTACAGCCTGGAGCAGGGTGCAACACAACCTGCAGCAATGTTACTCCTAGAAATGGTCCTGGATTGTCACAACTAGCAGCACTGGGGTGTTGTATGTAGAGGAAAGAGATGCTGACCCTCCACGCTGCAGGATGGGAAGAGGCATAGGGAAATTGCTATAAGATAAACATGCAGATACACAGGGTTGGGAGACCTTCTGCCAGTGACTTGCTAGTTTTTAGGTCAAGTTGTTTAATCAGCCTGTAATTGTTTCCTTATTCATGAAACAATACAGCAGAGGTAACAAAGGAACTATCTGTGGCTCTTCGAAAGGTGCTCTGGAAATACTGATAACCTTTTATTATAAATGTACACAAAATATAATCTTGCATATACTTACAGTTTTTTCTTAGGAGACCCAGAGAAGAGGCTCAGTCCAGAAAATCTCTTCTTAAAGAGTCGCTCTCGCTTTTTTCGGCTGTGCTTCCCATCTCCTATGCTTTCTTCTGAGAGTTCCTTCTTTCCTTTGTGCCAGCTCATTTTATCTGTCATAACAACAACACCTGCTTAGACGAAAGCAGAAGTCTGAGGAGCTTTTTGAAATTCCCTTACCGCCTTGCACCTGCTGAGGTCTGGATTGGTTACTCTGCAAACCTGGCTACACAGAAGGTTTAGTGGAGATCGGTGAGCAGCCACTTCCCATCAGTTGGAGCAAATACCTGCTTTGGAAAATGCTGCAGTCATAAGGCGACTCTGGATATTCTTACTCACCCACTCTTCCACATAATTGGGCAAAGTAGGTTTGGCCATTAAATATAATAAATATTTCCCTCTACGTGCTGTCTTTCATGATTAAGGCTAGTTGCTGAAAATCAAGAGAGGAGGCAGCTGGGTTGATTCAGCGAAGGACCAGGAGCCAGTGAAACAGTTTTGCGCAGAGAGCAGAAGCAGTGAAACAAATGGGAGATGGAGCAAACACTGCAAAGCAAAAACCAGAACCCTGAAGAGATGAAGAACCAACTGGGGATTTTAGTTAAGGCTTGGACATTGTTTCCTTTTTCTTTTGATAAAGCAGTTGATTAGTCTGCATTTCCGCGTTGCGTTGCTTTGTCTCCAAGAATTATCCCTTTGGCCTCTCTGATTGAATTAGTTTCTCTGCTCTACATTTGATACTTGGTAATTGCATTAACTTTTGGTTGCTTGACTTGAAGGGTCACGTTCACCCCTTCCTAACAACCAGAAGCACTTGTCTGCTCTTACCTGTTCAAAATATGTTGCATAAGTCATCTAAACAAGTCACACAGAGTTTGTAGGCTTCAAAACAAAATTGACAACTATGCATTTTTCGGATATTACTGTTCGTTTCTTCCTCCCCCCTCCCCAAATCAACCTTTTAAGGACACTTCTCCTTAACCAGTTCTTACAGTAGGATATACA
The DNA here is from genome assembly GCA_013399015.1 of Galbula dea. NCBI lineage: Eukaryota > Metazoa > Chordata > Aves > Piciformes > Galbulidae > Galbula > Galbula dea. The sequence goes on along the minus strand of VWZX01006819.1, from coordinate 177,959 downwards.
CAGGCCCTGTATATTTGCAGGATTACACCCTGAAACAGTTTTTCATTGTGTTATAATTTTTTACCAAAATCATGTGATGATACACAAGAAACTACCTTGAAGGAAGAATGACACACTCCCAGCTTTTTAACAGAACCTAGGTAAGTTGGACCTGTTCCTCCCCCAGAAATGGCAGAAAAGACTTATTAGGAAAGAAATTATTAACAGTTCATTTGATCTGTCACTAAAGAATTGCTGTGCTATTAAGGAATGAATAAAAGTTGTGACTGAAAGAAAATGACACCCCCCCACAACTGCAGAATAACCTTCAGGTTTTCAATTTGTGAAAAAAACCAATCTGCAAGTTCAAGACCCATTTTAGGCATACAGTGGTGCTGAGGTGCAGCTCTGCAGAACAGACCAATGTGTGGCTAATAAAATCAGCAACCAGAGAGGCAGGAACCTACCTTACCTCTGAGAAGTAAGCTTCAAAGGCTTCTCACAGCAGGATCTTTCAGTGCTAATTCTTCTTGTCTAAAAGATCAAGAGAGGAAAGTGTAATATTGAAAGTACAGGTGTAAGTGTGTGGGAATTGGTGACAAAGAATCAAAGATACATGGAAGAGGTCATTTCTAAAGCCTTTTAGTCAATCATTTTTTTAAAAGTACTTTGGACATATATTTTATAGTATTTAATTTATCATCTTTTGGAGATGAAGTTTTCTGCCCATGTTGAGTTTCCAGTGTAATTAATAATGTAGGAGGAATTCCTCCTATATTTTAACTACATGTTTAAATGTGTTACCAGATCAGAAGACTTGAATACCCAGTATTCAAATAATTGATTGCTTTGTTTTCCTCCCTGCTTAAATCTAGTGAAACTTGACTATCATTGCTTTCAATACACTGATTAATTGCCCTCACCTTTCTTATTTAGTGACAGCAATAGTGGGGTTTTTTTGTTTGTGAGCCAAAGTATCCAATAGTAATGCTACTGTGGCTGGCCCTGAGATTTACTGATTTGATCAGTCTGTAAACTATAGATTCCCATTTTAAGGAGTCATTTTGTAATCCTGCTTGTAGATCTGGGAGAAAAATGCATTTCCTTCAGATGCAGGTCACATAACAGCAGTGGAGAGCATTTTCAGGAACCTCAGTCATGTATCTGTAGGTTGTTTCTAGTTAATTATAAGCATGTTCTAGTACCTGCAAGACTTCATATGTCAAAACTGATTTGTGCTGTTGCTTGCTGTTGACTGCTTTCATTCCTGGACTTCCTGAGCAGTGTATTAGAGCTTCTGTAACTTCATGATTTCAGGACAAAGCATGAATTATGGATGAGGTAAAAAAAAACCAACCCAAAGAAACAAACAAAAGAACCCAAAAAACAAAAGCAATTTTCACATGAGACTGGTAGTTCTTCCTGCCCAAGTCTAGCTGGCTAAAGATGCAGGAAGCTATATTCCAGAAATGGACTGTGTCCATAGCCATCCCTCCAACTGCAGCAGCACACAGCAGCCCTCATCCAGCTGATATCCCCTGGATAAAAGAACCAAACAGAACAAGAGGTAAATCTTTGTGGCAGCAACTATCATGCAAACACAGAGCAAAAGATGCCAGACAGGAAAAGAGGTCTGGAGAGGGGAAATTACATGACTAGGACCTTGGGGAAGATTTCTCTGCCTCCAGGATGCAGACTTTCTGATCCAGTTCTGTGTCTTCATTAAGTAAAATTTAAGCTGTTTGAACTAATTTTTGACATATTATTGTTGTCACCACAGGGTGTCTCTGCATCTCTTCTTACACCAAAGGCTTTGGTACCCTTTAATGGCAAGCTGCAATCTCAAGGGAATGTAGGGCTAAAGGTTAAGCATCCCTCAGCTTAGCTGTGGATCTGCTTCAGGATCATGAGCCTTCTTTGACTGCAATGGCCATGCCTTCACCAGCTAGTAGGAGCTTCTTACTTAGCAAGCAAGGCCATAGTCCAGTGATGTTATTTAATTTGGTTTCCAGAGCTCTCCCATATCAGATCAAAGCAAGCTGTGGCTATAGGATGTGGTGCACTTGATCTAGCTTATCATTCTGCACTGTATTCACAAATGTTCAGAGCATTGTTATCCCTTCACTGGCAGGCTTCTGCTAGAGGAGGTGATGCCTGTCTGCCATTTTACCTTTATGCTTCTGTGGGTATGTGCTGTTCTCCTTCAGTCAGGATAAAGCTGGCATGAAATCAGCATAAGTACTGTATCATGTGCTTATATATTAAAACTTTCATGTTGGGTTTGGTGTTTTCCAGGACTTTTTTTTGAATCTTAAGAGCTTTGGTCTAGCATCAGTTATTACTAGTTCCACTCTCCATACAGCAGGGTCACAAAGTGACACCACAGAAAGGGCAGGAAGGTCTAGATAGCCAGTCCTTCTGTCTTAGGAGTTCCTGTCCACACTAGCCATGCATGGTTGTTCACTTTCTCATTATTCAAAGGTGGTTTGGATTTGAAGACAAAGATGATCATGTATCTGGTAGCAGATGGTCCCAATACTGGGCTTATGTCTCTGTGTGGGTGTTGGTGTGGCTTTATGCTGTAGGGATATCATATAAACATATCTTTGTCTAGGATATCTGAAAAGTATGCTGTCCTCAGGAGGAATTACAGAGGAATGCCAAGTGGAAGTGCTGAGCTAAGCAGTCTGTGAATGGATAAAGCTTAAAGCTAGTCAGGAATCTTACTGTCATCAGGCCATGTCAATTGGTTGAAGCTCCAGCTTTTCACAGACAGAACTGGAGTTTGAAGTGTTTTTGACTTCCACCAGGAAAAGTTTCCCAGGGCTAGGCTGCTATGAGTGCAGTATATGAGCAAGCCCTCAGTAATGTGGTCAAATGTAGAAAACTAAGGCTTAAAATGCTGCTTTAGTCATATTTATTTATTCATGCAAATAATTAGCTTTAGCAGAAGAGACAGAATCACCCTCCAGTGGCAATAGGTATGATGAGTCTTCAGCACAGTGAGCAAGCTCTTGGGCAGTGGAGGAAGAAGGATGAGAGATTCCTGTAAATAAGTCACTCTGAGGTGTTCCACCATTCACAAGTGGATGGTTCCACTTCAGAGCTGATTTAGACTCTAGCTAGAGTCTTGGATCTGAATCAGGCTGTGACAGCACCTGGACCTGGATTTAGGCACTAACAGTGTCCTAATGTCTTGGCTGTGTCCTACTGCTGTGGGTGTCGTTACATTCCCTGGTTACTTTCTTCCTCCGTGTAAATATTCAACTGGTTGATATCAAGTTTAGAACCTGGAACTGATAGGTTGCTTGCCCCTGGTACCTGTATCTTTACCTGTTGCTTTGAGGAACAGCTCATCTTTTCTGTGGCTTCCACATGCAGAAAATGCAGGCACCCCAACAGGCACCCCGAGGTCTGGGGTCCAGATACCTACAAAAGCTCCTCTCTCTTCTGGGTAAGCCCTTGCCTCACTGGGGTAGATAACCTGGTTTTAAAGGCTTGTTCTAGCTGCCACTGAAATCGATGGAAAGCCAGCGCAGGCACTGACTGGTGGAGTATCTTTTTACAAGTAAAATAGAACAAGGTATCATGGGGAGAGCAATGCTGAGTTTCCACCTGTCAAAAACTGTGTAGGCTTCCTTCTTCCATGGCCTCTGTTCACAGTGTGTGATAGCCTTGCTTAAAGTGCAAAGGAACTTGCTCTGCTTCAGAAGTTTTGTCCTTTACAGGGATGGGGGGTGTGAGACAGGCAGACTTCAGGGTCTAGGTCTTGCCTATTAATGTGACAGTGTGCAAGAAAATGTTAATGAAGAAGATTCAAGAGGCAGACTGGATGCCTGGACCTAGGTTGAGTGCAAGTTGAAGACTGCAAGAAGTCAAATCTAGGAGCATAGAGACTTGGCAGTGGCTGTGTTTCATCTGAGACACACAATTATCTAAGAAGCAATGGTTGACCCAGTAGTTTATCTGCCTCTGGTTTTGTTCTATGTTATGGGTAGAGATTACAATCCTGACAACTTGCTTTTTCTTCATTTTTGAGTACTCACCCATGACAGCACAGACTGAACTGCAATATCTTGAGTGATTTTCTTCGGGTTTTCCCCCCTCCTTTTATTTTTCTTTTCTTTTCTTCCTTTTGTCTGTCTAGAGAGGAGAGGGAGAAAGAAGGTAGTTACAGAAGCACACAAAGGTTTTCATCTAGATAACGGCCCCAAGCCTCCTGGCTGGAAGGAGCCCAGCTCTGGTAACCACACCCCAGGCAGACATTTCCTGCTCGCACGGGAGGAGGTGGGATGTAGGGTGAGGCCATGAGCTAGAGGCTTCCTAGGCGTGAGTCGGTCTAGGACTTTCTCCTGCCTGGCGTGAGTGTGGGGAGGGGGTACCTTTGTGCCCTGCCTCTACTTCCTAGGCTGTGATGTGAGGCACAGGCATGCTCAGTAGCCAGTGCCTACCCCTCCTATCTCAGCAACAGTGCCTACAACACTAGGAGACCGCTTGCAGCAGGAGCAGAGCCAGAAAGCCATCTTTGCTGAAGAGGGAGGCAACAAACCCCGAGCCGCTCAGCACCCGCTCGGCTACACACCATGTGAGTACCGGCCCGCAGCCCCCGGCCCACTCCCCGCCCAGCCCCGCACCGAGACGCGTGCGGGACGGGAGAGTTTCTCGGTGGAGTTGGGAGGAATAGCTCTGGGTGTTGCCCTCCAGATTCGGCAGCCGAGAGGGTTCAGCTTCGACCGTCCGGGGTCGGTGTAGTGCCTGTGGATGTGCCGCGGGGTGGGGTGAAGAGATGGAGTCGGGAATAACATGTCTGGAGAGGCTGTGGCCCTTGTGGATGGCATCCGAGCTGTTGCAGGCTCTGAGGAAGGATTTCCAGGGCGTGGGGCTGGGCGTGTGTGATTCAGCCTGCCGGAGTCTGTAGCAGGCAGCATCAAAGTCTCATCTATCTGCGACTGCTATTAACCTGTGAGCACTTTGATGGGGCTCTCGCGGCTGTTTATCCAGCTGCCAGGCAGCAGTGGAGAGCATTTTTGACAGGTTTCTAACTCGCATTAATACTCGAAAGGAAACGCTGGGCCAAGATCCTCAACAGGTTCAAGTCAGGATTGTTTGATAGCCTGAGTCACTCGGTGCTGCTGATCCACAGCTAATGAATCCTGTTTATTTTCAGTGTTTAATGAAATGTTCTTTCTCAAATGCTAGCTGTCTGATCAATTCAGCCTCCCCATCTCCAGTACAATGACTTTCTGTCAGCAGTGCTTGATAATAATCTGTTCCTTCTTGTTTGCATCTCCTCAAATATCTCTTCCAAGTCTTTACATTCAGCATTAATGAAAGTATTAACGTTCTCTGCTAGGCAGTGATGAAACCCCCAGAGTCAGTTCTGACATCAGGAGTATGCTGAGGTAAGTAGGAATTGATTGGACCTCTGTTCATTCACAAAAGAATTCAGGTAGCTAATTGCATCATTTTACTATCGTCTGAATTCATTACTCATTCCCAGTGACTCCTAAGGGACAGCCAGAGAAGATGTCTAAACCAAACAGTCACACACATGTGGTGGATGGGACCAAATATCTGCTGGTATTGGGTAGTCTTGGAAGAACTGGAGCTTGGTTGATTCAGACAAGACAAGGAGTGGAAACAGTCCTGGTAACTGGTGATTAAATGACTTTTCAAATATTTCCAATACCCAACTCTTCTTCATGAAGGGTTTTCAAAATAGGGGCTACAGTCACATATTCTGCAGTGTTGCCTCTGTGATGCTATTTCCTATATGTTTCCTGTACAATATTTCACACAACAAGCTTTTGTCCATGTTGTCTGTGATGTTCCCAAAGCAAGGAACTCTTTGGAATTAAAAAAATCCACTATCTGAAAAATATTCCCTATGTAAACACTGAACTCCACCTAGCAAAAGCCAGTTCATTATAAGCTTCTGTTGCCTAGTTGTGTTTATATGAAGAGCTACATGATGACATCAAATACTTCTATTTGTATGTGAGCTGTTCTTCAATGATTAATACAACAGTTTGCTGCTGCAGTATTATACAATCTAAGCTGTTCCAACACAAAGCAAGAACTCAGATAATGTTTAACTTAAGCTGTGTGTATTTCAGTCTTGGTGTGTATAGGTGTTCACAAGAGCATTTATAACTAAAGCAGAAAGAGTGATACTAATACAACTCAGTCCTGCTTCTTCTTTAGGGGACTTGTATCAGAATTCTGACAAAAATTAGAAGAAAAAAAGGAAAACAATTTTTGTCTATTTTGACAATATAGACTTTCAGTTTGATAATCAAAACAAATCCAAGACAAATGAGGAGCTTGCCATTGGCAATGTCAGCTGGCTTCTGTTTCATTGCCAGATATTGTAATGAAAGCCTTTTTTTAACATCTGCATGAATATCATGTCCCAGTAGTTTCTCAGCTGTTGATGGACAACAGAGATAAAGGTGTACTCTGTGTATTAGTTCCTGACTTGTAGCAGCAGCTACAGTTGCAGTTCACTGGACTATAAAAGCTAATTGCTGGTGAGCACCAAATACTCTGTAGAGGTTAACTCTGCTGTTACACCTATAAGAGTATTGCAAATGTGGACTCTTCTCATGTGCATATACAGACATGCATGTGTGAAATGATACTGTCTTCATCAGGTATGAACTAGTGTCAGTAAAGAGCTCCTTCACTGGGGCAAATGGCAGCTCCATCTAAAGAGGCTTTGAGGGAGTGCTCAGTACGAGAAAACAGTAGGTATGCAGTGGTGTTCCCAGAATACTTTCCAGTTTCCATGATTTAAGGCTCAGGGTGTGTCTGAACCTGAGGGGAGTTCTTTGTATTTCACAACTCCCAATGGGATTTGTTGTTCTTTCAGGAAGGTGTCCAGTTGCTCCATTTGCAGTGTCCTGTGGCAAGCAGCTCCACAGCTGGACCACACAGGGAGTGAAAGCTGCTTCCTGTTGGTTTTGAGCTAGCAGATAGCAGTTTCTGTCTGATCATACTCTTGTACTGGAAATCAGAGAAAAGTGTTCCTTATTCACTCTCTTCTCTGTGATTCATGATTGTGTATCACCCCAGAAGACCTGCAGTGATTTCCATCAGGTGGGAGTCTGTCCCGGTGGTTTTTATCGCAGTGAGTACAATCCAGAGCGGATGAGATACATTTGGGTAACAGACAACTTTTACCTTGGTGCAGGCAGAGGACAGGAAGCTGAAGGACATATAAAAGTTGAATGAAAGAAGAAGGATACATGAAGTATCTAAAGTAACAACAGAGAAGGGTTGGACCGTGCCAGTGCAGCTGGGAAGATTGCTGCAGATGTAATAGACAGCACAGAGACTTATCTGGAGGAGATATGAGGAACAGTGAAGGGAGATGAGGAGAAGAAAGTGGTGCTCAAAGCTGAGATGCTTATAGGCTTTATTCCTCTCTGGAAAACAGAGCAGCAAGTGAACTATATGGTTTTGTTTCTTCTACAGTGGTCATGTTTCAATAGGTAATTTTATATAATAGGAGCTTATAGCATCATGTCATCTGTTGTTTACAGCTAGGTCAGTGACCAGACAGCAGGGTGCCTTTGATTACATTAATCCAATACAAATGTGCTGTATTGCATGGTACAACTTCTGTGAGACAAGCAGCAAAGCAAAGCACCTGGCTCTCCCTGGGGCAGAATTGCCTCACTGTATCTCATTCCTCGGGTAGCAGCTAGAGCTTTCTTTTTGTTGTTATAAAAACAAAAACCAAAAACCAAACCCAACCTTCTGCCTGTTTTAGAGCAGCAAGAAGTACATCCTGGAGGGGATGGATGGGATTAAAATGGTTCCACCAATTGTCATGAGTCTGTTCTGTTGAATGTCTATTCAGCTTCTCTGAAAAGAATGGCATGGCTTTGCTCTCCTGCTGTTAGTAGAGCAGTACTAAGTCCTTTTGTAGGCATAATTTTCCAAAAGTGGGAAAAATCTCCCTACTCTGCCCTTCTCCTGTACTGATCAGCAGAGACAAACTAATTTGGTACTGTTCTCTACACCATACTGAATCACTCCTTTTTAGGAGCTTAATGGCTTAAGAAAGCACGTCCAGCCAGTGCATGTCCTAGGAAAGCATAACCAGTATGAAATGGAGGGGTAAATTTTTAAGTGGTGCAGCTGTTCCATGCTGCTAAGTGTCTGCATTCCCTTAGAAATATGTTCCAAGAGCTCTGGAAATCCATGGTGGCAGGAAGACTTGAGTCCACTGGAGCTTTCCAGGGTTTTACTGATGGTCAGCTAGCTGCCTTAGACCCAGAGAACCTAGATTCAGTCTTGACATTTTCTGACATTCCCCCTCCAGAGTCTGCTAGAGGGATTGATAGCTTGAGGGTCTTATAGTATTGGTTCATGGGTTCTTCTTGTTAAAGGGGTGTAATGGTGCTTGTAGTGACAATAATCAGGCTGTACTCAGTGGAGCAAGGCTATGTACATGAGAAGAGGATGTTGAGAAGGGGAAAGGACCCCATTTTCAGTATGAATCATAGAATTATCATGGTTGGAAAGGACCTTCAAGATCAAGTCAAACAATAGCCCTACACTTCTGTTATCTCTAAACCTAATGTTATCTTTAATGGTTCTATTCTGACCCTTGTTTGCTGGTTCTAAGGCTCATAGCTCTGAAATAAGGGCATTAGGAACGGGAGCTGTTGTTTAGTCTGCTGCCTCGAGACATCAGCAGAGGAATGTATGTGTTTTGTTCATTGTTTGCTTCCCTTGACTTTTGTGACATCATGCAGACAGGGATCTTCTTCACACTGAAATGAAAATAAACACTTCCAGCTCACATTGTTATTCCTGATACCCTTACTTGCCATTTCAAATAAGGGTGGCTCAAGTAGCTCATAAATCTTGTGGATATTTGGGCGACGAGTGTTTGAAAATATAGAGATCAAACTGAATGGTGTCTTGGGGACCCCAGCAAAGAAAATAATCCCAGAAAGGGAGTAATTGGGAATCACAGGTGACAAATACAGACAAAGTGAATATGTGTCAATATAAACACTCTTCAAAACAGGCTAATGGAAGGTAGATGAAAATGTCCAGGTCAGTGCTCCCTTTCCATGTGATGTAGCACTCAGTCATTCTGCTGTGCATTGGCCATAACTTGTTCCTGTTGACTGCCAGGCATTTTGCATAGATAGTTCCATCTGTGGAGTGACTTACAGGACACTTAAAGTGGCTGTAGAGGAAGCTGAAACGGTCTGCCAAAGGAGCATTTCCCCTTTTTAGATGCTATTTACATAATTAATGTCTTCCTGAAAAAACAATAATTGGGCTGTAGAGCACCAGGCAAAGCCATGTTTGCATGCATGTGTGTACACAGAACACTTGGCTAAACAGGCATGGTTGAGGGAAGGAGAGTGATGTACTAAACCTGTTCTCCCCTTCCTTCTACCACCCTTCTGGGGGCGGAAGAGTCTCACTGACAGCTTTAGGCAAATGATCGTGGTGCTCTGGAATAGGCAGTACAGACTGTCCCGAATCACTTCAGATTGACTGAACTGCTCATTTTAAGCAATTACAATTTAGAGAATATCCTCTCACCTACGTCATTCAGTACTCTCTGCTGTCATTATTCACAGCCATTACCAGCAATTAACTAGGCTGTTTTTTGAGAATGATGCAATTCCTTTTTCCCTGATGTCTGTACTTGAGCTCTTTAAACTCTTCCATTATCTACTGAATAACCACCAAATGATTGCAAGGTGTGGGGTTTTTTTAACTGCTCGGTAATGACAACCTTATGTTTTTCTGTGTAAAGTAGTAACTTACTGAAATAGATCTGTCTGTACATTTGCAAGTAAATGTTTTGTCAGTTGCAATTACATTGTAGCTTCTGTACTGGGTGAAATAATTAGAATGGAAGTTCCTGACCAAATGATCTAAAGTACCTGATCAAGTTGCTTGATCTCCTCAGATGCAAAATTTAATGAGAAATATCAGAAAACTGAACGTATTTTTATTTCAGAGTAAATGAGAAAGAAATGTAACTCATCAGGTGTTAAATTACACCTGCTGAACTTGGTATCACAGGGCCAAAAGAGAACTCTTCCAGAAAATGAGGATTCTCCTCTGATGATCTTTTAGCAAATCAAACCCACACTGTTTCAGGAATTGTTGTTTTGTTTGAGTTTTGTTTTGTTTTTAAAGTACATTCTCATCTAGTGCAGTGCTTTCTAAATGTAAGCTGGTAAATGTATTGGAATCAAGGGCTGTCACTGCATAGTTCTACATCAGAGCTGTAGCTGGTTTTGGAAGCACCAGATAGCTGTTTGTGCTTGTGAGGAGTCAGTGCTGTGAACTTCACTGAATTTTTATTATGATTAAACGTGTCAATACCATGCAGAACTGAAAGAGCCTTTGCAAGAAGCTGGAGACAGAACCAGAACTGATGGGCAGTGGGAATACACTGGGGGCTGTGATGTGTCTTGCTTCATCAAGTGGTGTCCTTATGCTGGAGTCTAAGAAGGGAAGGAAGTGTCCATGGAGTTTACAAAACTCTTTATGTGGTCTAGAAAAGACTTGAAGAGCAGAAATACAGAGCCATAAGTGTTGTTATGAACTATTGTGAGCACCTAATGCTGGATAGATGCTGATTTTTCTTTGAAGGTGCTCACACAAGATTCAGATGGGAATTTATACACTGAACTTTTACAATTTTAATTGATTAAAATTTAAAATTGGACACTATTAAAAATGCAGTCATTGTAGGGAAAAGGTTTTTCTTATTTCCCATTCCAGCTGCAGGAAAAGTTACGTTACAAACTTATCTAAAGATTTCTTTTATTCTTTGAAATGAAGTTGCAAAATTTGGTTTTAAATAACTTGAAGAACCTAGTGCATGTGTTCAGGAGAGATGTTTTGCCAACTGTTTGTGGAGATACTTAAAAATCTGACTGGATGGTTTCCTAAGCTACTTTATCTAGTGAGCCCTGCTTTTTGCTGAGCAGTTGACTAAAGGATCTCCAGAGGTTCCTTCCAACCTCAGTGCTTCTGTGATTCTGTTGGAAAATGTCAATCAAAATTAAATATGTTTGAGTTAATTAAACTAACATTTGGCTGTTTCCCAAGCATTCTGGAGTTTGACTTTTCATAATGATAATTTGGTAGCACTTTCATTTTCAACCTGTTGGTTGTGCAGAGATGCCTGCAATAGAAGGGTATGGTATTTGGGAAGGGAGGAAATGTAGGAGTTTAAAAACAATTAAATATGGAGATCACTGGAATGCATTATTAAATTTGGCTTGAAAGAAAAAGTTCATATTCCTCTCAAAGAGGACAAAGCCCAGGTTCCCTCCAAGTGACCTCATCTTTCATATTCAATGCAATCTCCTCTAGGTTGGTGCCTGCTCCCATCTCTCTACACCATGTCTTGCAATAGCTTGGTAAATTTGGCAAAAGCTATTGTTCTGTTCTCCTGTAAATGCTGTCTCAGTAGTGCAGAGTGCACATGTTAATAAAATCACATGTGCTTCTATCAAGTTAGAGTGCCCAGATCCATAACAGACTAGAAGTAAATCACACTGTCACATGCAGCAGACTGGAACACATAGGAATTGCTGGTAGTAGGCAAGGTTACCAAACAGTGGTGTGTTGACCAAGACAGCAGTTGTGACTCACTGCTACAGAGCTGTGGCTTTTGCAGCTCAGTGTGTAACTTCTGGAAATGGTGGATTTAGTCCCAGCTTTATCTAGCAAGGTAGTGGCTGCTGAATTAGCACAAAAGATGGTGTTGCTTCAGGTTACAGCTGCAGAGGTGGATCTTTCCTCTGTGGAGCCATACAGGACTTCATGGGCACATGGGTATGGTTAGCAGACAGTGTTCCTTTATATCCATGCTGATAGCAGGAATCTCTTGGGTTTGGGCTATCAGAAGCAGGACAGATCCTAAGCCCAGCATTTTCCATGCCTCTCCAGATCTCCTTCTTCAGTATAGATTTCATGTGTCTCTGGAGAAGAGGTGAGAAGCCAGCTTTCCCAGTGAGCCTTGTGGAGCCTTGTGAACTGCAGTTGTTGCTGGAATCATCTTTGAACTTTAAAAGCGAGCACTCAGTGCTGCTGAAACAGTTGCCTATACAAGAGCAAGCGTGGGTCTGTGAAGGAATGGGGAACTGGCTCCATAGGCTTCTTAGCATCTCCTCTGCACCCACAGAAAGGTTGGGGTGCTGGCTCTGGGAGGTGGGGGGTTTTGTAGTGCATTAGGTGCCCTTTTAGACAGTGAGGTCCTGAGTCAGGCAATGTACCATTTTAGGCATTTTAGAAATATATGGGTCCTGGTAAAGCCTTCCTAGAAACTATGAAAATCATTAATTATCCCTAAACCCAGTTATTATCTACTTCAGGAGGTTAATGGTTAGAAATTACATTTGTTCATTTGAATTCACATACAAAAATAGCTCTTCTTTATCATGCTAGTGAATCTGGCCCTACTCAGGGCCTTAATTACCGTGTGCTGCAGTAAGGTAAAGGGCATCGCTGCCTGAAAGCATAAACCTGATCTGCTGTTATTCCCCAGCTGTTGGTACAGGCATGGAATAATGTTTTGTATGTTATTTTGGAGTTTGGAGGGCAATTCTATGACTGGACATTTCTTTTTGCTCTGAGGGATCCAGAACAACACTAAAAAAAAAAAAACAAAAAAGAGACAAAGTTCTCTCTTCCTCTCTCTCTCTCACACACACACATATTTTTAGGTTGATCTGTTGCAAAGCTTCCTGAATTCCAGCTAGGTTTGCCCATAGCTCTGATGGAGAATGGTCTGCCCTTCTCTTTCCTTCGTATGTTTCCAGTAGTATCCATTTCCAGTGTGTCCACAGAGAGAATAGCTGCACCCAAGAGCTGTCACCTATGGTGCCATTTCAGATGCAGGGGACAGCTGTGCACAAATACAGCTCTGTTTGTTTTCCATCACAAGTGCACTGAGTCCTTGCAGAATGACTGTCCTTTCAGAAGATTTGGGGTATCTGGTTGCTTCCTACACTTCAGAAGGTGACTGAGATTTGATGACTGGTAGCCCATCAGCTTGCTCAACAATTTCAGGGCAGAATTCTCTGAGCTGGTGTCAGTGCCGCTGTTGAGAGCCTTTCTGCTGATTGGGATTTGAGGAGAGCTCAGCTTGAGAAGAGGGTATTGCCAGGATGAATCAGCAGATATCTTCCTGGAAGCAACTGACAGCCTGGATATCCCAAGTGTTTAGCAGAGACCTTACCAGGCTGTAAAGTCTGCTTCTGAAATGTTTGACGACTTCTTTCCAGCAAGGAGATGTACAGTCATTCCCTGACAGCTATGATATTGTCTCCCACACATATATGAATTCACACAGTGACATTTTTCAGCAACTTTGTTTACTAGATGATATAAATACAAAAATATTTCAAGTCACTTTACATTTTGATGCCTTTCTCTTTGCATTGAACATTTTAGGGAGACTAGAAGAAGGAAATGGAAAGGCAGAATATGCCATGTGTCTTGGCATGCTGACACTGACCTGAACAATTTTTGTTTCAGTTCCCAATTGCTTCATGGATATGAAGCAATATGGTCTCTTGTATTTCATCCTCAGAACTGCTGTGTGATTCCAGCAGCAATGTTAAAGCAAAGCCCCTTGCATTAGCATGTTCATTGCCCTTGCTGTGACAGTTTTACGCAGCTGACACCAAGGAAAATGAGAGGATTAGATTTTAGGTCCTGTGCAGAGTGAAATGTTTCAGCAGTAGAATGATCTCTTAACAGAAATCACATCTGACAGGTGCTGTTCTTCTTTAACCCCTACCCAGCAAAGCCAGTTATGAACAATGTGAGTTGTTATTTTTCTTCTTGTTGGCTCCCAGGTAGATATTTGTTGAGGATCCCCTTCACCACCACAGTCTTAGAAATAAAGGCTGTTTTGAGTCCTCAGCCCATCTGCTAGCCTTTCCTATTCCATGAGTAGTCTGGATGGCAGAAAGAAGGCACTTTGGCTTAGACTAGGACATAACAATGACTGAAACAAACACTATATTTGGGCAGAGGAAATTGCTTAACAAGTTTACTAGTGTGTATGGATGTAGTTATGGATATATGGGTGTACAGATGAATCAAGGGGCCTGCACCATGGAGAAGGGAGCATTGTACCCAAAAAGGAGAGTTCCTCTCTTAGAAACACCCTTGTTCCTGTGCACTGTCAGTGAATAAGAAGCACTAAGACTTCTGAGTAACTTGCTCTAGTCTCAGAGGAATCAGTTGTTCATGTAGCAAGTAAAAGAACTCCAGAAACCTTACGTGTTGTTGCACTGAGTGGGTGAAGTTCCTTAGAAGATTTAAGTGCTACCCAGCAAGAGGAAACGGAGAGCAAGAGGTCATATCTGTTTAGAAGGTTAAATCTAAAATCCTCAGAGACATCATGGCTACGGCCTCTATCTAGACTGGGCTTAGCTCAGAGCTCATTGTCTACAAGGTACTTTTACTCTGAGAAGCCACAGTAGCATTGCATAACTTGAAGGAAATAAAAAAGTATTATAAAATGTAGTTCAGAAGGTTACTCCCAATGACTTAAGCATTACTTACTTTGCTGAGTGAACCTGAAAAGTCCCCAAATATTGTAAAACATTGAAGAAACTCAACCAGTGACTAGCCAAATTGTCATTTAATTTAAAACTGCACTTTTGGGTTTTGATTTGTTTGGGGTTTTATTTGTTTTATTTTAGTTCTCGTTTGGTGATGATGCCTGTCTCTAGGTTCGTTCTAACACTGCACATCTATACTTATCTGGCTTACAGAGAAGGCAGCTGTTCCCCTAACCTGGACAAGAGTAGTTGGGCTTCCCTGTGTGGGACACATGCAACCATTTGCAAAACTCCTCTAGCTGAAGGAATTTTTCTCAAAGGCTTATTTTAATTTCTAATTTTAATAATCTTTGTTTTGCTTTGAAACTCTGCAGGTGACTTATGGGGTTATGCATGCATATAGCAAAGGAAGGTGCTTGATAAAGATTTCTTCATATCTTTAACCCTATCATCTGGGATTTAGGATAAAAAATGAGAACCTCCTCTTGTCTGAAGGGTGGGGGGGGAGGTATTGTGAGTAACAGACAGGTGATAGCAACTTGGTGAGCGTATGGGGAAGAGGAGGCTAATATAGGTGTTTACACTTGCAGCTTGCTGCACAGAGCCAGCATTCAGTCTTTTGACAGCACAGTCACATAACAGTCTCCACCAGTCAGGTGTCTTGGGTGGTGACTCATTCACTGAATACAGTTTTCTGTTGTTTTCACTGTGGTCCCTTGTTAACCTGCAGATGGTCTATCTTGATATGTGCCTTTCCCTGAAACTTCCCAGTGGTGAATGTGACTTATCTGCCTGTATTGAGACTTTTCTTTTCCTTAGTGGCTTAATTACAGATTGATTATAGATTCATCAACCAGCAAGCATCAACTACAGCTCTAAGTGCCAGAGGGCTCCTAGCCTGACTTCCTGTGGAAATGGCCTTCCTTTGAATCTGTGCTGGGATGGTAGCATGCATTTCAGGGCTCTAACAGCAGAAACATATCAAACAGGCTGTCCCTGGTGACAGGAGATGAGATTGCAGTAATTCCCTTGTGTTGTCAAATAACAAAGGGAATCCCTCTGCTCAATTCCCTTAATTTGTTCAAAGTAGAATAATCTGCATTTATTTTTGGCTGTGTCTTTGAAAGAATAAACCAGGCAAATTTGGCTTCATTCTTTCCTAACAGCAAAGACTGGGTGTAGGCTGAGGTCAGAAGAAAATGAATTTAGAATATGTAAGGAATGAAGGTAAGGGCTTTAACTCTTTCTCACACCAAGCAGAACTTAAGAATTTCTGGAAATTGTTTGCATTTTCTGTTCTGCCAAGCTCCAACCTTGTAAAGCCTTCTCTCAGGAGCAGTGCAGAAGAATGAGACTTGTCAGGACCTAGAAGGCTTCTTTTACTTTAATCTCACATCTCAAATGGCAGCATCCTGGATGCCTCAGCATTTGCAGCAGTACTAGGAACATGAGAGATGGTGTGAGCTCTGGGCAGGCCAAACAGCCTAATACTTTCTCATAATGGAGACTTGAAATTTTAAGCAAAGCTTTCTCTCTCACAGACTCCTTAAATTAACTAGTAGAGCTGTAGATATTCTTGGTATGTATACAGGTAGAGAGGTGGTCATGCTAAGCCACCCTTCCTGTGTTTCTAGTTAAAGAGCTTTTGGACAAAGGCTAGCTGACTTTGTACTGAACATGTACACTGGGAGTGCAGTGAAGAAAAGTAGGATCTCTGCCCTGCTAAAAATGTAGTTTTCATGCAGGTACCTGGGCCACAGCATCGCTTCTAGTGCTAACCCATGTCTGTCAATGAGCTCTACAGCAGGGCTGAACCAGGAACCACATGTCTTGGGATGGAAGAGATTGCTTCTGCTTCCATTTTACTATAGTAATAGAGAGACTGAATGAAGAGGACACAGAGATAGACAGATGCACAACCCACTACTACATTAGACATCACAGTGCCTCACTATTCCTCAAAGAAGGAAATTATTAGTGCTGTCTCTGTCCTCCTGTCTTCAAAGTGGAACAAAGGGAAGGTGTTGTAGTTGGCTTTTCTTTCCCTTTAAAAAAGAAACAGACTGAAGGACTTTATTTAATCTTTCATTACTAGACCCCTGCCCAAGTAATGGAGTGTTTGGAACTGCAAATTTATCTTAGAATTACTGTCAAAACTAAAATAGGGTTCTTCTTGAGAAGCCTTTACTTTTCCAGAGTGCTTTGTATTTCCAAATGCAACATAGATTCTATATAGAACTTGCTCTGGGGCATATTCAGATAAATGCTCAGGATGCTTAACTCAAGAGATACGAAAGACAAATAAGTTGGCCTTACAAAGGCTATGAGAGATGCTATTAATACTCCACGAGAAGTGTGAGGTTTCTAGGTGAGAAGATATTCAGCACAGAAGATATTCAACACCTCTGCCTAGGAGCATGCAGGTTTTTTTGAAATTGCCAGTGTTTTTAACGACAGCTGCTTTGTGCAAATGTGTATAGAGAATGCCCAATTTAGATGTTTCCAAGATACTGTGCAAGAGCTATTCTGTATATGAGTGTTATGATACAAAGCATGGTCTACTTGACAACTCAGTCTTTTGCTGTGTCTTTAGGAAGAAAATCCTGAGCAGCTGGTATTTTTTGCATGCATGTGTATTAGATGGCTTGGTTTAGGGCAGGCAATTTGTTTTGTTTATTTTTCAGGCTATCTAAAATGGAGAAGTTGTTTGATAAATTAAAAAATATAGCAGTTCAGCCTCTTGGTTGTGGGGCCTCACCTCCCAGTCCACTGAGGTGCTTTTGTTCCAGCTCAGGTAATCTGGCTTTGAAGAATGCTCATTTCTTCCCAGTAGTACTTTTGTTTTACACAAGATGTGTTGCTGATGCTTATCTTCTCAATGTGGAGGCATCCTTTATAGGTAATTTAATGGCAACAGAACAGTAACAATTTTAAGTCGTGTGTTTATAGCATCAGAGAAATAGAAGATACATTTCATAGAGGGACAGTGTGTGGCTATTGACTGCCCAGGAATGGTATCATACCATACTATGTAGAAGAGGATATGTCCAGCATCTTTCTCATTCCTACTTGTCCCCGTCTGGAATACATATGTAAGGAAAGCAAACTGATTTTTGGAATATAGCAGTAGTCCTGTATTAGCCATATACAGTTGGCTAAAATCAAGAGAAATGTGTAAATGGCACAGAGGCCCTGGATCTCTCACATCTGGTACACCAGGGCAGAGCAGCAACATGGATCAGACAAGCAGGCAGTGATTTGAAAGTAAGGTTGAAAACTCCTTAAAGAAGGGGGTGGGAGATTTCCCTCTAAAAACACCATCTGCAAGACAGAGCTTTTTTAAGTGGAGGAACAAACAGTGAATTTTAATTAGAATAGTGGTTTTAACAGACTAAATCCAACCAAAATACCCCTCTGTGTCTCAAAGACACTGGCAACCTTAGCACTGCACAGATTAACACCATCTAAATATTGACATGTGAACTAAAGAAAAATTAAAATCTTTTGGAAATCTAAGACAAATACAGCCATTGTATTTATTTGATGGATTTTTTTTTCCTTCAGAATTAGCAACTGTTAATAGGAATTAAGAGAGAAGATAGAATATTCTGGTTTAAACTGAGTAGCATAAGTGAGTAAAAATTATTTATGTAATTCTCTTATGATTACTTATTGTGATTATGATCATGCTTATGATTGTCCTAGAGCTTAATTAATGTCTTCCCTTTGCTGATGGCCTCCAAATTTGTCTCACAGAATTAAGTTAGCACAGGATCATGTCTCCATCACAATGCTTTAGTAACTGACATTTTAAAAGAGTTAAGACTTCTGTCCTCTTCCTGAATGTTTCCTCTTTCAAAGTATTAGGAAATAAACCAGCCTGCAACAGCCCTTATTCCCTGTTTGGCTAGGGAAGTGTCTTCAGGGTGGTCACTTCTGCTATTCATGGTTCTTCATAACCTTTGCAAGCATGCCTGCTGTTTGGTGAGTGCCAGTTAAGTGGTGAGCAAAATTGAGGAGCAACAGCTTGCAATAGCACCATGCTGGTAGAAGGCAAGAAGTTCTGGTCAAGTGAGGCTCACATAAAGTCGGTTACTGGGGTAAAACATAAGCATTTCTGCCTTGCTGTTTCTTGTCTCTTTCCTTACCTTGGGTCTATGACTAACTCTGACTACCTTTGACTATCTTTGCTCTCCTGTAACCACTCTGCCTTGCAAAACCTTTTGTGGAGCAAATGTGCTCCAGCAGTGTGTGCACAATGTCTTTTAGACTTTTCACCAGAGGTCCCATCTTGTGTCACCAGGGATAAACTTGCCTGCCTTGGTTGTAATTTGAAATCTGATTTCTTAAATGCTAATAATTTTTTTAAAAAGGAAAAAAAATAGAACAGAAAAGAAATGGGGATGCTGTGACACAACAAGGGAACAGAAGCTATGGACTGAAGAAAATATCTTTCTCACTAGAAAAGATCTTTGAAGAGAGAAAATAAGTTCCCTATGGAAAGATCAAAGCACATGAAGTTAATGGATTATGACAAGGCAAAAAAAAATACCTGGAGAAAATAGTAGGTTCAAATATAAAAGAAGGAAATAGGAGTGTTTTTTGTTGGAGATAAAGGATAGTTAGATGGCTAGCTAAGTACTTGAGATTATATGTTGTAGCTAAAGAGCTACTAGCAGAAACAGAGATTTCTTTCCTCATGCCTAGCACAGCCTCTACTTATACAGTATAGAGGTAGCCTTGGAGTTGCAGTCATGAATTCCTGCTCTATTGCAGTGCTCTGTGCTGGTCACCACAGCCTGATGCATTCTGTAGTGCAACCAGACCCTCTGACTGACGCAAGACTGATGTAATTGTAATAACTCTGAGAGTCACTTTGACAGACTAATTAGGTCCTGCTAAAGTAAAAAAAATATATGGAGTTTGCCAAAGAAAAAAAGGCAGAAGCCCTTCTGATAAGCTAGGAAATGTTCATGAGTGAAGAACTCTGGCACAAGTTTTGTTCAGGTTAATGCTATCAAAGATCATCTGTACCGCTGTAGGTATCAGTGTGCCTTCTTCATTGCTGCAGTGTTTGATGCTTCACAGATATAGAAACAAAGAACTACAGCTAAGGCACAAAAATCCTCAAAGATCTCACTTCCAGCAGCATACTCTGTTCAGTGGGAATCAGACATCTGGAATGCCTCTCAGGAAGCTGGGATCAAATGACTTTGTGCAAGGCGATTCTGGGCTTCTGTTGCAGAGCAGAAGCCACACCTCACTTCTTCCATTCAGTCACCCATACCTCCTCCAGTCTTATCACAAACCAGAAGTCCCTGAAGTTCTTGGGCCTGTGCTTTACATGGAACAGAAGGTTGACCTGCACTTATTACAAAGTGCTGGATCTACTGAAAGATATTTAGCCACCCGGAGCTATCTGTAGGTGTTGCTGTTTGCTCCTCTGGTTTAATTCTCTATACATTCGAGCAGTTGCATCTCCACAAACCTGCTAGTTGCTTCCTAGATTAACACATTGAGAGAGAAACCAACATTTGTTGCCTCCCCTTATTAGCAACACCTGGGTCAGTTTCTCATTTGCCTTTTCACTGTTCGTATGAAACAACATGCCTGTCTTGTCTTTCTGTTTCCAGAAGTTTCTTTTGAAAAAGGCAGTAGATCTTGTTTAATTTGGTGTAGTATAGTCCAGAGAAACAACAAGTGACAGGAACTAGATGCAACAAGACTAGGTAGGGTAGAGCAAATGCTTTTGATTACTGTACTCATCTAGAAATGAAAAGTAAAGAGACATTGACCTGAATGCTTGATATTCAGAATTCTTAATAATAGGACGCCAGCAAAATTTCGAAGCAGCAATTGAAGGACAGCTGCCATTGGGTGACATGCAGTATGCCAAGAACAGTTATAGTGTTGAGGCCTTTGCCAGCTCTGAATATGAGGCCCATGCTTCCCCCACCTTTTCTAGGAGAATGAGTCTGTTCTAGTCCTTCCTGTGTCATGAGAAAATAATACACCTGATGTTACATCTGGCTTTTCTTTTATATAGACAATTTTACCACCAATCATCTCTGTTTCAGTGCTGATGTAGGGAAGATGATAACATGCAAAGCATTGCTACAGTAGGGTACTACTATGAGATGATTCTGGCACCACATGTAATTAGGTGCATTAATTTCTTCTCCTTTAATAGCTGGGAAGAAACCATATGGAATTAGTGAGCAACAAAACTTCAGTTTTCATTTGCAAAAGGAAATGGAGAATGATTCATTCTGGAACCATACGCTCTAAAGGAGGAAGATTTGAATTATTAACAACGTATCTAAACATGATGGGTGCTGACACCTTCATCTCTGTTTTATTTTTGCTGCCATGGATTTTCTTCACATGCAGTGAGAGAATTTACACTACAGGAAGTGTTAATGGTTTCACGCTTCCTACCCATTTTTAGCTGCCTAATTTATGGAAAACCATCACTAGGTGAGTCATTGCTTTCACAGGATTAGTGTGGCTGAGATAGAGCTTTGGGTGTTCCTTTAATTTCCATATTTGCTTGAAAGGAACAACAGATGCACATTAAAGCTGTTAGTCTTTGGTATTACAGTTGAGTTTGGAGTCTCTGCTCTACTTGGTCATGTACAAATATTGTGAGAGATGCTCCCTGCCCCTATAAGGTAACAAGCTTAGCAAACAAGAAAGCTAATTCTCTGCATTTAAAGATGCTGTGAGTTAGGGTGTTCACAGTTTGTGCCTAATTGAATGAGAGTTAAATATTTGCAAAGGTTACAGACAGAAGCAGTACTAGGAATGCCATTGTAAAGACCTGTCTTGGTGGCCTTAAGAGGTTTTGGTTCAACATTCACACATTACAAAAAAACCCAAAAACAAACAACAAACCCAGCCAAGCCTGAATATCAGCATTTGCCCCTAATTAGTAAATGAACCGTGGGTTGAAATACGTTTGAGCTGTCTGTATCACAGGAGAAATGCAATGTGTAGAACACTCAAGCACTGAATAAGGTGTAGATTTCATAGCCAATGCTCTTTGTAACAAATAATTCAGAACAATCTGTTTACTTTAGAGAACAGTCTTCAGCAGACAAACATAAAATTTAAAGCAAATCTTGGATTGATTTTTTACAGTAATTCACTCTTCTATAAACCTCTTAACTTGTCTCAAAAGGCATGTATTACCTATTATGAGTCTTTCACCCAGTTAGACTTTGTTTCCTGCTACAGATTCTCTGTAGAGGTCTATCTCCAGAGCCTGTTTGTTTCAGTTATGTGTAGGTTTCTTAAGGAGCCCATAACTCACTGCACAGCACATACCAAGTAGTACAACTGTCCACCTGGGTCTGAATGTGTTTGGACTAGATATTATTATTCACTGGCCATATGTGTGGATTTTCAGGCAAAAAAAAAAGTAGTTCTAACTTTATTTTGAACTTAAATCAATACAATGGTGTGGTGGATGCTTTTGTTTGTACTTTCAAAACACCCCACAGTTTTCATGTTCTTATTTCATTCAAGGCAGTTGAATGACTGAATACAAAAGGAAAGAAGAAAAGCAGTAATGTCCTTCAAAAGCTGAATGATTGCTTGCTCATGTTATACCACTTCTATATAAAATGAGGAGTCTTCCTCTACTGGAGAACCACTGACATGACTGAGGCATGTGTTTAAATAACAGTAGCAAAAGCAGAGGCTAAAAAGAGGTGTCTACATGCAAGGCTTTTAAATGGTGTTGGTTTTGGCCTGCCTTGTCAAGGAGCTGGAGTTTGTGTGATTGCTCTTCGCTGTTCTGCTAGGCTTGGTAGAGTGGTAAAAACCTCATGGATAAATCACTAAAAGCTGCTGGGGAATCAGCAACTAGGTAGAAACAAGGCCCAAATTACTGTTGCCAGCTGAGGAAAAGCTGTTAAGAGAAGCTCAGGAGTTACTGGTTACTGTGATTGGCTGTTCACAAGGGTGGTCCAGACCTCTCTACAGTAGCAAATGTTCTGATGTTAACTAGAAGGAGAAAGGGTGGAGAAGAGCTAGTGGATATGTCAGGAGCTAGAAGTACTACAAGTCAGCAAGTCTTGCAAGATGGTAAGGGAGGTAAGCTGGAGGTATTTTGGTGACTGGGGAGTGATGTAGGAATTTTGGGTATGAAGCCAAGCTTTATTGGCTTAGTTCCTTGTTGAACAGTTATAGTCTGCAAAGGTTGCTTTTTAATAAATGACATCACAAACCAGGGAATAATTGGAGTAATTCTGAATGTTGCTGATGCCTTTGACCAGTATAAGGGATAAGACTCAGTTTTGGTGTTAAAGAAACCTAACTGGGTTCCCTAACCACAGAAAAGGCAGAAACTGTATACAAAGTGAAGAAGTATTTGTTCTATAAATAAATAAGCCTATTTGTCCTGCTTTGATGCTTTTTGTTTCCAAGCAAACTAATGTACAAATGATAAAAATAAAGCAAGTCATTACTAATACACTTCTTTTGGCACCTTTACTGAATCTATGTTTCATTTTGTGGTATATACCACAGTGAAATTTGTAAGTGAATCCAATACATATCTCCAAAGTAACAACTGACAAGTCAATAAAAGCCAGAATTAGCAGACTCAGACTTGCCTCTTCTTTCCTTTGTTTGACTCAGTACATTCATACAAGGTTAAAAGTTCTGGAAGGTGTCCATGTTTAATGGATACAGTCAGAATACTTTAATGCCTACTTTATTTGCTTCTTCTTATAACTAAATCAAGTAAAAAATGTTCTTCCCTTTCGGACATTGACAGTTGTCTCCATTTGCACCACAGGACATCTAAAATGGTAAGATGGAGCTATACTCTACTATTAAAAGCCCCTTGGACATTGCCTGATGCATTGTGGTATTTTAACAGTAATATTTTACTATAATTGCTTTCGTAAGATGATGACAGAGCTCTGCAATTGCTGTTATTTTTTCTGCATGAGTTAAACCAAATATGTATGATTCAGGCATATTGACTTGACAGGATGCTCTGAATTTATGTGATTAGAAAGCTCTTCAGATTAAATGCAATTCATCAAGGCATTTCTCACAAGTAAAATACCCGTGTCAGATTGGTTACTTTTTCTTTACAGTGGTAGGACAGTAATCTTACTGAATTAAAAATCTCAGCTACCGGCATATGCCATTAGATGTGGAGGTAAATAATGTCTGTAATTATTTCCAGATGTAAAACTACATGTGCAAGATTGAAGACTGAGTTGAATTTATTTCATTTAAAAAAAGGTACAAAGTGGTACTGCAAACTTCTGAAGGAGACTTTCTCAGAAAGAAAGCTGCTGAGGGACTTTTTAGGGTGTCAGGTAGCGATAGGACTAGGGGGAATGGATGCAAAATAGAGAAGGGTAGATTTAGATTAGATATTAGGAGGAAGTTCTTCTCTGTTAGGGTGGTGAGACACTGGAACAGGTTGCCCAGAGAGGTTGTGGAAGCCCCATCCCTGGAAGCTTTTAAGGCCAGGCTGGATGGGGCTGTGGGCAACCTGATCTAGTGGAAGTTGTCCCTGCCAGGCAGGAGGGTTGGAACTAGATGATCTTTAAGGTCCCTTCCAACTCTGGTGATTCTGTGATTATATATGTATCTGTGGAATTATTTCAGTCTCTTTTGAATAGCCTGTATAACAAAAGTCTTGCACTAGTAACTTCTGTAATTTTGAAGTGAATCAATACTTCGCAGTTTATTATTTCTTTGACTTTTCAATTTGGAATTGCCTATGAGAAGTTTGAGCATCTAACAGTTTTTTTTAAAAATCATTTGCAAATGATATCTGAGACTTGTTATTGAGTGGATTACTCACAAGCTGTTAGTTGTTTTCACTTGAAATCGGATGGAAAAAAAGGAAATGTCTGTTTATTTAGGCTGGATTAATTCTGTATTTTTATCCTCAATTTGAACACTGGAATCAGGCTTCAAAACCTGTTTTCCCAATAACATTGTAGTTTGTCTTTCTGATAATAGTTGTCTCAGTTAACTCACTCATTTAAAGAAGCACAGCAGGTACTACAAGTTTTAATATTCCTGTGACTATATTATTAAATTTTTTTAGGAAGTTAGCCAATCTAATTAAGATTAGAAAACTGAATCAACCCAGTTTTAAAGAGAACAGGCAATGAGAGAACTCTACTTTGATTTGAACAGGTCTCTTCACAGGTTAAAATGTACTTTGCAAAAGATTTTAGTAGACATTTCCTCCAGAGTCAGTGATTTCTGCTGAACTTAGCAAGGAAAATTGACTTCTGTTCATTTCCTGTCCTGAATTGCTCTATTGATGGTCAGCCACTCTAGGACTTCATGGATAAAGAGCTTGCTGTTAAGGTTTTCATGCAGGCAACAAGATTCTACACATTCACAACTCCTGCTTTTCTAGATAGTCTAGTCCCTGGGCTGATTCATGATTGAGGAACCTACGCTTACAGATATGCTTTGGCCAGCCCTTATGCTTAGGGGCCCTAAGACTAAATATTGCCCTAAGACTAAATATTGCAAAGCACACTTGCAAGGATTAATGGCTCTTGTCTTGATGCCCTAAGAGCTTTGAGTTTGAAGTGCTAAATGAACCATCAAAATGTCTGATACAAATATCTTTGGGGGAAAAACCAGACAAGGCTGAGGCAGACAAACCTGTGTCAGATCTGAAGTAGAAGTCGGTCCTGCCTGGAGATAAGGGAATGGTCAAGATGAACTCCTGAGGCCATTTCCAGATAAATTTCCTGTTTTCCATTATTCTGTTAGAAAACAAAACAAAAGAAAACATTGGTCAAAGGGATGTCTCCTGCCCAAAACGCTCTCAGTTATGTCAGAATCTGTTGCTTACATTGGGAACTGACTGACCTTATATGCTTATGCCCCACTTGCAAGCTTTTTCTTAGTTCCCCAGATGTTTATTATCAGGCCATAGTCTATTAGGATTTCATATTGCCATCTAAATAAAATTTTATTGAATTATTGGCTAGTTAACTTTAAGGGAATACCTTATGGTATGGAACGCTTAATGCTGTGTGTGCATCTAACATATAGCAGTCCTCTTTCTAAGCTAACACATCTATCTGTGAGAATTACAAGGCATAACTTATTGTATCCTTTTAAAGTACTTATTTATTAACTTTTGCTGCATTAGTGACAGTGTTGGTTATCTGGAAGCACAATGACTCTGGGGCTGTGCATTGTCAGGTCACTAATCTCCATCCTGCACTCAGCCTATCAGCCACATGAGAATGACTCATTCTCTGTAAACCTCCTGTTGCTTAGTAGCTGTTGGTAATGTGAAAGAGTTGGGAAAGTAGTGGTGAGGTAAGAGGAGAAGGGCTAGGGCAGAGTGTTCCTGTCTGCCTGTAAGGAACTTGTGAAGGAGGGTAATTTTTTTACCTTCTAATTGAGGAGGAAATTTTTTGTTTCCTTACAGATACAAGGTGAATTAATTTACTTGCTCTGCCCTTCGCTATTCTCTGCAATATCTAGGAAGGTTAATCTTGCTTGTAGGCCTTTATTGTATGCATTTATTTATTTACCACCATGGCACTACTTTCTCTTTTAATAGTGTCTCTTTGTTACCTAGGGAACTGCTTACAGCCCTGCACATTTCTTTCTGTCTTTGGTGCATCATCATGCTCTCATATGCCATACACAAAGTTCCCAGTAGTGTTTGAAGAACTGTACATCTGAAACCTGCTGTACATTTTAATCCTGTTGTGCCAGGCCTGCATTACAGCAGTGGCAGGAGCATGATGACTCAAATGAAAAAAGATACAGGAGCCAAAGAGGAATAATAATAATAATAGAAAATAGCTCTCTCAGTGCATTGAATCTTGCTGTAGGTAGACTGAATTTGTTGTGGACAGGTGGATTTCATTTCCAGTATTTAGTTGGGATAGCTGTAGAAAGTTACTTAGCTTTTTTATGGAAAGAAACTGCACAAATAACATTTGCTTCTAATGAAGTATGTATGTGTGCCCCAATCACAATAGCAGGAGGTAATGCTTTGCCCTTCAAGGGATGTATCACAGATGGAAGGAGAGAGAGCTTGAGGAGTAGCTTTGAGGGCAGGAAACGTTAGCAATGGGAATGCTTCAATGATCTGACTTTTTTTTTTGTTAAATAAACAGGACTTTATGGTTGAGGGTAAATGGCTTGCTTTGTTCCAGATACAATTCTCACCAATTTTTTCTTCTCTTTGATAACGTATGGACAGTTCAAATTTTGATTGTCGTTGACTTCTAAAACATAACATGTTTAAATCTCAAACATTTCTCCTCAATCCTAATGGCTTTTTTGTTTTCAAAAAAGGAGATGAGGAACAAGTGGTTACTTTTTGAAGTATTGTAAAAATAATTAACTTCCAAATTTCAGATGAATGCTATGCAAAATAGCAATAGTCACTCAGCACAAATGGAGGAGACTGTTTCTGTTTATCTAGAGAACCCCAAGGGCTGCTTATAATGATGCAACTCACAACAGATTTCAGCAAAGTGTCCAAGCATTTTAACAAATAGCAAACAGCAGTCTCTGGGGTGTAACAAGACTAAAAGAGAGAACCAAGATAAACTGGTCTTTACTGAATTAGTAGAAGTTTATGGATTAGGTTTAAAAAAGGCAAAACTTTAGTTTCTGGACTGCAGCAATTTTTGAATGTACAAATGTGCACAATGTTGATTTAAATACTTCAACTAAATTAGAAAATCAGATGCCATATCTCAGCCTCAGCATTGATCCACAGAGTTACGTACTTCTGAAATCACACTAAGGGTTCTGGAAACATGATTTAAACATAGGTCTTTGTGTAAAGCAAAGATGGTCATTCAAAAATATCAGTGTTTTGAGAGAAAGACAGATGGTAAGATAAAGATGGGAGCACAGGCTAAGGGGAAACTACATGGCTCTAAGTGATCCTATAAGGATAGTGAGTCTGAAGAGTTTAGAAGATGATTTAGACAAATTTTATTTTACACATTTAAAGTGTTCAACATGTTTCACTATGGTTTGTATAATTTTCTGTTAGTATTTAATGAATTCACTTTAGTTCGCTAAATGATTTATTTGTCAAAGTAATCTTAAAGATCTTCTTCTTTAAAAGGTCTTTAAAACTCTGGTTTTGGTGTATTCAAAATGTTCTGGGGTTTTGGGAAATGATTTAGAGGCAAATGGAAAGCCCCTAAGCCTCCCAGCTTTTAATTTGGGCCTCTCAAAAGACAGGCACAGAAAACATCCTTGATCCAAAAAATATTACTTAAAAGCAGGGAAAATGTCTTATCATTCCTTTGACAGTCTTCCTTGCTGCTTTATATCAGAGTTAACTTTTAACTGATTGCATCCAGCCACAAATTACAGCATTTTTTTCTGCACCACTGCATGAATCAGTGAGTCTGGGGTGGCTGAGTCAAACTCTTCTCTGATTCTTCCCGCCCACTATTTGCCCAGCAGCTGTTTCCTCCTTTGGGTATAGCCCATGATCCTGGAAGCCCACACAGAAAGTTAGAAATAGTGGATGCTCTTACTCCACTGCATAAGAAACATAGGTGGAGTTTAACTATAATGTACCACATCAGCAGAACTTCAAGTACATCAGCTCCTGTTCAGAAGTAGGACTTGGGACTTTGCTTCAAGCTGACCATTTCCACTGAACTGTGTCCTTAGTGACTGTTCTAGAGGTTGTGAATCTGCAATATTAGGCAGACCAGGATGTTTAACATCACTGGCTTGTTCAAATGTACTCTGGCTTTAGAATTTTTGGAACATTTCTCTAGTAATGTATTTGGTATTTGTATCTTTCTCCTATAGTTTTCAAGACAGATTGTGTTGCTTCTTTATCTTCCAATATGGAGAGGAAAACAACAGCAGTGACACTGACTGCATTTTCAGTGTATTTATTGTTTTATTCTTGAATCGTTTCAAATATATCTCACTAAAGCACTGAGTGAAGTTTGGTTCTGTTAGGTTTCCTCTCTCTCACAGCTTGGCATGCTTTGGTGATTTTCTGCTTTACTCCAGTGTTGTTTCAGTTCACAGTTAGTTTTCTTTTTCCTTAATTTGAGATCAGTAACAACCCAGGAAAAACGAAGGCCCTTGTTTTATCCAGAATGTGATTCCTCTCTTAAATCTCTTCTTTGATTTTGTTTGGTTTGGTTTTTATATATATTTTATGCCAGTAAAAGCACTCTCCTATTTAAAAACTAAATGTCCTTTAAGAAAGCCTTCTAGGGAGAGAAATGCAACTCTTCCTGTTACAGTCAGTCCTTGTGTTGTTCTTCCAGGTGTATAAGGTAACCTTAGTGTGCAAGACAGAGCTATAGTAACTGGAGAAAGGCTATTACCAATGTACTTTGCAAAGTCAAGAGCTCTCAGGGATGGAGTTGAAGGCCACATCAGCTCAACTGGCCTAGATTAAGAGAAAAACATATAGTGCTGATGGACCATAAGAAACTTTCTTAAATAAAAATTCTAGTATTTTTTGTAATGGAATGTTAATTTACCTATATCTCTGAATCTATATGAAAATGGTAACCCATGCTGAGCACTAGATTTAATCTAATTTGAAATAGTAACCATTTTGTGACAAAATCAGATCACAGACCTGATTTTTGTGCCAGTTGTATTGCATTTAGTCCACATCATAACCCAGACACTCCAGGTTAACAGAGAAACATCAAAAAATTAACAAAAACAACAAAGTGCAGCTTGTATTCTTTCAACTAATGCAGAGAAATTACTACAAAAGCCTGAAACCTGTTAATTCTGAAATCTTGTAAGTACTAATAAAGGTACTGTCAATGCTTCCTAGAAACTAGAGATAATACTTTCTTTTACATGTTGACTTTTAGTGCAATAGGATGTTCTAGTAGTTTTCTCTGTAGACATTGCACTGAAGATATTTTTTAGTTATTAACTATCATGAATATTTCATATGATGGATTTTCCACTTTTTTATTAAACTGTAATTTCAATCCAAAAACAGCCTGATGCAAATTAAGAATTTAAACAAACTTTAGAAAACAATAAATTACATTTCTCTTGTTTTTACATTCTCATATTAAGGCCAGTATAAATATTAAGGGAAACATTTTTATAATTCATTACACCTGTACTTGCTTTCATTCTTTTTATACTGAACAAGGTTTATTTCAATAAGATTACAATTAGTTTCAAATCAGCAAATCATGAGAATTAATCTCTTTCGAAGAAAAAACCCCACAACAACATGGGACTAAAATTGGCTGAAGTCACTGGTTAGTCTGAGGAAATAACCTCAAAGGAGATTATTTACTTTAGAGTTGTTCAGTTAGTTCTGTTCTCTTATATAGATTTGTAGCTGTGAAAAAATATAGGTAATTTGATCAGAAATTACCCAGACCTGTAATTAGTTTAATGAAGATGTTTATTAGGGGTACAGTCCCCTGCTGATCTGAGCAGGGCAGTGGAGTTTCCCTGCTCTGACATGCCTTGTGAGGTGCAGTGGAGCTGCCTCACAAGCTAACCAGCTCTGCTAGGTGCTCAGTAATATGAGGCTCTTTACTCCCTTTTGCAGTTGTTCCCAGACAGACCTAATTTGCTGCTCTGCCCCTCTGAAAAGAGATGGGGAACCCTCATCTTTGCCACTGCTTTGGTGTAAAAATTCAAGCCCATATCACAGTGTGTTAGAGCTCAGATTTGGTTAGTCTAGGGCGAGTCAACACAATTCCTAACTGTGGTTTAAGTAGCAGACTAGTTCTTTTAAGTGGATCAGATAGGTTACAGGTTATAGTGGTGACTGTCTACTTGGTTGTGTGCTTCATCAGTTCCATACATTTTTATTAAACCTCTTTTTTTGTCCAGTTAAATGTTAAGGTGAGACTGGTCAGCTAGGGTCTAAAAGACATGGTAGAATTAGTTTGCATTTGCAAACTAATGTGCATGTGCAGGTGCTTTTTTGGATAGGTGATCACTTAACATTAGCATATGTTAGACAGCTGGCTTCTAAATAGCACAGTTCTGAGGTTATCATTCATGAACACAAAATGTGTCCACTAACACCCTGAGTCATCTAACCCTTAATCATCCTTCAAGCAAATCCACAGACAAGTCTGCAGAGCGTGGTCAGCGGCTAACACATGAATCAATATCCCTATGTTGTGCTGACTTTATCTTAAGCCACAGCCTTTGCAAAAGCTGACAGCAAGGGGAAAGGAGGATTGAAAAAATCTGTGGTGTTGATATTTCAGAGAAGGAATCCTGCCTTCTGTTACTTTTCTGACTAACAGAAACCCTGCCTGAGTCACCATGACTGGTTGTTGTGAAGACTACAATTTAGAGAAATTATGGAAATAATGCAGCTCTTTCTGGCAAATTCTTATCTTTGTCACAAAAACCATTTGGCTGAACTAATTGGCTTGATTTAGAATCCAGGTGCTTTAGGCCTTGTAAGTAATACTCATTTGGCTTAAACAGAAGATACTGGAGAAGATAAATCAGTCATTGCTAGCATTAACAAATGATGATCAAATTAAAGATGATGTTTTAAGGTTCTTCTGTTTTTCCTCTGTGTGCATATTTAGCACACCAGATGGTCAATGCAGTCACAATAAACTGGTGGGAATATTTAATTGTGTTCCCAGGACATTAAATGTAGGGTGTTATTCTTTGGCTGATGATCAGAGTAAATATTTTGTAATAAGGGAGAGTCCTTGTAGAATATTGCTGGTATTACATGAAAATCACACTTGGGAACAGAAATGTCTTCAAAGCAGAACTTTCTTCACAAAATTAAGACATCTAAAGTGCTAATGCCTTTTATGTGTGTGGGTTTTTTTCTTACATCCAACTCACTGTTACTCACTACTACCCAATTATTACAAAGAGCATGAGAAATTGTTTTAAAATTGATAGAATGGAATGAGTCTGTAACCATTTAACTGGCAGTAGTTGCATTTTTACTGAATGGCTCAGATGGTGCACTGAAAAGCACAGGAAAGAACAGCATCTATGTTAAAGCAGCGATGGTTCCCTGGTAGAGAAAGAAGCCTGATTGTTCTTGTTGGGAGTTAATTTTGCTCCCTCTGTGAAGTCTCAGAGGATTGAAAACATCTCTCCATAGTCTGCAAATCCCTCCACTCCCAAGTATGCAAATGTTCACTAGCCCAGAAGTGATGCTACTCTGTCAATAACCTAATTATCTTGTCATCCTAACCAGTTTTACAGTATCATGATTTCCTTTACTCCCATAGAGCAGCTTTTTTTTCTCCTGTGAAAGTGAGATTAGTAGAATGAAAACAAGGATAAACATAGCTTGTTGGAATAAGCTAGTTAATAACTAGAGGGAGGAGGATCAGCTAGAAATCTGAAATACATTTAGTGGGCAACTGACCTGAAAAGCAAATTACCTTACTGAGTGCATCTCTCTCAGAATGGGTAGGTATGCTCTCTAGCCAGGGTTTTTTGTGGGTGTCATGTGCTTTGTTTTGGTTTTTTTTTTTTAAGTCCTCTCACCTTATAGGCAGAAAACATCATTACCCACTTGTAAGGAGGCTGAGAACCTGATTCTGAAGGACACTTAATTTTATGGTGACATTAGAAATAAGTCATCTCTTCTCTGAGCCTCTCCTGGCAGAATTAATGTGTAGTTTTGAAAGAGTAACAGGATCAGCCATTTGTCACTATTCCATTTCACTATGGGAAAAGCAGAAATTTGGGTAGTAGGTGTTGGGATAGATAGCTAATGTCTCTTGATTTCTAGACACCCCTCTCCCCCCCATATATTCCCAAACAGAAACGTGATTGTCCACACATGGCTGTTAGGCTTGAACTATTGTTAAGTTTGTACTGTTAGGCACACAAGTCTGGAAAGTCCAGAACTTGAAGGAGTTCAGATATCCATCTTTTTGAGAGATGACATGGAAATAGGCCAGCACAGAATTTTAGCCTGCACTCTTTGACTGGACTGGCTTTTGTTAGAACAGTGTCAAACTGCATATAGCCAAACTGAATGTTAAGAAAGCTTTTGTGCTAGTGTTGGTTAAACTGACGTACTGCAGAAATAAAATCCTGTGTGGCAGAATCTGATCAACAGAAAACTGTGGACTAGCAAATCCCTTCAGAAAGCAGAAGGCTGTAAGTATTATTAATAAAAGTCCCCTTTGCAAATTAGTAGTGGAAAAATTATTTTAGCTATTTCTATATAAGAATAAACAAAATGAGTTCAAAACTTAACAGCAAACTCCCAGTGCTATAGAGCTTCTCTAGTTCCTGAGAGATCTTCCCTGCCTCAAAGCTTTCAGATCCATCTGAATTCACAGATGAACACTCTTAGCACCAGGGACAATGAGAGAGTTTGTTTCTACAGTTACTGTTAGGTCCAGGATCTTCACTGACATCTGTAGTCACTAAAGTAGTGTATAAATTTGCATTGTAGCTAATTTTAGTAACTGTTTTAGAGTTAAATCTCAAGAGTACAGAGCTATGGAAATGTTCTGCTTTATCTTAAAGTTAAATAAAGGACTTGTTTTGAGTGAGGGAGCTTTGTTTGTTTTGTGGTTTTGGTGGTGTTTTTTTTGCTTTTGTTTATTCTTTAATGCCTTTGGAAGCACAGACTGTCAAACCCCACTGAAGCAATGAAGCCCATATGGGTAGAAGCCTTTTGAAGAGGTCCAATTGGAAGAACAAGATCTTAAATATACCTAAATTTGGTTACAACAGTAAATATTTACTACATAAATATGGTACCTAGACAATAAAAAAAAAAAAAAGGCTACGCAATTTTATGTTTTATTTGAACAGCAGAGAAAGGGTTTGTGGAAAGAAGAATCAAACTGGGACTCAGAAAATTCCTTCACTGCACTTTTTAAAAGGATCATTAGTCAAATCTTCTGCTGCATTGATGCACTTTCACTGCCCCCTCCCCTGAGGGAGGTATTTGCCAGCTAATACCAGCTAAAGCTGGCTGATGTAATTCTCACTTTCCTTGTGCTGTAACCTGTAACTGTGTGTTGCTTGCTATTTAAGTCTGAGAGGTAGAAAATAACCCCTGCTATTAGAAACAGGTTGTGAGCTTTGGTTTAGAGTCAGTAGCTGAAGAAGAGGGAGAGGAAGAATGGCAGTGAAGAAGCCTGGGCTGCTTCGCATTGTCTCTTCACATGCTTTTCATGCCACTGAGCAAGTTACTTAAATTCCCTGTACCTGTTTCCCAGCTACATGCAGGGATAATAGCTTTTCCTTAGCTTATTGCAGTGTTGTTAGAATAAAGACTTTGAAGGGATTAGGTCCCGTAGCTGGAGGCTTTAAAAAGCACTTTGGATGGGTAAAGCAAGTTGCTGAAAGCAGCTGTCAGGTCCTAATGTAAACGGTACCAAAGTCACAGTGATGACCTGGCATTCTCCTGGTATTCACATTGTGTATCTCCCTTCCCTAGGCTGACTAACACAAAAAATGTATCCTATGTAGCTCACACGTAGGAACAAAGGTGGATGAAATGTGTCTGGGAGCTTCCCAAAACATGAGCTACAGAGTCATCCTTAATGTTCTTTCAGCCGGTGCTGAAATGGAAAACAGTAACATTGGATATCTCCAATTCTCTCTTAATTAGAGTTGCAGCTTCCCTTAACCGTTACAGCTAAGTAGCAAATTGCTTCCAAAATATCCAGGTGAGATGAGAAATCTCTTAGTCATGATTTTGACCTACTGGTTTCAGGCCCAGCAAGTAAGCAGAAGTGAGGATGTCTGAGTCAGCTCAGACTCTTCCACTGAATCACTAGGACAGTCCCCAAACGTTTCTTCCCAGGTGGCTGTATAAATACACAGATCCAGCATCTGCCTTCTACCAGTCAGATTGCTCATGTGCTTACCGAAATAAAATCTGAGGATTTTATCTCTAAAATCTGAGGGACTGAGGATGTGATATAAAGGATGTTATATAAAGAATGACTTAACTGCCAAGGCTCTAAGCATATGGTACAGTTGTCCTGAAGGAAGTGTACTCCTTGCTCTCCCAGAGTGTACCTTAGTGCTCTGACAGCGCAGAGTGGTTGCCATTTAAGAGTTATTTGCTAAAGATTTATGCCCACCTCTGCTGGATGGTCAGGGCAGCTGTAAAAACACTCATTCTACCCATCCGTTCCATCCTTACACAGGGAGCAGAGAAGCCCGAGGAAGTGCAGTTGAACCCAGATCAGATGGCAGCAAGGATGCTGGGAAGAGAAAAAACTGGGAAGCATCTACTTTATGCCAAATCATTTTAAGGACAGCTTGGGAGGTGCAAAAAAAGATTAAAATTACTGGGCAGAAAAGGTATATGGCAGAGCACTGAACTTTTGAGTTATCACATAGCTTTGACCAAGAACACTGCTGCATTTGTAAGCTATGCTTCCTAGTGAAAACACATGGCCAGGAAAAACATTTCTTCTCACACACTTCTCTTTTGTAGTTTCTAGGATGCCAACAGTACATAGCTAAAGAGGAAGCCTCTGCTAAGGTGCAGAGTAGTGAACAGTACAATGTTTCTGTAGGAAAAATTCTGCTTGTGTTGATTGGGAAAAAGCCTGTTTACTGCCTTGACTGGAAAGAAATCGTACACTTTCTACTTTAGCTTTGTTGTTGTACCAGGAACTCCCTTTGAAGTTGTTAATGCTCCAGGGAGATCTTGTTTTGCATTATTTGAGTCTGATATACATTATAGTCAGATTTTGATCCTTTGTGATCTCAGTGTAAACTCGAAATAAAACCTGTGAGCATCCTGGCCCATGGTCCTTCAGTAGAGCAATTCCATTGCAGGTGGCAACGGCACCTGGTTTTTATATTTTTAATAGTAGCTGTGAGGTCCTCAAAAGATGAGCAATTTTTGTTCTGCTCAAGTTCTTTTCTTTCAGCTAAAGCTTGAAAATAACATTCTCACCCAGAGTTATAAACCCAGAAGTGTAAGATACAGCAGTGTCCCAGGTCTGCAAACAACTGCTCCAGCACCATGAGTCTGTGAGGGTCAGCATTTCCTGTAGGGACCTCAGCCCTTTTGCAACTTAAGGGACTTCTAGGGAACTAACCTTAGTGCTACTAGGTGCTTTGGCAGTGTATTAATGAGCCCATAATTCCAGTACCATTAATCAGACCCCAGGATGTAAAAGGGAATGATTCACAGAGAAACACTCTGTTCTCTCAGTCTGTCACTGTGGGAAGGCATTGGTAATGCATGAGTGGGATTTGTGATATTTTTCTGTTCACATGCTTAGGGATTTCCTCTGCAGCTTCACAAAAGGTTTTATTTCTCTGCAGGAAGAAGTGACAGGGTCCCTTGAAAGGAAAGGTGAGGTTTCACGTGTTGAAGCGAAGATCCACTGGCTAAGGTTGAGGGACCCTGTTCAGGCAGACAGAGTGACTTGTCTGCACAAGCTCGTGCACTCAGCCTAGATCTATTGTTGGATTTTAAAGGACTTCGGTTTTGTCTTTTGTTTTAGAGTAAGCTGGGGAAAGCCAGTGTTGATGCTTAGGAAAAGAGGTGATGCACAGGACAACAGGGCTCTGTACACAACATTGCTGCAAATATACATCCATGGCAGATGTTTACGCCTGGACAGCTGCTCTGGTGGGGCACTGGGGTGGTTAAGTATTGCTGAAGGCCTGAGATGACTAACCCTATGTTATATACAATTCTCACTTCACTTCCTCTTCCATTTCTTTCACCTCTCCTTTTGTTTCTCTTTACTTGGTTAGCTTCCAGCCAAACACTGAGGAGGCGAGGGTATCACTTGGCACACTGAGGAGGAAGGCAGTGTCACAGCACTGGCTCCTATAGCATCGACACCAACTATCGCAAGCACAGTCTGTTTCCTTAGTGGGACATAAGATCTGCCCTGTTAGTCAGGCCTGTGATCAGTTCAGCCATTGGCCTACCTTAGGGTAGATAAGCTGAATTGCTTGCTGTTTAAAAGGGCAGCAAACAAGGGGGAAGAGTCTGATATGGTCCTACCAAGAAATAGTGTGAAAACTAATTGCAGCATGGGAGGAAATGAGACACTAGGCTTGTGATCCAGGAATGGAAAATGTGAGCTGTGGGACAATGGAAAGCTCCTTTTAAGAGATGGGTATTTTTGACTTGTTCCAGAACAGGGGTAGTGTCTAAGTGAGAACTTTTTATGTTCTCTGTTTTTGATCTAGGTCTGCTCCAGCTTCTACCCAAGGTCCCACCAGTGCTGGGGCTGCAGGGCCACCTCCTGCTACCAGTGTGACAAGCAACAAACGTCTGCAGCAGACACAAGCCCAGGTGGATGAGGTAAGTGGCTCCAGGTGATTTGTTACGTAACACAAGGGTGCTGATGTGGGTATTTTTTTTCTTTAAGATGCTTTTCTGCCTAGTGATCCAGTAACTCTTGCTCATCTGAAGGCAGGAGATCTACGAAATAAAGTTTACCAAAGGATAGCATTTATGAGGATTCAGACAGTACAGGTGAGAACTACTAATTTGCTGAAGATCTGAAACAAGGTCTTCCTGGCATCTCCTTTGCTGATGCTCAGAGCTGATCACAAAAACATCCTCTGGCTGCAGAAATGTCTAGGCCAGGTTCTCTCATTATAGCTGATTTTTGCATCACACTAACTTCATTGACATTAGTGGAGTGTGTCATGCAGTGGGAAAAGGAATATTACATTTCAGCTTTTGTCTTGGGTCAAAATAATGAAACAAATTTCTTGTCCTGAACATATTACATCATGATGGTGCTGTAATTGTTTATGTGAGCTCCAGCAAAAGTAATTGTCCCAAGAAGATGAAAAATAATTGCTAGCTATTGTCTAAAATGAGTGATGCATGTCAGGTATATAAGACTTTTCAAGCAGATCACTGGAGATGGCTCCAGTGAGGATGGTGAACCCTCACTTTGTGCTTAAGGTACTCTGTATTTTGAGACTTCTCACTCAAGCCCATGCAAACTTGTCTTCTTGTGAAGCATGGTGGTGTAATTTTGGCAGGAACTCTTATCCAGTACGAGGGAACAGTGAGTGGCTCTTGGATTTGAGGACTAGGCAGGTGATGATCAGGATCGACTTGTTTTTTTGCCTCCTATTTGAGAGGGAGGCTGAGGTTGGTGTGGGTTTTGAGCAGATAGCACATCAGCAGATTCTTATTTAATAGGGAAATCAAAATAGAATAAAATAAAATTCAGAATAAAATAGCATAGGGAGAAAAACACCACTGCATTTGCAGTACTCTGAAGTCACTAGAGCGAAACTGGTCTATAGCACCTAAGGATCTGATCTGTTAAGCATTGCTTTGACCTTCCTACTAGATCTTTCGTGGTCGTTTTTCCTTCATGCCTTGTGGGAAAGTAACCCCTAGGTGGCACCAAACACCATAGCACTACACTCCTCTGGCTATTCTGCTCCAAGTGCTGTTCTCCACAGCACTTCCGACCCAAACCCAGAACTCAGCAGCACAATCACAAAGTTGAGTAAGAGAGAATTTTGAGCCTGAGTAAAAAGACTGTCAATTTTAATGCTATATCAATGCTGATATTGTACATCAGCTATATCCACATTGGGTTTACCCTTCCAATTTCTCTAGCCATCCTAGAGCTCATTTTCTAAGACCCAGGTCTTGGTTTTAGTCTAGACGAACATTTGTTTATTTGACAAACATGCAGTTGCATATGGGCAAATGTTCACCGCGGTGAGGTTAAATTCAATAAATATTTCTCAGGGGGAATAAAAAAGAGAACGGGTAGGAAATGTTACAGTATTTTGTTCCAGCATTTTAAAATAGTTTAAATTTTTCACTATGAAACATTGTAGCAAGAGAAAATTCAGTTAAATACTAGCTGAGAAATGAAAACAAAAGGTGGGGTTTTTTGAATTTCATATGAAGTAAAATGCTCGGATGGTTTTGATTTGGAAAAGCAAGTAAGAAAATTTGGTTGACCAAACCATTTGATTTTGTTTCAGGTTTGGTAAATGAGTGAAACAAATCTTTTGAGTTTTGGAAGAGCATTTAACCCTGTGCCAGTCCTTTCAAAGATTCTTTCACTACTAGTTTCCTCTTACTGTATTTAAATAATGTATTTTTAAAATAGCTCTGGATTTGTACAGGTAATAGTTAAATTACATTAAATTCAAACAACATTCACTTCCTTATTACAGAGTATGAGAAGTAACAGACCAGCAACCATACTCACTTCACTGAGCTTGGTATACCATCCAACATTTACTAGTGATGAATTTGTACAGGATTTCTATTTAGAGTTACTGGCTTGCTAGAAGACCAACTAGGCAGCTTTCCAGCCACTCTACCCCAATCCTGTAGTGTTGCATGGGGTTGTTGTGACCCATGCTCAGGACTCAGCACTTGGCCTTGTTGACCCTCATACAGTTGGCCTCGTCTCATTGATCCAGCTTGTCCAGACCCCTCTGCAGAGCCTCCCTACCTTCCAGCAGATCAACATTTCTGCCCAACTTAGTGTTGTCTGCAAGCTTACTAAGGGTGTACTTGATCCCCTTATCCAGATCATCAGTAAAGATGCTAAACAGAACTGTCCCCAAAACTGATCCATGGGGAACACCACTTGTGACTGGCCACCAACTGGATTTAACTCCATTCACCATCACTCTCTGGGCTCAGCCATTCAGCCAGTTTCTTACCTGTCCAGGCCATGATCTGCCAGCTTCTTCAGGAGAATGCTGTGGGAAACAGCGTCAAAGGCTTTACTGAAGTCTAGGTAGGCAACATCCACAGCCTTTCAAGCAGGACTTCAAATTATGCCCAGGAAGTCATCTTGTCCAAGAAAGATCTGCAGAATAAGTGAATTCCTTGGTCAGGAAATGCATACAGTTCCCTTTAGATTGGTCTTTATCTAGCCAATTTCTCTACTTCAGGTAAGGATGTTATATCAAATGTGGAAAGAAAATAATGCCTTGGTCTTAGTGATGACTGGACAAATGTCGACCAAATTGTAGCATAAAGTTACTGGTCTCCATCTGTTTTTTTCTATCTGTAGATAGTTGTAAGCTAGAAGAGATCAAAAGCTTTCATGAGACTAATTAGGGTATTTCATAATCTATTTTTTACCTTTAAAAGCATCTGAGCACAGTATAGCTATATTCATCTTGTTCTCACTATGTCTGTTTCCACAGGCATGGTTTTTGAGGCACTGTCCAGGTAAGTGCCTTCACTATCATAAAGGCCAGTGGCTGTAGTTTCAGTATATGCAGTATTCCAGAGTGTGAACATACAGGTTGACCTTCAGCTTTACTATATGTGGAATCTAACATGAGACTGTGCATTTGCAGGTGGTAGACATCATGAGAATGAACGTGGACAAGGTGCTAGAAAGAGACCAGAAGCTATCAGAGCTTGACAACCGGGCAGATGCATTGCAAGCTGGTGCCTCACAGTTTGAAACCAGTGCAGCCAAACTGAAGAGAAAATACTGGTGGAAAAATTGCAAGGTAAGGAGTATAAATTCTTGTAGAATCACTTCATATCAGGCATTAGTTTCACTTGCATTTAATGGGGTTTTGCTTGCAGGACTGCATCTCTAAGCGGTCTCTTCTTGTCAAAGGAAGAAAGAGATGCCTTCCCTCTAGGCTCCAGGGTAATAAGTCAGGCAACTTTGATCCTTACCAGAACCTATTCTTTAGGAAATTTCTGCAGTATATAAAATGTAGATGCTTCAGTCAGTGTCTGCAGATAGGGATGGGAGAGCACTCCATATTCATGTCAGTTCCTGTGTGAACCACAAAACCTTAACAGGTGTAGTGAATGCTAGTAGTTGGAGAAAAGACATTTTTTCCTTATGGGAGATTCTCAACCTCTTGATCTTCCTTTAGGATTGCAAACTACCAAAAAGATACCTGGTTTCACAAACCACTGTGAGAACTGAGGAAATGACAGTGTTTTCTTTAAAGAGGGGCAGATTAGGATAGAGCTTTGCCTCTTCAATCCACAGTGCTAAGAAATGTAAAGCAAGGCAAAATATTTAGGGTAAATACTACAGAAATGAGTGCACCTAAGTTAGAAACTCAACTGAGCAATTTCTTGGGGCCTTTTCTAGCTGTTGCCCAGTTGTTTTGCCTGGCAGTGCAGGAAGCAGGGCTTTTGGGAGTTACTGACAAAGATTTGAGTTAGGTTCACCCATGCTGACTGCAGTCACTGTAATGACCTACACCACGCTAGACTGTCAAACCTACTCTCAATTCTCCTTTCCTCATTGTTCCTTCCTGCTTTACCCTGACAAATGGAATCCCCCTGTCCTTCCTGTGGCTCTCAAGCTCTGAAAGCAGGAGGAAAAATACATAAATCTCCTGCAGCCAATGCTAGGCTCTGTCCTCCAGACATATTTTGGGAGGAACGAAGGCCTTGATTTGACATTTTCATGTTCGCTGGTTTTCAGTCTTTAAATTCTCACTGGGGTAATGATGAGAATTGGACTGCAGCACATCTGGTGGCCTCATTAGCATTCAGCAAATCTCATCTGGGGACCTCTGCTGCACACAATTTAGTGCTGGTACGGTCTGTGCATAGCTGGCTCTGATGTATCTGTTCTTGGGGAACAGACTTCAAATTTGCAATGAGCTACTTCCAGGCTGGAAACCATGCTGGATAGCATGGACTAACTCTCTCAACAGCACAAGTACACAAAGACAGCACAAATAACTGCTAGGCACTAGACATCTTCAGCTGCCTCTTCCCTGACTATGTGAACGTGGTGAAAAATTACTTAGTTATAAAGGGGTACATAGTCATGTGTGAATCCAGCCACTTAAATCACCTCTGGAGTTATTTCAGAAGTTTATTTCTCCTTCACTGCTGGAATTTGATGAGGGTGATGACTGTATCTTAGCTTCCGGGCAAGAACTTGCTAGCTTTGACATTGCTGGTGGTCAGCTGTTCCTAAAATTGACACTAAACCTGAGGCCTTAACGAGCCTGTTGCAGTGAGTCTTCACAAGAATTAAAAGTGCAAGGAATGAGCCACTGACTAAAAGAAAAAAAAAACCTGAGGGGTTAATGTCTTTCACTGAAAACCTGACTTCTTTTTCCTCTCATAACTTTCTTTTTATAGATGATGATCATCCTTGGTGTAGTATGTGCAGTCATTCTCATTACAATTATAAGTGAGTAATTAATTTTCTCTTTTGTTTATGATCTCACTAGCTCTGTGACTTACAAAGTGCTGATATATTAAAAAACAAAGCAAAAAAAAAAGGATATAAAGTATTCAAACTGATTAATTTGTGAAAGTCCCCTTCTAGTGTCATGCTGTTATAGAGAGAATCACCGCAAACTCTCTGGACACTTATAGGTAGAATTTGTTGATTTTTAATGTATTAGCATGTTATACAACTTTCCCTAGGATTAAAGACTCTCCTTTTTCATGTTTATAGAAATTTTTATGCAGTATCAGATACCTTCCTTTCACTGAAACCAGTGCCACAGTCCTGGTGTTTTCTAGTGAGAGCAGTAATGTTTGAATTACTTCATGCCTGTAAAATGAGGGTGAAGGCCCACAGGCAAATGAGCATCTGATGAATTTTTTACAATTATGTAGGTGCCTAGTTCCCACCAAATCATTTGGTATTTGAGATGGTGCTTCCAAAAAATCATATTGCATCTTGAATACCTAAATACTGTTAAAAGATGGCCCAAAGTCTCACTGATTTTTTTTTTTGTCTCAAAAGACCATCTCATACCACTCATTTATCATAGGAAAGATAGCATATGAATGAATAATAGCAGTCATGCTGGTTGGGAACCAGGGATCTTGTAATGAGAGGAACTGAACACTTTATTTATGTAACCTCTGTGTTAGCAACAGCCGTTATGTGACATAACAGTAATAAGGCATTAACTCCTAAAAGGGAGATTTCTTGGGTTAGACAATCCAGCTAGTAACCCAGAAGAGATTCACCAGGAGGCTAGACTGCGGATGGGAAT
This sequence comes from Galbula dea, assembly GCA_013399015.1. Taxonomy (NCBI): domain Eukaryota; kingdom Metazoa; phylum Chordata; class Aves; order Piciformes; family Galbulidae; genus Galbula; species Galbula dea. The sequence continues at coordinate 135,498 of VWZX01006819.1, read as the reverse complement.
TAATTCCCAGATCTCAAATTACATGCCTTGTATTCATCATGTTTCCATTTTCCTCTGTGGCTTCTGTAAAGAAGGCTTAGAGAATCACCTGTAAACATGACTAAATGGATTGAGATACATGTGGCAGTTTATTAGCCTTATGAATGCTGGCACCAGAGTGACACAGAATAATTCTAGGGTTTCGTAACACTGATAGGGCAAGAATAGGAACTAGCTAGATATTAATTAACTATATTAACTGGGTACTGAAGGCAACTGGCTTCAAGGGAAAGACAGGCCTTTGGTCTGCAGTCTAGTGCAGCAGCCTGGGAACACAGATGTGCAGCCATTGAAGTGACTGCTGCGCATCTATATGGATCATTGAGCATTGTGTATCTTAACAAGAAAGTAAAAAGCAGACAAGATAGCTCATAATTTCTCCGTAGAAGTTAAGATTGAAATTATATATAAGTAATAATATTGTCTTCCTTCTGGTTTTAAATGTTGGATGCCTGTACAGGTAAGTTTGGAAACAGACATAGCAGGTATGACATGACTTAAATTGGATTTAGGGTATTTAATCACAAACTTGAGTGCCACATGATCAAACCCAGGTCATGGCTCACCTCAGTGAGATCTAAGGCAAGCTGAGTGAGATTTAAATGTGTTTGAGCTCTGGATCTTAAATTATTTCTTCAGTCTATTTCATTCTTCTGTAGTACTGCCTAAAGGCTGCAGCTTCAGGAAGAGCCCTGTGTATTGAACTTAATGATGTATTTATTTACAGTAGCTCTCAAGTATATGTTTAAATCCTGTTGAGATCAAGTGCTGTCACAGACGAGGCCTGCATGGCTTCTCCAGTAACTGATTGGAAAGGGAAAAAAGATCATACCCTCCATGCAGGACTGGCTAGATGCAGATAAACTGCGTAGATCCTCACAGCAACAAGCTACCATGGGTGGTGAAATGGCCCAATCCAGGCTTCCTACCATCCTGGTAGTGGGGCCCTGGAAAAGCAGGCTGGATGCTTTTCAGCTTCCTGCTGAAAAGTTACAACACGTGGGACTGCAGGTGTTGCTGGGGGATGGTGGCCAACATCACCATCAGTCCTTGCCCTTTCTCTGCTTTGAGGCACAGTCTTTCCTCCTTTCCACTCCAGTTCCCCTTCAAACTCCTTTTGACACAGGAGGAGCATCCCCATCCCAGCTAGGAAAGCATCCTATGTGCAACACATTATACTCTTTCAGCAAAGATGTACTAAAGATGTTTGCCATTCTCTGACAGCACATGATTCGTGAGGTAAAGCACAACAGTAACTCTGTAATAACTGTTGGTTTATCTTTTTTTTTTCCTTCCCCTTTCTCCTTCCTTTCCTAGTTTATTTCTCCACTTGAAAAGCAAAAAAGGAAGACTTGGCACAACTTCGTTCATATCAACCAACGATATCAGTGTTCCTTTGTTGAACTCCGCTTTTTAATTCCAAGTGTCTTGGGATTTTTGCTTGTAATAACCCATAAGCATTCAGTGTGGTGTATTTTGGAATTCTGTTGTTTCCACAAGAAACTGTACCAGCTAAATACTGCCAAGTAGTTCCATACACTGTCTTATCACTGTGTCTTAAAATGTGTACGCACTGACCTTCAGAAAATGTAGTATATGAAAAGCATCCTAACCATCTCAGAATCAGAGAATGCAGCTATGGGGAAGCTCCTGTTTGAAGGGACACTGTCAGTTGGACTGGAACCAAACCTAAGGTTGCAGCAAGCATTAGGGCAAAAATTCTGAATTTGAGCACCTGAAGTTGGATGGCAAAATCGACTAGCAGATGTAACTTTTTGAGGTAGTGAGTATCTGCCACTCCCATTGAAGGGTGGTACCTACAAGTATTCATGTAAGACATATTTCAACTTCACCAACCAAACTTGGATTTTTTGAGACTAGTTGTAGTATCCAAGTCTAAAACACATTGCCTGCAGAAAACAAATAGGACTGGATTGTCATCTTTTATGGATTTAATTTTTTCCTTATGGGGTGTTCTATACAACCAGGATGGCCTCAATATGAAAGCCAGAATGAAAACTGTATGACATCCTAAAAAGCATTAGCTAGCAGAGTCTTGCAAAAGCCAAGTGAAATGCAAAACTGGTAATAGAAGCATTGTAAATGACCAAGATACAGGCTCTCACTGTAAACTCAAGGCACTGTTTATCAGACTTTATGGGACTCTCTTGAATGCCAATTCCTAATACTTTACAGCCCTAACTTAAAGCACATGAACAACTCTGGTGATGTCTGTGGCTTCCCAGCACAATTGTAGGAAGCCACCTCTACACCATTTTGCAGATATGGTCCCCCCTCTGAGGACCACTCAAAAATCAGGAAGGAGAGGATACAGATAAATAGAGGGAGCAGTGGAGAGAGGCCAAGAAAGGGAAAGGTGTCTAGCAAAGCTTTCCTGGAGAAAACGAAGGCAGAGAAACACTGATCCAAAGTGGTGGTTTTAATAGGCTTTAAAATTTTTTTATTTAATTTGGGGAGTATGTGTGTGTGTAGTTCTTAACCTATAGTGTCATCTTTGTGCAGTGCTTAGCTGAGATATTTTCATACTCCATTAGTTTAAACTAGTATTTTATGTAATTAAGAAGAATGTTATATTGTTCGTCTAAGCTGTTGTTGTAGGATTTCTCCCAAGTGTTGAATTCCTACTTTTTTCTTTTTTTAAACACTGAGTAGTTTAATCATATTTAACCAAACTAAAAATGAATTATCAAATTTTGAGCCAGGAAATTCTGAAAGGGTCTTTTTAGAATAACTCCTTCAGAATTTCTAAGAATAATTCATAGAATTTTAAATAAATTTTTTTGGGTTTGTGGTTTTGTGGTTTTGGGTTCTTTTTGGTTGGGTTTTGTTTGTTTGTGTTTTGGGGGTTTTTTTGTCTGCAACTTAATTAGGGCATAGAACTGGTGATAACACTAGTGTAAATATTCCCACTGTGCAGCAACTCTTTTGATATGGTCTTAGATTTAAAAAACCAGAGACCCAGAGCAATTCATTGCAGTGGATGTATATACAAATTGTGCTTCAGTAGAATTTTGTAGAGAATGAAAGGTTCCAGTTGCTTTTTTTTTTTCTCCCATATATTCATTACTTCATATTCCTGTGTACTGTTTTATATCATTAAGTAGTAAGTGGCCACAGTCTTAATGAAATTTAACTTTCAAAGTTACTAAGGTGCTACTGGACTCCCTTGTATGCCCTGTTGACTTCAGTCCTTCAGCTGAGTGAGGATTCTAAAATCCTTATGGGCCAGACAGAAAACTCTGCTGTCACGAAGGGCCTGACTCTGTGAGGTGCCACAACTGAATGCTATGTATAGCTGAACCTTCACTGGAAAAGGAATAAGCCATCCAACTTCAGGACCCTTTATAAACTGCTAAGATACTTGGCTGCCATGAAAGAATTGTCTCCTAAAGAGTGAGACCTTGCCACTCATACCCATGTTGAGCATGGCTTGATCCTCACAGGGCTTCTCTACAGGAATGCTGAAAGGTCCCATGAGATGAATAAAGCTTTCACTGGAGATGGTACAATCAGTAAGGTTATATGCTGATGTACAGCCTTAATGTAGATGGTGCCTTCTCCTATGAGAGTCGGAACTGAGTAAGCTGATAATGGCTGCAAATACACATCAAAATAGTTTGAACCCTCTAGCTACAAAGATGCAAAGTTTCCAAACGAAACTGCTATTAGGATGCGAAGTTTATATCCTCCTTGCTAATGTATCTTAAGTAAGTTAATAATCAAAGTGGGAGCTTTAGGGGAGAGTGAGGAAGAGAAACTGCTGGTTGTGGAATGTGTACTTGTCCCTCAAAACATAACTAATGGGGATGATTGGTTGGTAAGGATTTGCAAGGAAGAGTTCAGTGAAGCAACCTTGACTCTATTGGATTGTAAAATGTTTGTGAAGAACTAATTTCCTCCTGTGTGCTAAGAAATATGCTAATTAATGTGTTTAACACTTTTTAAGTTGTTTGCATATAGTGTGCTCATGAATGCTCAATGTTTGCTAGTTGTGCTGTGTTGATTAATTGCAGTTGGTGAGATAAAGCATGTAACATTTCTAATTCAGCCCAGGAAGCATCAATAAGTATGTTCTTCCCTGATGCACAGATCCAGAGTCAAACTGCTCCAGCAGAGGGTTAATTCTTCTACAGGAAGAATATGGTAATATAGGACTGTTCAGGGTCACAGATTGTGCAACACCATCACTTATAGGTAGAGTGGTACGGAGGACAATCTATATAAGCACAGTTGGAGATCTTATTTGCGTTGAAGCCACAATCGATTGCTTTCCCCTCACTGCCTCTACATTTAAAGTGTCCATGGAGTTACAGCTGCCTACTTCTAATAGTGAATTCCCTATGAAAAGGTTAGCTCATTCTTGTTTAGTCAACACTGCTTAGAATTTCAGTTACCAGGTAGAATTTCATCTACTACTCCTCATCAGTAACTACTGCCTAGGCTTTATCCTTGGGCTGGTAGAGAGGCACAAAAGGGCTTCTTTTGCCCACTCCCCAGCAAACCGTCAGGGGACTGCAAGGATGATTGCTTTCTGACTGCTGTCTTGGGTATGGAACTGAAGACTTCTCTGGCTAGGAGCAAGGATTTTGATAGCTTTAGTCATGCGAGTTAGACATTGTTTGAGACTTGTGTATTCTATGCTTATAAGAAGCACTTACTCCTCCTCTGATTTCTGTGCTACAGCTGTACAGCTAGGATGCTAGCATGATATGCCATTCAGGAACAGCATAGCTGAAATGGCATGGTTAGGAGCTGGTCTATGCTTGTACCACAGCTGCTGTTTGGCTTGCCAGTGAGTGCTCATTAGCTTCTGAGGTTGAGGAAGTGTTACCTGCATCCACTCTCCACAGGCTACTAAGGTCCTACTTGGGCATTACACCTTCTTCCTTCTAATTGAGCTCACCTTGCAATAACATACATGTGGCTTAAACCTAAAAAAATTGGTACACAGAACTTGCAGGAGCAAGTAGTGTGGAAGCCCAAATGGAGCACTTGACCTGATTTTCACTTGACAACATTACATAACAGCACAGTGAATCCAATGTAATCCAATATTATTAGAAAGAGGAAGGGAGAATCTGATAAAGATTCTGAATGTAACCTAGGGTCCATAAAACAAGAAGTTGGTTACAAATGTAGTCAGTTTGATTTTTAAATCTGGCACTTTAATTCTATTAGAACTTCCAGGAGGTTAGCTCTGGAAACAGTTCAGGCAGGTAAAGTACTTGGCTTCCTGGCTTTTTTGATTTTAAGTAGTGATCTGCAGTAAGTGACTTAAACACTCACAATGATGGAAGAAGAGAACAGTATTAACTGTGCAAAGGATTAATTGGAATAGCCAATTATCTGCTGTTTTTTCTGGGTAGTAAGATCATTTGAAACTCCTGTGTCTCATTTCTGCCACTGCTCCTTTGACAGGGCTTCATACAACTATGAACAGCTGAGCTACTTCTTGTCAGAATATGATGGATTGTAGCTTTTAAGAGTAAGTTCATGACTTGACATCTGTGTTAGAGCATACCTGTAACATGGTGATGTCTGCTTCTCAGAAGTGCATCTGCCATGGGAGACTCAAACTTCAGGAACTTCTAGAAGCTCAGATGTCACTCAACTCTTTCAAGCCTTTGCAGAGTGAGTTTTTCCCTATTCCATGGGAGGTTATCCACCTAGTGGGAGTATGTATAATGTTACTTTTTTATGATAGCACCTTGATCGTATGTGTTGGTGCTAGACCTTTGCAAAGTAACTAGAGAGCATTTGGCTGTGATCCAGGATTTAGATCTCAGCCCTGCTTCTCCTGCCCTTTAAACAGGGAAAAGTGCTAAACCAGTAGCCATATAAGGCACTGGGCTTGCTCCCAGTGTACACAGTGAGTACTGGAGAAAGGCCTCAAAGAGACCAAAGTTTCTTTGGTCTGGATTTGTGTCTTGATGTGAACTTTAGACCTGTACAAGATCATAACCTTTGGGCCCACTGTGTAGTAAGAAGGGTGAGATGCTCTTCCAGCCAGTTCTTCCTTTCACCTGATTTGGTCCCTCTTGCTAAACAGTACATTTGAGCATGTGTTTCTTCATGCAAGAGAAAGCACAAGCACCCTCAGACTACCTTCTTTAAAAGCAAAACCAAAAAGGCAGAAGAATGTAGTTTGAAAAAAAAGAATTGTATCTAGAGAAATGATTGGCTGAAGATGTCTCAGATAGTGACATTATTTTCAGGAGGGATACTAGATTGGGATGTATGGAACAATCAAACCAGAACCTCACATCAATTGTTCTTTCTTCGTCTGGTCTCACACAGAAACACTTCTTTATTCTACTTCAAGAAAGGATTTTGTTTTCCTCTTCAGCTAATTTCCCTTCCTTATTTCATTAATGTTTGTCTCCATTGATGTGCTCAGTAGCTTTTTCCCCCCATTGAGAACCAGAAGACTGCCTGCCATTAAACACACACATAAAAGAGATCCAAGCCACCCAAGGAGTTTACCTTTCTTCCTGATGCACTGACATTTAAAAGCTACATCTTACAATAAAGAAAAACTGTGGCAGTGTGGTTACATGCAGTTTTGGTGGAGTAAACACTTGATTATTCAACAATGAGTCATTTCTGCAGTAACCTCATTCTGTCATGACTGTATCACATCTGCTAACTCTCCAAAGCAAAAATCATAACCTGTACTGGTTTAAAACATGAATACAGCATCGTGGTTCATACGTAACACTCTATTCAACCAAAGAAGCCATGTGCTGTACATTTAAAAGGGCAAAGTACTTGTTCTCAAAGAGAAAATATCATAGAGAACAACAAAGGTAATTAGGGAAAAAGCTTCTCCATTCTTTAGCTCTTCTCACAGTGTCTGGCTTCTCCATTATTCTTCAAGTCTCTCTTCTCTTAGAAAGCCTTTTTGTTTTTGGAGTGCAGTGTATTTGGAACATAGCATATTTGGGCTAGGGTTTTTCTTCTACCCTCTGAGCTGACTCTCAACTCTGCCTTCTGTCATACTGTTACTGTTCACCTCAATCAGAGCTGAGGCAGATCTTCCTCCCCATAACGCCCTGCTGTTCTCAAACCAACCTCCACCAATGGGAGAAGAACACTGGAGGCAGAATATAGCTCCAGAATGTTAATTTGGTCCAAAATTATGTGGTACAAACAATGGCTCCTTACTGTTGGACAACGGCATTTTTGCTACTCTCCTTTAATTGTAATACTGGAATTTTAGTTAAATGTACTTCACATTTCTTGTAACAGTAATTTAATCAATTTTGATGGAAAAGAGGAAATGGCAAATAAGCATAGTGTAATAATGACAAGATAGTAAATTGGGAAACAGTTTAAGTGAAATACAGCCAACATTCAGTAAACTCCTTTTTGTAAGTGGTTATCCCTAAGATCACCTTTCATACGTTCGAACTAACATTAAAATATATTAGCAGTGTTAATCTATTGAAGTGCACGTGGACCACTACTTAAAATGAACTCTGACAAATGATAGTTGAGTTCACTTCCTTTCACTTTTTTCTTGAAAACACAGGAAGTATATATAGGAAGGATGATCTAGTATTTTTAGCAGAGAGGACCATTTGGGTATACCATCTGTAGACATGCTGCTGTTGTCAGTTGCAGAAGTGGTTGAGGACTTGAGTCCAACAGGGGTTCCAGGCTGCTTGGTGCAGTAGAGATACATAATGAATGCCCACCTTCTTGTATAGCACTTTGGTCTGCCAGCAATGAAGTCTTTTTTGACACTGCATGTTATTTTGCTTACCCTTGTTCTACTCTAGTATCTGTGCCTGTCCTCCAATAAACGGTATAAGCAAAAGACAGAAAATCACTTTGCTGAGTCCATTACATTCCTGTTACATGTATGTGACACATGATGGTGGCCTGAGCTTTTGTAATAAAAATTCAAGAGGTCTCAATACTTTAATCTATCCTTTGCATTAGTTTCTCCCCCTGCTAAGCTGCCGGTTTGTTTAAAGTAAGAGTAAATAATGGCAGTTGCTGTTGTTTTCTTTGTAAGATCAATGTTTCAGATAGTGCATATAATGGAGCCACAAATTCACAGATGCAACAATGTGTAATTGTTTCAGAAGTTCAGCTGCTAGCATTTACAGTATTGACCTGTGCCACTAGCAAGCTACAGTTTACCAAATAATGCAAGTTCAGCCTTTTATGAAACTTAAAGGAACAAAAAGATTCAAAATAAAAGTAGAAATGTCATGGGTATAGATCAATCTATGTTCCATTTGCTTTTCCCCAGATTGGTAATAAAATAAAATGCTAATGTACTTAAGATTTGCTCACAGGTCTGCACAATAAAATGCTACTGATAGCCCACTCTTGTAATGAAAAACATCATTAGTTTCTCGTTTAAATGAAAAGTCCTCCCTCCCCCAACCACATATGTGGTAAAATACTAGTGACATTATGTATATCAGCACCACTGAAAGACTAGAAATTAGTACCTCCTACTCAAGAGTGGGGCTTAAAAAACATCTTTTGTCTGTTGCATTTTGAGGTGGAAACACCAACTGTTGTGGAGGTTAATTTTTTTATTTGACAACTAGAATTTTTTCCTCCCCCTTTCCGAAAGAAGTGCTTATATATGTAGACAAGCATTTGCCATTTAGGTGATATTTCCAAGTATGAAAGAGATGAAACATCACCAGTATCTGCTGCGAGCAAGCTTCAGTTTGTTCTGCAGCATCAAAAGTTCTCCTGTTGGTAATATATGCACTTTTATAATAAAACTTGTTTTAGTCATTGCAGGAAATGGGTTTATAACCAGCTAATTAGTAGTTTCCTTAATGACTTATGCTTGAGTCTTCACATAGAAAAGGAGCCTCTGGAGGTGCTGTCTAATCAATTCAGCACTGTAAAACTAAAATAGACATGGTTGAGTATTTCACACTCTCTGGCCCAGAGTGAAGAGCAAAGCATGCCCTGTTCTGAAAGCAACTTCATCATGTGCTTAAGCATATAGAGAATTTCCATTCTCTGTTTAAGACAACAAAACCCCCTCATTTGTCCTTACTAAATCCAAGCCTGATATGGAATCTGTGCCATGTTCTAATTCAGGAGAGGAAAAGCCTTTTCTTCAAATGATAGAAAAATTGGGTTATAGAGGACCCCTGAGGTTTATCTAGTCCAATTTCCTGCTTGAAGCAGGGCCACCTTTGAGGTTGGATCAAGTTGCACAGGGTTTGGCTTGATGAATTTTGAAAATCTCCAAGGCTGGTGATTCCAGAGTAAATTCTGCCGCTGGAGATATTTTCTGTTGTACCAAGGTTGACAGAAGCACAGTATGCACCTTCATAAGTGTATATGGTTTATGGTTTTGCCTTTTTTTTTGCATGCACTGATCTGATTAGAGTCAAATTAGGATCTAGTGGGAGTACTGCAAGCCTAGCGTTTCAAAGAGCTTCCACTGCTATCAAGAACTTTTATTGCTTCCTCATTTACACTGGACTAAGCCAGACCTGATCATTCTGAAGCTATCAGTGCATTCTCTGCCCTCTGTGTTTGTGATGCCTGCTCCTCTGTCACTGAAGCTGAGGATAGGCATAGATCAGATTCAGAACATCTGGTAAGGTCTAGTTCTGTACTGTCTGAGATCTGTGACAAAATCTTGACTGGCTACTAAGTTACTAGGCTGTCACCAAAGAGAAGAGGATTTACTGAGATTACCATTTCTCCTCACAAGTCACCTGCTAAGGAGCCACCCCTTTTTCAACTGCTGCTGGAATGGCAACACAAAACAAAAAACTTTCTTCTACCTCTTTCAATTTTTCAATCTTTGCTCCCTCTCATAGAAATAACCAGAAATAAGTTTTCAGTTGCCCTTTTAAAAATTAAACTCCAGACCAAATCTTTAACTGCATCCTTTTAAAGGCCACACAGTAGTGTTACACTATCTAATCATACACTTGGAAAAGATCAGAAAGTGTGTGCTGAAAACAGCATCTCTCACCTCATAGACTCAGCTGTACTGAGGAAGAAATTGTGATTTGTGCCTCTACAGAAAATATTCCATTTGTATCTTACTAGAGCTACTTGAGGAGGAAAAATAATGCTGTGGAGACCAGGAAATCTCTTAAAGTGCTTTACCTGGAGGTCAGTGGAATTCCATTTATAAATGATGGATGCATGAATTTTGATGCTAAAATTGTGATGACTTACAAAGTTTGATATTACTGTACTTTTTTGTGGACAGTGATTTCTTTTGAAGTGGTGAACATATTTTCCAAGAATATCGTAGACATTTGTACCATGTATGTTTGTGCCAATAAATCTTGTTTTAAGAAACTGGGGTTTGTATCATTTCTGTTCCTAATACACACAGTTTAAGGACAGTTAAGCAAGTTAAGCTGCTTCAGCTTTCATTCCCTCTCTCTTAAGTGCTGAAGACTTTTCAAAGTTAAAATTTTCTAATTCACACTGGGGTTTTATATATTCAGTCTAACAGAAAAAAAAACCCCAACACTTCAGTTGTATAACAATAATGAACTCTGTTGAAAAAAGGGGAGGGGAGGCAGTGGTACAAACATTAAGGGATGGTAAAGAGGAGCAGATGGGAGAATGCATTTAGTGCGTTTGACCTTATTCTTAACTTTCTTAGTACAAACATATGTTTTCCTTTTAACAGGGCACAGTTAATACGGGGAACTCATAGTCATGAGATGCTGTTAGTTCACAAATTTGGTGTACTTTGGAGACATTTTTTAAATGAAGAATGATGGATTCTCTGTGAGGGATATAGACTCTCTTGCAGGGTCATCTGCCCTAACTTGAAACACCTGATGGTAGCCACTACTGTGAAGGCTTAATGAGGCATGGTTAACTGCTGTGATCATTATTGCTAATGAGTAATTAAGCCCTCTGAAGGAACAAGAATTGGAAGCTGCTTTTCTCCCCCTCCTAGTTACCACACCTACATTTTAAAATATATAAGCATCACAGTAAGTTTTGGGTAGCTCTGCACCTTCATGCATATAGGGTGTTATTCTCACTCAACAGCTCTTTTGCTGCAAATCACCTCAGCACATACGAAGGGCACAGTAGCATCTCTCCCCACCCAAACACACCACAACCAGGTAATGTCCAGATATTTTGTTGTATGATAGTGCTTTATTAGTAAAGCTATAGATTTTTCTTGGCAACTCTTAGCATACCTAGCAATGAATTGGGCACACTTTGAGTCTTGAAGGAGGACTTGGGAAAAAGCAACCACTGATTTGATACAGTGCATATTCTGGGCTATGTGAAATTGCAAATAAGGACTGAGAGGATGAATTAGGTTGATGGGTGCATATGAATATGATACTGAAGAACACAGGAAATTGATCAAAGCCAAAAGCAGGCTTCTGCTAATAATTAAGAGGGGACAACAGGCTAATACTCTGTTAGCCCTCTTATAATCAGGTTGCATAGTTGGCTCAGTTTTGTTGAAACAAAATGTCCCGATTTCTGACTTTTGATCTTACAAAGAATTCTAGTAAATGATAAAGCCAAGTGAAAATGAAGTCGTGTGTAATGTAATGGAGAGCTTAAGGTGGATATGTCAGCCCCAGTAGGATTATATGAAAAATCTGATGTATTTTTGCACACTGTTCAGATAGTAGATTTGCATAATTCATAGAAGTTCAAGGAGCAAAAGGAAGGACTCCTTCTGAGGGGTTACTAAGTTACGTGTTGTGACAAGCTCTGGGACTTGCATATGCTTTGGAAAGTCAATGGAAGATAGTTCAAAGACAAGTGACTGTCTATATACTTTGCTTTGTGAGATGAAGTACACAGAGGTAAGTGAATGAACAAGATGTTTTTAAGTGGTCTTGACAGATTTAAACTTTTTTTAAAAGCCTCTCATGACTAAAGATGGTCAGAACTGCAATCTGAGAAGAAAAGCAGGTAGTCTTGAGATTGCCAGACCTCTGTATAGGAGAGAATGAGGCAGTAATGATGACTATTATAAAACCAAACCATGCTTTTTTGTATTCCCACGTGTTTCAAATTGAGAGGAATATAATCTTGTGCCACTACCTGGGTTCAGGCAGCCATCATCAAAAGCTCTTACCATGATGTGGTAAACATATTAGATACATTTTACTATGGAAATTTCCTGGTACCAAATGCACGGAGTTATTACAGATTTAAGGCAGCTTTTAGAATTGATTTGGCAGAAGTAACACCCTCGCCTTCCCTCTCAGTATCTGAACAGTCTGATCATAATTTTACAGCTGTTAGTTGAACTGCTTTACAAAGCAAGCAAACCTGGGTTTTCTACCTGTTGTTGGCCATAATGCAGCTTTACTCTGTTGAATGTAATAGGTCAATTTTGTAATTAAACTTCTAGTACTTGTCTAACAACAGGCAGGTTGTTCTTTTTACTAGAAAATGTATGATATGGCACTGTGTTATGTACATATTTCTTTGGGTTAGCCTAGAAAATATTTGCTCCGTAGTCGAACCAGACCAGGAGCCTGGAAAGACGTCCCAGTACCATGCAGTGCATGCCTCTGTGATGCAATTTGTAGTGAGTCATGATAACAGTGCAGTCAAAGAGCTGGAGAGATCAAAGGTGTTACCAGCATCATATAGCCCTGCAGCAACCCAGGCTTTGCTAAACTTTCTTCCTAATGATTCAAGAAAGCTACAGAGGAGAGAAACCCCAAAATTCTCCCTAGTCTGTATCAAATGACCAGGAGGGTGGGGAGGAGCCCCTTTTCTCAGCTTAGAATCCAGTTGAGTTAGTTTAACTGTGAATAGGATGCAGAAAGCAAGTATCTGAAACTGTAAAAGCACAAGGAATGCTGGGATTAGTAGAGTTTGAGGAGCTGGGAAATTAAACACATTTTATATAGCTTTCTAGACAAAAGGAGCCTCGAAATACAGGGTTATTACAATATACGTATTGCATTGGCAAAGAACAATTCCATCTCGCTTCAAACCACTTTGGAGACACCTATGAGTTCTAGTGACAAAGTTCAATCTTTTTTTTATTACCAGGAGCTATCTGGAATAGTTTTGCCATCCTTCCAGTAGCTTATCAGGCACTATTTGATAATCATGTGCACTCTTGTCCCCCTTCAGTCCTCTAGAAAGATCAATCTTAACTTCATTCTTGAGCTGTCTAGAAAACTTTCTTATGTCATGGTTACTATCTTGGAAAAATTTATAGTTCTTATTCTTTTGTTTGCTATTTTTCTGCAGTTTGACTAACCCATGTTGTCCTTAGTCATCCTGACAGTCTACCTCTGCACAGTTGACCATTCCATCACTCATGAATGACCACATAGGTTAGAGCTGAATCTTGCCAAATGCTGTATGTGGTGGCACAAACATTTTGTTGTCTTTATAAAAGAAACCCGAACCATACCACTACTATATTAGTATTTGTCACAACTGCATTTACCCTTCCACACCCCCAGCAATCATACTAATCATCCTATGCTACACCTGTTGCTTTTTAAAAGTCTTTCTCTTTCCTCTACAGTTTAGGACCAACAAAATTCTAATTGGTGAAACAATAGTAAGAAGTATCATCAAGGATTAACTTGACTGAAATTTTCCTGCCTCTACCACCCAAACAGATCCTACTGGTACCTCCAGCCCCTAGACAGATGATACCTAAGCAGCCTGAGGCACTGTGTATGGCAAGCAATCAACAAATAGTTTCATTTCAGAGACTTTTGTTTCACTCAAAGTCTCAAAGTTTGAGTGACTTTTTGTTTTCCCAGAGGTGTTCATATACCAAAAGTGAAATTCTTGCTTACTGCACTCACCAGCTTAAGCATTTCTTGACTAGTCAGACATCTCTGTTCTCTTTAAAACACAAATACCAGTTGAAAATGCTATTATTTGTGAGATGCTTAGGGTTGGCAGCTAGATGGAAAAAAATGCAAGGTTTGTGTCTAGCCAGAGTGGTTGCATACACCAAGGTCTCTGGTTTCTCCTGATGCATCCAAGGCTGCCTCCTATATACTGGCATTCTCTGTTTTGGCATTGCTCAGGGTAACTGATTATGTTGTCTCATTTGTCCTTAATAAACTCTATCAACTCTTGTTTAAAAACAAGTATATAATATAAATGCACCTTTGTCTTAGAAGGAAAGGCTCTCAGTTTCTCAGCTGTTTTAGGTCTTTTTTGTACTCTTGCAAGCATCAGAAAAACCACATCAACATGGACAAGTACCTGTTGATCCCTTCAGGGAACATCTCTTAAGTCAGGAGCTAATATGAAGCATGTTGCCTGCAGCTGTCTGTACAAAGGCCCCCTGTGTCATGTGCTGCATGGGAATGACCTCACCAGTTGAATAGAGCTACTGAACCAGTTACAGATGTAGTCTGACAGTCATAGAACAAACACGACTCATTTAAGAACATTCCCTACCTTCCCTTTTAATAACTGGTTTCACCAAAGTCAGTAAACTAGAACTGAAGGGAGAACAAAGAGTTCTTTAGTCAGCTCTGCACAGCGTTCTTGCACGCCACTTACTCTGCTGCAGAAGCATGTTTGAAACAGCTGTTCCTCTGGTATTGAATCTTTCCTGATGTCGTCTGAGCTCTCACAATGTGATCACTTCCAGCAGCAGATACTGACATGCCAATACTAACAATACTAATACCAGTACTAATGAATGAACAGGTCTGTGTCCTGGATTTAAAACCAAAAAGCTTTAAAAATACAAAATGTTGGTGTGCTGAGGAGAGATCATCATCCTTGATGACGGTAATAACAATTGTATTGAGATAAGAAACCGGGTTCTGCAAATAAGGAGATTGCTGTCTAGCTCGACCAAGCCGTCAAAGCTTGGTTGTGTGTCTTCACACCCAGGAGTGCTCAACTGCCATGCTCATTTCCCTTAACAAAGGGCTAAGAAATTAATTCCTGCTATGCTTTTGTTTCTCCTTATGGTATATCAGTAACCACTGTGGTAAAACTCTTTTTGAGAAAGTAGGTAATAGAAATTATAACATGTCAAGGTAAACTAGCTGAGGAAAAAGTTTAAGCAGATTTGTCTTCTATAAATGCCATTCACATTAACTCACTGTGAATGATAAGATATTCCATCTCAAGATTTGAGGTGTGCTTACTTGGAACAGCCTCATGACCTGCTGTGGAATGCAATGTCTCTGGTCTTGAGCACTGATCTGTATTTCTGAGGGACATGAGCTTAGGCTCTAATGACCAAGTATGCAGTGAGTTAATGGCTTTTAGATAGTGACAACGATGCACTTTGTATTTTAGAGCTTGAGGGGATGCTGTCTCAGTAGACACTAAGTGTATGACAAGGAAAATTGATTCATTGGTTTTTAGGTGCCAGTGAAGTGTGAAATCTGTCAAAAACTCTTCCCTTTTTTTGGTTTGCTTTGTGAAGTGCATTAAAGAATAGCACGAGAATCTTTTCTGACTAGGCCAAACCACCTCAAATTCTGCTGGTGTTCAGAGCTATCTTGTTCCTTCTAGAGGAAGGAGAGGCAAGGAAAAGCTTAAATTGGATTGACTAATTTGTCTGTTCTTGGGCTTGCAGGTAAGGATAAACTGATGGCTTAGTTTCAAAGTTACTCAGTTTTTAATTTTGGTAAGGTTGTTGAATGCCATAGTAGGTAATTTACTATATACTGCACGAGGTGTGTGTGTGTGTGGGGAAGTTCTGCTGAATCTCAGAGTTGCCTTCCATGCTGCAAGAAGGGATGTGCACACACCTTGGACTAATTCAAAAGAGCAGAGATGATAAAACTTAGTAACTCATTTAGATTAATAGCCGAAGTAGATGAGCCTAATGTTTAAAGACAAGCTATCAAGTTTAGTCAAACACATGTTGCTTTTATCACTCTTAACATGAACCAAGTAACTCTTGCTAGTGAACCCCAAATAGGGCCATATGCAAACTAACAAAGTAAAGGTATAAAGTTTTTCTGCAGAGGGAAATTTTCCTCTTTCTAGTAGTCACAGGAACAGCAGAACACATAAGGAAATACTTCAGTAAACTTACTAGTCACCACTACTCAGAAGGATACAAGCTGCAATGGCTGCATGGGACACGAGCCTGCCCTAACCTGCTTTGTTGCTAATCAGCTGAAAGCATGCTGCAGCAGAATGGGCTAAATGCCTCAGCACTGACTAAGGTCCTTGGGTGGGATTTGTACCTGTCTAGGGAGTTCCCCCTATTTTAAAGCTGGCTTGAATATGCTTTCACAGGCTGTCCCTATAATGCAGATGTACTCTAAGGCTGCCTCAAGTCATTGTTTTCTTTGCACTGTATTAATTTAAAAAAACCCAAAGAATGCTGTTACTGCATGAGAGGAATCAGCCTCCCTAACTAAGCACTTTCTTCAGCATTAATGCTGGTAGCTTTTGCTGGCTGCATTTATTAACAACAATAGGTGGTTAGTAATGCACTGTGAAAGAGCAGGGCTGGCAACACAGAATAGTCATTGTAAATTATCCAGATCGACAAAAGGGCTGAAAGGCAGCTGGACATGTTTTTCAGACCCACTAGATAAAAAGAATCCTGATGCTTACCCAGTTTTCTACCTAGATACCAAGGAAACCATGAGTCCTACAGTGTTTTTATAATTGCCTACAGGAGGCATACCTCATGGCTCTGCGCTTTTGGTAAGGTAAGATTTCTTTCCATCTTTTAATTTTCCTTTAACTATCTCTTTTTCCACAAGTATATGTCAGCTTTTCTGTAGCACAGTGCTTTAAGATGACAGCAGCCTTTCCTCTAATGAGCAACAATTAGCCAATATTAATTAAGATTACTAATTGCTGTTTTCCTTTTAAGCCTTTTCATTTTCTACTGTAAGGCATATAAGGTTTTGATATGTTTCCTCTCCCCCACCCCCTCCCATCTTTGGATTGAATTAAAGTCTTGTTTAATTTCTTCTATTGTCCAGTTGCACAACAGAATCATCAAATTTGACAGTTCTCCTACTACTAACAGAGTGTCACATGTTACAAGTGGATAGAATGTGTTTCATTACAAAAATGAGTACTGTATTATAGTGTGTTTTTAATGTAAATCTGGCTCATGTGATCACTTTGACTCTTGTCTGCTTGCTTGTCTCTCCCCACTCATCCGATAATTTTGAATTTATTGGCTGGTGTCTACAAATGTGACAAATAGGAAGAAGTCCTAAGGATATTTCAGCTACATAGTTTCCAAGAACTTACATACCTGGGAAACCAGGTAGACAAGGAAAGTCTCTGTAGAGCTACACTGAGGAAACAGCTGTAGTGAAGTTCATACCAGTTAAACACCAGATAATCCACAAATATGGGAAAGATTTCTGCCCTCTTTGTTTCAATTACTGTCTTCTTTAGACCAAGTTCCCAAAGCTATTTAAACCAAAGGAGTTATCCTAACAGAATTTGCATCAATCCTTCGATCCTTGGTGCTGTGGATCAATGGCTGGGTGCAAAGTGAGCTGTCCCTTCTCTTTTTGCTATTAATAAATTAAAATTAAAAAAATTCTAGTTGTTTATCATGAATTTCTGATTTATTTATGGACACAATCTGTGAAACTTTATTTACCAAAAAGCATGAATTGACTTAGTCTACAATGAACTTCTGCAGTGCCTGAAAGGCTTATTAAAATCCCTGCTTTGCTTTCCAGTAGTGTGGCCAGGTGTCAGGCCTCTCTTCCTGAAGCAAACTCAACCAACCATTCACTGACTTTAGTAGATGCAATGTTCAGTTCAAAACAGCTCATGTGTGAACTGATGTTGGAAAATTAATTGAGACAGAACGGTAATGGGAAAATTAATCTGAAAATGAAGTGGTTTTAATTAAGAGACACTTTTCAGAATTATACAGAAAGAGGCTCTTTCTCATTTAAAATTTGGCTCTTCCTTCCTTGCCAACTGTAAATCACTGATCTATAATTAGTATTCTTAGTAGAAGGAATGCCTGATTGTCTGGCTTAAGTTATGCCTATGGGTGCCATGAGGAGAGCTGTAGGTGTGTTGAAACAGATTCTAGCTAGTCTGCTACTTCACATCCAATTTCTTACAAACGTTTCTGTTATAATCTGTTAATATTATAATCTGTTTCTGAAGAATGTGAACAAATTAAGGAAAAAGTGTACCTCTAGATTCCTAGTAGCTAAGAGCTGCAGCATGATTCCATGGCACAGTGATCAACAGTTTACCCAGGAATGAGAAAGAGTCCAGGTCTAATCCCAGGCTAAGATGTAGTCGACATTTTATGTAATGACTATTCAATAAAAACGGCATAAATTCTCACTGGTGGGGAAGCCAGTACCCAGATCTTGTGTCTTTGTCCTTATTCTGTCTTTAAAGGAAGGTGTGTGTCTTACTCCATTTTTCTAAGAGACTAGTAACACATCACTCTGGTGAAGTGAGTCCAAAAGCACATCATAAACGCAACAGAGGTAAGTAAGCCGACTCTGGTCAGTAAGTATAGAGTTTAAACCAACTAAAACCAATACCAAGAGCATGCACAGGAATCGGTAGCTGTGGGGAGTCAAGGGTTGGGATAAACTGTGTTACAGGCCCAGCACCAGGTCATAAGCCTGGCTGCTTCAGTGTGTGTTGAAAAACCCAGGTGTCTCAAGGACATCTGCTACGTATAGCCATGTTTCATCCAGAAAGCAGTGTGCCTCAGGTGTCAAGAGCTGTGGAAAGGTCATTCTGCTGTCTCATTGTTTTTAAAAGAGCTTTCCCATGCCCTGTCCAGGCTGCAGAAAATGAGTTGCTAATACAGACTAAACAGTATGATTCCAGATGCTCAGAGCTGTATTTTGTTTCTGAAACCACGTTAATGGACTTGAGGATCCACACATGTAGTTAGTGTTAAGATACACTTCTTCTATTTGTATCCTTCCAGCAATTTTAAAACAGAACAATTCAGGACTCCTTTGTGTCACCTTTCAAGATATTTGGAATATAACATTATACTTTCAGGAACTTGCTGCTTGAGTTGGAGTTTTTATCGTGTTTGTTACGTTCCTTTATATTTTACTCAGAGTTTCTAAGACTCTATGGATATTCCTATCTTTCTGCTTGTTATAGTTTGTTCCTACACTTTGTAATGCTTTTAGAAAAACCTCTCCATACATTCACTGGTAATGAGGAAATTGTTTTTTTAACTTCCCTCATCCTTTGTGTGTACTGATAGTAATAGCGACATGTCTTGCTCATTAGCAAAAAAAGCTTTTCCGGATCTTTGCAAGAATCAATGACTGTCAACGTCACTGTAAATCATGAGTAATTAGACTCAGGAAATGAAGAACTAGATGTGGGCTCCAGCTGCAAAACACTGATTTTTTTTAATGTAATTTTTTTTAAAGAATATAAATATAAATATAGTTCTGTGGTATAACAGGTAACTTCTCCAAGTGGACAAGTGGATAGGGAAGCATAAGTACTTGAAAAAGAGAATCCCTGATTTTTTTAACAGTAGCAAACTGAAGCAAGCAATCCTCAGGTAGTTTTCCACAAAGCCTCAAGTTCTCTTTTTTTTTTCCCCCCCTAAAACTGTTGATACTGTCAATATGTTGCAGCTTATCAGAACTGATTGAAATACTTTTGTTAAGCAAAAATCCTAGTTTTTAAAGTATGCTGGGAAAAGTTTCAATATTCTAGACTCCCCAGTTTGTGACAGGAAACTACAGCAGAGTCCAGCAGAGACTACAAAGATGCTGAAGGCACTGGAGCATCTCTGGGAGAAGGTAAGGTGGAGAGCCCTGGGGCAATCAGTATCTAAATCAGTATCTAAAGGGCAGAAGCAAGAGGATGGGGCCAGACTCTTTTCAGTGGTGCCCAGGGACAGGACAAGGGGTAATGGGCACAAACTGGATGGAACCCAGGAGGTTCCACCTAAATATAAGGAAAAACTTTTCTACTTCCAGGGTGCTGGAGCACTGGACCAGGTTGCCCAGAGAGGTTGTGGAGTTTCCTGCTCTGGAGAGATTGCAAACTCTGCTGGATGTGATCCTGGGCAACCTGCTCTGGATGACCCTAGCAGGAAGGTTGGACTAGATGATCCCCAAAGGTCCCTTCCAACCTCTATACTTCTACGATTCTGTCATTTTGTGTGTGTGCACATATGTATGTGTAAAGATCTGATAAGACTGGAAAATATGAGAAGCAGGACTTTTTAAGAGGTTTTTTAAAATAACTTCTTTTTCCACACAAAATCCTTGCAGAAAAAAACCCCAACAAACAAAACAAGAAAAAAAGAACAGGCCTAGCTCTACCAATTCATCTTTTACAATTTCAGAAACGTACTAAGGTGGAAAAAAGCTAGGGAAGGAAGAGATTCAATAGCATGTGGAAACTCTGTATTAGCAGTGCAGATTGAGCACTGCTAGTTGTGCAGTTGAAAGAAAATGGCAAGACCCAAATCTGCCTGCTGATCGATGGAAACTGCCTGGTGAACATAAAGCAGGACAGTGCCCCATCTCACCAACCCATGCCACTTAGGATGAATGTTAGTGTGAGATGTGCTGTGTTATATCATGAAACAGATGTATATAAAAGCCTTGTGTTATATATGAATTTGTTCTCACCACGCTCCAAGAGGTACAACTGAATACAAAAACCCCCCAAACAAAGCTGGAAAATCTAAATGTTTTTCTTACAATCCTTAAAACCTTTTGTGTACACGCACACAAACATATCTTACTCATGCTGCTAATAAAACCCTTACTACCTAGCACAGCTGGTAAGTAGTAGTACTAGCTACTTACTAGGTAGAGTGACCTTAAAATCAAACCAAACAATTTTGTGCTGTAACATTTTGCAACCATTTTCTTTTGCCTTGTTTCTTAGCAGATCAGCTGCTGAGCCAGTGGTAATGTTCACTCCTCTAGCAGCCATGTGCCTGTTGCCTTCTTATTTAGGATTTGTGGCACCTGGAATAACTTGTATCTATGGACACGATTGCAACTTTCAGCAAACTGGCACAACAGGCAAATTCTGGCCTGAACAGTTTCAAGATAACAGTCACATCTTAAGTAATACTGTTTTCCCCAGCTTTTGTTAACTTAATAGAAACTTATAAACATTAAAAAGTGGCAGGAATAGAACTTAAAAACTTGTCTCTGCAAGCTTGACTGAAATAATTGTTCGGTATCCCTTTAAAATCAGCAGAACTCCAGTAATGCCTCTGGTAGTTACTAGGATGGAAAAGGTGCTGGCTATTTCTGGTGGTGGTGATTACTGTTCGCCTGCTAGAACTGGCACGCTCTGCTACAGTGATGAATGTATCTTCTATCCTGCTTGTTCTGGAAACTCATTCAAGCTCTGGTGCAGTAGGATAGTTTGCCTCCAGCTCCTCATGCTTGCACTCTGAATAGGGTGGGGGATGAACCTCAAAGTTTTGCCTTCGTTCAAGTGCCTTACTCCCAATCTGGGGTAAGAGGTATAGCCCTTAGCACACAGCCAGAGATGGGTATTTTTGGCATGTAATGTTAAAACCAACATCCCATGGAAACTAAGAATGTCATTCTATATCCCTCCAACCCAACCAACCCTAAAGCAGAGAATATAAAAAAGACAATGAAACTTTGGATGTGAAGTCCTAAGCAACAGTAAGTTGATCAAACTACACTTAGAATGTCTAATTAGGATTAGTCTTTAAATTAGACTCCTCAGAGAAAGCAAACTAAGAATGGGATCCTGATAAGCTGACTTGTGAATCGCAATAAATCCAGTTGCTGAATCTGGTCCTAATGCTTCCGCTGCCCACCCCCTCTCCTCTCCGGGAGTTAAATACTCCACAGTACTTTATTCATAGGCTGTTTCTGTAACAGTCATAGCTTAAATATCTATGTACCTAATGGATTTATCCCTAACACCACAGTGAGGGAGGGAAAGAGCATTAACCTCATTTTGCAGATAAACAGTGGAAGCCCTGACGGCTCTGTACTGCATTATATCCTGTGGAGAAACTGCATATATGCAGCAAATGTAAAAATGCTGTTACACCAGATTGCAGTATTCACAACAAGACTGACAGAGCTTTGGCATGTCCTGTGTTCCTTCTTTGCATAGGCGTGTACAACTATGAAGATAAATGAAGTTTAGAATATAGGTAAGTTATCATTAATTTCACAGCCTCGGAAGCCTTGGAAGAAGTGGTGACTAAACAGTGCCACTAAACATGCTAAACTATTTAACAGCAAGTAACCTCACTGAGGAACTGCAGCAACTCAGTTCACAGGTTCTTTCACCACAATTTTGGATGGTGCAGGGGCCTGAGCAAAAAAAACGTGTGGGACCAATGTCACAAGATTTTTTTTTTTGTAAGGTGGGAGATGTCAATACTTTCCAAATGTTTTGCCTGAACAGAAGGGGGAGAGATTTAATTTGCTGGAAAAAATATGAAAAACTTTCTTATACATGTGGAATGGAAAGTAATCATATGGTAATTAAGCGTATCAGGAACTAGTTTTCCACAGGAGAACAGTACATACCTTTATTGCCTCAGAAACTCTTAGTTTAACCATTTGTGTAGTTACTCAAACTGATGCTAAGTGGATGATGCCGGAGAAAGCTGAAGGTCTAAGCTCGCCTGTCCTGCACTTTGGTTTGTAACCTGGCAAATCCTCCACCCCACACAGGGCCAGTTTCGAAACTTCAGGGCGTGCTCCCAGCACGGGTGGCAGCACTAGGAGACGGGATACGAGCGCTTCTCCCTTATGTAAGCCAACCGAGCGCCCGTAGGTCATTGGCTGGCCTCGGTAGGGCATCACTGAAGGCTCCAGCTGCTGCCTCGACACCGCCCGCAGCGCGTCCACGTTCTCCCACCGGGAGCGTAGAGGCCTTCCCGGCTGGGCCGTTTTCCCACCTCCCCTCAGCTCGGGGTCCCGCCGGGCCGTTAGCAGCGGCGCTCAGGAGGCTCCTCCAGCGCGGCCTTTTCCTGCCGGCGGGGCGGGAGCGCTTCCTGATCGGGCTCGGCGGGCGGCCCGGCCGCCTCATGTCCACCTTTCCGCTTCTGAAGGGCTGGCGCGGCGGCCTGGCGCCGTTTTGGGGACGCTGTTGCGGTGCCCCCGGGCCGCGCGTCCCGCCTTTTTTCGCTTCTGCCCCTCAGCGGCGCCGAGCGCGCGCCTCAGTCAGCGAGAGGGCGAGCACGCGCGTACCCCGACCGCCAACGGTCTCCCGCGCGCTGGGCGGGAGGAAGGGCGCGCGCTGACGTCACCGGCGGCTCCGAAGGGGGGCGGGGCGCAACCGCTTCCCTCCGGCGTAGTGTAACCTCTGGCCTCTCTCGGTTTTTCGGTCTGGCGGCGGAGGGTTGGCGCGACCGGAGGGGAGCGACAGGGGCTGGAGGCAGCGCGGCGCCCCGGCACCGGCGGTGAGTGTTCCGATGGTCGCGCAGGAACACGTCCGTAGCGGGGGAGGGGAAAGGATGGGGGGAGGGGCAGACTCGGAGGCGATCGTGGCTGCCGGTGGAAACATGGTGCCACACGTGAGGCTTATGTAAAATGAGCGGCGTCCGGTGTCGCCAATGGAAAAGGTGAGCGGCCCGCCCCCGCCCTTTTCCCCCGTCGGCGTCACGCGGCCGCAACCAATGGCGGCGCAGGCGGGGCGGGTTCTCCAGGCTCAGTCACGTTTCTGCCTGTATGAAGTCGGTGCCGGGCTGCGCCGTGTTGGGTGGATGTGGTGTGTGCGGTGAGTAGGGTTTTGTCGGGCATTCTCTTTGCGACCGGACGGGACTGGGGCGATCCTGCGGGCGCTTCGACGGTGGTGAGAGGAGGGGAGGTGGGTGGCAGCAGCGGGGTCAGAGGGGCTCCCCCTCCTTTTTCCTCTTTCTGCGCCGGCTGGGCCGAGGTTACGTAACCCCTGTGCGCCGTGGCTTTCTGTTGGCGACGGGACTGGGCGGGCGGCGCCGTGGGGGTCCGGCCTGCTGCTCCCTCCGGGCAGGGGTCCCTTCAAACCGGGAAGTGGGTGGCAGTGACGCATCTTCTCCGCCCCATCTCAGACCGTAGCGTTGGAAAGGGACACTGGGCTGTGGGGATCTGCGGTGAGCGTGGCACGGCCCCCGGCTGTCTAGGACCAGAACGGGGGCGGCTGAGGGCACAGACACGCACACACGCTCGCCCCCAACTCAGGCCGGTGTGGCATTGAGAGCTCCGAGGGGTGGTTGTGTAGGGCCAGGCAGGGGCGCTGAGGGGCGGCAGTGGCCCTCGCTTCAGGGCGGGAAGGGGGTGGCAGTGCCCGGTGTGGTGGCTGTGCGGGGTGGCGGTCAGGCCGCTCAGGAGGAGTTGCGGGGCGGCTGTGGCTTCCCCGCGGCCGGCGGGGAGCCCGGTGACGGCGGTGGCGAGGCAGGTCCTGTCGCTCGGCAGTGCCGCGAGGCTCCGCCCTGGCGGACTGCGGCCAAATCTGTGAGAAAGGTCAGCGCCGGGGCTTGGAGGGAGCAGACGCAGGCGTGGGGAGCACCTTTGGGGAGCACACGGGGCCCGGTGAGGTGAGCGGGACCCTGGCCCCTGCGCTCCGCCGTCCCCATCGTGAGGGGACAGTGCTGTACCGTGCCAGCTGGGTGGCTTTGTTTCATGTGAGGAATTGTGTGGCAGCAAGTAGCAGACTCTGTGTGCTGCTGAGATGCATGAGCTACAGGTAGATTAGGCAACAGGTGATGTGAATTTTTTTGTGTTGCCTAAAGTTGTAGGGACACTTTGTTCCTTGAGACTGTGTGTTTGTGCTGCCGTTGCTATTAGTTGCATGCTATTACATGCGTGATTACAAAACAGTTTATGTAAGTGCAGTTTCATGCAAATAGATGAGTAGTATGGTAACAGTCTTAGCTGACACTTCACAATCGATTTTTTTTATGGTAAGTTTGGGATAGGGTACAGCATTTCTCTGTACACTACAAGAGCTCCAAAAAAAAAAAAGCCCCTGAAGAGTATTTTTCTGTGCTCATGACAGAGTATAAGGTCTCTAGTACTTGGAAATTGAAGCACTTTGAAATTGTATTCCAGTGAAACTATAACTTGGCTGGGAGAGTGCATATGAAGTATTTTGAAGAAACATGTTGATTTAAGGTTTTAGGCTATGACATGTCTGTCTTTTTCTTTTCCAAATAAAGACTGAGGTTTTTGGACTTTTATATCTGAGATTGAATAGCTACCCCTACCTATTTGCAAGTAGAGAGGAAAAGGTGGAAATTCTATAATTATCATAGTGGTAAGATTGCCTGGTCAAGTCAAAAGAGAGTAAAAATACTGATTTAGTGTAGTGAGAAACTCTTTCAATTTGCCAGTATTGTGTTAACCACAGAGTTGTTTACAGATGACCATTAAAGTTAGCTGTAGTTTTGACAAATGCTAACTGTCTTTTGGAGATGGCTTTTGCTTATTGTCAAGGTAAAAACTGAATTAACCACAATGGTGGCCATGGGGAATATCTACCTGAATGCAAATGTTTTGTTTTTATAATGTAGGGCTGTTGATAAAACTCAAGGATGTCACACTGACAGCTAAGGCTTCAATGGTGTGGCTCCATTCCATAAACGGGTCCTTTTGTATATTAGATGGTTTGAGGGCACTAAACTTGATGAAACTTGAACTTTTCATACGTTCTAGGGTGCCTCAGTGTCTGTTTGTGTCTTTGATCTTCTCCAGCCTTGGCCCCAGTGCTGTTCATGGGCTTTGCACAGCACCTCTTGAAAATACAACGTTTGGGAGCAGGGCCTAGAATTCAGTTTATGGTAGAGACAGTGCCTACATTGTTGAGCTGTAACTTCAAGTTCCTTCTTGCTTATGCTTGTGTGTGGTTTGCATCCTCTTGTGAATATTCCTTTTGCCCTTTCTTACTGAAACTCGCATTATTTCTGCAAAGTGAGGAAGTTTCACTATGGAACTTGACTGTGGTCTCACTGCATCCCAGGACTTCATCCAAGGCTTGCTGTTAGCCTTGTGATTAGGGCACTCTCCAGAGGTGTGGAGGTTGCTTAACTAGTTATTGGAGAAGAGAGGGCTTTTGGCCTAGAATAGAAGAAAAAAAAATCCTTTACTTTTGGTAGTTTTGTGGCCATTTCAGGTGTCTGTTTCAAGGTAGAAGAGAGAATGCATTAGTTGAATAGTTGGCATAAGTGTACCAACACAATAGTGAAATAGCATGGCCTGTCCTACTCTGAAGAAATGTAGTTCAGCTTGACCAAGTACAGAAGGTAAAGGCATGCAAAGCAGGCTTCTGGCTTTTGTGTACTTTCTTCAGATTCAGCAAGTTTTCTGCTTTCATTGACTGCATGGTTTTGCTGGGCTTTTTGTGTATTTGTCAGTTGGTAGGATTTCTTGTAGCCTTCCTGTATTTAACACGTGAATGCTGTCTGAAAATCTAAATAATCTTTCTTTTTACAGCGTATTCATTCCTTTTGGCTCTCAACAGAGAGAGGCATTAAAAGAACAGCATATTGCGACAGGTCTTGGTATTGTATCTTAATGTCCCACTTCCCCCACCCCGTCATAAGATAAAAATATATAACAAGTCCAGTTTATCAAATAAACTTATTTGAGCCTGGAGAATACATTTTTATAGTAATACATTTCCCCTGTGAAGAATCACATTTTTTTGAGTAAACTGAGAGTTTGGTGGAGTTTAGCCATAGTGTGAGAATAGAGTGAAATGGGGAAACTGATTGGAAGTAGACTTCTGGGTTTTTTTCGTCTTCTACCTCAGACTTTATTATGACCAGGGAGTGTTTGGTTTTAGATAGACTGATAAAAGAATTTTCTTTTTCCTGGTTTCTTGCCACACCCTTGTTTCTCCAACATTTTATAATATTAAAACATGCTTTACTGCAGGAAAACTTTTTTTAACCCCTTAAACTAGAACACATGAGCAAGTTACTGTGGGATGAGGTGTATTTTGTGTAGTTTGAAAGCAAGTAGATTACCACTAGCCAGTAGAACAAGTAAATTATCACTGGTCTAGATCATCTATGGTGTTTTATATAGGGTTGCTATGGTTGGCCTGTGTTAAAAAGGAACATCATGTTCTTAGCAAGGCATTGTGTAATACTTGGCATGAATGTCCTATAGGCATTGTATTATACTCATAATGTTACCACATCATAATTACTAGATAATCAGGTGTTTCTGAAAAGGAATTTTTGTGTCCAGTTTTGGTTGCATGGCCCAGCATTCCTCTATGAGGATGGTGGATTAGAGAGATTTTTAACTGGCTTGTCCTGCTGCATCCGTACTTTCCACATCCAGTTATATCCCTATTAGGCAAGTTTTAAACTGCTTGAATATTTATTATGCTAACCTAGCTTGTCAAGCACTGAACAGTAAATAGGTCAATTGATATTTGTATTATTACTCTTTGTGATATAGTTTTATTAACCTGTAGGGCTTTGACTTACACTTTTAGCTATGGATGAGGTCGGATGCAGAAAATGGTGGTTGTGAAAGCAATGCTGCTGCTATGTAAGTGCTGTACTGTGTAAAAGGTGTCTGTCCCCTTATCCTAACCACTGCCTTTGTGGGGGTCAGGCTGATCATGTTGCATATTTTGTTTGTGGTAAGGCAAATCTTTTGCTTGCTGCTTGTTGGTTAGTAAAGAACAACTCCACCTGCTGACACGTAGGGGGATTTTTTTGGGAGCTGTTTCTTTTTAGCTCCAGGTGAGTTACTTCCTTCTATGAAGTGTGTTTAAAAGGGTGTGTGAAGAGAGGAGGCAGCAGTCAAAACCACACTTCGTGGGCTAATGGTTTTGTGATCTGTGGCTGAGATTTCCTGTGGCTCTAAGCCACTTTTGTGAAATACAGCATGGCAGAGAAGACCAAACTAAAGAAGGGCCACCTTGTTTGGGTAAGGCTGCAGAGTGGCTCTGGGCTACTCTTCAGCGCATGTTCTGTTCATGCTGACAGTGAGCTGGCGACCGGATGTAGTAGAGAAGCACCCGAACACATGGTAATCCACATGCCAGAGTATACGCACAGTGGTCTGGTACTTCAGTAAGTGGCTTAGTAGATCACCAGGCGTGCATGTGCAGCCTGCTTGTGCTCTGCCTGCCAGCAGTGCAGAAATGAAAGCAGATCAGGCTTCTATGCATCTGTTTTGTGTTTCTAAGGCTATGCTATAAGTCTAGATAGAGTATTTATGTCTGAATGTCTTTATGTATGTGCTGGACTTGTACTAATCCGGTACACTGTCCTTTTATTCAGTCCTCTCTCCCTCTTGGAAGAGTTCCCAAGGGACAGCAGCAGCATACTTCCTCTCGTGCAAGTGGCACAGGCAGTGGTTCTGAAGAGACTTTTCCCCCTGCTTGTCCACATAGCAAGCCAGGTTGAGATTTACTTTGTGTATGAAAGCTATTACAAAGTCAAGAGAAGTTTTTGTACAGGTGTTTCCAGCTGCTGCTGAAGTAGTGTCTGGTAGTACTAGAGGAGCCTTGTGATTTCTCTTGAGTTTTCTTGGTAGCATGATTTAGACAACGTTGCTTGTAGGACACACTAAGAAGTAAGGCTAAGTTTATATTCCTTGAGATATATGATCATGGAGCATGAATTTCCTTTTTACTTTTTTTTTTTCAGTAGAAAGCAAAATTTTATGGGCAGTGCTGAAGGGGTAGAGACTCAACATGCTATTTACATGACAAGTGGTCTGGAATATATAGAGAGCAAGTTTCTTGGGGCAGGAGTAAATTGGAAGAAGTGGTACCAATATTCATCCTGAAAAGATGTGATAGTGAGATGTGATAGTGCCTCAAAATGTCTGTGAAAAACTTTGGTAACTCTCACTGCTTGATTTTTTTTTTTTTTTTTCTTCTAGGTGGAATAGTTAGAGATTTCCTTGTATAGGTGGCTTTTAAGAATAGAACCAAAGCTATACAAAGCCTTTCAGACATCCTGTCCTAAAACAGAGGCACTTCACTGTTAAGTATCGCCTGCAGTTTTTGGTAATTGGAGCTTAAGGAGACAAGATGAAGTGGTGAGGATGTCCAGTGCTTCTCTTTCTGTTAGTTTTACGTTCTAACCTCCTTATTCCTTCCAGCTTTTGTATCTTGGTATGGTTTTTGTGCTGGACCTTACTGCATGTACTTTTATGTTTCTGCTACTTAGTTTCTTTAATTGTACAAAGATCTTCGGTGTAAGAAGCACTTGTTTGATTTCTGTTATATCTTGACCATGGGTTCCTCTGTTTCTGGAGCTCTTACTTGTCAGTGCTAATACAGCCTACTCATAGGACAAGCGCCTTGCATATGTTAGATTGCCATACTTTGTGAAGTGTATTACTGATGCAGTGAGGGCCCTATTAGTAATAGTCAGAGAATTTCTTTGTAACAGAATCTTCCAGAATGGAACTTTCCTTCTGACTGAAATCTTAGACTGCAACTTTTGTAACTGTAATACCCCTATGGTGAAATTTTGCCCTTTTTTTAAGGGAGGGAAGAAGTAGGAGTCAAAATGTGTATGTCAACAAATATTACAGTTGAAATATGGTAGTTTAGGTACTGTAGATCTAGTTTCACCTATAATAAAGGTGAAATACATGACTGCATGGTGGGGTATGATAATTTTTCCCTCCTTTCTGCAACAACACTCTCTCAAATGTATAGTTTTTATTTTGTTCAAAAAGACGTGAGTTGACATATGCAAATATTAAAGAGTTCTAACTGCTGGCATGCTGCTTAATAACTTCTCCAGTTCCACTCAGGAAGAGAATAGTGTTTTCTGTTTATGAAGAAAATCAAATGTCTTTTTGAATTCACACAATGCAAAGAATTTTAGTTCACCTTTAAGAAGGTACTTAGTATAAGACTGGAAGGAAGAATGTCTAGAAATAAGCATGGAGCAGGTAAAGGAAACTGTTCAGCTTCTTCACAAGATACCCTGGCACAGGCTGTAATAATCTTGTCCTTCAGAGGTGTATGTCTGTGCCTACTACTTTTTTTTTCTTTATGGCAAATGCCCAACCTCTTGGCAATTGTACTTGGCTCTGGGCTATGGCTTATTATTGAAGGTGAAGGAATAAACTTGAGGCAGACAGTTTCTGTTGGCTCTTGGAGATGATCACTTCAGACCCACTGTGGAGACTTGAGCAGAGGTAATAGGCTTAACACAACACTGAACACTGACTTGAGAGGGTAAACTAAGCTTTGCTTCTGGTCTGGTAGAAAGATAGTTCCTGCTAGATGATGGAGAAGTACTTTTTGGGTTTTTCTGGTACTTGGCTTCTTACGATTACAGGAAAGCAAATGATGAATTGGGAGCTGGCCCAGGTTGGTCAGCACAGTGCAGGTGAAATTGCAGAGTTCAACAATGTGCTTGTACCCTGCTACTTGTAGTAAAATTGATTTGACTTTGTCCTGTTAACTCAGGCTAACTTTTTTCTCTTAGTTACTCCTTGGGGAGAATAAGCAGCTTTAAGAACAACAAAACTGATCTAAAAGTGGAAGGAAACTAAATAATAGTGGTGCCAGAAGCAGAAGTGAGTGACTGGTGACATAAGCTTAGGTCCATTTAAGAACCACCAGTGAGGACTGAGGGATTTTTTTTTTTTTTTTTTTCCCCTGGTTGACCCTCTGGGGCAAAAGTAAGGCAGTGTCTTTCTGTATTGCTTTGGTAGTTTTTTTGTTTGTTTGTTTTTTTAACAGATCTCAGTAAAAAGAAGCATTGGTTTTAGTAAGCTGGGAACAGCTTTTGCTTTAAGAATGCATAATTGCATTTTGGTATATGGAACTAGTCTTGGTGATGATATCAATACTTTCACTTAGTTGAATTAGCTGTCTGGAGAGATTTTCATCTGCTAAGGCTAATTTGGAATTTGTTTTTCAGTGCTGAAATGTTTTGAGATTGTAATCTGTGAAAGAAGAAACCTAACTTGAATTCAAATATGTGATCCTAAATTTTATACTAGATAATATCAGTTTTCAGCTTTGATGCTCTCTGTTGAGTGAATGACTGATTTTTTTGAAATGTACTGTGTTGATACCTGTATTATCTAAACAATGTTCTAACAATAAAGGAACTTTATAAAGATGGAATTTTGTGGTTTTTCTGTTTATGAAGGGAACAGAATTCAGTGGATTCAGTGTGTTGCTTAAGGAACCAGTTTAGAAGTTAGGTTACAATAATAGTAAATACTTTTATCAGTAAAATTCCTTGCATTTCCTCTCATTTTGTATTTGTAGTCTTTATAACTGTGTTTCATCTGTGGAATATGGATTTTATGTGGTTGGACTTGCATTATGTTATTAAATGGACTTGATTTATGTTTAAAACAATTTCTGAACTTACAAAACTTGTGTGTTTTTTGGTTTTGTTTTTCAATAGGAATATGGTGACACTTCCAGACTTGGAAAGGCCGTGATTGGGTGAGTGTCTTATACTGCCTCCAAGAAAGTGGTTTCATAAAATCAGTTCTTTTTTTCTAAGTAATTCTGAACTGATTTTTTTTTTTGTGGTGGTGGTGGTGGTGTCGCTGATATTTTGTGTGCTTCCTTTGAGCTGTAGTATCAGAATGCTGAAAAATAAAAAGATAGAGCATTAAGAGCTGTTGTATGAATCATGAAGCATGTGGAAATGATGTGGCTTCTCTAAATTTTTAGGAAACTGACATTTAGTGTAGCATGCAGTATCAAGTACTACAACTGCATTGTTTGCTGTGCCAGAGTTTGTTACCTTCATCTTTGGATTGCTCTTTTAAGAAGTTTTAATGATGAGGAAAATACTGAGGTCTGGAGAACCAAGTGGAGGAGAAATGAAAATGTTATGCCTCTAAGCTGTGATTTAGAAGCAACTCATAGCTTCCAACAGTATTTTTTTGCTCAGTTGTGCTTGACTTCATCATCAACAGGCTGATACTACTGTAGTCTCTGAGAAGTTGAACCCATGGCATCAGAACTACTGACTTATGCGTGTTTATGTTCCATATGCAAGAAGCTGATGACAAACAAACAGCTTATTGCAGCTCAAGTGGGATGCAGGGTGCATCAAGAAAGCTGAATAGTCAGAATTATGGAAATATTTTGAGAATGAAGAAAAGTTGATAATTATTGAAGCAAAAAAAGAAAACAGCTGAGTGTTTAAAGGAGAATGGTGGAGGCGTATCATCAGTGATGCAGAGAAAATTTATCCAGGTGGTTTTGTTATATGTGATCTGATGATGGTAAAGTATTGGCCCAGAAAGGGGAGGATAGCAGTTCTGGACAGTGCAGATGAAAATTGTAATAGATTTTGAGGATTAATACTATAATATCTTGATTAGTTGAAATGATTTTAAAAAAATCCTGTTTCTCTATGGCTACAAAGTATGATCTGAATAGAGCATTAGAGCTGACAATGTTCTCTTTTCAGTGCTGCAGTTGTGACTTCAGATATCTACAGAAAGTGACCGTGGTTGAGATCCTGCAACACAGGTGTGTTTCCTAAAGCAGGTTGTTCATTCTTGTCTAATATATGTCAACTATGCTTAGATGTATCTCAGTATAGAGGGAAATGTTGTCACAAGTTTTCTGTTCGTTGCATATTCTGTGGAAAAGACCTTCTTCAGGTTCCATACGTGGATGAAGTCTTAGTTTTTTGGGATTTGGGCATTCTAAGTCACCTGTCCATTTCCTTTGATAAATAATAGAGAACCAGAAGGTGAGACTTAACTGCCTCTAATTCTGTTCACTGATAAAATGCTTGGTTTGAATGACTTGTATTTAGTTTCAAATAAAAATCCTTTTGACATTGATTCGTCTTAGCTTTCAGTTAAATTGTAGCAAGGCTTATCATGAGAATTTTAAGTAGTTTACAAGGACTGTTTTGTCTTAATGTCTTCCTAAATGCATTAAGTAGATGAAGAAAATACGACACCCAATTAAAATAGTATATACTGCTAATGCAAATATTGTCTTTAAACCTAGACTTTGTTAAACATTTTTTACTTTTTTATCTATCAAAATAACATGATGGCATGATGGAGGTCATCCAACCAGATAAGTGCTGTTTTACTTCATAAATAGTCAGGACCTTGTGGGTGATTTCTTGTAGATCTTGATTAGCGAAGAGGGTGGAAACTTAACTCCATTAAGGAAATACAGATTACAGGGAGATGAGTTGGTGTGAGGGAATTGGAAGAGCTGTCTTTAAAGGAGGATTTAACTAGTGCTGAAAGACATTCCATATTTTCAGTGTCCAAGGTAAAAATTGTGAAATCTGAAAGTAACTCCAGGTCCAGCAGTTTCTAACACCTTGTGGTCAGGGATAGAGAGCTTAGAGTTTAAATACTGTTTTATCAATTTGTGATGAAGACAGAGGCAAAACATTAGAAGAACCAATGTACACAGTTTTTTCTCATAATCTGGGACTTGTAGAACTTATATTGACTTTGCAACATTATGCAGGGTGGAATGTTGTGAATAAATTCTTCCTCAACTCTGGCCAACACAAATGTACTTTTAACAGTTGGTAGACGTGCAGCATTTTAAATTAAGGCTTGTTAACATGGGCTGTCTTCCAGAATGGTTAGCTTGGGATTTGAGCAGTGTTCCAAACATTCCTTCTGCATATTCAAATGAAGCACTCCAAGTGATGTAATTGTTTGCCACACAAATGTTGGTCTTCTGAACTTGTAATTTTTATTCTACTATGTCTTTGTGTCACATGGCAGTGACTTAGTTTCCTAAATTAAATAAGAGAGCTTTTGGGTTTTATTTTTCCTGCCAAAATTCCCAGTGTCCTTCTTGGGAAATAGTTTTTATTAGGAAGAGTAATAGAGCTGATGAATTTTGTTAGTACAGGCTTCTGAAAGTAAGGACAGACTGTTGTGGTTTTGTTTTTGTTTTTGTTTTTTTTACTGTGGGGGTGTGTGAGCACTGGAATAGATTGCCCAAAGAGGCTGTGGAATCTCCATCCCTGGAGATACTCAGAAGTCATCTGGAGGGAGGTGACCCTGGAGAATATGCTCTGAATGAACAGGGAGTTGGACAAGATGACCTCCAGAGGTCCCTTCTGACCTCAACCATTCTGTGGTTTTGTGAATTGGCGTTTTGAAACTGCCTAGTAAACTCTTTAATGCTCATACCAAGCCTACAGTGATGCAGACGAGTTTAGTTCTGATCCTCAGATGGTATTCTAACCAAGCTTCTTAAGCACTTAGAGCTCCCGTTGACTATACTTCAGGCATTTTGCCCAGTTATCTGCTAGAGAGGTTGTAATTCTTAGTGGCTGTGTAAGCCCATCCAGACAGTGCACACTATGCATATATGTAGTATGATACTATACAGATAGTGAACTGGAAGGGTTGTTTTATCTCATGTAGAAGATTCTGTTACCTTAAAACTTTTTAAGACATTATTCTAGACTAAAAGTGTTAAAAATGCAAATTTGTATATGATTCCTCTGCTGGATGACAGTTTCATGTTTAACCAACATTTATCTGCATAGGCATGGCATAACTGTGAGCATCTCTCTGGTATCTATATGAAGAGGACACTGTTGGGGGGCCCAGGTATTTCTTTTATATTTTATAGTTATAGAGGTGTCCGGACTCTGTAATGGTCAAAGAGTTCCAGTAGAAGAGGATGTGACAAGAATTAAATGCATGTGGGAGACTGTGGACCTAGTCACTTCATGCTTTTGATGCTAGCTGAGAGGGAGCTTGATAAACACTTACCAACTTTTCATAGAAAAAACAGGTAAGAAACATGCATAATTGTTATGATTCATGTTAGTAGAAAAATGCTTTCCCTCCTGCCCCCTAGAGCTTATGCAGAAAACACATTGTGTGTTGTTTTATCTTGGAACTGTGATTTCAGTCATATATACTCATTTAGAACTATTTTTTTGGATATAAATTGGGAATTACCTTATTTGAAGCTAAAACCATACTTATTCTTAAATTCAGGTTTGAGTTTCTTCACTCAGGGAATAATCTGATTGGAAGCATCCTTTCAGTGGATGCAAGGGCCCTGGCCTGGTGCTTATGCTGACCTCTTCCCTGTATAGGTGCTGCTGTTAAGTTCAGGGTGGCCCTTGGATGGCTCTATCTTGATCAGTTCCTCTGTTGTAAAGTGGTAGCTGCAAGCAGTGATTAATTAAGATCACCTTTCTAAAGATATTACTAATTTTCATCTAAGTAAGTCCTGTCTTCAGGATTCTCTTGAGCTGAAAGATGAATCTTTGTCAACAGATGGTGCAATGGATGCTGTGAAATTCAGATTTTATGGAAGCACTTGTAATATTCTAGATGATGTTGATGATTTTATTGACCCGAGTAGGAAATTGACTTATACCTCATTACTTAAGAAAACTAACAACACTTGTTTGTGATGACTTGCAGTGAGAGGAAGAATCTATTAAAACAAGTTTATTTTGAATTCAAAAAGTCTTGCAGGAAATTAAGCATTTTTTTGTTGTTGTTGTTTGTTTTCTTATAGTGAAGTCTTAGAATACTACCATCTTTTGCTTTTATCTTTTTTTTTTCCCCCCCCCCTCCCTTTCCAAAAAAATGTCCTAATGAAGGTAGTCTAATTGTCCTATCTCTTGCCCCCAAAAAGCGAAGCTCTGTGTTACTGCTGGTGAAGTCAGGCAGGTCACTTCTTGGATTATTGTTTGGTTTTCAACATTTTTTTCTTAACGTTTTGCTACTACTAAACATTTAATTATTGTCTAATTGCACAGGGAGGATGCATCCATTGTGAATGTTAATTTTCAGTTTTCTTGAAAATTGCATGATATGATTAAACCCCTGCTAGTTATTTGTCAAACAAATGAAAGAACTTCTACCATTTTGCAAAGAAGGCATGAGGAAACTCTTCTTGTTGAAAGATCTTCAGTAAAATTCAATCCTCACCATTAAGAATGTTTTGCTGTTGGTGCTAGTACAGTTAAGAGTCCCCAGATATTCACATCTGAAGTATAGTCATAAACTGTGGTGTGCCTCTTGCTTAATTTGGGAATATTGGTAAATTCATGAGTTGCAAATTTAGACTCAAATCTTCAGCTGTTTTCCTCTTACTGAGTTCTTGAATTAAATGATTTTTACTCTGGATTTTTAGTTTTTATTCTGTAAATGGCAGTAGTAGACATATTTTTTGTGTAATCTGGAAAAATCTGTTCTTTGAACATAACAAGATCTCTGCTAAAACTTGTTTTGTTTTGGGTTTTCTGTTTAAATACCATAATTTCAAAAGAAATTTGCCTCCTTGGTGTTCTGTAGTCCTCTTTAACAGGGTTTTTCAAAAACATAAAACTATTCAAGCATTTTAAATGTTTGTCCATACATATTTTGGTGTATTTTTCTGGAGACACTAAAGTTCAGGCTTCTTCCATTGTGTAACTGCAGGATAAAGGAGCTACTGAAGCTAGTGAATAACCAGAAGACATTTTGTGCACCTCTAACCTGGCATTTTAATACCTGCATTTGTCTTTAGTGTGTTCAGTGGAATTACATTGCCTTTTTCACATGCTGCATCAGGGTCACAAAGAGTTCTAGTTTTTGTTACAGTGTCTTTGAGAGCTTCACTCTCTCTAGAATAGAGTGGAATGATTGTTGTGAGCCAGTTGCCTTAAAATGAAGCTTAACTGGTACCGATTTAAGATTCAAAGTAAGTTTTCATTTACAGAGTAAAAATAGACAACCTCCCTTAAAATTTTAGAAAGATGGAGTAGAAAATAAAAAACTGCTTAATGTGCTTCTCAGGATCAAACCCAAAAGAGCTCTTCCTCTGTTTCTGCTTGACCACTTACTGAACTTGGTATGAGAAGCAATTACCTTCCTCCAACTGTGGTAACAGGAGAGAACCTCAAACTGGGAAAACTGCCTAGCTTTTACCTCTTTTTTTTCTCTCTTGTTTGGTTATTGATGGGAAATTTATTCAAGCATCTAAGTGTGATGAATACCTGCAATTTATTATGGCATTTTGACTAAGCTTACTTTCAACATTAATTAGTCTCTCTGGGACGACTAGTCCTCTGTTCTTAAAGTACGTATGTGATGCTTGTGTATGCATGCCGACATCCTACTTAAGGCCTTCCTCTGTCTGAGAGTAAAGCCTAGCCAGATGCATTGGTTCTTATTTAAAATTACTGACACAGAGTATGTGTTGGTGGTTGCCAGTCTTCTTTCACAGTTACTCCAATCTCTTCTTAGGAAATCTCTCCAAACTTATAGCATGTTACCATTGCTACTTTGGGGGGATCTTGGCTTTTTTCATTTATTATAGAAGCTCTTGTTTTAGAAAAGCTCCTCTTCCTTCTTTCCCCTGAAGCTCTTGGAAATCTAACATAAAATTTTTCTTGTTCCTTCCTATTTATTCTTCCTGTATTCCTTACTCTTGTCTGTGCCTCTGGCACTGAGGCTTTGGAGATTTTCAAACAGAAGAAATTTTGTGCAAGACTGACTTTCAGTGATGTTAATCTTCCAGTCCTCCCTAAGAACATCATTCCACTTCAAGGTGTTGAGCCAATTCTTCTTGAAAAATACCTTTTAAAAGGTCAAACTTTTATCTTTGCCATTACTGGGATACTGATTTTTGGTATTGCACCTGTTGTCCTTGGGCTGCAAATTGTAGTCGCTGTAATGCAGTTATATAGAAATTGTATAGGTGGGAAAGGTGCAGGAGCTATGGCATGTTGCTAGTTAAGAGACAGAAGTAACACAACTTAAGCATTTCCTGACACAAGTTTCTGCCAGATAACAAGAGGAAGAAAAGTCACATGCCATCTCCTGTAGGCCAGTACCTCTCTTTTCTGTTGGTGATTCTCTTGATTTCCACTCATTGCTTAAAATAGGAATAATTTTTAAAACCCTGAAATCCTGACTGTCATTGAAATACTCATCTCTTGTTCAAGGAGGCACAGGAAATACCTCAAAAGTTGTTGAACAGCATATATATATATTTTTTTTGGAACAGTTCTCTGCTACTTAAGGAAGCACTATTGAAGTTTCCTACAAATACCTGGCAGAAGCTAGGCTAGGTGTCAGGGAAAGAAGAGAGGAAATGAGACAATAGATGATTTTTGGAGGTGGAAAAAATTACTCATCGGTGGAATAATAGCTCAGAATGTCAAACTGCAACACTTGACATTCTGGGTCTGGCACAATTTCATTGACACTTGCACTTCCAGAGATTACAGAAAAGACTTTGGAGAAAAAATTTTCCAAGTAAAGGTTGTTCCAAAAAAGTATTTGCAGACAACTCTTGAGGCTGAAAATACTACAGCATATGTGTTACTCTTTGGCATCAGAATTCAGGAGAAGAGGTTTCTCGCACTTCAAGACTGAAATACAAAATGTTTGCATTCAGAGTAGGAAAGTTGTGGTACAATCATTGCTCTTCCCATAAATAGCACAGTATTTCCAATATATGCATTACTGTAATATTGGGCTAATTATCTTTAGAGTGTTTTGGGCTACAGTAGGAGTCTCTCTTCTGGCAGTTATTGCTAAGTATAGCAGCCCATAGTTATTGGGATTTTTCTGATAGCTTTTTTTCCCTACCTCTAAAGAAATCATGGAACAGTTTATTAGCAGGTAGTGTTGTTTTGGTTATGGCAATATATGTTTTTTCTTGTATCTAAAGCTCTTTCTTAGTACCACTTGGTCAGAAATATAGGAGGAAACCTCTGCCTTGGGCATAGAGTATAGTTTGAAGCATGTTCAATCTCATCTTAAATGCCTACATGTCAGAGCTCCTTTTCAGGTGATGCTGTGGCTGTCTTTTTTTCCAGAAGCTTCATTTTGGTCACAATAGGGTTAATTTGTGTAGTTGATGTGCACAAGACATTTATTTGAAGGGGACAAAAAATGCTGTAGTTGATCTCCAAGGTGTTACCTTTAACCTTTGCAGAGAAGGTAAACAGCCATCCTGTTGGTAGCTGAGTAGTTTGCTGGAGTACCTTTGATCACTAAATCCTTGATAGAACTTTACAACCTCAGTGGCCTCTGAGAAATAATAGTACAGATGACACAGGAGAAGTGGCTTCTTGAGAGCGGGTTCAGTTGTTTAACCAGCAGATGATCTTATTTCTACAATACTTGAAGTAGTGGTAAGACCATTTTCTGGGTGAAAATGGGTTAACACCTTCATAAAATGCTCCTTACCTTTACAGTAACAGGAAGTTTGTCTTGTGCCCTGTCCTTATAGGTATTCCCAGTGCCACCATCCATATTGACTCTTGTGAGCCTTTTGTTTGCAGTCACTCAGACCATGGCACCGCAGATAGTAGCATGAGTACCACTAACTGGTCAGGCTCATAATGAGTGATGAAAGTGGACTATATATGGGGACAGAACTTCATTAAAATGTCTGGCTAAGTAAAGCAAGTGAAAGTGTGAGCTCTGTCTACCAGAGAGATTAACTAGGAGCTGAACTGTCTGATCTCGTTAATCATTGACCACCAGAGTTTGTGCTGTTGTGAAATTAGAGTTTCATCGAAAAGTAAATAGGCTTTTATTGCATGTTCCAGTTATATATTTTTTAAGACAGAAGTGGCTTAGTCCAGAAAAAACTCTTGGATCTCCTAAAGCGTAATTTACTGCCTGTAGACAACAGTTCAGTACAACAGAATAACAGGATGTTCATATAGTATGGAATAGATAGAGTACCCGAAGTGAATACATACAGAAGTGAAATGTTGCTATATTTTACTCTACCCAAAAGGTTGTCTTTATTATTACAACCCATATTGAAGTACTAGTGAACAATTTTGTAAAGAAAAAAAATATTATATTGGTATACCATTACTGATACCTTAAATGAATGTCCTTAAACTACACTTCCTCTTTCAAATGTAAACAGATATCTTGCATATTACTTTGGCCAAACGAGGATACAAGTAGCATTTTCTTCTGAAAAAATCAAAATAAATGCTGTTTTTCCAGATATTTTACAGTTAGGAGAGTAAGAAAAGAGTTTAAAATATTTTTCTTTTGGTGGGTGTAGAGGGGAGTTGAATCATAGTGTGTTTGAAATGAATATTAAGTTAATGTTTTCTGTTACAGGCTTTCTAAAAATATTAAATATATTTATTTGTGTTTGAAAGAAAACTGCTGCAGATAATATTA
Source organism: Galbula dea (assembly GCA_013399015.1). Classification (NCBI taxonomy): domain Eukaryota; kingdom Metazoa; phylum Chordata; class Aves; order Piciformes; family Galbulidae; genus Galbula; species Galbula dea. The sequence goes on along the minus strand of VWZX01006819.1, from coordinate 95,464 downwards.
GCAAAACATAGTTGCAGATCTTTTTCATTGACTTTGTTATTCCACTGAGAGGTTTACTAGTCAACAGTTGTAATCTTCAATATTTTAAAGGAACAAAGAGGAAGGAAAAAACATGATTCTGTTTTAAAAACAACCCTTTTTGTTCCTGATGCTGAATTGCATTGTTCAGAGACTTAGTTCATGGTTTTGCAGTGTTGTTGTGTCTGTGTTTTGCTGAAATGGTGGGGAAATGAGTCAGATTAAATATCATTAATTTATTCATAAAGTTGAACTGCTCTCTAGTATTTTTCCTTTGATGGCTCTTCAGCATTATTCTGTTCTTATTCACTTCTATATAGACAGATTTTGAACCTGTTGCATTAGTATTGGCTTTAAAATCAGGTGGTTCGTTTTATTTTGAGCCTACTTTTCTTAACTGCAGATTTTTTTTCCCCCTGAATTAGTGGTAATCAGTAGATAAAATTATTCTGACTTATTAATCAAATAGGATATTTTTGTTGATAAATAGGTGGGTTTGTGTACTTAGTATCCCTGTTCCTACATATGTTCAGTCTAGCTACCTATGTGACTCTCTTAATAGTCTTTAAAGAAAGAAAGGAAGAATTGGTAAAAACGGCAGAACTGATGTTGAATCAACAAAACAGGACTATGTATTTAAATACCACACAACCTCCAAACCAAATAAGGCATCCTCTGATGTCTGAATGGAATCTTTCTTGTTTGTCAAGGTAAACCAGAAGTTAGGGGAATGGTTTGACTGAAAGTAATAATAGCTGTTGTCCAAATCCAGGGGTGAAATTGTCAGGTGTTGAGGAGGAGAATAGAAACAAGTGAGTATTTAATTTTTAAGTAGTTTTTCATGTTTATCCCACTTCTTTTTGTGTGAGGTTTTTAGTAAAAACTAAATTCCTTTTACACCACATTGTTAGGCTTGCAGGTATAGTTAACTTCAACTTTTCACTGTTTGAATGCTGAATATGTTAACCATGAATATCACTTTGTCACTTATAATGTCATCAGTCAGTGAAAATTCCAGTTTGTCCCAAAGGACAACAAGAAAATAATTCTTTCTTCCTTCCCTTCCTCCTCAGATTTGTGGGTCTGTACTGCCAAACAGAATGTGTGCAGAGAGAAAATTCTGAATATGGCTTGAGTTTCTCTTGATCTTGGCAGTGTTTCTAATGAGTGTCCCATGGACCCTGTCAAGTTCAGGGGGTTCTACTCTAGCACTGAGGAGCAGAACCCTGAGCAGCAACCTGGTATCAGTGAAAACAGTTCATCGTTCTCTCTAAAAGAGCAACAGAAAATGAGTGACTATTCTGGACTTGCAAATAACCATAGCCAAATGATTGCTGAAGATTCAGAAATTCAGACAAAACCTGAACACTCTCATGAAGTTCTTCAGGAAGATATTGAAATGAGCAGTGGATCCAGTGGAAATGATTTCAGTGGAAATGACACGAATGAAAACTACTCGAGTGGGCATGATTCTCATGGCCATGAATCTGACGAAAATGGGAAAGATTCAGCAATGCTTATGGAATCTTCGGACTGTCATAAAAGGTAGCAGCTCATATTGAAGAAATTCCACTTTTATTTTTGTCACTAAAGGCATTTTCCACTTGAATCTAATTTCTGGAGAATAACTATGATATAAAGTGTGTCCTCAGATTGAAGCTGAGTGTTCTAGTTACTTGTACTGTTGTATGATGTAAATTGTGTAATACATTATAATTCATAAAGAGAAGGTCTCTAGAGTTCTGTGGGGCCAGCTTTGTTTGAATATTTCTTTTCATCATTGTGTGTTTAATTAGCCTTGTTTATTTATTTTCTTGTAAACCAGCTTCTATAATTATATATCAAAAAGTCAGTCTATTTTATGTGTAAAGATTGCTATTTTTGTCTTTTAAATATTAGCTTAATGTACAGAACAAAGCTACAGTAAGAAGAACCTTCTTAGACAAATGTGTAACAGCTATATTTTCCACTTGTACCAGGCAGAAGCTTTTAAAGTTTGGTGATAGCCAGTCATTAGTAGGAAAATAAAAGGCTAAATGAACTGTAAGTTGTTTGTTAGGTTTAGTAATATTAATCTCTTTCTGTCTTTCCTTATTCCAGTTCAAGCTCAAATGCATTTAGTCTGATAATTGCAAACTCTGAACACAATCAATCTAGCAGTGGATGCAGGTAAATTAGTGTACATATATTTTCAGTAACTTGCATGTATGTGATGCTAAATGCTGGAAATTAAATAGTGTTATGTTTTAGTTTTTTGTTTGTTTTGGCTAAACCTGGAGGAGTACACAAGAAATCCTATCTTTGGTTCTCTTCCTGTCCATAATCAGTGGCATGGCCTATTAACCACTTGGTTGAATTAGAGCTTTTTGTTGTTGTCCCATGTGAGTTGTGTGATAACCTTCCAAGTCATCTTACTTTGTTTTGATTTGGAAGCTTAACTCTGTAATTTTATTCTTGTGGTTCACTTTGAATATTGCTTCAGCTCCAGTGGTTTTTTTGAAGCTTTTCTTTAAATTTTCTGCTCTTCAGAATTTAGTCTGAAGCCTTTGCCTGGGGTCAACCTAGTAGTATTTTAACATCGGAATTCACCCATTGAGTTGGATGTATTCTGATGTCCAGCAGCTATATCATCTGCCTCTCCTGTGTTCCATTCGCCAGGATTCAAGCCTCAAGTCTGTAAGGATAAAGCAACATCAGCTGCAGGAATCCCTCTGTATGACCTCTGCTTCTGACCTTGATAGCCTTGAGAAACCTGGTGGCATTGAAGGCTCAAATCTGGACACTTCAGAGTGCCCTACTGTACTTGCTGGGTTTTTTTAAGTCTGATCAGCTTCTGATCAGGAGACCAAAACCTGATCCTGAGCAGATCAAGCTCAAGATCAAGATATCTAGCTATCACATGCTGATGTTAAGACCCCTACCTACATGTACCTACTTGAAAGTGTTCCTACCTAATGCAGTTCCTAGAGAAGTGGTAAATTAAAATTACCCCTTTGCACCATTTCGTGCTTGAAGAACTTAGTTTCTGTGTGTGCCTTGCAGGCACCTGGAGATCTTGTTCCATGCTGTATTTCCAATTGGAAATTGTTCTGGAGTTCATGTCCTTTAGTATGGAAGACAGAGTAAACCAAAGGCATTTCTTAATCTTCCTTTCCCATTGATTCTATTTTCTTCACTGCAAGATTTCTTGGTGGTTACTTACTACAGTTTTTCTGATACCTCCTTATTTTAAATTTCATTAATAGCTTTCTGCTCAGCAATGAAAAGGAATCCTGGTGGTACAGTGGTTTCCCCAGCTGTCAGGCAGACTTCTAGAGGGTTACAGAGCCAGGATCTGATCATTGGTTGGGAATGGGAGACTGAGGATAACTAGAGAATGATCTTTAAAGAGAAGACTAAAAGAGGCTGATAATCTATAGGTGTAGTCTTTGATTTAAACTATTGGATTTGGGAGTTAATATTGGCACCAACCAACTACTTAGTTTAATATCTGTAGGTACCTTTCCAGTTCGTTGTCCACGTAAAGCAAAACTGAAAGATCCTGTCCTGATAGAATTGCTTAATCTGTCTTCTACGAGTCACACCTTCTCTGTGGTTGGCTACTGTGCCTGATCCTGCTGATCTCTGGAGAAACATTTTTGGGTTGTGTGACTTATTTCCCAAGGAGACTGCTGCTGTAGGCTAATTTGGAAAGGTTTCTTTTCTTGCAAAAGAGTCTGACCACTCTCATGGAACACACTCAGAGTGTAAAACCAGCAGTATGCTCAATTATTTCATAATCTTTTTTCCTACCTCTTCTTCCCTACTGCCACCATAGAGGGTTCTTCTGTTAACAAGGCCCTGTTTGATTGCTTCACTCCAAACTGTCAAGCCACGTTGTAGATGTGATTTTAACATACAGCGTGAACATAATGTTTCCCAAGGGAGTACTGTACTCTTTTTGTCTTATCCCTTAGCATTATTTCTCAGTACAAAATAACCAGTGGTTAAGTGAAAGCTATGGTTTTCATAGTACATTGTGATGTGAGCAAGAACAATGTGTATTCTGTAGTACAAGACAGGTTTTTTTTTTGTCTCTTCCCCAGCATTTTTAGTGAAATACACCCAACAGTGGTCAGGTGATTGATCTACCTGAAGAACTTTGCAAACTTCCTATAAAAAAATGTTTAGAAATCCTCTTGAAAATTACCTGGAAGCTGAAGCCACTTTATTGAGCACTAAGCACTTCAGCCACAGTGGTTCAGTTGCCAGGGCTGGGTTATTTTTTTTCTACAGTGGCTCTTAGGATAACTTCTTAGACACTATCAGGCATGACAGTCAGGTGGTAAGCGAAGACATTCCTTTTGATGGCAAAGAAAACTTACTTTCAGAAAGGCTTGAGAAAAGCTCTAGAATTCTTTTGAGTGTTGAGACTGATTAGCTTTTAAAATCTTCTCCAATGAGAGAGACTAGCTGATTTTTTTGTTTTTTTTTTAACTGCTTCCTACCCACATGCCACCCATCTTTGTCATCCACCTCCGCCCCTCCCTTCCCTCCCTTCCTTTCCTTTCCTTTCTCTCCTTTTCTCTTCCTTTTTGATTTTGTCAGCACCTCTTAATAATGGGGAGACATAACAGGAACAGGCAGGCAGTAACTTTCTGATGTTGGCAGAAATCTCTGATTATCTCTGTAGTTTGACCTTCTACACTGAGGCAGCACTTCTGAATGTGCACCTGAGAAGTGTGAATGCAGTTTCTGTCTCCAGCCTCCTCTTGATTCTTTACCCTGCATATTTAGTCAAGTTTCCTTGTTTAATGTATTGCCATGCTTAACTGGGATACGTTGTTCCAAGGATTTCTCCATTTGTTTTAACTTGATGCTCTCCCACTGCCATTCCCTTTTCAGGGACCTTTCTTATGAGAACCTGCTCAACAGGAGGTGAAGACTTGAATGGACCTCCTGCTTCTCTCCTTTGAAGTCCATGAACATTTCTATGAGTTTGAATTTAAAAGTAACTAAGGAAAATACCACTAAAAAGGGAGGAGGGAAACTGGCAAAAATAAAAAAAAAGCTCTCTGATGTTTGGACATATTCTGTTGCACATACAGAGTACATTTTACAATAAGACTTCAGGTGGTGGTAAATCTTTCATTTTAAATGAGTCTAGCAAATTAAGAGTTATTGTGAGTTCTGAATGTTGATACTAAGTACTGGAAAAGTTAATGTGGCTAACTGTACAAGTTTAGGTATGTGACAAGTGTCAGAGCTTATTTAGGCTTCTTTGAGGATGGTGTGTCACTTCAAGCACTCAAGTGACATTTTATTTTTTCTCTTTAATCTTACAGTAGTGAGCAGTCCACTAAAGCCAAAACACAAAAGGAATTGCTGAAAACATTACAAGAGCTGAAAGCTCACCTTCCTTCTGAAAAGAGAATTAAAGGCAAATCTAGTGTCCTAACAACGCTGAAATATGCCCTTAAAAGCATTAAACAAGTTAAAGGTAATCAAGTATGATACTACCTAGATAATGCCAGTGTAAATAAAATCAAACATTTTAGATGGGATTGTCTTTGTAAAGCTAAGTTATTATGTTTGAAAACCTCTCTAAACAGATGTTTTCGTAGTGTTCTCATTTGTTGACTCTGTAACTTGTGTTCCTTTGGGAGTTAAAGCAACTCTAGATGCTTGATGTTTTACTGATAAGAGTTAGAAAATTAATTACTGAGTGAAAACATTAATTTGAAAACAGTTTACTTTTTCATACTATTTGAACAGCCAAACAGACCAAAATATATGTTCATGCATATATGGGTACCCTGAGATGAGCTAATTTATTCGTGTTACTGATGAGGAAGCTCTGCTGAGGAAAAACTAATTTGGAGTAGTACTTGAGTTTCCCAACTGCTCATTCTGTGCTGATGCTAAAAAAAGATGATTTTGGCCATTTAGTGCTTCCAAGTTGGATATTTATTGATGAGATTTTAAAAAAATTCTGAATCTAAGTTGTTTAATATTCTCATGTAGCCAATGAGGAGTATTACCAGTTGTTGATGATTAATGAATCTCAGCCTGCTGGACTCAATGTGTCCTCTTACACAGTGGAAGAAGTTGAGACTATAACTTCAGAATACATCATGAAAAATGCAGTGAGTATAGTGACCCAAGTCCACAGTGTGTATTGAAAATGTTCTCTAGAACTGGAATTTTCAGGCATGCCTTTCTTGTTTGGTTGATTGGTTTGGTTTTTGGGTTTGTATTTTTTTTTGTTTGGTTTTCTTTCTCTTTTTGGTGTTTTTGTTTGTTTGGTTGTTGTTTGTTTTTATTTCCCCAAGGTAAGAGTTGGTAGCTAGGCCAATAAGCTGAAAAAGCTGACTTTTGCCTTCCAGGGGATGTTGACTAGAAACTCTGAGCCTTTGCAGACTTTTGGTGGGGAAACTAGTAGTCTAAACTCTTTGGTCCTCTGAATTGTACCTCATGCTTGGAGATGGTGGTGTGACATACCTAAACATCTGTGTAATATGATGCACTCTGATATATCATTAGTTTTCATTTTAGAACACCTGCTAAAGTTGGAGAGTAATACTCTCCAAATTCTAATCAAGGCACATTGTGAATCATAGAATCATTTAGGTTGGAGAAGACCTCTAAGATCATCAACACCTCTTGTTGATGTCTCCATGTCTACTAAACCATGTCACAATGTGCCATGTCTGCACATTTTTGGAACACTTCCAGGGGTGGTGACTCCAGCACTTTCCAGGCAGCCTTTTCCAGTACCTAACCAAGCTTTCAGTGAATAAATCATTCCTAGTATCCAACCTAAAACTCCCCTGGCACACCTCTAGGCCATTTCCTCCTGCCCTATCACTAGACACCTGGAAGGAAAGACCAATCCCCCACCTCCCTACAACCTCCTTTCAGGTAGTTGTAAAGAGCAAGAAAGTCTCCTTTGAGCCTTTTTTCCCTCCACACTGAACAACCTACTTTGCTCAACCACTCTGCAGAATGCTTGTGTCTAGACCTTTCACCAGCTTTGTTGCCTTTCTTTTGTACACACTCCAGCACCTCTAAGTCCTTGTAGTGAGGGGCCCAAAACTGAACACAGTAATCAAGATGTGGTATCCCCAGTACAGGGGAATGATCACTTTTGTTTATCATTTTGCTGGCCCCACTATTGTGGATCCAAACCAGGATGCTGTTGGCCACCTGCACGCACCTCTGCTGGCTCATTTTCAGCCAGGTCTAGGTGCTTTTCAGTTGGGCAGATTTCCAGTTACTCTTCCGCAAGGATGTTGCCTTGCATGGGAGGCTACAAGTGCAGGACTCAGCACTTGGCCTTGTTGACCCTCATGCAATTCTCCTCATCTCATTGATCCAGCCTGTCCAGACCCCTCTGCAGAGCCTCCCTACCTTCCAGCACATCAACATTCCTGCCCAACCTTCTGTCATCTGCACACTTACTAAGGGTACACTTGATCCCCTCATCTAGGTCATCAATAAAGATATTAAACAGGACCATCCCCAAAACTGAGCCCTGGGGAACACCATTTGTGACTTGTTGCCAACTGGATTTAACTTGTTTCAGCTTATGAATGGTTTGGGCTTATCCTTACCAGCAGGAGTTATTTAATGTTTCAGCAGTTCTTTGTGTAAATGTGACTGAAAAGTGATGAAGTGTTGGAACCACTGTGTTGTGTCCTGTGGTATTTGTCTAGTCTTTGCAACTGGTATAGGCTTATTATGTGATCCATTGATAGTATGACTTATCAGCTAGTTGAGAACAGCTGTGATAATCACTGTAGATTTTAGCTGTAAAATTATTTGTAGTTATTATTATTTTCCCCATTCCCACTGTTTGGGGATATATTATAGAGTCTTCAAAAAATAATTGCATCTAAACTTAGACTGCTTTCCACTATTTTTTGCCTTTTCTTACACCTCTGCCTGAATGTGTGGAGTTCTGAAATCAGTAAAAGAGTGGCATGATGGGGTATGTGGATTTGGTTTTATTTCTGAATTGTAAAGGTTGTCCACAAGGTAAAATAAACAGGAAGTCTAGAGAACAGCTGAGAATTCCAGCTAAATATCATGAACATTGTTCAATGGACCTGAAGCGTTTGAGTTTGTGAAACCAGTGCTCTGAGGAGAGCTCTTAGGTTTGTATATAGTGTTGGTGGATGGAGCAGTGGAGGTTATGAATGCAGGAAGCTCTTCCATGTTCAGAAGAAAACAATGTGAAAGGATACAAGTGGAATGTGTGTGTGGTTGTGTGGGACTTAATTTCCACCTGTCTACTCATTATTTTACCCAGTGGTTTAGAGCACACCTTTTTCATCTTACAGCTAACATAAACAGCCTTTTGCAAAACAGTTGAATTCCATAAATGTAAAATACATGTAATAAGAACAAGGAAAAAGTGCAGTGTTATAGCTGGAAGCTCTTTAATTCTTAATTTGTAAATTCATTCTGCATCTTAAAATTTTAGACACTGATACTTGGGGCTTATAGATCCACTGAAATGCCAGTGTATTTTTCTTATTGTGTAGGTCAAAAAGTGTCCTGACTCTGTCTGCTTCATAAGTAGATTAGTTTTATTGCTCCCTAAACAGATGTGGTTTAACACTATTTCCCTAATTTTTATTTTGAACTTATTAATGCTTTTATAGCTTAAGTGTTTTTCTAAGAAATACATACTGTATTGAAGAAAGTTTTAAACTTTCTAAATAATTGGAGATTTTTTGTTTTAGGACATGTTCGCAGTAGCTGTTTCGTTGATTACTGGGAAAATTTTGTACATCTCTGATCAAGCTGCTTCTATTCTCCACTGTAAGAGGGGTTCTTTTAAAAATGCCAAATTTGTGGAATTCTTGGCACCCCAGGATGTCAGTGTGTTCTATACTTCTACTACCCCATACAGATTACCATCATGGAATATTTGCAATAGAGCTGGTGAGTGGTCTCAGCAGTAGGTATTTTCTCTGACCTTCTTTCAGTCATGCAAATGCAAATAGTTGAACTGACTTCAATATCCTTTCATCCTTCTACATCACTTTTTGAGGACATAGCACAGATGCATTATTAGAATACCTCTGAACAATACTAAATGTATAACACACTTTTGTAAATCAGCAAGGCTTGTCTGTTGGCCAAAAGGTCTTCTGGATGTCATTATTGGGTTTTGTGCCTCTTTCGTCCAAATGAATGAAGCCAAAGTAGGAATTCATGCTGAAGAGTGGGTTTGTTTCCCACTCTTACTAGCAATCAGATGACCACAGTTTTTCTTTAAAATTCCTCTTTTTCAGATATAAGTAGGGTAATATTCTGCCTCCTTCCTTTTAAAATGATTATGATTTGAATACTGGACACCTTGATTACAGTATAGAAAGATGTACTTCAGCTACCATCACTGTGTATTCACCAAGTGTAATCATATCCCTTTTAGCCTTAGAAAAATGATGTTAGGCATGCTAATGGTGAAGGATCAGACATCTTGGGGCACTTGATAGTTGTTTGTGGGAGGATTCTTTTACTAGTGGAGCTACAGCTGTTAGGAATTGAGAAATAGCTGCCAACTCGTTTAAACAAACACTTGAAATTCAAGGTCTTCTCTAAATGTTTGAAATTCCAATCCATTTTATGCAGTCTATAATAGAGTTAAGTCAGATTTAATCTGAAAAAAAACAATTAGCAGTAAATGTGTACTAAGTAATGCATGTATAAAGGAGATCAGAAGGGACCTTTTGGGGTCTGTTGTCCAACCTCTGGCTCAAAACAAGGTGGTTGGTGAATTCTGACCTGAATTCTGATCCTAATTACAAATATTATTCAGTTTTGCCTTTTTATATGAAACATTTTTTTTGTAGTTTATGTTTGTGTATAACTTCAGATTTCAAAAATGCAGTAAGTGGAACTGTGTACGCTATCCCATGGATCAACTGCCATAGAGTATATATATTATATAGAATATATATATCCAGAAGTATTGTGTACCCAGGCCTTTGAAAAACCAGAGCTTGCCTGGAAAATCAGTCTGTGTCTACTCTGGAAAAGAAGGGAGACAGGCTTAAATATTGATAGGAAGCCTTCATGAAAAAAAGGGGTTTTCTTGGTAAATGGATTTGATGATCTGGCTGTCCGAGTGCCTTTCTAGGAAAAAGTCAAATTTTGGGCTCCCAGATAATCAAACTTTTTTGGTCAACACTATAAAGTACAGTTGGAAAGCTGATAAGAGCGAACAGGGCAAACTGGAAAACTGTTTAGGTAAGTTTTTGGCAAAAGGTTTAATAAGCAAGCAGCTGTGATCGAAACTGCAGCCTCTGAATCAGAGTGGTGTTCCCGTTGAGTTGCTTATGAAGTACATTGTTTAGCAAACAGTTACAGAGACTTCAGGGAATGTAAACTTTTTAAAGAATTGAACCTTCATTGCTTAAGGAAAATTTTTTGTTTTAAAGATCATAATCTCACAGTAATTGGTAACCTCTTATGAAATATGTTTAATATTTCTAGAGTCTTCCACCCAGGATTGCATGGAAGAGAAATCTTTCTTCTGTCGCATCAGGTAAGACAAGAGCATTAGTAAGCTTAGTGTCAGGTTATGATACCGTGCATGACAGAAGTGTTTGACTTTTATAAGAACCCTATGGAATGGGTTACTTTTCCATAATGTGAATGTAAGGCAAAAACACATGCATGTCCTCTAGTTGAATAACTCCTAGAAGCTACAGAGAAAACTGCAGTGATTTCAGGAAATTGCCTCTTAAAAGATAATCGGTGTTAACACTGACCTTTGCACCATGAAGGAAGCTCATATGGCATCTTTTACTGCTATGGAAAGTCTTCAGTTCACATTAATTGAACTGTTCTGTTCAGCACCTGTTACAGTCTCTTTCATCTTGGAAGCCTAACGTCTATTCTTCAGTTTATCTCATGTCCCACAGAGAAAGATACACGAGGGTTAACTTGTCTCTTTCGTAACCACTAGATGACGCAGTTCCTTTGGTTTTCTCTTCCTCCTTCTTCTGTTACCCCCACTCCTTCTAGTTTTATTTAGGAAATTTTGGTAACTTTTTCATGTTAATTCCTGTGCTATTTCATTTCTTGCTGCTTATGGCCTTGCTGGTAGCATTTCTGAAAACAAAAATTCTGGATCCTATTACTTAATTACTTCTGAATTTAAATAAACAGTTATCGTTAAGGTATGAGTAAACTTTAAACAAATTAGAGGCAGTGCACCATTCCAGAACATTGAATTAAATATACTGTAGAATATAATTTAAAAGGACTGCTGGTGGTGGTGTAGACTCTTTCGGTCCAAGGAACATTGGTTCCACAAGCTTTGGTTTTGTAAAGCTGTGCTGCTGTAAACTTACTACAACTGGGTTTTTTACTTTTTGGGGGGTCACAGTTTGTTTTATTTTTCCTAGGAGCTATCATCTAGTCCTTGTGTCATGAGGAGTTTAGTATAGATAAATTAAAACTTTGTTTAGCATGAGATGAAACTGTTGAAATAATTAACTCTGTTTGTTTATTAGTGCGGGGAAGGACCGTGAAAATGAGATTTGCTATCACCCCTTTCGGATGACTCCTTACCTTATCAAAGTGCAAGATCCAGAAATAGCAGAGGACCAGCTTTGCTGTGTGTTGCTTGCAGAAAAAGTACATTCTGGTTATGAAGGTAATCTTTTGAAAGCACGAAGTTTGGTTTTCTGAAAGTAAGAACTGTTCTGTGTACTGCTACAGGAGTTTCCATGTGGAGTCACACAACTGCATTTCAGCCTAGGAGAGCAACTGTAGGAGTTGCTGTCAGTGATCTCAAGTTTTATTAAAGTGAAAGATAATTGATTCTGTTCTATGCCCTTGTGAGACTTCACTTAGTATATAATAGAAGCATGTAGCTTGAAATATTTTATGCACAAAACCCCCAATTGTTCATCTGCTTTTATTTCCCTTTCAGCACCCAGAATTCCTCCTGACAAAAGAATTTTTACAACTACGCACACACCAACGTGTTTGTTCCAGGATGTAGATGAAAGGTAACTGACAAAAAGAATAGCTTATTTTTCAATTTACTGATAAGCAAGCTATCCAACATCTCTGCAGGTATTTTTAGAATGTAATTAAGATGTCTGTGTGGGCTTAAAAAAATTATATGACTATTGAGGAGTGTTCAACTTGAGAAAAGTACATCCCACAAATTTTCACTGTGCATGAAAACAAATTACACTGCGGTATTTAAGTGGAAAACAATTGGATTGTTTGCCTGCTGACAACTTGTTCTTCCATTTTTACTTCCATCTGGGGCAAATATAGACATAAAATCAATGAATGAAAACCATGGTCAGTAAAATTTCTGTGGTAACAGTTATTACCCATATGAGATATTAATTTATTTTTTTAAATTTCAATCCAGTTAATAACAATCTATGTGCTGGTGTCACTTTCTGCTGGCCCAGATAAAACTATTCTGTTGTTCGAACTACAGTCTTCATAGTTGTTTCTGTTGTCTGTACAAGAACTGCTCATATTTTACTGGCTTCACATTGCTTTGATGATGATGGATCTTAATTGGGGTAAGTGTTCACATTTCAGAGTAGAACCAAATACGCAGCCTGTGATCTTAAGGCATACATAGAGGCTCAGGAACTTGAACCAAGCTTACCTTTAGTCTTCTGGATTACTGAGGCCTTTCAAAGGATATTTAGGTGACGGACATGTAAAATACTCCTTCAGAGTTAGGAGCCTCTTTGGCTGAGGAGGAGATGGTAGTCTCAACAAGATTTTAAGGAGACGGATGTACTTTGGAGTATTATAGTGTTTTCGAGACTTGATAAGAGAATTCATTTGTTCCTGAGTTGAAAACACAGGCAACCTTTTCCCTTTCTTTTCCTCTTATGTTGTTTTAATCAAAATTTTCTTCGTGGTGCTTTCTGATGTGCTGTATATGGGGTTTTATTTTGCTGGTTTTTTTTTTTTCCTCCTTGATGAAAACTTACATTGCCTTCAATAGTAGCATCTGACCTCTGAGATTTTTCCCTTCTTGTTTTCAAGCATTCTCAGAATGCTGTAGTTTTCTTTGTAGGTCTAGATGGGGAGGATCTCTGCAGATACAGTAGCAGCATGGTGGACAATTTTGAATTTCTGGGGTATAGCTTGGGTGGAAATCTTCTTTTTGATGAAATATGTTGATCTTGCAAAGTTTTTAACTGCAGCAGAAGAGAGAGGGCTTGGGGGAAAGGAGGTTATTGGGAAGTTTGGCTGAGCTGGATTCAATAAGGTAAATTAGTGTTTGACTTTAGGGCCAGTTTATCCACAGAGAGGCCAGGCATATCAGTATTACTGCGCCACATGTCTTCTATTAAACAAGACTTTAAAAAGGTAGCTGTTGGAGATGACTATAGGAGATAACAGTTGCTAATCAATGGGGATAAGTCTGGACTTTAAGGTACAGCTATTTCTGGCTAAGAAGTGCAGAGACTGATTGCAGCTTAGTGTGAAGAGTTCCTGCAAGATAGAAGACAATGTAATGCTGATAAACTGTCCATGGTATGTTTTATACAGTATCTCTAAACAGTTTAAGTTGACCAAATGAACTTCTTAGTCCAGTATAGTTCTATCCTCTTCTTGGATTTTTCTCTGTCCCTCATCCCCCCACACATGCTCTAAGTCAGCAGCAACTTTTGCAAGGTTGGTTTATCTTTTCAGATAGGCTGATGGCAGTGTAAAGCTTCCCTTTCTCTGTGCACTCTCAACTCATTTATTTCTGCTAGTCACTTAACACAAATGGCAAGCTCACTGAATGGAGAGCTTTGCCCTTATTCTTGGGCTTGAGTGGAGTGAGTACAGTAAATTCCTTTCCTATGGCTACTATGAAAGTGGTTGATTTTGCCTTTAATTATTTAATTCCTGAGACCATTGGCAGCCTGATAAATGTTTACCAAGATAGGCATGTGGAGTTTATTACTCTTAAGTTCTCCAGAGTTAGGAGGAATGCACAAAGCAGTAGACTATTAGAGAAGCAGCGTCTGGTATTTTAAAATACACAGCTGAACACCTGCTGTCAAGTGAAAATTGTTCATAATATAAAGCTGGAACTCTTGTCTGACTGGCATAAAATAAAGTTAATTTAGCAATCTGTGCGTGTTCATGAGTTGGAAAAAATGTTTATTTGTCCTAACTTTGCAAGTGGATCTCTGCATAGAATACATTAAGTAAAACTAAATATTTTGACACTGCCTTCCATGATATTCTCATAGGCAGGCCCAGGAAGCGTGGGCTGGATGAGTGGATGGTCAGATGGATCAAGAGCTGGGTGAATGGGTTGTGATCAAATGACATGGAGTCTAGTTCCAGCTAGACTAGAGGCCTGTGATTAGTGGTGTCACCCAGGGGTCAATGCTGGAGCAACTTAGTAAATGAATTTAAAGCAGTTCCCTATTTAATTTGCTGTAAGGAGACTTCTTATTCATGCTGTTTTGACACTTTAAATGTTATTCAGTAAAACCAAACCACAAACTACACTTGCTGCATCTCTTCATCAGCCATTCTTAGGCCATATGTGCCTTTGCATTCATAAAATGAGTTTATTAACTGAAACACTGAATTGCTTTGAGTTATTCATTATGAGGAAGCATAATGATGCTGAGGTACTGCTTCTAGTAGATAGTAAATTAAATATTCTCTAATAGAGAATTATGCAATCACAAAAATGCTGGTTGGAAGGGACTGCTGGAGGTCTCTGTTCCATCATTTTGCTTATTATGAAGCTGTTGCCCAGTTCTAGGTCAGGTCAGCTGTGACCTTATCTCAGTAGTGCCTGAAAACCTCCAAGGACAGAGATTGCGCAATCTTTATGGGAGAACTGTTCCTGTGTGTTACTGCTCACTTTATTAACAAACTTTTCCTAATATCTAGCATAAGCTTTCCAGTCTGTAGCCTGGGTCCATTCTCTATTGGTTTAGTGTCTGGCACCACCAAGAAAATTGAACTCTTTGTAACTCCTTTTTCCAGTACTTATGGGAAGCTCCTGGATCCTCCCTTAGCCTCCTCTTTATTGGAACAGGCAAGCCCAGCTCAATCTCTGCTCATTAGTGTTACACTCTAGATCCCTGACTCTTCTAGTGGTCTTCCTATCAGTATAAAAATGTGTAGGGGATTATTTGGTTTTGTTTTGCATATAAGTGACTGAATTTTCTTAGCTAGGTTAAATAATGGTTTCAAATTTGATCCCTTCTAGGTAGGCATTCTGTTGCAGCACAAAAAAAAAATGTAGAGTTTGCCAGGTTCTCATCAAGCAGGTGGCAAAGAATAGGGAGCAGTGATGAACAAAACCTCATAGGTTGTTTTTCTGCTTCTCACACCAATACATGATGAAGTCCTAACAGAAGTCATTCAGAGTTGATTGGTATTTTAAACTCCCTTGGCAGCATTTTTAAATGTCAGTGTTAAAATGATGTGATTTGGTATGGGTTTCATGCCAGTTTCAGCTTTGTAAAGTTGTTGCTTTAGATCATCCTCAAGCTTTTAAGACTCATTATTTAACTAATTCCTTCAATAATAAGGCATTAATTAGTTGCCTCGTTTTCCCCTGAATATCTCAACCTCTTTGCCAGAAGAATGTTTTGGGGAGCTGATCTAATTCCAGTGGGTTATTGAAAGTGCTGTGTTGGAGGCATTTGTCCCATAGTGGTTTCGAATTCCATCAGCATAGTCCCCAGCACAGGTCCTGTGTCTGTGGTGCACTGCAGTTACATTCTTTGTTAAAGCTATTCAGATATCTGAGTGTCTTTCTGCTCCTGGGCAGCTAAAGGGACTGAGGGGAAAGCATTCAGCACTTTTGAGTTTACAAGGTAACTTGTTGACATCTGGAAACTTCTTAAACATTACTCAGTAGTGTTGACTCAATGTAGTGGGTTTTTTTCCAAAGAACATTTTTGACATTTAGCCCTCAAGGTAAGGTGCAAATGCTTACTTCTATTAAGTTGGCACTGCTACTTCCCCAAATTGAAACTTAAAATTACTTATTCCTTTCATAGGAAAAAGAGCAAAGAAAACTTAAAATGGAAACAATTTGAAAGGTTAAATATATATTTATACCACTTTGTTTGTTTGTTTGTTTGTTTTCTTTCCCCAGGGCAGTACCTCTGTTGGGATACCTACCTCAGGACTTAATAGGAACACCAGTCTTGGTGCATCTTCACCCAAATGACAGACCCTTAATGCTAGCAATTCACAAAAAAAGTATGTAATTTCTTACTGTGGCAGAAATGTAGGGCTTTTTTTCCATAAAAGTTAATAAAAATGACTGCAAAGGTCTCAGCAACTAGAAAGTGAAAATTCATTGTGACTGATTTTTTTTTTCTTTCTGCAAGTAAATATTGAATCCTTTACGACTTGATTCTTAAGGCAAATAGATGAAAATGAGAAATCGCTCAAATTGTGTGTTTGATATGAAGCATATGTGTCTGCTGTAAACAAATTGACTGCAAATTAATTTCACACACAAAGAAAATTTTCTTGAGAATGCAATGATGGAAGTTGGCATGCTTTAAATCATAATCCTTCCTTATTTCAAAGTGAAGAAAAGAAGAGCCATTCTGGCAATGTTACTTTGTTAAACTTTGAAAATGTAAAGCTTCTGCTTCAGTCATCTTTAGCTTGTTGTGTTCTGAAAGTGATTTTCTTGACATAGTCCAGTAAATGATGAAGGTCTGCTTATTCTGGTAGCCCAGCATTTCTAAATGTATAAATGCGTCTGGGATTTCTTCCTTTAGATACAATCTTCCTTCACCTTTCTTTATAAAATCCTGAATCATTAAATAGAATTGTGCAAATATTAATCTGCAATTTCTTTTTGAATGTCATTACAGTACTTCAGTATGGAGGACAGCCTTTTGACTATTCACCCATCAGGTTTTGCACTAGAAATGGAGATTATATAACCATGGACACTAGCTGGTCCAGTTTCATCAACCCTTGGAGTCGAAAAGTTTCATTTATTATTGGGAGACACAAAGTTAGGACGTAAGTCAGTAAACTGTTGGCATGTAAGTTTTGTAGGGTGGTTTGGGGTTTCTGTTTGGGGTGTTTGTTTGTTTGATTTTGTTTTTTGTGGGGTTTTTTGCTATTGTTTGTTGGTTTGAAACTTTTTGTTTTCCCTCCCCATGGGTTTACATAGTGATCCTTAAGAAAGACATAAGGGATTTTGAGGAGGAAGAGGAAATGGCACATACAAACTGCTTCCTTCTTAAATTTGGGGTTTGTGATGTAGTAACTGCTTTAAAAATAAATTGGAAGTCCTTTAAAACCTGGCAATACTGTCAAGAGTTGCTTCAGAAGAGGGAAGTCATGCTCGAAGTGAGTAAGGTTGTTTATTGTCAGATTCAAAGATTGTAGATGTAATAGAATAAGCATCAGTTGGTCCTTATTCTATAGAGATGGCAAATGGAAGTTGTGGTCTCTCTTGCCTTTGTAGTGAGCAGGGATATGTTTGGTTTATGCAGGGGTCCCTTAAATGAAGACGTCTTTGCAGCTCCCAACTATACAGAGGATAGAATCCTTCATCCCAGCGTTCAGGAGATCACAGAGCAGATCTATCGGCTGTTACTGCAGGTACAGCATCTGCATTAGTGTTACCCTTTTCCCACTGAAGAAAGGGCTTTTTATCTTTGTGTGATGTTTTGTTTAGCTGTCTACTAATGTACTGGAATTTCTGGCTGCAATCCTGGAAATTACTTTGATGACCAGACAAGACTTACTGAAGTATGTTAAAGCTTCAGTTGGTATTTTAAGGATTTCATGCAGCTGTGGAGTCCTTCCAAAAAAAAGGCCCCAAACTAAAATCCTTTTTTTTCACTGATGTGGAATTACTGGTCACAGTTTCATCTCAGTGTGTATATATATATATGTTTTGTTGTTAACAGCCTGTACACAACAGCGGATCCAGTGGCTATGGAAGTCTAGGTAGCAATGGTTCACATGAGCACTTAATGAGCGTGGCATCCTCCAGTGACAGCACAGGAAACAATAATGAAGATACTCATAAGGATAAACCAGTAGGTTTGATTTTTCTTCTCCAAGTATGTGGCACAAAGCAAACCAATTTTGGTTTTGTTTGTTTGTTTGCTTTTCTTTTAGTGTTACTGTTAAATTAGGAGAAAGTTGAAGGGAAAAGTTATCTTTTGTTTAACATGATAAAAAAACCTCTCTCTCTAGGGGAATAAATGTTTCTGCTGTAGATGAAGTCTCAGGGCACTGAAGCACAGTAAGAGGCATGAAAGTCAGTGTGTATGAAGAATTTAACCCTGTACATTGTGTTAACTTACTCTAATGTCCATTGTCTTTCTGGGAAAACCAGCTGGATATTTGACAGCAGTTGCTTTTGGGAGGGAAAAGTCTGTAATTGCTGTTTCCCCCAAATGAAACTTGAAGATAAAATGCAGTAATAGCTGCATAACCAAATGACAGCTTGACCTTGATCACTTTTTATGTTGCAAAAGTAAACTATATAATATGGAATGGAATAAAATTTTTTGAGCTTAAATCTTTACTGTAATTAGCTTATTGCTATATCTAGTTTAGAGTGAGGTGTGACTTATAAAATTCCATTGGTCTGAACAAAACAGCAGCATAAAATTTGTGCCTATGCTTGACAAAACTATTGCACAGGCAAAGTAAACCAGTGATGTACTGAATGTGGATACAGTCAGAGGAACTGTACTTTTTTAAAATCTTCTCTCACTTCAATTTTCCTGTTATTCCCAAATTTGTTGTAGATTACTGAGTTGCGTTTATTACTGAAAGCCAAAATTTTTCTATACTTGGTTATATTGCTTGTAGGCTGATTATCTCCCAAATCTGGTTGCTGCTGCTGTGGTCAGGCATAGCAGACTTCTGCACTTCCCAAGGTGGTCGCTTTCCTGGCTTTCAGTCCTTAAATCCTAGTGGCTTAAGCAAATGAAGTCTTTAGATTGTTTTGTTTAACAGATAGTATGTTTCAGAGCTTTGCAGAACAGTAATGTTTAAGGAGATCTTGTTTTTGAGGGAAATAAACCACCCATCTTTCCTTCTGTATTTCCAGATAGTGAAGACTGTCATAGTGTAGTTCTATAACATCCTGTCAGTGCTTGGTTAAACTTCTAGCACAAAAAGTTCTCAGTCCTAGCAGCAATATTTTATTTACCAAGTGATTGTTTTGGTTTTTTTTCCTGAAGTCTTCTTTGTAATGTATCTTTATGTTTTCCTATCCAAGTTATTCAACCATATTAAACAAAATATAGAGTAATTGTGTACAAAACCCATACTTTAAATTTCTTCTCTTTCCACTTCCCAAAATTCTGCTGCTGCACAATAAAGTTCTGTACATCAGGATTTCTCCTGTGTTCAGACTAATTGTAAGATAGAGATGAGATTTAGTCTACTGAGTAATCACTATGCATAATGCCTTAAGTGGGAATTTTGTACTAACTCTCTTCATTGACCTTTCAGGAGGTTTGTCAAGATGCTCGTAAGGTCAAGAATAAAGGACAGCGTATTTTCACTGACAATAAGGCAAAACTGGAATGTAAGAAAGCACCTTTCACAGGTGAGACATCTTTACACCTCCAAGAATCCACAATGGCAGGAAGATTTTTACACAATATTCATTATTAGTATGCAGACCTCTTACTTGTTTTACAATCTGTGACTTACTAAGAAAGATAAATAAATGCCAACTTTTCCTCATGCTTTTAGGGGAATTGTCAAGGATTTAATGGCATAATTGTGTAACAGCAGCATCTCTTTTTGACAGAAAAACAAAATGGTCCCGGTGGTCAGGTGAAAGATGTAGTGGGAAAGGATGCTGCAGTAACAACTGCTCCTAAAAATGTGACTACTGAAGAGCTGGCTTGGAAAGAACAACCTGTATATTCTTATCAACAGATTAGCTGTTTGGACAGTGTCATCAGGTGAGCAACCAGTGTTTAAGTTACTCTTGACCTCTAATCTTAAGACTTGCATATCTCATATTGCTAACTCATTGTCTTTTAGGTACTTGGAGAGTTGTAATGTGCCTGGCACAGCAAAAAGAAAATGTGAACCTTCACCAAGTGTTGCATCACTGAATTCTGGAGTTCATGAACAAAAACCAGCTGATAATTCTATACAGTCCTTGGGAGGTATCTCTACATCACACCTTTTTCATGATTGATTTTTAAAATTTGGGGTTTTTTGCTAGCAGCCAGTTGGATGATATTTTTTTTGCAGAATGAAGACAAATGTAGCTTAGGCATGAGCACACAGCTCTTTACTCAGTGTTAGATGTTGGTGACCTAGCTTGTATCATGAAAACCTTCCCTATCATCAAAACACTGAGTAGTTGACTGAGTGTCTGGACTGTAGATGCAATAAGGTTATTTGTGCTGTGGAAAATACAGCAAGATTTTGAAGTTTAGGTCTTAAATCATTGTCAAATATAAAAACGTTGCTTTGTAGTTGGAACTTCTAAGAACAACCACCTGAAGAACTGCAGTTAATTACAACAAAATCATGTATATTCCACTTCAGTTTCTTCTTTATGGGAACAGGAGAGGGCAAAATGCAGCCTTGGGCTGCTCTCAGGGTTCCGTGAGGGACAAGAACCCATTTGAAAGGGATGTCCAGCCATGAAAATAAAAGATGGGCATTACTGATGATAACTATCTAAACTGTCTTCTGTAAGCAAAAACATTAACTTGTTAGGACTTAGGTATAGCCTTTGATAATAGTCCCTGTCTGAATGGGGAGCTAAAGTGAAGAATGTTAGCTGTTCTATTAGTGCATGAATTATGAGAATAGTAAAGAACTATATAGAAATGAGATACTTGCTGATTGAACCTTGTTGTTCTGTGTGGCTGCAGGGGGAATTGTCTAGAGGAGTTTCTCAAAAGTTGGTCTTGGGAATGATCTTGTCTCTATTTCTTTCGCTGAGCTTCAAAAAGAAGTTCTAATGCAGCTTTTAGAATCAAATTGGAAGGTATTAGTACATGTAGAGGAACAAAGTGTCCTGTAGAAGGAATTGAAATGCTTTGAGAGCTGGAAAGGAAGAAATGCTGGTACTAGCATCATGCAATTAAGAACACAGTTTCTGCTCTAATTTAAACTCTCTGCAGTTGTGGTTGACAGGCAGAGATGTGGGTTCACCAGCTTTTAGGTGCATTGATGACTAAGAACAACAAAGCTACCAGCATACTCTAGTCAGGAGAGAAAAAGCAGACTTTGTATCTTAATACATGGCATAACGCGTTTCCTACCAGAGGAGGAGTGTTTTCATGCTGTTTTATGAGGCACTGGTATGACCTCTGCTGGATTATTGTGTGTAGCTTTCAGGTGAGAGAGTTTAAATAGGTGGATGCTCAGAGCAAAGCTGTTAGGGTAACTAACTAATGACAGATTAGCTTTCCAACTGTGTGGAAGCTGGGTGGGAATCACTTACACTGGAAGAAGCTAGATACTTTCATCCAAAATTAATGCCATGAAAGAAGAGTGAAGACCAGGAAAGAGGAAAAAGTCCTTCACTGAAAAGATTTGGTTTGGCTGGATGTGAAAGTAAAGGATTAGATTTGGTTGTTCAGAAGTCATTCTATTCCTAAAAGAGTCTTACTGGAAAGCATGAAGTAACATGTTGATTTTATGTCTTGTCAAGCACAGTTTAGCCTCTACTGTTTTGCAACCCTAGCAGCATATAACATACATTCACTCTTGTTTATGTTCAGTAAACTACAACTTTTTTTCTTTTAATAGATCCTGCTGTGTTGAAGGCATCTGGTAAATCAAATGATCCCCCAGTGGTTGGTGCTCACTTAACATCTTTGGCTTTACCTGGCAAGCCTGAAAGTGTTGTCTCTCTCACAAGTCAGTGCAGCTACAGTAGCACCATTGTTCATGTTGGAGACAAAAAACCACAACCTGAATTAGGTATTTTTGTTAATAAATTTTCTCCAAGATGGTGATAGCTGGTAAATTTGCTTCAGACTGTGAACAGCTAGTATCTGCTTGGGACTTACCTTTTGTTACAGCTAAAATGTTCCTGTGGAAATAGAATAAATAAGGGCAGAAATTGTATCTTAAACTTACAATTCTGTAATACTTTTGCTGTAATAGCTTAAAAATGTATGTGGAAAGCTTCTTTTACTTCATCTTGAGCTGGTTTTTTTTCCTTCTTTTTCTGTAGAAATGATAGAAGATGGTCCAAGTGGAGCAGAACTTTTAGATGGACAACTTCTTGCCCCTCCATCCAGCTCTGCACATGTAAATCAAGAAAAGGAGCCATTTAAAAAACTGGGACTAACAAAGGAAGTCCTTGCAGTGCATACACAAAAAGAGGAGCAGAGCTTTTTGAACAAGTTCAAAGAAATCAAGAGATTTAATATTTTTCAGTCCCACTGCAATCACTACTTGCAAGATAAACCGAAAGGACGGCCTGCTGAACGTGGTATGGCAGTGATTTCCACAACAAAATTTGTATTTGTACAGGAAGCAAATCCTGTGGAGAAGGCATTTCCATTTTTAGCCGCATTGTGGGGCCTCTGTGAATGATGACGGTTGTGTGCTACCTTTAATGTCCCCAGAAAGTCTTTCTGATAAGTCTTGCTTGAAGACCAAGAGTGCACTATAGCCTTTAATTTAATAAGTGGCATTTTAGTAACTGATACTCTGATTTTTATCTGTTTGCTGCACTATTACTGTCATGCATCTACTTTCAAAGGATGAAAAACATTCTTTAGCATGTTTGCTTTACTATATCTACGCTTATATTTGCTTGCTTTTCCTTCTGTCTTTCCATCTGTCTTCTTTCAGGTTTGTGGTTTTGTTTTGTTTTCAGCCCCTTTGTTTTACATCCAGTTTCCCTCATTCCAGTATTGTGTAATCTGTGAAATAATCTAGTAATGATTTGATTACCTTTAAATTAATAACTTCATCAGTGGGATGGAAATGGCACAAACTAGCCATAAGAATGAGATTGGTTTGTTTGTTAGGAGTAGGAACTCCAGGTGCCATTTTCAGAAGTGCTTGATACTGATCTGACTTTGTTCTTATTGCAGTCTTGACTCGACTTGGAACAGAAGTCAGACACTGCTAGGCATTTTTTGCAGATTCTTAGAGTACTTTATTTAAATAGTTACACAGATTCTTAATTTAGGACACCTGTTCTGGAATCCTTTAGTCCCCTTGCATTCTTTATATTCAGTAAACTTTCAATGTCCCTAAGTAAGCTTTAGACAAACTAAGTTTGAGCAGCTTTTAGAGCCGGAAGATATGGTATGGATTTCGTCATGTCTGTAATCAGATGAACTGACAGCCTTCACCTAGAGAAGAGTCGTTTGGTGCAGACTTCTCCTAAAATAAGGTTGTAAAGGTAGCATGCTTTATTTTCCCCTCAGGAAATTCTTTTCTTATATACTTTCTTTCCTTATGTGCCTTTTTATTTTTGTCTGTCATCTTTTCAATTTTGGATCTACATGACCTTAACTCTCTAGAAGTGCTTTCAGTCATGTCCCATACTGCTTTTATTGTAATTGCTGGAGTAATTAGAAGTTTTCCCCCTTGGGAGCTACTCTTCTGCAGTTTTGTGCTGTGTGGGTGGTGCACATTTGAGCCTGACTTGATCCACTTGCTGCTCTCTTCCATGGTGTGTCAGCATGGTTTTCATTGGCCACAGCTCTTGTGCTAGAGGTAAAAGTGGAGCTGACCTCTTCCCAAATGCTTTCATTTGGGTAGGTTAAGTCCAGAGCTGTGGTTTTGAGCAACTTCTAGAGATGACAAGGTGAAAGGGATCCATCAGATTACAAGCAGAATCCTTCCTGATGGTTTCTTTTCTTATTGCAGGTGGCCGTGGACAAAGAAATGGCACTTCTGGAATGGATCAGCCTTGGAAGAAAAGTGGAAAAAACAGGAAATCAAAGCGCATTAAACCACAGGAGTCTTCAGACAGTACAACTTCTGGAACTAAATTCCCCCATCGGTTTCCTCTTCAGGGTTTAAATACTACTGCTTGGTCACCATCAGACACTTCACAAGCGAGCTATTCAGCCATGTCTTTTCCCACTGTTATGCCTGCATACCCTCTTCCTGTTTTTCCAGCAGCGGGAACTGTGCCACCAGCTCCTGAGACTTCGCTTTCTGGTTTTAATCAGTTGCCAGATTCTGGAACTACTTGCCCCATGCAACCATCGCAGTTCCCTGCGCCCCTCATGACACCTGTTGTAGCTCTTGTGCTCCCAAACTATGTCTACCCAGAGATGAACAATAACTTGCCTCAAACTCTTTACCATAGCCAACCCAACTTCCCTGCCCATTCCAGTTTCTCTTCACAGACGGTGTTTCCGACGCAGCCACCATTTGCTACACCCAGCCCTTTCCCACAGCAGGCATTTTTTCCAGCACAGCCATTCCATTATAATCCACCAGCAGATAGTGAAAAGGTTCCTGTAGCAGAGCCCCGAAATGAGCCATCCCGTTCCTGCACTCCACAGTCGGTGGGTCCTCAAGACCAGGCTTCGCCTCCTCTGTTCCAGTCAAGGTGCAGTTCTCCTCTGAACCTTCTACAGTTAGAGGAAACCACAAAAACTGCTGAAAGTGGAGCTCCTGCAGGTTTACATGGAGCTTTAACTGAGGAGGGGGCCATGGGCAAAATCATGACAACAGATAACTGCAGTGGAAAGGAATCCATACCAGTAAGTATGCTGATGGGTTTGGTGTTTGGCTTTTTGTTTGTTTGGGGTTTTTTGTTTTGTTTTCACATTTGTGAACTATCTGAGGTTGTTAATACGTAGAGATGCCTACGATGGATTCTGCACACACCCCACCCCGTTTTCCTATCTCTGCTACATCATTTTCAACTCTTTCACTTGTGGGACCTATTTTTCAATGATGGACAGTGATCAGTCAATGTAATGCCAAGAGATGGTCTCACAATTGCAGTCAGTAAACTCAAACTTAAGCATACTGAATAAAACATGAAGTCCACTCATTAGAATGGTCTTAACCTCTAAAAATGAAGACTGCCTTGGTGGTGTTCTTTTAAAGTTACATTAGGAAGCTTAGAAATATAACCTGGAACAGTTTTGTTCCACTTCTTTTTAAAGATATGAATATGGATAGGCCCATTGAAAAGCACTGAAATAGATTTTAAATAATATTAGCAAATAATTTTAGCAAAACCATTTGGACTAGTGAATTTGTGTGGTGGGGAAACTATAAATGGTCTGAAAGAAGCTGATTTAAAATGAAATCACATCTTTGTTTACAAACAAGTCACCAAAGTCAAGGAAGAATGAATTACTACTTGCAGACCATAACTTTGTTTTATTTAGTGCACTAAAACTATGCTGAGCTATTTGGTAACTTCAGGGTTTGTTTGGGGGGGGTTTTTTTGTTTTTTTTTTGGTTGTTTGTTTGTTTGTTTGTTTGTTTTTATTTCCTGGCTCATTCGTAAGTATCAGTTTAACAAATAACCTTACAGAAACTTGAGAGAGAGTAAAATGTCTATAAAGGTTTCTGTGACGGAAATACGTAGACTGGTGCTAGTGTTTTTTAAAGACAGCACAGAGTATCTTTTGTAAATAAATGCTAAGTCACTGAGGAGATGGAGTTGCAGCCTAAACCTTTTAGACTAGCTCATTCCTCTGCTTTTCTTGTGCTGTGATTTGTACCTGGTCTCTGCATCTAATGGTGCAGTTAGAACTTGGATTTGCTGCTGATTAAAACAGGCATTGGAAGGGATGGCTTCTCCTTTAAGACGTGTTTGAGATCTAAAGTACTGTAACTAGTTGGTAAAATGCATTGTTAGTGTTGATGTTAACAACTCATTAGATGACTTTCTTTGTGCAGTGAGCCATAAGCATGTATCTACATTAGAACTTACAATGGAGGAGGAAGGAACAACTCCTGGAAGTGGTTGTTCCCCACAGTGGGGAGCATTTAGATCTCGTGTTAAACTTGTCTCCCTGGTTGGTTTCCAGATGATTTATTTCACCTACTCTTCTTGACCTTAATCCTTGAAGAGGACAAATGGAAAGAGAAGGGAGAGGAATGGATTTTGTTATCTCTGTTTTTCAAGACAAACTTCCAGTCTTGATTGATAAAGTACAAAAACCATGTCACATGCTCTTACTATATGCTTGTTGTCTCATGATCTTGAGAACAAATACATTTAGTCTTCATTTTAAAAAATTCTGTCATACTAGTTGTGCAAGTGCCACTTACAGAGCAGTTTTCCAGGATATGTGGCTCCAGTGCCATATTTAGAGTCTAATATATTCTATGCATAACATAATGTCTGTTTTCTCTCTAAGGACTTCTGGCTTGTGCTGAGGTACAGCAGTGCATCTGTGACCATCTGTAACTTACAGCATGCTCTGAGATGCCTCTTCTGCATTCAAAGTAGCTCAATAATAAAACTTAATAGTGATAATTTTGCTGGCAAATTCTGTTGAATTTCCTCCATTAGTTCCTATTCTTTACAGAAAGTTACACTTTGCAGGTTTTTAATTTCCTCATCACTTAACTGGGAAATGAGGACAGTTTTGGCATTTATTCAGGAATGTGTTAAGGATTAAGCCTGTTCTTCTTACTGTGTATTTTGCTATGTTCTGTCAACCTCAATTTCTAATATTTAATCTTCAAACTGAATTGCAGTGAGGTTTTGCTTATGTTAGAAATCAGTCTAGTTGATGCTCTTTCCCTTAAATCAAAAAAATACCTTGCCTGGGAAGCTTGCATCTGGGAACACTTTCTTCCTTCTCATCATATGCTGAGAGTAGTGACAGTGATGAACTGTTGATGCAAATCTCTTTGGAGTAGATTATAGTAAGAGGAACTGCTGCTATATCTTGGGTGAATAGGATAAATTCTGACTTGTCCAGGACAGTAGGGGCTGTCAAAACTGAGTAGCAAATGCCTTTCTTATTTCCTCACTAAACTAAGGGGTTTTTTTAAGAGAAATTGAATTGAAAACCCAATCATACTAAAGAACCACTTGTCTGCCTGTCAGGCCACTTCATTATTCCTCAGCTGGTCTTGGTACGTGTTGTTGATGGTTGTCTCTGTCTGTCTGTGAAACAGATGAATACTGAATGTAAATGATTAGTACTGAAATAGCCTTGGTTTTTGGTTTTAGGTTGGTTTGTGGTGTGGTTTGGGATTTGTTTGTTTGTTTTGGTGGGTTTTCTTAGTTTTCTTCACCTCCCTTCTTATCACTAAACTAGGCTGAATCTCCAATGGATGCTCAAAATAGTGATGCACTCTCCATGTCCAGTGTCCTGCTTGACATTTTGCTTCAAGAAGATGCATGTTCAGGCACTGGTTCAGCTTCTTCAGGGAGTGGTGTGTCTGCAGCTGCTGAGTCTCTGGGGTCTGGATCCAATGGCTGTGGCATGTCAGGGAGCAGAACAGGTAACACTCTTAGCATTTTAGAGGGGTTGGAGGGTGAGGTGTTGCAAACATCACTTGAACATCAAGTGCTTTATGTAAAAATCTTTACTGTCTTTAATCCTTATTGTGTAGACATAATCTTGATTTCTTTATTTCTTTTTATTCCATAATGTGACAGTTTTTCTATTGTGTTTGATTTACAATATGGAACATTTAAGTGTGTGTTAAGATATTGTGTAGATTTGACAGAATAATGAAGAAAAAAATCCTTTGTCGTGTTTCACTTCAGAGTTTTTAATTTAAGTAAGCTAATTATTTTATTGAAATTTGATGGAGACCTGGCTTGAGAATTTGAGTTTTAAAAATAATAATGCAGTTACTTGGGGGTGGAAGTTCCCTTTGCTTAAAGAATTAAAATAGTGGTTGTATTTATGATTTCAGTTATCTTTAATCTTGTTTCAAAAGCATTCAAATAATCTGTGTATTTGACAACTTATAATGAAACTTCAAATTTTCTTTTTAAAGGTAGTAGTGAAACTAGTCATACCAGCAAATACTTTGGGAGTATAGATTCCTCAGAAAATCATCATAAAACCAAAATGAAAGCAGAAATGGAAGAAAGTGAGCACTTCATTAAATATGTCCTTCAGGATCCTATATGGCTTTTGATGGCAAACACAGATGACACTGTCATGATGACTTACCAGATACCGTCACGGTAATGCCAATGTCTTAGTCCTTCATGAACTGTATATATATTGAGGGTGAGCAGGGTTTACAGAAGGAAAGATACATATATGAATATATGTCTTAGTAAAAGTAAATTGGCTTTAATGTTTACTTCAGTGTCAAAAACAATTCTTGCTTCCTTTATACCTGTTGTATACTACACAAGAAGTTCTCAAAAAGGAAAGTCTATTTGATTAGGCTTACCTGTATTTTTAGATCAGTTACCTGAGTTAAAATTAACTGTGTGGATTTTTGAAGCTGTTTATAGTTTGCTTAGAAATCCTTGTAGTCTGATTAATAAATCCTGGTAAGTATGCTTAGATCTAATGATGATCTGTAGTGTGGAAAATCTGTTCTCCCTTGCTGTTGTCCTTGAGATGCAATGTTTAGTGGCATGCTGCTTTCTCTGCCTTGGGTCTTTTTTTCTTCTTGGGTTAATTTTCACACATTCATTCTTCTCGATAAATTCTTATTCAGATAGGATAAGGAAGTAGAAGGTAAAAACCACGAGGTTTCTAACAGGAAAATAAATGAATTAAAGAAAAAATTAACTGCTTCAAATAGCAGAGAGCAGACAGAGGGAGAGAGGGTGTCAAGTGTGCAGAGGTTGGGGTTTTTTTTAATCTTCTTGTTTATATTTCTTTGGAGCAGTGAATGGTATTTTGAAAGGAATGAGAAGCTTCGGTAAAGACAATTCTTTTGAAAGAAGAGGAAAAGAAGCTTTCAAAATACAGTAGCTGAGGGATTATGGGGGAGGAGGAAAAGACAATGCATCATAAGAACTTCAGACATTGCCCTTAGGTGTAAAACTACCATGGCATTTCCCAGTTTTTGTAGCCTAAAGGGCTGACAACTACAAATGGGAATTCCTGTAGACTGTAAGAGCAGCAAGGCCTGCCAAAGACAATATAACAGATATAAAATGGGACATTGTGATGAGTTAAGCTTACTGTCAGAATGTGATGCCCAAGAAGAGAAGAGTAAAGCCAGTCTGTTCTTAGGTATGCTGTAAGGAACAGCAATAGTGCTGGATTTGGTGGAACTTGCTTTCTATTATCCTCTTTCATAGAGAAATACAGATTGTAAATGTTTGGTGTGGGGTGTATGTGTGGTGGGATTTTCTGCTTTTAATGTCTTATTAAATTTCTAGAGCAATGTGGGGCACTGAGGGGGAGAGAGAACTTTGTCTACTGAAAATAGAACAGTCCTGTAGTTTAATTTATTCTTGGTGACCTTCTTATGACTTCTTTAGTCTCTTCTGTCACATCTGGTCTTTTTTTTGGGTTGTCCAACTGAAGGGGAACTTGGAACTTACTGGAGCAGCAGCAGAGGGGAAACTGGAGTTGGTGGTGGTTTCATGGGTGATGCTGCTTGAATGGCTCTGAAAAAGCTGTTTCCACTGGTGGGTTTTGAAAAGACACTGAGCCAGCAGAGATGTGTTAAAGTTGTCTGCCAAAGCAGAAAGCTGCTGAAATATCCACACTTCATTTTCTTCAATATTAGATTTAGAAGCTTAACATTCCAGAACAAAACGAAGTCTTTTAAAAATGTTAGTATTTGACTGCATAACCTTTATATAGGCATAAACCCAAGAAGCTGCTGAAGCTCAATTTCTAAATATGTTTCATTTTAGAGATTTGGAAACAGTTTTAAAAGAAGATAAGCAGAAGTTAAAGCAAATGCAGAAACTACAGCCAAAATTCACAGAAGAACAAAAACGAGAGCTTATTGAAGTTCATCCATGGATCCAGCAAGGTGGACTGCCAAAAACCGTTGCTAATGCCGTAAGTTGAAATGAGTTTAGTTACTGTTGCATGCATAACAGTGCTTAAATTATTAGCTACCTGTGTTAGACTTTTTCTTTCCTGCTGCTATGAAAGCTTGGTTAGTTACACAGAGGAAAAAAAATTGATTTAAATATCCATGCACTGGTTTCTGGCTTGATTCATCTTACTGTAAGTCTACTTCCCAGTGGGAAAGTCAAAAGTAGTGGTCAGTACAATATAAGAAATTTCATTCCTATCTCTAAATTTCTGTGGATCTGTTTGAAATCCTTTATCAACACAGCCAGAAACTTCACTGCATAAAACTCTGGTTTGTTTTATTTCTTGTCTGTATTTTACTTACACACAAATATCTGATTGCATTCCTTTTTCCCTAAGCTTTCTGTCATCTTTAGCTTTTTTGCACATAAGTTCTCAAATGCACATGAGTATTTCAAGAGTCAGTGTAAGAGAATTGCAGTGGAATTGTAACCCTGGTGTTAATATTACTGCAACATTGATCATGCATTACTCAACTTGTGTAAGTGGATAGTTGCTTCAGTTTCTTAAGCGCTGCACCTGAAATGAGCATATTACTGCAGGGTTAGCAATCAAAGGGAGGAAAAGGTGGTTGGAAGTGCACATAAAATGTCAACATTATAAATGATCTATGACACAGGCGCTTCCAGTAGAATTCTCAAGTACATGGAGTGATTTGGTACATGTTATAAAATGATCGTGTGTGCGAAAAGTTGGAGTGTTCAATATATCTGGTAGCTGCAGCACAGATGTAAAGGTTCCCTTGGAATCAGAGATCACACGCAAAAGGACTGATGTTTGGAAAACTTGTTTGTTTGTTTGTTTGTGGTTTGTGTTCTTTTTCCTTTTACTTACAAGTGTTTCTATAATTTTCTTTTTAGGAATGTATTTTTTGTGAGGACAATATACAGAGCAGTTTTTATACATCATATGATGAAGAAATCCATGAAATGGACCTTAATGAAATGATTGAAGACAGCGGGGAAAACAACTTGGTTTCCCTGAGTCAAGTCAGTGAAGAGCAAACATAGCCTTTGAGCCTGTTATTTTTCAAAGCTGCTTCAAAAATACAGTGGTGACCCACAAAGGTTTTAATCTTGTATCCAACAAGATGAATCCAGCTCATAAAAAGAAATGTGTTTTTCTTGCTCTGGAAGAGTCATTTCTGAATGAATCTCTTTTTAAATGGTGGCAATCTCTTCCCAGTAAGGACATTGTTGAAGATGGTATAGCTTTTCTTTAAAAAACACAGACTTCTATTTTGCACTTACATGCCTCAAGTATTTCTTTATAAACTACAGAAACTCTTAATGATGCCTACTTGTTTTTGTAGAGTGGGTTAATAAGTACTGAGAGTTCCCTTACATGCATACGATTCTTCAGATCTCCTTTTGGTAATGGTTCAGCGTTGGAATTTGTTCTGGCGATTTTGCTTAGTAGCTCTTCAGCATTGTTCTAACATTTTGAAGTGGTCCAGCATAGTAGAAGAAATAACCTTCAAGCAAATCAGGGCACACTTGCCTTTCTCATACCAGTTGATCCCATCCTCTTTGTTTCCTCTAGTTTTGAATGTAGGAACCTTTTTTGTCTACGAGAAATGTTGAACTGATTTTGTAAGGTGGTATTGGGTTAAAACAATTACCTGAATGTGTGAGACAGTATAGAAAAGTGCTGACAACTTTGTAGCCTTTATTTAAATGGACACTGCAATACTATCAACTGTTTATTACCTTGAAGCATCATTTCTGAGAATTTATACACAAGAAATCTTTATGCTTAACCGTTTTAAAAACTAAGACCACAGAGGATGACTGCGTGTGCTCCGGTGACTGTTAGACATTAGCTTGGTATAACTTTAACCTTTGCTTCTGATCTGTTCTGTCAGGAGGGTGGCCATCAGTTTTTCCTATGTGGCTAAACAAACATCAGACTTGGGTGTGGCAAGAAGGGTTTGGACATTTCTTGTCATTTGAAGATAGTTAAAGGAGTCATTTTGAGAACAGTGTTGACTTTCACTGTATTTGAATTGCATAATCTAAAATTTTGCGTGGCTGGAATCCTTTGCTGTCAAGGATTTAACTTTAATGCCTCTGAGATTGTATTGACTTGAATATGTGTACTTTCTGTTCTTGTGCTGTTTATACATGTTGAATGTGGGGAAAAGAACACAAAAGAGCAACTCTTAATATATTGGTTGGGTAAAGGACATTCAGTTGCAGTATTGCTAGATGTCAGCTGTAGGCCTTGGGATGAAAAACATGGAGAAATTTGATTAACTTTGATATGTTTGTCTTACAATATTTTTCATGGAAAGAATTTTCTTTTTTATTAGGGTAACATTTCTATTCACTGAAATTTAAGGTTATTTTCTTTCTATAAAAATACTTCTCTTTGCATACCAAGAGGATGTGAAGTGAGATCTGACACCACCAAAAACATGCAGAAGTAGCTGGTATTTGCTCAGTGGAAGAAACAATTTGTGTCAAGCAATTAGTTATTAATTGGACAGTGTCATGAGGCAATTCGCATTGGAGACAGGTTCTGCAGCTCATGTGTGACCTTGAGAAACAAGTAGAATCACAGTTTTAAAAAAGTATCTTCTGTGTAGTGTGAAGCACTACCTAGCAAGATCTGATTCCTGTCTTGGATAGTTTGGCAAGGTCAGACTTAAACATGTAAATATAAACTGAATGAGACATTTTAAAATGTTGGTGTTCAAGTCCTATGTATTAAATGTTTTAATCATAAATGGAGCAGTGCAGCTATACCAACATATTTAATATATTTCATTTTTACATGTAAACACAAATACTTCTAATTGGACCAGGGTTTGGGAAAAATAAAAGCTTTATATAAAAGGAGTGCATCAGAATTACAACAGTTCTTTTCAGGGACTTTTCAACTACTTTGAACTTCTTTGCTTTAGCATGCTTTCTTTTTTTTCCCCTTTTTTAGTTGTTATTTTTATTCTCATTTCTTTTTTTTTTCCAATGACCATCTTGTAACCATAACTTAGTGAAAGGAAGAGAAAAGTATATTTAGAGCATTTTGTGGATGTGCTTACTTATGGACTTAATCTTGCATCCTTAAAGTGTTTGCATTTACAGGGTGGTATTAAAATATTTTCCTGTAACTTTAAATCTACATGCCTCCATTTATAGATAAGATTCTGAAGCTGTAATTTTTCCAAACTGTTGTAAGATGACTTATTTGTGATGACACTTTGTCAACATGTCAACAATGTTTTCTGTACACCGTGCAATATATTTTGGTTTTGCCACTTGTGACTAATTTTTATGACTTTGCTTTTTAGAAAACTGGTAAATAAAACAGATATATTTTTAGTTGCCTTTCTGTTCCTTGAGCCTTCTACTCCATGGAAGAAGCAAAAACCTGTGCATTGCTAGTAGTATGTGAACTGCTATTTCAAACTGAGGGACTTGCAAGCTGTGAGGTTAGTTGTGGCTTACTGTCCTGAAGTAAAATGGTTGCTGGCTTGTCTGACTTGGAAGTTTAGTGGTCAAATGGAAGATTGACTCTTTCTTTTGGCTAGTCATTCTGAAAACACATTTACTAACTGGAAAAGCATGTGCAGCTGGGTTCTCTGTTCAAAACCACTAGAGGACATGTTGTCTTTCTTGTGTTGTTTAATGTCAGCTATGGATACCTTTTCTCCTGCAGCCCTATGTGGTTTTATACTGGTAGAGGTAGAGAATTCCAGTTATGCTCCTTGAATTTGCTTCCTACAGTGATTTTTTTTTTAGTCTCCTGTTGTGAAGTGTTGTGTCTTCAGAAGATTGCTGAAACTCATCAAGCTAGTTTACTTTCCTGTTGATGTTCTTGTTTTCTACCGAGTGGAGAAAGTGAGGAGGCTTGCAGATTTCTGTTTTCTTGCTTTGAGCACGGATGTAGTTCAGTGGGTGTGGGATGCTGGTTTGGACCAGTTTAGTTTTGGTGGTACTTAGGTTATGAGACCCTCATTATGTCGTTTCCATGACCGTTTTGAGAAGTTTGGGGGGGGAGGTGGGGTTTGGAACAAGCCAGTGCAATCCCTAGTGTGGTTGCGAGGGAGCCAGGTATTTCTGTGAGCTGCAAAATCAAGGTGTTTCTGTACCACGTAACAGTTCACCACAGAGGGTGAAGTGCCTTCACACTGAGGGTAGAAGTGTTGTGTAGGGCACCCTGTTGATGAGACATGAATTTTAAAGCATGCTTGTTCAAGATACCATCCAAGCCCCTTTGAAGTCTTTCGAATTGACCCTAAATCTATGAGCAGTTCTGCATATGTGATGTCTGAAAACACTTGTCTTAACAGTACCTTGGTTCCTTGCTTAGCTGAAGATGCAGAGGAGAGATGTATCGAAGAAAGCTTACAGAACTACCAATGTGAGTGTCATCCGCATACACAGGATATCTGTGACTGAGCAGAGATGATGATGTGCTGGCATTTGGATGTAAGTTTTGGTGATAATGTTGGGAGAGCTAAAGTGCTGGTGGAATAAATCACTTGGTAATATTTCACAGTTATTTCTGCTTCTGTATATTTTTTGATGTAAATGTAATAAGAATACAAGTTAAATGTGGCTTCAGGTGGTCATGTTCTCCTTGGTGATGTGCCCTCTGTCAGCACTCTAAGGTAATGCCTTGCTTTATGCTGCAGTCTTTGTCAGAGAGCCTTTCTCCCACCTCAGTAGCCCCTAGGCGTCACTGGTGTCCTGTAATTGTACCGGGCTGTCTTGCCACCTCTGTTTTTCTTCTATTTAACTTGTGGTTTGGGGCTGTTGAGTTTGCTAGGATAGTATTTGGTGTCAAGGGGGATGTCTGTAGCTTGGATTTCAGGTAAGATGATGAGAAAATTCAGAATGAAGAGCTGTTGTCCAATTATAGTGAATGTAAATATAAACTTATGCTTGGAAGAGGCAAAGGGTCTTCTGAAAAGCATTAGATTTTAGTCCCTTTAACAGCTATCATGAATTTGGAGGAGAAAAAAAATGCTCTCCTTAATGAGAATTAACATCCTTGATTGTTCTTTTGTGTCTCTAGCAAGGGTGGGAAGAACCTAATGCATTGATAAGCCTCAAACTCAAAGAACGTGGTGAAATGAGTTGCATGCTTCTGCATAGTGACAAATGGATGACTTTGAAGAATAATGTTTGTAGGTGTAATTTCCAGAAATTCCAGTGTTTGCTTGCTCACAAGTGGTTAGGGGCTTAAGAAATATATTTGAGCTATTGAACCAGGTGATGATCAGCTCATCAGCTCCTTTTTTTTTGTCAAGGATTTGGAAGAGAACAGTATGTTTAGAGATGGTACACAAAATGTATGAAAAATTTGTCAGTGTGCTTCAGTGGTGAAAATAAAATTAAATAAAACCTTTTACCAGGCTTCCTAAGTAGGAAAGAAGTGTAAGACTGGGTAGAAACTGAGACAACTGAACTCTTAATGAGCAGCTGCTGTGGCATAGCTGTGGTTCCTTTTACAGTGGTGGGTACAATGATTTCTGTGTGGTACAGAATAGGGAAATAAGTGATGAGTGTCCTGGGGCACCTGCTGCTGCTGCTGGAGTAGGTGGCTTGGTGAGGGAGCTGTTACATCATCATACTACATTGTCCTTCATTTCTTGTTGTAACTAAACAAAAGGAGGCAATCTGAGGATGGATTAGACTTTCCTGGTGTTCCAGGATTTGTCAAGGTATGTTTCTCTCCCTCTAGACTTATGTATTAATACAACGGGACAGAATATAATGAATTTATTACTCTCTTTAAATTGTTGTAATGGTCTAAAAGTGAATGGCCTGTGTTGCTGTTGCACTGTCAGCTTCAAAAATTCTACTTCTGTCCAACAAAGTATTGGCTAAATTGTGGAGTCTTTTGAAAATGTATTTTGCCATTGCTCATATGAGGTATAAGCTCTGCTGCTTTTCCTTCTGTTGTCACCAGCTGACTCCTTTTGAACTTTCCTGTGACTTTGCATAGGGAAACTAAAACAAAACAAAATCAGCCCACGCCTAGGAACCAGAAAACCTAGGAACCCAACCATACAGGCACTGGATAAATTCAGCAAATGCATTTCTCTGTTTGGCTTTAATCTCTGATTTTCCTAGCTGCAGGAAACAGAAGAAGGATCAGGTAGCCTCTGCTTGCCTTTGCTCCAGTCTGGATGCCTCCTGGGATTGGTGTGTCTCAGTTCTGCTGAGCCCTGGTGGGGCAGACTCAGTTCCTCTGACTTCCAGGTGAGAGCCACATCCATGCCATGGTTGTACACAAGCATTTATACTAATGGTTTAAACTGAACCATCTGTCTGTTGTCTGCTGTGACTTGTGCTCCTGCTGACCACATCTCTCCAGCTTTCAAGTGCTTGCAGTTTTGTTGGGAGTGTATACAAAGTTACTGGAACAGGCTAAGACAGAAGCTGATACGTAAATTAGATTCAGTACTTTTTCTTGTGCCTGTGTTTAATAAAATTTTCCCACCTCCCTTCCAGTTTGAATTTTGAATATTAACAAATCTGTCTTCCCACATTGTGGAAAACTGTTTTTTGGGGGTTGGTGTTTTGTTTGTTTTTTCCCATGGTTCAGTTGCATTTCTAAATTGGGTAAAAACTGGAGGTTTATAATGAAGACACTCAGATTGCAGACCAGCTTCTTTGTACTAAGTAGTTGGGATTGGCAGTGGCTGTAGTGCAGAGGTACTGTGGCTTCTAGAGTCCTAAAATATGTATTGAATCTCTGCCGCAATACAGAATTCTAAGAAATAAAGTAACATCTTGTTGTTTTTCTCTTGCAGTGACAGAACACATGTAATTTGCTCTCCCAACCAGTACATTTTAGTATCAGATGGCATTTTGGTCAACTTTGTTGTATTCCTTTATTGTGGAATGTAGTAACTATCTGCTGGAATTGTTTCTCTTCCTGTTTGGGCTAAATAAGGTTTTAACTTACTAAGAAAAAAATAAATAATCTCTCCAGGAAACAATGGAATTGAAGAAAAAACACATGTCTTCATCAGGGCATGGAAAATCCAAGAGTGACCTGAAAACCCTCTGGCTGCAAGATAATCCCCAAGGTGGTGTGGAAGGCTTGGTGACAACCCCAGCCCTGGAACTGGGCTCCACAAGCTCTGGGCTGCTCTGCCTGTGCCTGTAGGCCCTTGTACAGAGACTGGGCCAAAAGCAGTGTCTTAAGTATTGCAATTTGTGCATTTAAAAAAGCAGCACGTGTGACACAAAGTGCAGAAGCAAGCGATGATGTGAAGAATGTGGCGATGGGAGTTATTTCTAGTGTCTATGCGCAGTTGTCCTTACCAGCTACTCCTTTTCTGTGCTCTGAAGAGCTGCTGCCAGCCTGTGAATAGTGAAGACTTTTCTCCCAGCTGCTTGGTACAGGGCCAGGAGGGAAGGGAAAGGTGGAGAGGAATACCTCCTGTCCAGAGCTGATTTCTAGGAAGATTTAACACTCTTCCTTCACCTCTCTGTCTGCTGCTGAGGGCTGGAAGACTTTTGTTCATCATTGGGGTTCTTGAGTTCTTTTTGCCTTCCCTCCTTTCAGAGACAAATCCAGATATAAATATGTATATATTTTAGACTTGTGCTGAAATTTGTAACTGCTAAAATCACATGGCAGCAGTGAAGGATTCCAGCGTCTTGTGAAGCACCAGGAAATTATTCTTGCATTGTCTAGCCGCGTGTATTCAAAATGATGGTTACCAAACTATTTGGAACAGAGTTTCATAAAGCTGTGGATGTAGTCAGGCAGTGCATTTAATTCTCTTTTAACAATAACTATGTTATATGAGCAGTGAGTTTAAATGATATATTAACTACAAAGACATGATTATGAAAGCAGTTACACACAGTATTGTTTTATTAGTCCTGCCAGTCCACTGAAGATCCCTTCTCTGTATGTACTCTGCCATTATGAGGTGGTGCTTAACTTTTTAATTTAAAGCATAGAATTTTCAGGGGTTTCTGGTTTGGGTTGGTTTGGAAAATCTGTTTCAAAAAAAACCCCCACAAACAAAAAACCAAAACAAAACACCACAAACAAACAAAACAAACCAACAAACTTTATCTGATAGTCTTTTCAGTAACAGATTCTAAAGGTGTCTGTATTCTAATCTGAGTAAACTCTTTATAGTCTTGCATTGATTTTGCAGCAGAAGGCTTGAACCAGGCTGCATACTATAAATGATTTTACAGATTTCACTGACTGACAGAATTAGTTTGATGAAGTGATACATGCCTGCTTTTGTCACCTCATTTAGTGTTCATAGGACTGTGAAGTTTATGGTGTTAACTTTTACTCATTATACTGATAGTGGCTTTACAGGTAGAGTGTTTTGGAGTGTATTTGACAGGATCAAAGGATCCAAATGCTCAGGAAGTTGTTGAACAGTGACGCTGCCTGTAGTGCCTTCCAAGGGGACAGACCCAAGTAATGCAGAGGAAGGTCAAGGGATGTCATGGCCTTGGTAATGCAGATCCTTCATGGGTCTGAATGAGCCAGCAGCTTCCTGGATCCAGGAAGCACAGAGATGAAATCTGATATGTTTTAAGAAGAGTCTACAAATGGAGAGTGTATTTATCACCCACTTGATTTACAGAGTCAAACTTACTTATTCAAGCATTTCCAAAGACTTTTAAACTTTCAGACATAAAATTTCTTTTTCAATTAAGAGGAGGGTGTGAGAGACTGAATTTTTATTCACTGTATTGTTTGTTCTGCAGGAGCATTCCCAGGAGTATGGATGCAAACAGCCTTCCCCCAGCCTCACTAGCAAACAGAGCAGTGACTTGAAGCTGATGGGCAGAATTTACTGTGAGTAAACTGCTGTCAGTAAATGTATCCACAGCCTTCCAAGCATTGTGTCTTCCATTCCTCTAAGCCTGTTAGATAAGGCTGGGGTTGAACTATGACACCTGGGCTATATATAGAAGGTGACAGTTTGCTGCTCTGGAAACATTTGGGTGGTTGTTGCACTCTGGTTTGTGACTTTCCTGAAAGAATTGGAGGAAGAGGATAATAACACAGTCCCAAAGGGCACTGCCTCTTCTTTGAAATCACTTAACACTGCCTTTTTAAAAATAGTTTTATCAGCAGCAAAACACAATTTTATCTCTCTCTGGGCAAGATGTAGTGGTTCCTTGTCAGGGAGAGACTTTGAGAAACAGATGAAGAAAAATGTCTCTTGAGTCATGTGGGTGTTTGGACCTTTGGGAACAGTTTAGTTGAATGGAGATACGGGGAGTTGTTAAATGCAGACACAAAAGGAAGGCACAGGGTTAAAACCATGTGCCTCCATGAGCTGTCACCATAACAAACAACAAAGTTGTCAAAACAGGGAAGGCTGAAATTGCCCTGTGTCTAGACAAAGAAAAGAAAATGTCTTGGAGGAGGAGGAAAGAAAAGTGATGTTTAGAGCTTTTGGCAAAAGAAGCTACAGCTGCAGAACCCAAGCCCACAAGGGCTGTGTTCACCTGAGCTCTCTGCTAAGCTACATTCCAGAATTGTCAAACTCTGTACAGATCTGAACTGTAATGTTTAGAGTCTGAGTCAAATCAAAATTGTGTGTTCAGACAGATTTTGGTGGTGTTGAAATCCAAACCCCAAGTCATGGGGCTGCTTGAATCTGTCTATGGCTTTATTCAGAGGAATGTATGAAATAACTTTGTCTAAATAGTTCCTTAATATTAAATGTTCTCTAAAACCAAAACCAGTAAATACAAAACATAGAAGAAATTATACTCTCTTGTTTGAGGGAAAAGCCAGGGGAAGTGGAAGCCCTTCCGTTTCTGAAGGTGCCTGGTTTTTATTTCTCCCTGCTCAGATGCCATGGTTACAAGCAGAAAACAAACCAGTGGCACCAGGTAGGCTCTCCTGCTATTTTCCAGCAGTCCTCATTTCTCTGCCTGTTAGTGGAATTCGAGCAGGAAATGGAGTGAGGCTGAACACTTCCAGCAATGGAAAGGGCCAGATGTCAAAATCTTCTCATTTGGGCCAGAGAGCCAAATCCTCCCCATGACATTGTAGGATTCAGCCCAGGGAAGTGGTGGAGTCACCACCCTTGGAGGTGTTAAAAAAACCCCAACATATTGATGCGGTACTTGGGGATGTGGTTTAGTGGCATAATGGTGATAGGTCGATAGTTGGACTTGATGATGTTAGAGGCTTCTTCCAACCTTAAGGATTCTGTGATTTCTAGGAGGAATGTGTTGTGAGCAGCAGTTTTGTTTTGGCTTCTCATCCATAAAGAAAGGTGAAGGCAACACCCTTAGCTGGAGGCTTCCCCACGAACTGATAGGTTTTTCTAGAAGTGGTGAAACAAAGTGGGATCCATAGCTAAACCTCTTCTCTTGCTTGGCCAACCATCTCTGTTTTCTTGTGGCAGAGACTTGTTTGTTACAGGAGATTCTGTGTGTTGAATGACCAGGTAGTGACTGCATGTGCTATTTTGTGACAGTAACTAGCAGAAGGACTACCAGGCTACAGAATCAACCTCTTTGTGTATACAAGATTTAAAAGTACTTGATGAAGTATCTGATATATTGAAGGAGGGAGGTGATACTTGGGAATTCCCTTGGTATTGCCAGCACTTCAGGAACTCCCAAAGCAGTATACTTGGGAGTGAAAAGGAAGAAACAAAAATCCCACAACCAACCAAACATAAAAAACCCAAAAACCAAAACAAAAAAAATGCTTAAATGCATGTAACTTTCTTTTCCTGATCTACATATTTTATATGACACTAGTTATGTTCGTTTGCATATTTCATTTTGCATCTGGCCTATGTCATTTACATCTATTAATTTAGCATGGGTGTGTGTGGCTGAGTCAGAGTGGTCATTGCTAGGCTGGCCACGGAGAGCTCATCTCTGAAGTGCTGGGGGTTGGATGGGACTTAAGCCTGTCTGGGTGACAAATAAAGTAAGGAGATAGCACCTATCCATCTGTATTCACCCTAGATACATCAACACTTGCTAGCTGTGCAAAACCTTAGTGTTTTGCTCAATATCCGAGTCTCATTTTAGTCATAGGAGACTTCACAGCATATGTTTTGAGGAGGTTTTTTTCTCAGCTGAATTGGCCAGTTTGTCAACAAAAACCCTACCTTGAGAGATGTATGACCTGTTCTTCATTAATGTAATTCCAGAGTTAACTCCAGACTGCATGAAGAGGATGGAGGGAGGAGTGTCTGGCAGCAGACTCTGTCCTAGGAAACAGAAGCCTTTGCTTGCTTTGAGTGTACTTATTTGAATTTCATGTCTAATACTAATTAAAGCACAAGAAACCACTGGCTCCATTCAGCAGTAGTCACTCCTGTGACTGGCAGCAAGAGCCTTGATTACAGGGAAAACCTGACAGTTTTGAGAGTTGAAGAAATGCTCTGGCCTTTAGATTCATTCTCCCTGCTAGCTGAAATGAGAGTTCTTCACTGTAGTTTCCTTTCCTTTTTCCTTTGGCAGTAGGAAAGCTTTTTCATCAGCTCCTTTGCAGCTCTTCCCCCTTTTTATAAGTGCTATAAATTGATTGATTTTAACAGCTGTTAGCTGGTGTGTAACTGTATAAACCAACAAAAGACACAGGCAATTTGTTAGCAAATTCTTTTATCTCCTCTTCCCTCCTCCAAAACCCCTGAGCTACTACTACTGCCTTCTTTGTGAAGCCTTGTAGAGATCTATACAAGAGCAAGACGTTGCTAGTTGTCATTATAGCAGCATCAGTATAATAATATTATTATTGCATCTTCTAAATTTAATAAACTCCAAGGTGTAAAGCAACACAGGGTATTGCTACTTGTTCTCCCTGGAAATGCAGCCAGTAGACCTTCTAGCACAAAGCTGAGAGGTAAGAAATTGTGTGGGGTATTTTCTTGGGGGTTTTTATGTTTGATATGTTTTATTTTAAAAAGTGGTGCTTCTGGGAAGGAGCAGCAAGGGTGGGAACAGACTCCTAAGCTCCAAAGCCTAAAGCATCAGGATCTGTGGGGTTTTACATTGTGTTTTGAAGACTCCCTTTGTCACTGGGGTTTTTGAGCCTTGGAACGATGCTCTGCTTCAGTGTTGGCTGAAAGGATATGAATAATTTTTCCTGCTTCCTGCAGCCATTGAAAGTGCAGTGTGTCCTGCTGCTACTGAGTCACCCATGGCCACCGTGGTCACCACTGAGCAGCCAAGTGCTGCTGCTAACACACCCCAGCAGAAGAGCAGCTATGTTGACCTGTTGCTTGGTTTGGTTGTCCCTGTTGTCTGCAGGACAGTGCCACTCTGGGCAGCTACTTTTGTGCATCTGCACAGAGCACATAAGGTATGGGGGGAGAATAATTGTGCTTTTTGGTCTAACAAACCTCTTTTAGGAGACCACATTCAGGAGCTTTCCAAATTTTGTGTCACTTCATATAGAGCTTCCTGGGAGCTAGAGGACATCCTGAGCACTCTGTACACACATCCCAAAGCTCCTGAGCAGTGTGTTATTGTTCAATTGTATGTTGCTGTCATGGACTTCACTGAGAACCTGTACTCGCTGATTAAGTGACTGCTGGTAATGGAGGGGTTAATGAGTGGGAGGCTTGGAGCTGCTGTGAGAGTAGCAGCTACTCAGTGGAGAATTGCTCCAGAAACCTAGATTTGAGTAAGAGCTGTGCACTCTCTCTGCCTGGATAGGGGGATTCAATTACACTTGTTTTCTGACCGGTTAATCCACTTCTGTGGAGGATGGAGAGAATCTGGACTGGGCTCAGATCTGTGTAATGTAGTCTTGGGCTCCTGGTACTCTGCAGGCATCTGCTGAAGGTCTGTTGATCAGGAAAGGAATCTCTGTGTGTTGTTTTGGAAAGGAGCAGTGTGTAGGTAGATGCCACTCATGTTGGAGGTCAGCTGTGAGTAATGGAGATGCTCTTGTTTTGGGAAGGCTGGTCATAAACACCAGACAGCATTTGTAGGCCCAAAGGAGGCAAATTTGCTAGAAACTTCTGTGATTCAGGCCGTGGGGGAGGCATTTGGGTGCTATAACAACCTCTCCCTTTTCTGGTGGAAAAGTTTGATGGGGCTGATAATGGAGTTGATGTGCCCCTTCTGGGGTTATTTTCCCCTTTCTCAACCTGTGGAATGCCAACTGCAAAGGCTGTCGCATGGTGACAGTAGGAAGGGTTTTATAGTGACTTTGCTTAGCACAGGTTGTTCTGTTGAACTTGGTTTGGGGTAGGAAGAAGGAAATTCTATAGTTTTACTAATGTGCCTCAGTCATGGATGGTCCAACCTCCAAAGCACAAGAAGACTGTAGACAGGAGGCCTCTGGAAGGGGAAACCCATTCTGAAAGACATATGTGGGTGTGTATGTCATGCCCAGTGACTTCCCCATCCCCTTAATGGGGACATCATTTGAAGGGTACTTTAAAGTATGCCTCTTTGCTGGTGGCTTTAAATCAGGCTGCTTTACTTTGTACTGAAATGGTCTAGGAGCTTTGCAGAGTTCAGCTTAGGGTGAAGGAATCTGGGCAATTCCAGAAGCTCTCTGCAGACATGTTTGAATATGCCCTGGATCTGAACTTTCCCAGATACAAAGGAAGCTACTCACCATGCTTTCAATCTATTTTTTAGTCTGAGGTCAATGTGAAAACTAAAAACCCACAAATTAAGGTAATTTTATATTTAAGAAATCTAAAGCCAGAAGGGATCAGCTAATACAATTGCTTGTGTGTTGTTGTTTTACTAAGTGGGTTTTGTTTGTAACCAAAGCAACTTGTGTCTGCTTCTGGAAAGAGATTCTGTCTCCCTTGACCTGATGACATGAAGAGAAAGGAAATTAATGGCTTCTTGTAGTGTCTAATTTCAGTTGTCTTCCTTCTCATTTCAAACAGCTTGGATCCACTATATAGCTCTTGGCATTTAAGGCTCTACTTTATTGGATTAAAAGACTTTTTGAACCCATGACTTATTCAGCTGGTAAGTGAGCAGTATAACACGTGTAATATAACATATGCAGTATAACTAATCAAATCACCTTCAATCATCATCTTCTTTAACTAAATTAAGCTTAAAGCCTCTTGCTGCAAGGTGCATTTTCATGTTTGAATGCTTTCTGCACCAGCTTTGAGTTGTTTTCTTTTTATTTAAATACTTTTTAACCCTCTTAAAATGAAGTGCAATGAATTGCACTTGCTGAAAACAATGAAATGCTGCTGTTGTACAGGGAGCTTAAAACCCAACTGAAGGAGAGACTGTGTGGGGTTTTTTTTCCCTTTTCTTTTTCTTTAAGCCTCTAAGGCTTCTGCATTGAGCTAAGCCAGAGTGCACAATTTAGTGACACTGTCTATTTAGATAACTGTGGACTCAGGAAATCTCTGTAAGAAAAGAGTATAAATGCAACTTGGAACCTGGCATCTCATGCAAGAAAAATGAATATCTCTCTTAGGAGGCAGAGGAAGGATAGGCTTCTGGTTAAGACAGCTGGATTAGTGGATTGTTTGG
Organism: Galbula dea; assembly: GCA_013399015.1. NCBI lineage: Eukaryota > Metazoa > Chordata > Aves > Piciformes > Galbulidae > Galbula > Galbula dea. The sequence continues at coordinate 51,084 of VWZX01006819.1, read as the reverse complement.
ATCCTTGAGTTTTCCATGTGCTTCCTGCATTAGCCTGTTCAAACCACTGTGCCTGTCCATGGAGGAAGATGATGTTCTCCTCCCAGGTCACATCCATGCTGGTTTATGTGTTTGCCTGGTGCAAGTAAGCATGACCCAAGCTATGGCTGGTGGGGCAAACTCAGCAGGAGACATGCTCTTTGGCCTGGTTGTTTCTCAATACTAGAGCAAAAAAAAAAAGCTGGTTGGGCAAAAGTCTTGGTGTGTTCTAAAAGCTGAACACCAGATTTGAGAAACCCGTGTGTCTTCACCCATGGCCTTGCAGGCTGGAGGAGCGAGTAGGTAGGGCTGGAGACCCGTATGTGTGTGTATGCACTTCGTTATGCTTTGAGATGGGCCCATAAATTGGAAAATCCTGAAACTAGGCTCCAGAAGCTGGAGATGTCAGTTACACCTGTGATTCATCACCTGAATGAACTGTCTGCTTAGAAGGAATTTCCCTTGTGATGCCTGTGTGCATCCCCTCAGCCTACTTCTGAGGGCTGGTCTGAATTCTTATTCTTTTATTTTTTAATTGTAATAGAAACTAAACATTTATGTATTTGGAGAGGAGAACTCTGCAGAGAGCTATGTGATACTTGCTAGGGGGAGGCAAAGGAGGATGTAAGTCAATTTGGACAATATGAAAGCTGGATCTTTTCTCCTGGCTAGAGGGCTCTGATAAAAGACCTAGTAAGGTGTTGCCAAGAGGTGAGGAGAAGGGTTGAACCCTAAGTCCTCCCAGCTGACCTGGTCTAACAAGGAGCAGTTTTCCCCTGCAACAGGTGTGTGACTGACGTGCAAAGAGAGGGGAAAATGAGCTCCTCTTTTTATTCTTCTTCAACTGCATATCAAACGAGAGCCCTCCTGTTAGTGTGCTGCTCCTCTCTCCTTTTACTGCACTGTCAGATCAGATAGTCTGTTGTATTACTTTGGAATGGAAAAAGAATAAAGGCAGTTTCTATAAAGGAGGACTTGAAAAGGCTTCACTGGTTTTTCATGAGAGCTGCTGGAAACCTTCCTTTCTCCTCTCCTGCCCCTTCCCCAGCCCCTAGCTGAAAATGCTCACCTCTTCCTGCCTTTGTCAGGAAAGTGTTAGATTTGACACCTTTGCAGTAAGGTACAGAAATGCAAATGGAGAGATCCAGCAACACCTAATCAGAGGATGTAAACTTTCTGTGAACCTAATTTGTGGATTTAAAAAAAAAAAATAGAAATAGCCATATTGCTAACACATTTCTAAAATGCTTTTGACACTTGTTAAAAAGCTCCTGGTAATACTGCTTTGACCTGGCTTTTTCTTTTCAGCTATTATAGGACTGAGGAGTGCCCAGGGAAAAGGCCTGTTTTCTTTCTAATGTGGCTCTTCCTAAACATCTCTGCTTTGGGATTGCAGCTGGCCAGGTGCCTGTGGCCAGCAAGCTTGCAGCCCCTCTGCCTTTCTCCCCTGAAGCAGCAAGGACAGCATGTGCCCAGGGCACCAGCCACCGTGGTAGATGTGCAGGAGCTGTATGGAGCTGTCAGCTTGGGAGGGTTACCCCAGGTGTGGAACGTGCAACAGCACCCAGGAATGGGAAAGAGAGCAGGTAAGGCTAGCTTCAGTGCTCCTTCTAGGGCTCCAGAACAGGAAAAGTTCACCAGCATGTCTGCAATGCTGCTTAGCAGAGATGCCTGTGCTGTTAGCCCCCCTCCTCCTCTGCTGAACCAAAGCTGGCACTTTTATGTTGACTTTTGGCTGTGTTTCTGTCACTGAAGTGTCAGGATTTGCACTTGGCTTCACAGGAGCATTACAGAAGAGCTCTAACCCGGGGTCTTTCATCTCATGAAGTCAAGCCAAGCTGCCCCCAGTGTTCCTGCAGCAGCTGAAGGGCCAGAACAGCTACAACAGCCCAGGATGGACCCTGGATATCCCACGCAGAGACAGCCAGCTCAGACAAGTGTCTACCACCTAACACTGCTGTGCATGCAAGCTGCTGGGAGCCACAGGCTGGGCTGTGGCTGCTCTTGTCGTTTAAGGAAACAGGCTGTGGCTTTCCCTCCCACTTGAAAGCACCTTTAGAGAAGGGAGTGTTTTCTAGATGTTAAAAGCAAGAGGCACTGTCTTAGCATAGCAGAGTAACATAGTGCAGTGTGCGAACTTCCCTTGGTGCTTACAGTGAGGTGTGGTTGTCTGGGCTAGTTAAGCAGAAGTGGAGAGTGAAGAACCAAACACTGTGAGACTTGGAGGAAATAGTTTTATAAAAACAAACCTGGCCTTGCAGTAGGGCTAGAGGTGCAGGCTCAGTCCAAGAGGTCATCTTGTGTGTAGGGTGTTACTTTTAGTGCAAGTGTCCCTAGCTCCTCTTTCATTTACACTTCAAAATGCTAACCTCCCTCCCTAAAGCAGAAAGGTCAGTACAGAAGCTCTTACCTCCCCCTTGCTCAGCTGGTTTTTGCCTTTCTCCCCCCTCAGTTCAAAGGGAATTTAGCACAAAAGGGGATGAGAAATACTAAGCAAATCAGATGGTCACCTTTAAGTTACCTGAGGTGGGTGTTACTCAAAAGACAATTACAAAGGAGAGGTCTTACCAGTATCTTAGTTTCCATTTTTATTATTCCATCGGGTTGTTAACAAAAGAAAGTTACATGCCTAGTCCCTTGGTAGTTAGGTTGCTTCCTTTCTCGTATGTTCTGTTTGGGAACTTCCACGTATTAAGCAACTTTACAATTCATTTTGTTTTTCTCTTTACAATGACGGCTCTTTGAAAGGTTATTTTCACAGCATAAATAACCTGGCATCTCCCAAAAGTAGGAACAGAGGAGGAAGTGTCAAACCTCATGCACAAGAATGCTGAGGGTCTCCCCCAGCTCTTTAGGAACTTTCTTTAATTTTAAAGAATACTTTCCAAATCCATTGCACACTCCAGTCAACTTTGCATTCAAGAGCAAAAATAACCAAACCCCAAAACCTCTCCAAACAACCAAACCAAAACCACCTAATCCAAAACCCCTGTGAAGTCATGCCTCGGGACAGGATTTGCCTAGCACTTGTGAAGTTAAGACTGTAGACCTTCAGATGGCAGATCGAGCAGAGTAGGTTTGAGACTGGCATCCCGATAAACTAGCCAAGAACGCTAGCCTGAGATCAACCTTACACCGGTATGACCTTGCTCACTGCAGTAATTTAAGTGTCTTCTAGGATTAAACAAAAGAAACATTTGAATTCCAATACTTGAGCTAACAATGCTTAGTACAAGAATTAAGTGCTTAATTACCAGCATTGTTTCAATAATCTATACAGATGTTTGTTAATGGTTAACAATAGGAAGTGTATTTTTAACTTTTGAAACCGGTTAGAAGTGCATCACATTCCACAATACATGCAGTCCGGTGTGAATTCAGTCTTTTTTTATTAAAAGATTAAAAATAAAAGCATTTGACATCCTAATATACAAAAAGTCACGATAAACTCAAATGTGCATAAAAGACACTCATTTCTAAAAGGCACCCTGCCACCAAGTATCTTTTAAATGTTTGTCTAAGTTCACCAGGTTTCTCATTTTCTCTTCCTTCACTGAAGGCGAGACTCTAGACTGCTACTGAGTACAGATGCTAACCACACCAACCCCTTTCAGGGATCTCTGCTATCACTAGAACACGTACAACTGTGCATGCAGACTTAACTTGAGCTTCTCACAGAGTTAACCATCACGACTTAAAACGCACAAGGGCTTTTTCTTCAAAGAAAAAGGTAGTAAGTGATATTTGGGCCACTTATAAGGGCCAAGAGAAAGAGACAGAGACAGGGTTATAAAATAACTGCTGTGTATCCACCAAAGAGCTTTGCTACTAAAACCCAACTCCCTCCTCCCCCCCCATCCCCCTTTCCCAACCTCTCATAAAAACCCCTAAAGTTACAAAATGCCACACGCTCACACACACACACATACAGAAGGATGAAATGTTAATGCGCTTTGCTATTAGCCTGCCAGGGTGTGACAGCGTTAAGAGTGCCATGGATGCAGTCCCGGAGCGCAGCTCTGCCAGCAGCACGCATGCTGCACGGACCCCGCGCAGCTTGGGGCGGGGGGGGCGACAGAGGGGACCAACCCTCCGCCTGCTCTCCCCGCTAGGTAGGTCTGCGTCGACTACTGCTTGCTCCTTTGTTACCAGGGTCTCCACATCGATTTGGGTAAGATAGACGAAGGTAGGTTGTGCGTCTGGGAAGAGTCCAGTCCGTCGGTGGAGGTCTGGCCTGGTTCGGCGTCCGCCTCGTCCGAGTCGGAGCAGGTCTCTTCGCTGGGAGAAGGTGAGGGTGCCGAGGCAGGGAGAACGAGGCCCAGGGAGGCCTCCGCCGCCGGGGCTAGCGCCTCGCCACCGCCGGGCCAAGGGCCGAGGGTGGGATCGGTCAAAACGTCCGCGATCAAGTCCGGGAAGCCTCCCTCGTTGAGGGGCATGGACTCCAGCAGGTGGTTGAGCAGCTCGGCGGCCGTGGTGGCGTCGATGCCCGGGCAGCTGGAGACGAAGGTGTGTACCTCGTGCATGCACTGGATGTAGCCGGCGGCGAAGCGCTCGCTTGCCTCTCGGTGCAGCCGCCCGCCCTCTACACCGCGGGAGAGAGAGGGGAGCGGCGTAAGGTGCTGGCCGGGCCGGCCTCCCCTCCGCCCCCGCCCCGCCGGCACTCACCGAAGGAACGGCGCTCCAGCACGGCCTGCACCCGCCGCACAGTCAGCTCCAGCACCTCCGCGTTTTCCAGCTTCGCCTGAAACTGGCCCGGGGCGCCACGGCCGTCAGCCCGGCCCCGCCGCCCGCCATCGGCCCGCCCGGCCCCCGCCCCGTCGCCGCCTCACCTCGCTGTCGGCCAGCAGCAGCCGCAGCTCCTGCAGGCTCTCGTTGATCCGCGCCCGGCGTTTCTTCTCCACTAGCGGCTTCCTCGTCTGCGGAGAAAACAGCGCCGTCTGTTCGCCGCCCTCCTTTCCTTCCTTTCTCCCTTCTATCCTTCCACCCCTCCCGGCCCCGCCCGCCTCTCACCCTCCGGTCGGCCCTGGCCTCTGCGCCGTCCTCGTCTCCCCGCGGCAGGCGGCCCTTGCTGGGCCGGAAGGAGGGCGCCATATCGCGGAGCCACTCCGCACCCCTTCGGCGACTTGGAGCCGCTCCCCACCCCGCGCCGCCCTATTTATACCCTCTCATTTGCATGTCAATGAGCCCATTGGCCGCGACGCGCGGGCAGCCGCCGTAGCGTTGGCTGAACGGGCCAATGGCAGGAGGGCGCTTTGTCTGCGCCGGGGCGGGGTGCGCGCCACAGACGCTGTGGTTGCTGTCGCCGCCGCACTGGCTGGTGGCCTCTGTCTGGCATTGTCGGTTGGACTCGGCCGGTGGGGACAGGGCTTGTCCGCGTCTGCCGACCTCCCCCTCGATCCCCGGGGCCTGGCACCGCCCAGGCAGCGGCGCGAAGGCTGGCAGAGACCTGTGGAGGGGACGCGTCCCCTGCCTGCCATGTGGTCACCTCGAAGCACTGGGGCGTTGTCAGTCACCTTCAATAAAGCCCCCCCCCAAACCTATAGCTTAACACCGTTTATGTGTTCAAAGCCGTGGGAAACGTGCGTCGGGAGTTGGACGTGGTTATTTTCACCGGAGTACAGGCTCGGGACTGTCGGTGTCTCTCAGGCAGGGACAGTCAGGTGTCAACAGCAGCCTGGGTAGGAGAGAGGCTGGTTTGAATCCAAGCGGGACACCGGCAGGGGCCAAGCGGCGCTGGGTCCTGTCCCTGGGCCCAATCTCATCCGAAGGGGTGGGCAGGCTGTGAAAGTGGGACCCTTTCACAACCGGGCACCGTTCGCATACCTGGCTGGGACAACATGCTTGTTTTGGGCCATGTAGCAGGACTACATTATGCACTGTGGCTATTTTCTGGCGGTTGGTTGTGATGAGACTGTGCAGCCCTTCCTCAGCCCGGGGGGGCTGCCCACCCTCCCAGTGACCATGGTGAGCTGGGCCCCAAACGCTCAGTGCCGTCCCTGGGCTAGTCTCATCCCTCCACTTCCCTTGGCTGAAAGAGCTGGGCAGGCCAGCTTTGTGCGGGTAACTTGATGCTGATGACAGTTGGCAGCTGCAGTTCCCCCAGCAGACTGAAGCAAATAAAAGCATTAGGGCTCGTCCCCGAGGAGAGCGACAGGTGTTCGCTCCCACTCCTTTGTTTCCCTCCTTTTATTCTCCTTGCTTATGTATGTCATATTTTTACCACCCGAGGAAATGGGAGACGCATCCCCAGCTTGAATCGGCATCGCCAGCACGGAGCCGCACGCTTGCCTCCCTCTACGTGTCTGGCATAGCTCTCTTGCTGATCTGGCATGTTTCTGGTTTATTCCACTGCTCTAAAGCTCAGGAGAAAGCCTTCTGGTTTTGGTGGTGCTGAGGTTTTCTATGCTGAGAGGTTCAGTATGAGCTGGCATAGAGAGCCCTGGGACCCCGGGCTCAATGACTTTTTATTGATCTGTGTCTGTAGGTTGGTGTCTGACTCACCACATGTGGTCTAGCAGGACACGCGGTACGTGCTCTGCCAATGGCCACAGTAGCCCTTGGTCAGTCCCACTCTTACTTAATGCTGCTTTCCTTTTTCAAAGTGCTGTATAAACATCCATGCCTGCGATATGCTAACCCATGTCTGATAAAAGAACAAACTGGGATAGGGATGTTTAGCACTGTCTCCTCTTGACCATTGCAGAGGAGCATACCAGAGGTGAAGCTGGCTCATGGGATATCTTGGCTGGAGAACTAAGCTCAGACCACTCTGCTTTATGTATCGTAAAGGACAGGAGATTTTCTTTTCAGAAAGGTACTTCTGTTATGGTTCTTCCTTTTATTTTAAAGCAACACTTGGGTTGTGGCTAAGAGTTTGCTCTGTAAGCGACACGTTTCCTTGCACCAGGCAGAAGAGTGGCATGTACCTGGGACTGGATGGCTAAATCTGTCCTCCTGCTTCTGATGCACCCAACGCTCTGTGTAATGCTATGTGGAAATCGGCTTATCCTTTTCGTTGATATCATTAACACAGACGAAGCAGAAATGGAGTTTAGGTCAGGCCACTGTGTCAGGATTTTTGAGGACCTGTATCTTTTTTCTGAACCAAAACTAGGGATGTAAGGTCAGCAGGGATGTAGAAATATTTGCTGCTTTGAGGTCCTGAGTTCACCTCAGTGGTGGTTCAGGTATGTCAGGACTTGGGTGATGAAATACTGAACAGCAATGCTTTCACACAAGCCTCAGATCTGCATGGGTTTTAGCAGTATAAGGAGCCACAGGCATAGGGTGAGGACTTCTGGAGCAAGAAGAACAGACTCAAGCAATGGGCTAGCAAATCTTGGTCAAGAATGTTCAGAGAGAGCTGACCACAGCTATAGCATCTGATTTCTGTTCTGATTTGGTGGGTGCTGATGGCAAGGCATTTTACACACTGCTAGCTCTTGCTCTGCAGTGTGTCTTTCTGTGGTTTCTTTGAGAAGCTACAGGTCAAATGAGCTGACAAATGCTGGAGCCGTTCGTGCTGAGCATTAAAAATATACGTGTCACAAGTATCAGGACATTACTTGAGCTGCCATTCTGGAGGAGGAGGAAGTCACTGCAGGCTATCTGCTCTAGCCCACTGGGATAATGTGACATTTTTGTGCCACTTTAAATGAGTTTTGTCACATCAGGTGAAGCGATTCATGACAACCTCATGCATTTTAATGGAAATGTCAACTGCAATCTAGTAAAAGAAGATGTTGCTTAGATACCTTGTCTAATACCTCAGTGCTTGCCCATGCATGGTGGATCCTGAAGGAGATTTTGGTGAACCCATCAACTTATCCATGTTATTCTTTCCAGGTTGAACCCATCCTGCTCTCTGCTGATGAGGAGGTGTCCAGACACTGCCACCTTCTCACTGGAGGGTGGGAGTTTACCCTTTGTGAGAGCAGGGAGCTCTGTCCTGCCAGGGGCTGGTGCTTCTACAGATGATATAAATCACAGTTGAGCCAAGGAGCAGCATAGTTTCAGCAAAGAGATAATAGGATCAGTGCCTTGCTGCATGGCTTTTCCAGCAAGTCTGTGCATAGAGCAGCATATCATGACAGGTTTTAATTCTTTGTAGACCATATATGTGGTCACTAATGCAGCTCTGGTGACAGTGGCAAAGGCAACTGTGTGAGAAAGGCCTGCAGCCTCAGCTGCTTTCCATGTGCTTTGGAGACCTAGGTAAATGGTAAATCCTCATGAGATGGAGGAGTCTGCCATGTAATGCCTCACACACTTCTCTTTGAGGTATCAGGGACATTTTGATGTCTCCAGCATCCGCAGAGATATACTGCAACTCTGAAAAGTTTTAAGGGCTCTACGGGTAAGCATGGTTGCCATCCATGTTCTGGGGCTTGAGTCAGCAGGTCACCAAGGCTCTCCATGGATAATATAATCAGAGCATGGGATAAAGACATGATGAGCATGGACAAGGTCCATTGGAAATGCTTGAGTAGTTTCTTTCATAAATAGTGTAACATCTGTTGTCGTTGGAGGCACAAGTTCCTGTCAAAGGGACACGTCATCCTTATAAATATTAATGGTGCATATAAATGGTGGTGGGTGTGAACTGTGGTGGATGTTAGGTTAATGGGTGAATTGCTCCTTAGGCATCAGTTTGCTGTCATCATACTTATTTCTACACTAACAAATACAAACTGTTTAGGTGGCAGAGCAAGCAAAGAGCTATCTTCCCCCTCGTCCTCTCCCTGGGGTCTCTTCACAAATGCGATGTGTACTGTAATTAGTCTCCTGCCTTGTCTCGAATGAAAATTAGTCCCGCTGGCAGAACCGAGGTGGAGGGGAGAATGCCTGGAGCTGGGAGAGCTGAGGGCTGTAGGTGATAAATGAAGCCAAGGAGGAAGGCTGCTCCGAGAAGTTTGCAGCATTCCCTATCAGCTTGATCCTAGCAGCATTCCCTATGTGCTTGATCCTAGCTATCGATTTCTTTGCTGTTAAAAGCAGACTTTAAGAGAAAAATCAGGTTGAACATCACCAGGGAGCTGCTCTTGGACTTGCATCTGTTACTGCAAATTGTGTTTGCTGCCTTGAGTGCTGCATTTCTGTTACCCCTTTCAGAAACCATAAGGGCTTTTCCTCTCCTTTTTTATTTATCAGCAGACTTGGCAGCAGCACTCGTGTTCATCAGCTGGGGCACAGAGGAACGCTTCATGGCAGCCCCCAACGCTAATGAGTAACGTTCAAAAGAGTCTTATGTTTGTTCACACAAGAGCCCCAAGACTGTGTTTGCTGCCTGTGAAGGCTCAGGTTCCCCTTGGACCCTGAGGATGGGCCTCACTTTCTGCCATTTCAAAGCTACTTGTGGTGATATTCAGATACACCAAATGGAGGGAGGTTGTGCTGAGCAAGTAGTGAGGGCAGCAAAGCCTCCCCCTGTGGGTGAGTAATGGATGAGTGTCATGCACTGATGGCTTCCCCCAACAAAACCCTGTGTGCCACTTTCATTACCTTGTCATTCTTTCTCCTCAACCTGTTGGACTCCAGCAGAGATATATCTAAACTCATAGATCATTTGCAAACTGCTTCAACTCGTACTGTTTAGCCTGTGGTCTATTGTCAGTGGCTGTGGCAAGGTCTCATGTCTTGTGAGGTTAGAGAGACCATTGCTTGAACATGTTCTGTTTGTGGAAGTTATTTCAGGGAGGGGAGAATAACTCTGTGATATTCTTTTTGTCAGCTGGATTTAAAAAAAAAAACCCAACAAACCAAAACCCAAATCAAATCTACCTGGGGTGCTTCAGGGAGCAATTTCATGGTGTTTCCAGGGAAGCCTTTTGTATTTGATTTCTCTAATATTTTTGGTATTTAAAAGTAATTCTGTGAGGCTGACTTCATCATAAGCTTTATCTTAACTTTGTAACAGTGATGCATGTATCACTGATCCTCCTCTGCAAGATGTGTTTATTAGTTCCTAAATGACTTAGAGGCATAAAATCATAGGACCATTATGGTTAGAAAAGACCTCTGAGATCATCAAGCCCAACCATTCACCCAACACTACCATGCTCACCACTAAACCATGGCCCCAAGCACCACATCTACACATTTTGAACTCTTCCAGGGATGGTGATTTCACCACCTCCCTGGCCAGCCTGTGCCAATTCCTGATAACCCTCTCAGTGAAGAAATTCTTCCCAGTATCCAGTCTGAACCTCCCTTGGCACAACTTGAGGCTGTTTCCTGTTGTCCTATCACTCACTTCACCTGGGAGAAGAGACTGAGCCCCATCTCACTCCAGCCTCCTCTCAGGGAGTTGTAGAGAGCGAGAAGGTCTCCCCTGAGCCTCCTTTTCTTCTGCCTAAACAACCCCAGTTCCCTCAGTCGCTCCTCATAACACTTGTGCTCTAGACCCTTCACCATCCTCATTAAAGTACATTTCTTCAGAGAAGCTGCTGAATCCCTTGAACACAATCCTGACAAAGGCTGAAAGCCTTTTTTGATGTGTGCTCTTCAGAGGGTATTTCTTCTGACATGCAGGTCGTGGCCAGGGTAACTCCCAGGCTGTACCTCTGGTGATGATGCTCCAGGTTTGTTGACAGGACCCAGATTTTATTTTCATCAGGTTACCATGTACATGCTCAGGCTCTGAACTTTGCTCCCGTGCATTTTGTGAAATGCTCTACAAATTGCTTGCTTTTGGACTCCATCATGGGTTTGCAATCACTCTGCAGGTTACCTATCTGTAGGTGAGGGGGGAGAAGAAACAAACCAAAAACCCTTGTGCTCTCAGAGAGATGTTTGTGAGATCCCTTTTAGCAATGACAGAATGTATTTTATGGTAAGTTTTGATAAAGACTTGTCTTTTCTAAATTAAAGTGAGACTTGAAGGGGAAAGGGACCTAGTGGTCCTGGTGGATGGAAGAACGACCATGAGCCAGCAGTGTGCTCTTGTGGCCAGGAGGCCAATGGCATTCTGGGGTGTATTAGAAGGGGTGTGGCTAGTGGTCAAGAGAGGTTCCTCTTCCTCTTTATTCTACCCTGGTGAGGCCACATCTGGAATATTTTGTCCAGTTCTGGGCCTCTCAGTTTAAGAAGGATAGGGAACTGCTGGAAAGAGTTCAGCAAGGAATCCTGCTGTGGCAGGGGGGTTGGACTGGATGATCTTTCGAGGTGCCTTCCTGCTCCTAACATTCTGTGATTCTGTGATATTTCACAGGCAGAAACCAACCCCATTTACTTGAGAGTCCTGGCACCTGTAGTTGGTGTTTTGTGTAAATACTGGTTTTGGCCTTCCTGCATCAAATACCTCAAATTGCACAGATGTGTTTCCTGGAGGTATCTATGGACAGCCTGGGACATGACCATGGTAACAGATATTTGTAGATCTGGCTGTAACTGTGCTATGCTCCAACTCTGGACTAGTTGTTTCTCCAAAGAGGTGATACATTATAGCCCAGGCTCATTTCAGGGTATGGAAAAGGACTCTTCTGAGGACTCTGTCTCTTGTGTACTATGGAAGGTGATGTCTTTTAACTACTCTAAGTTTAGTGTGAATTTTGGCCTTGCTGTCCCGTACAGCTTATCTCCTTAGCACACTGCTTGGCTGATTTATGGTGGTGGTTGTGTCCCTCAGTCTTCTGCCAAAGCTTCTTGCATCCACTTTGGTGAGGAGCCATCATTTAGAGTGGTGCTGGAAGGCATTGATAGGAGGTTGTGTGATGGAAGCATGGTGAGCAGACTTGGAAGAAGTGACAAGCACCGTCATTCCTTCCTCTCCATATGTGTTTGCCCTTCTTTCTGGAGAAGATCAGCACAGCTTAAGAGGAGCATAATGTTTTTGAATCCTCAGATGGAGAAATAGCTCTGGAACTTCAGTGCAGAGAAACAGAACCTCTATGAGGTGATGCTTTACAGCTTTCTGATGCAGGCAATGCATAGTTGAACCCAGTCAGACACAGAGCAAGGGGCTGCTTATGGTTGGAAACCTGCTGCCTCTAGTTCAGCTGGGAGACCAACATGGAGCTGGCAAGTCAGTCCCAGTGAATGTCATATGGGCTACTTGTGGGTGTCAGAAATTGTGTGGAAACAAAAGCATTCAAAGACATTGCAGACCATGGATAAGCCATATCCTGGCTGTCCTGATCCCAAAGGCTTGATGGGTTCCCAAGGCTCATGAATGTGATGCAGGATTACAACTTGAAGAGGAGAAGGTAATTCCTTGTTTTGGATAGTCATTTTTCTTCTTTTGAGTCTTTTTCTGGCTGGACATAGGTGTTTACAGGAAAATGCAAAATGTCTTCCTGCTGTTCTCTGAGCATGAACTTTTGATCGTGTGGAGCTGCTCAGTGCTTCCACTTGCCATTGGGATCACGAAGAAAGGGACCTTCAGAGGGCTGAAGTAAAGCTGCTGTGCCTCCAAAATCAGTAAGAAAAGATTCTAATTCCTGTGCCTGTGTCAGTAGGCACAGGGCATCATAGACAGCTCCAGTGACATAAGCAAAAAAAGCTCAGGATAGATGATTGGAATCACAGGAAGTCAGAAACATCCTGCAGGTTCCCATTTATGCTATGTAGGGTAACTTAAAAGAGAAAAAATGCTAGTTCATATAAAACATGATCTTTACTAGGTAATTAAAAATGCTTTCTTATATTTTGGGAGTTGGTTTGTTTTTTAAGCTCTGGAGAAAGGGCAGCAGAGTCCTCTGCAGCGTGCCTTGTTTTATGGAGCATGTTAGGAAGAGGTTCATTTACTTGATGAATTCAGGATCCAGTTTAACTGGACTCTGAAATGGCTAGTTTGGGGAGTGGGAAGCCATTTTATCGGCATCTGGGGATTGCCTGATGTTGTCTAAACTCCAGTAAAAAATTCTTGGCATGGCCATAGCTTCTCTCTCCTCTCAATTAATAGACAAGGCAACCACCAAGTTTTCACAAACAGGGTCTTCTGAACAAAGTGGTAGGACTAGATCCACTAGAGGCTTGTGCATGTTGCTGTGCCAAATAAAAATCCCAAGGATGTACAGCCTAAACCTGTAATTTGAGGGCAGCTCTGAAAAGTGACATACAAACTGAAAATGCAGGCAACTCTGGAACACTGCATGAGTTACTATTCTTGGTTTCCTTCCCTCCATCCCCTTTCAGAGGTGTGGTATGTGGTTTGCCATAGCTGTGTGAGAGCAGGAGTGTCTTGTCCCCAGAGCTGCTGAGCTGTCTGTACCATCTAAGTTCTGTGGCTAAAGGTAGAGCAGTGAAAGGGAGGAGAGCAGGCATTTGAAGAGCTGCATACCCCTGACAAAGTGTTTGATGAGTAACAAGGAATTCAAAGAGTAAGATGTTGGAGAGCAACAGAACCAGAGTTGAGGCTGGTGACTTCCTAAACACATTTCTGTCACAAAAAGAATATGCTGGAGAAGGTGCAGAAGGTGGCCCTTGCTCTAGGTGGTCTATAAAATGCCCCTGGCTTATAGGGGCTTATAGTAGAGACTTTGTTAGGGAAGTGGTTTCAGGCCATAGCAGGGAAACCACTAAACCTCCAGCTCCTGCTCTACTGGCCATCTACTCTGATGCCTCCCTTAGCTTTGGAGCTTTCTTGGAGGCTTTCTGGCACAATTTTGCTAGGCTTCAGGATCTGAGAAGAAATCAGCTTGTCAGTCCCACGCCTCTGTGCTGTATGCCTAGGATCAAACCATTCACCTGCAAGATGTAAGCTCAAGCAGTTGACCAACACCAAACCCACAGTTGCCTGGTCTTGAGTGGAGCCCACTTCCTGTCTCTAATACCTGTAATTAGAGGTGAGGCCAGAGGGAGGAATAAAACTGATTCCTTGAAGAGCTCATCTGGAGGATTAGAAAGGACAGAGCAGGTGGCTTCTGTGCAAACTCTGAGGTAGGCTTAAGCTGGGTGGAGTCATCCCTCAGGCTTGACCCTAGATGTCAGTGTAAACAGATCCTCTGAGGACTTTCATTAGGGAAAGCATGGGCAAAACTGCATGTTCCTACCTGTCAGTGCTTGAAATTCAAACAGTCCAGATTGGGCAGGTAGGGCTGAGCTGCCTCCTGCAGCAGCCTGGGAAGAGCCTTGGCCTCACCTTGACAAGAATGGAGAACTCACTCAGCCCTGGGCATGGCAGGGACTTAGTGCAGTGGCTGGAGCATGAGGGCGCCAGTGACTGTGGGTGGCAGATGGCAAGGCTGGACCAAGGCAGTGCAGGATCAAATGTGCCTCTGCTGGGCTGAGAATCAACAGATGACAACATCCTCTGGGAGAGAGTCCTCAGAGATGCTGATGCTGTTCCTTGTGCAGAAAGAAGGCAGGACCTTTGGGCCTGAGACTGGACTGCACAAGATGAAAGCCTTTCTGTTTGAGCAGGGGGTATGCTTGCCCCACTGCCTGGCAGCTCTTCCTTCTTGTGAAGAGCAAGGAGCCTAGAAGGACAAAGGATGACACATGGTAGTGGTAGTTGACTACTGAACAGGCTTCTGCCTGGTGCTGGGGTCACAGCCTGTGTTCTGGGCATGTCATATTTTGTGGCAACCTGAACACCTTCAATTTCTCACCTTTCTTCCTCCCATCTCCCACCTGGACAGCTTTGTACCCTCTGGAGCTGGCTCAGATGGATGCATGCAGGTTCTGGTCATGCTTTTCTGCCCCTTTTCCTCAATCAGCTGATATTCACCTGTTGCTTAGTATTCCCTATACTGGCAAAAGCATCTGGTGTTTTTTGGGGAAACTCTTCTGTTGGTAAATGTAATTCAAAGGGCAGCCAGAAGAAGCTGTCACAAGTTCCTGTTGGCTGTCATGTGGCTTGTGCTGAGCAGTTGCTGTGAGTGCCAGAGCCTGTGGTTTCCTTCAGTGTCTCCCAACACTTCTGCTGACACACTCATCTCTCCAAAACCCTTCCTGTTTTCTAGGATTTTCTCTTCTAGGAAAAGCTCTTTTACTGTGATGACTATCTTGGTCTTAAGTATTTGTTGTTTTCCTTCTCCCCTCTCCCAACCAGGGGTGAGCTGTTCTGGCAGTCTAAGGTGGCTGGAATTTCATTTGAACCCACTCTGAATTCTGGAAAGAAGCAAGGCAAAGGTTGCTGTGTGCAGCACTGTGTACAGGAAACCTCTTTAGCACTTGTGCAATGCTAGTAGCCAGTGAAAGAGAAGAGGGGTGGCATGGAGCTACCTTTAATATCTTTGGTGATATACTGTGAGCCTCCAGAACAAGGTCTCCTTCCACACTTGCTACCTAGCAAGCTTTTCTGGTAGCGATGAGGCTTGAAGCCCCATGGCTTTATGTTGTCTGGTTGGCCTTCTCTCCTTTGTGTCCATACTTTGTTCCTCTGCAGAAGGTGAACTCCTGTTGCAGGACCTCTCACCTTGGCCCAGATGCCCACATTCACAGAATTTAGAGGAACTCTGTTTTCTGATAGGGTGGTTTTTTTTTTTTCTTTCTTGATCTTTTGTTTAGATTTAGATAGAGAAACCAAATGTTACTGGGGAAGGACTGACAGCCTTAGGAAGAGCTTGAGGCTTGCAACAGGATTGTTTCAGGAGATCAGAGAGTTGAGAAGAGGAAAGGAGTTGAGGAGAGGTGAGGGGAGAGGACTGGAGAGGAGAGGGAACTCAGCAGTTTTCCCATGTCTTCTTATCTGTAGATCCTGAACTTAATTATCACACATGTAATCATCTCTGAAGTCATAATTAAGTTCAGCATTTTCCTGCCAGCATAGTTGCATGAAGCATCTTCCTTTCTTGCTATGTCTTGAAATACAGTCTGTTTGATAGACTCCCTGCCAAATTATCAATATTTAATGCAGCTGGAACCAGGTTTCTACAAAACACCTCAAACACAGTGAATATACTGAGTTCCCAAGGCCTGTCTTGTTTCTGTGCGTTAATGAGATCAACTCAAGCAGCCAAGTGTGAGGCTGTCTTGGGGTTGAGCCCTCCTGAGTGCCTGTGTGCTTGGTGGCACTGAGCTGGCCCCACGTCCCCTGGCTGTACTGGCATGGCTGGTGACACTCCAACCAAGGTTGCCAGAAGAGGCTTGTCCTCTAGTGAACCATATTCTTTCAACTTAAATATCTTTTCACAGCATAGCCTTGTCTTCAGGGAGTTAAAAACAAAGGGCATCTGGCCCTGCCGGGTGCCACTGAGGGTGTCACAGTGGGGGTGGCATGAGGGGCACCCCTAGGAGAGCCCTCCTGCCCCTTGGCTCTGCTCATGAGCTGTTCTGGGATGTGTTTTCTCCCTTTGCCAAGAGAAGCTGTAGCTCAGCAGGGGGCTTTCCTGGCAAACGCTGTACAGTTCTAATTAGCCTTTGGTTGGCCTCCAGTGTGTGTGTGTCTGTTTGTTTGTTTGTTTTTCTTGCACTGA
This sequence comes from Galbula dea, assembly GCA_013399015.1. Classification (NCBI taxonomy): domain Eukaryota; kingdom Metazoa; phylum Chordata; class Aves; order Piciformes; family Galbulidae; genus Galbula; species Galbula dea. The sequence continues at coordinate 34,708 of VWZX01006819.1, read as the reverse complement.
GTCATCTTGCAACAATGTGTCCAGCCAGTGTCCGAAGCTGTCTGTTTCAGCTAGCAGTGTTGTTGCTGATATAACCAGCCCACAAGGAGAAGAGGGATAATTTTTCATCTTCCCTGTGAATGTCTGTCCCCTTTCAAAATCCTTAAGGAAGAAAACTGGGTTTATAATCCAGCTCCCTCTGCTCCCTCTTTTCCCTCAGACATCAATATATGAAACACACAGAGGAGCTGAGGTACAGAGAGAAAATCACCTGGTCTGTGTTTCCTTCCCACATGCCAGCACTGTGTAGAGTAGGGCTGTGCTGTTCTGCTGTTGCTGGACCTCATACACCCAAGGAGTGATGGTGGCCAGAGAGCTAAGGGAAGTGAAGGTGTCTGGAAGGGAGTCCAGACACTGCTGGGTCCTCGGGGTGAGGGCAAGAGTGGTGTCTGCCAGGTTACATCCTCTAGAGACCGAGGGGCTACTGGAGGACTGGTAGCCTGAACCTGTGCTTGGTTCAGCACGCAGGGAGGTGAGGCTTAGAGAAGCATGCAATGCTCTCCTGGTTTGCTCCACTTGGTACTCCAGCACACCAGCTTGCTTTGTGTGATGCAGGACCAGGAGGAGTTGCGTTGTCTGCCCATGAGCTCTCCAAAATTGCATCTGTTTTTGCAGGAGATGACAAGGGAAAAAAGCAAAGCAGAGGTAACCTGCTTCCTCCAGAGACATGATGCAAATGATGAGATTGTACTATATCCCCAGATCACGGGCCTCTCATGAGCCACGGGTTTCTACCAGCCAAATCCTGCATCCAAAGGCAACTCTCCGGAGATCACACCAAGTAGGTGAGCTTTAGAAGTGTGATGTGAATTCATGGCTACCCTTCTGATCTGATTGAGTGCCCCTTTGCTTGCAATGATACTTGTGAAACCATATCCTCTCTCAGAGCTTCCTTACTGCTGTATTGTTGTGCTAGAGCCCTAAAATTGCAGGGCTGGTCTTCTGTCTCTCAGCAGCAGTCTCTTTTGTTGGATGATTTGTCAGCTGCTGTCTGATGTCCATCCTGCCATTCCTTTCCCCTCTTCCAAGAGAGCTGTTGCATTACAGCAGCAGTCACACCTCTGTGTATACGATGCCATTGATAAATTCCAGTCTGGCTCAAGCAGGAGGCATCGTCCTGAAACAGCCCTTTTGAAGGTCTGGCCCTGATCTCTCCCTGCCAGCTGGCTCAGGGGGATATGTTCTGTATTAATGCTTCTTGATCTGTCTGCTGGTTTTCACACCGTCGACCGGGATGTCCTTGTGGAATGCTCTGAGCAGATGGTGCATCTGGCTGGGGCTGCTTCAGGTTGATTCAGATAATATCTTGGGGAGAGCTGCTCATTTGCACATTCCATGCCTTCCAGTGGGTTTGTGGCTCTCTGAGGGACCCTCCCATTTTAGTGCCTATTGATCTATTTTGGCTAAGCTGATTAAGCATATGCTTGCTTCTGGCTGCCTTCAGGCTCTTCTCATACTTCCTGCTCCTTTCCCCAGCCTGTCACTCCAGCAAAGCAGGGACATATTTGCAGCTTTATTGAGGATATGTTAGTGCAAGTAGTGTTAGTCTTGGTGGATTGGTGCCTTAAGATATCCAAGCAATGCCTGCCTTAGGAAGGGAAGTGTCTGGGTATCTTCCCTGCATACATTGCTCCAGATGTGTACAGCTGGCTGCTAATATCTCTGCTCCTATCTCTGCCACGGTGCCAAATCTGAGTGGTGCTGTCAGCTGATGACTGGTTTGTTATGCCAGGCCCTTCCTCTGCTCCTGAAAATCCTCAGGGGATGTTGGCCTCAAGGGTCACTGTCTGATAAAGACCTGCCAGCAGTCCCAAATACTCAGGCTCTGCAGTTGCTGTCTTGCCACCTGCTTGTTGGTATAGCATGGGGGAATTTTTTGCTTTCCATGATATTTAGGTGCTGTTCTCTGCTTTGCTGTATACTTTAGTATAAATATAATAATACTATTTATAATAATATATATTTATATTTTATATATATATATATATACACACACATACTATTTATAATAATATTTACAGGAATTGACAGACCAGTACACACACCTTTGGGCTTTAGACATATGTAAGAGCTGTGGCCAAAGAAAACAGTCCTTTCTGAATACAGCAAAAAGAAGTTACCTGGGATTGAGTAGGCCTATTTTATATATAAGACTTTTGTTCTTTAGCTTGCAAGTACTGTCATCTACATGCTTCCATAGACTGGAAAAGTGGGGTGGAGAAATGACATGACTTTTCCCAAAGTCACACAGCAGACAGCTGTCAGATGGAGGAACGATCCAGCCCTTCTGTTGCCCTACCCTCTGGAGCTCATTGCAGCTGGATTTTTCCTTCTTGAGACACAGCCCGTGATATTCCCTTCCCTTGTTCTTTCTTCCTTCCAGCCTGTGGGACAAGGTGGAGGGGGAAGGGATTTGGAAGGGCTGGATTGCTGAGCTCCATCTGGAAGGAAAAGCAGCACAAGTCACCCTACTGCAGCCACCACCTCACTCAAGGACTCCAAAAGACGAGCTAGCTGTTAACAGGAATAAACTTGGTTGGTATATTCTTCCCATCTCCAGTGCTGGGCTCAAAATCCACCTTCTCCCCAAAGGTGACAAACCAGTTGTCACACCTTGCACTCTGCAAACCCTCATGACGCAGAGCAGCGATTTCAGGATGAAACTCCAGAGGTTTTTTCTTTATGGGCTACATATTGTACCTGAACTTTATCATCAGCAAGGCAACCCTAGCCTGTCTAGCATTACATTCACCACCTGGAATTCACCACCCAAGAAACAGCAGCGTAATAAAAGTCAACAGACAATCTGTTTGCTGGGCTTGGCTTTGAAGTGGGAGCATTTGGCACATTGCCATGCTCCTGCCGGGGCTCTGCTGCGCATCAGCCTCGGCCACGGGGGAAGCAGGTGCATTTGGGTGCTGCACAGCCCCTGCACACTAGGGCAGAAGAGAGAGGGTAGGTTTGAGTGCTATACAGCCCCTGCACCCCAGGGCTGGAGGAGTAAGTGGTCAAGTAGAAATAAAGATATTGTTTGTCTCTGTTGCAGGAGATGCTGCAGCGGGAGCTCAGCCCCTCTCAGACAGCAGAACACCTCACACCAGCATGATGCAGGTCCATGGATGCTTGATGGTTTCATCCTTCATGGAACCACATCACTGTGGGGTTTGGTTTTTTTCCCTTTCAGTTCATCCCATTTTTTCTTGGTGAAATCTGTCTCCTGAAATCATGATGAAGGTACACCCTGGAATCAGAAGATCCTCTTTAAATCCTCATGCATCAGCTCTGGTTTTAAATTAGCTCTTTTCCCATGGAAATCTGGGCAGTGTCTGTCATGCCTCCTGGGGGGATGTATTTTGGCAGCTTTACTTCTGTATCTTCTTGTACCTGGCTTTTCACTGAGTCTAGCTGTGCTAAATTTGGCAGCTCTTCATGCTGTGCACTGTAATTCAGGAGAATCTAGTCTGCTCAGAGCAAACCTGAGCTGTTTCTCTTTACTGCTCTTCATTTTCCTTAAGTTTAACTGTGCTGCATAAAAGCCAGTCCCATGATAGTCTGAAACCAGGAAAGGGTCTGGAGCTTGCCATGATTGCCTTTAATGCTTAATGCAGAGTGCAAAGCAGGATGAGGGAGAAGCTGATCATTCAAACAACAATTAAAGACACCCAGGGGAAAGTTTGTGAGCTTTTGTTTAGGATTGTACAAGATAACCTCTCGCTTGTACTTTTGAGGAGAAGGGGCCAAAATATTCCCTGCCTCACACACTGATGCAGGAGCAGGGGTGAGGGCAGTGCCAGGGAGGTGGGGAGAGGGCTGTAGATATAGGAGATGAGCAAGAGAAGATGACTTACTCCAGCAGCATCACAGAGGAAAACATTGAGGGTAGGGGCCAGCTGTCCTGCGTGGTGGTGTGGGGACCGTATGTTCTTCCCCAGGACACCAAAGGGTTGCTCTGTTCTTGAATGATAACGTTTCTCCTTTCTCCAGATCACAAACTAGAATGACATCTGCATGCAATCCCTCCAGCCAGCCCACAGCAGCCAACTCCTGCTCTGTGCAGACATACCAGCCAGGGCTGTGTATGCCCAAACCACTTCAGAGCAGCTTTTAGAAGCATTGGTTGCTCTTGCAATCAGTGCTTGCAGCTAAGCTGTCAGCTGCGGATTTGTTTCCTCGAGCTCATTCAAGTGTGATTCCAGGGTTTCACTTGACTTTTGCAAACAATGACTTGAAGGGAAGAAGGAAGAGGTGCAGCTTTCAGAGAAGAAAATACCCTTGGGCATCAGTGTTTTGGTAGCTCCCCCCCAGAGAACCTGATAAAAATCCCTCTGTGTGTGCCCTTCCTTTTCAAAGCTCACCGACTGCATCAAGGGTTTGCCCTAGCTGCTGAAAAACTTGGGGTTCTTTTATACTCGATATATTTACCTTGCAAGCAGTTTGGGGTGCAGGGAGCATGCAGCAGCTGTTGTACCACAGTGTTGTACAAACACAAGGCAGGTGTTAGCTGGCATCCCATCTCCTGTATGTCGAGTGTAATCGCAGGGTGGTCCGCATTTCCGGCAGCTGGGCGAGTCCCCAGTGTGTTCCTGGGGGTATTGTATTCCTGTAAATCTAGATCATCACACCATGCTGAAATGCTCTCCCTGTCAGGATGTTCTCCACCAGTTACCTCTGTGGCTGAGCCCCTTGCAGCACTCTGGTTTCAGATACCAGCAGGGAGGTGTTACAAACCCTGCTCATGCCAAGGCTTGGGGAGCTGGTCTGTAGGGCTTCGCAGACTTCAAATCCCAGTTTGGAAAGGGCTGCCCGTGGTCAGTACCTCTGCAGGTTCTGGCTGCATCTGAAATTTCTGACTCCCATGCTCTGGGGTTGGGATGTGGGGTCATTCAGAACAAGTTGTTCCTCAGGGGAGCACAACCTGTATGGGGAAGTCTTTGTTGACAACATTTGTTCCCATGCTGTTTTCTTCTTACAGGTGTGATGTACATGTATTATTTTGGGCCTCCCAAAGCAGGTTTTGTGGCCAGCCGTGCCAGAATTACTTGTGAAAGGAGGTCTTTCAAGAGACTAGCATGGAGCTTTGCCTGCCTGTGCTGTGTCTCCTCCAGAAGACACTTCACCTCCATGTTTTGCAACTCTGTGTTCCTGTAACACAAACAAAGAAACCACCTGGAAAGCAAGTAAGGGCTCCCCATGGGCTGAGTTGTTGTAGGCAGCTGGGGAATCATAGGTCTGGTAAAGGGATTGATTGTGCAGACCTTGGATCTGAATCTCAAATTCCCCTGGACTGGGGAAGGTGTAAGATGCCAAAACTCAACTCCAAAAACGCCTTTTCCCCTTATGCATAGCCACTGCTGATGTGAGCTGAGAAGAGCCTGCCATCCTCTGGCAGATGAAGTGAGATATGCTCCTGTCTGGGGGCAGGACTGGAAAGGAGGATAACACGGTGGGAGCACAAGGTGTGGTGAAATAGCTGAAGAAAATGGTCCCCAGGAGTCAAAATGGGAGTTTTCATGTGCTGCAGGCATTGAAGCAGCCCCCCGAGTGCAGGTGGGAGGCTGGGCTGGCCCCATGGTGCAGCTAGATTCCACATGCCTCTGGTTTTCTTACTCATGCCTTTTTATTCCCTTGGGGAAACTCATAAAAGTAATTGTAAAAGCTTTGGCAAGGTGATGGGAGGAGAGGGGGAGCAAAGGGGAGATCTCTGCCCTGGCTGCTCTGCCAATGCTGCAGCTGCCCTGAGCAGAGCTCTTCCCTTCCCAGGGGCACCCATGCAGGGACCTCGTGTCTTTACTCACTCACCTCCTCCTCCTTAGCTCTGTTGGCTCATCAGGAAACCTCCTCTGGAGAGACTGGAGACCACAGAGACAAAATACAGACCCTCATCACATCAGGTGTTGTGTCAATGGGCTGCTAAAGGTGGAGGAACACCTCTGGAGAGGTGTTGCTGCAGGGAGCAAAACTGTGGCTGTATCAGCCTGAGGTGGTCATGAACCTCAGAAGCAGACTCTTCTGGAGAACATCTCCTTTGCTTTGAGGCTGCATCATCACTTGGAAAATGAGATTAGGGCAAATGCTTCTTTATATCCCCCAGAGAAGAGCACTGGGCTGCTGGGTATTTGATGTGTCAGAGTGACTGGTCTCCAGCTCTCTGCCCACTGTGGTAGTGGGCAGCTAAGCCAGGGTGCTTAGCATCAGGAAATGCCTCATAGCATAGCAATCTTTTAAGGCAGATGAGACCTTGTGATTGGCAGCCCTAAATCTGACTGGACTTAAAATAGGAACCTCAGCACTAGCTCTCTGAAATTCAAGTCTCCATAATAATCTTTCTTTTTTCTTTTGGCCCTGCTTAATTCAGAGGTCAATATCCAGGGATTATCATTAGGGAATCTGGAAAGAGAAGCTATGTAAAACAAAAAAATTAAGTGGTGGTGTGTTATAGAATAACCGCTCTGTACTCACCTCATTTACTCTTTTCCTGGGCCATCAGAGACAGGATGCTCTGTTAAGTGAACTCCTAATCTCACAGAATGGTTTAGGTTGGAAGGGACCTTTCAAGGTCATCTAGTCCAGCCCCCGTGCAATGAGCAGGGACATCTTCAATTCATTGCCAGCTCATGTCCAGTGATTCTTAGGCTCTTGTATCCTAAAAGGTATTTCAAGCAATGGTGCAAACAGGGGAAATTCCTGTCTCTAACCTGGCTACACACATACTTCCTATATCTTGGAGGGTCTCCAGGCCAGAGGACAGGTACACCTGTCCCAGAGTAATGGTGGGCAAAGCCTCATGCTAAGACCTCTCCTCTGCTTCTCTGTCTTCCTCCATTTCCAGTTGCCTACAGTATTTTTGATTGCTTACTTCAGCTAAAGCACCTTCTGCAGCTGTGTTTCACCGGCCATTGGAATAGTCCTTTGTACCTACTTTGCAGAGGACCCCCTGGATCAAACAGCCTCACACTGTCCCATCTGGTGCTGGTGCAAGATGTTGGTGTCAAAGGTAGGTAGGTTTGTTTGTTTGATTTTAATTATGCTGCTTCACTGCAAAATCCCTACCAGTTATACCAGCATAAAAGTGCTGGGTAAACAAAGCTGATTTTGCTTGTCTGATGTGTTGATTCCCCTGGTGGATTTTGCTGTGCTGGGGAGTTTTGCCAGTAGAGCTGCACCAGCAAGACTGGTTAAATGCAGGTGAGAGGAGCTGGATGCGTATCAACTGATTGGCAGCCAATACTCTGTATCTCCCTGCTTGGTCACTGCTGGCTCAGTGGTATGAAGAGTGGGGAGGTTTGCTTTCTAAGTCAGCATTCAATGTGTTGTGGGTAAGTCATGGCCAATCCCTGCTCATGTCTGGAAGCAGGAACGTGTAGCGGGCTTCCCATCATTGGGAGAGGAGTATTCATCAGGCAACTCACTGTATGCATGTGTATGGACCCATGCTCCCTTGTCCATACCCCAGTGTGCCTTGAGGTTGAGGATGTCTCTTGAGACTGCTCCCAGAGCAAGGTATTTCAGCATCCAAAGCCTGAGCTGAGCTCTATGTAAAACCCAGGACCTCAAGCATGCAGGGAGCTCTCAGACAGTGTTGTGCCATGTCCTCTCACCGTGTCCTAGGCTGTCTGCAGGCAAGAAGAGGAATTGGGCTTAGATGATCTTTAACGTCCCTTCCAACCATTTTGGCTGATCACTTTTTCCACCTTGTCTTGCTTTCAAGCACTTCGAGAGTCATCTTCTGGGGAGCTGCTGCTTCTGTTTGGGTCTGGGTCATGCACAGACACGCAGGGGAAAGCATTCCTGCCCTCCTCCACCTTATCTACCCTGGAGGAATGCAGCATCTCCTTCATTTGGTGCATACACACCACGCTCTGTCCCTGGGAATGGTGGGGCGCAAAACAGCCTTTTGAAATTACTTTTTTAGAGATGGGGAGAGGGGGATGCTGCAGAGGAGCTGGTGGTTTTAAGGGTGTTGGAGAAGGAGAGAAGCATGTAAATAATTAGCATCTTTCTCTTTCTTTTTCCTGAAAATGGTGGTTCTCCTGCTCTCACACATGTGAATTGTTCCTTCAGGAAAGGTAAGGTCCCTTCTCCACAACAAACAGGCTGCATGATCTCAAAGCCATTTCATCCTGCATGTGAGTGCAGTAAATCTTTGGAAGCCAAAATGAAATCTGCCCTGTCTTTCCACCCCTGCCAGGTTAACTGTCTCTGCTGTGACTGAGGGACACACCAGGAGCTCATCTCTGACTCCTTCAGAATACCTAGGAAGCCAGGACACACCAAAAATGCCACGGCAGGACTCTGATGGCAGCATGTACAGGGTGATCTGACGTTTGGCTTGCCTTATGCTCCATTTATTTCTCTCTCTGTGGTTATTTCTCTCTCCTCTACTACTGTGAGTTTCATCACTGCTTTGGGCTGGTTCTTCTGTGACTTTATTGTGGAAAAATATGGGCAGATTCTTGGAGAAGCAATTATTTTCTGTACTGGCTTTAGTCTCCTCATGTTTTGATGTCTCCTGATCTTTCTGTTTTCCAAGTAGTCTGACAGATGATTCTTTATGTGTATGTATACAGAATCATAGCATAGTTTAGCTTGAAATGGACATTTCAAGGTCAACTAGTCCAACCCCCTGCAATCAGCAAAGACATCTTCAACCGGATCAGGTTGCTCAGAGCCCAAACCAACCTGGTCTCCAATGGTTCCAGGGATGGGACATATCTCACCTCTCTGGGCAACCTGGGCCAGTGTCTCAGCACCCTCAGAGTAAAAAATGTCTTCCCTATATCTAGCCTATATCTCCTCTCTTTTAATTTTGAACCATCACCCCTTCTCCTGTCACAACAGGACCTGCTAAATAGTCTGACACCATCTTTCTTATAGGGCACCTAAAGTGCTTGAAAGGCTGCAATAAGATGTCCCTGGAGCCTTCTCTTCTGCAGGCTGAAGAACCCCAATTATCTCAGCTTGTCCTCACAGCAGAGAGGTTCCATCCCTTGGATCATTTTTGTGGCCTCCTCTGGACTTTCTCTAACAGGTCCATGTCTCTCCTGTGCCAAGGACTCGAGAGCTGGACCCAGCGCTGCTGATGAGGTCTCTCCAGTGTGGAGCAGAGGCAGAATCCCTTCCCTTGACCTGCTGGCCATGCTGCTTTGGATGCAACCCAGGATAAGGTTGACCTTCTGGGCTGTAAGCACACATTGCCAGCTCTTGTCCAGCTTTTCACCCACCAGTATCCCAAGCCCTTGCACTCAGCCTTATTGAACCTCATGAGGTTCACACAGGTCCACTTCTCAAGCTTGTCCAGGTTCCTTTGGACAATATATATGTATGTAGGGATGTACAAACATGCATGTGCATACACCTGTACATATATACACAGAGATGCACATGTACACCCACAGTGGGCCAAAGAAATAGTGTTACTTGTTGAGTCACTGCAGTGTCCTTTAAAATGACCATGTAGTGCCCTCATGTATTTATTGAGAAGGGCTTTTCACATATATTTGAAGGAATTTTAATAGGTGGCAGTAACATACCAGTAATAAGCAGAGAGTCCTGGCATGGCTGACCACCACCAGGTCAGCCCTGCACCACACAGCAGTGCAGACACCTGGGAACTTGATTCAGCCACAGATCCTTCAAGACTCAGAGGTAACTCCTCCTTAGTCCCTTGCCTCTCTGTGGAGAGGTGACAATACTGAAAAGAGTACTGTCAAAGCTATGAAAGCACAGCCAGGATAAGAACATCTCACCTTTCAGGAGGTAGTTACTGTGCACCTCACTGTGGTCACAGCTGTGGACCTCTGGCAGGAAATAGCAAAGACATGTAGGTACTGAACCTGCTAATGTTGTAAAACATACAGGTGCTGTACCTGCTCTCCTTGTTGTTCATTTTTCTCTCTGCATTTCCTCTTTGGCTGATGGAAGCCACTAAACCCAGGATTTCCCATTTGAGGCAGAATCCTGCATCAATGGAGCATTCTGTCCTTTCAAACTGGCAGCAATTGGTCTGTCTGAGGAGGACCTCACAATCTGTGTTCACTCCTCTACCATGGGTGCTTTCCCAATGCCTACCTCAAGCTCCCTGTGCTCTCCCAGGATCCACCCCAACCACGCAAGTGGTCATGGAGGATGCTCGTGTTGGAACCTTGTCTGGCTGACGACAGGTAGGTGCTACCTGAAAGCATCTGAAGACTGTTAGCCCAGTGGCCCTTTGGATAGAGAGGTGTGCCCTTGGCAGGCAGATCCCTTCCTGCTCAGACTTGCTCCCTGATCCCCAGCAGCACTGTGGGTTGGCTTTCTACACATAGCTGGAGTTGTGCCATGCCTGCTCCAAGTTTAGGGAAGGAGAGCTGTCTGCATGCTGGGTGAGGCCTCCCTGATCTGCGTGCCAGGGGCTGGATATAGGTACAGACGGCTGGATGAAAGGTGAAAGGTGAAAGGTGTGTAAAATCCCCCCTGAGGCGCTAGGATTAAAGCTGTGAAAACAAAAGTTTACAGAAACACTTTAGGCTCCATCTAGGGCAGCCATATTTCCCTCCATAACCAGTGGGAATTGAGAGATCATAAGCTTCAACTGTACTAGTGTTCCAGTTGGGAGCAGTTGTGTGGTTTTAAGCGAATTTCCTACTTGTCCTCACTCTTTGTGCACCATATCATTTGGCCCAGTTTTTGTGCATGCAAACTGGGTTCATTTTGGTGGAAAGGAGATCAGAAGTTCTGCTCTGAGCTTACACCAGATGTTCTCCAGCTGTGGAGGAGGATGTGGTGGTCAAAAGCAGCAGCTGGTCCTCTGGGCAGCTGTGAACTGTGTGCATGTCCAGGAGATAGGTCCAGGTGAGTAAGTTGAGCTGGAAGTAAGATCCTGGAGTAACATAGATGGTAGAGGTAGGAGCCTCAAAAACAACTACTTCAGCCAACAGATCTCCCCTATCACACACAATTTTTTTGCTGATGTAGGTACTGCCCTTGAGATTAAGTGATCTTGAGCCCTTGGTGAGTAGTGGCCTCAAGTGGGTGACGAAGTTTAGCTCTCCAGAGACCATAGGTCATCATACTTGTGTCTCACACCTACAACAGCAGTATGGCCTGTGCTGGGGTGTTTACAGCCTCTGCTTTGGTGGGACGAGGGCTAAGTATTCCCCCTTTGCAGTAGGGTCAGTGTGGGCCACCAGGAAAAATATAGGCTGGTGTTTTATACATAAGGTGTTCCAGGAAACGACCTGAATGGTCTTTCCCCACCTCTGTCTGCTGAGATCTCCCATCAGAACAGATGTTGGGGTTTCCCTGGGGTTGTTATGGTCTGAAAAATAATTTTAGCCATCCTGGGATCCCATGGGAAGGCTCAAGCCACCTTCTTCTGTTGTAAAAGCACCTCCTTTGGAGAAGACCATGGTGTGGGTGGCGATGTGCTTGTTTGATGGAAGCGTTTTGTTGGGAGGTGAGGAGCAGCAGCCTGCAGTACTGCTGCCTGATGAGCTCAGCTGCCAGGCATTGTGCCCTTCCTGTGCTGAAGCCAGGCTGAGCAACCTGACCAGGAGCTGCACTGTGCTAGGGAATGCTCCTGGGAGCACCTCCAAGCTCACCACCTTTGGGCTCTGTCCTTTAGCTACCAATGACCTGGCTATGGCAGTGTCACCGGCTGGTGGGTGCTCAGAGCAGTGGCAGTTTCCCTACAGCTGGCAGAGGAACAGCTGGTACAGACAACAGCTCTTTCCAGGCTTCATGCCAACCCTTCCTCACTCCTTCTTGCCCAACTGGAGGTATCACCTCAAATCACACCCTTCCCAAAGGATCACTGGTGCTGGAGTGACCAGGCACCACCTCCAGCAGGAAGAGGCAGAGACGCTGTGCAGAGCCTGCTACCCTGTTACGTACCTCACCTCACAGACTGCTGATAAGGGGGTAGGGCTGGAAAAAATTCCTCATGAAAGAAACAGAGGGTTTCTCTGTACAAAAAGGAATCTCCCACCACCAATTTATCTTCCCAAGCACAGCTTCATGCTTTCTTCTTCTCTTTGTGTCAGCTGTGAGAAGACAAGCAATGGCTGATCTGTCAGGGGACATGCAGTGCATCCAGTGGGGTGAGTCCAGACAGGACTGAGACTGTGCATTGTGTGAGCTAGGCAGGTTTGATTGGATGGGGCTGAGACCTGGGTGGTCTCTACCATTGCTGACACAGGAGCAGAAAAGTAGGAGAACTGTTGACTGGTGCAGGTCTGGTGGGGAGTGTGAGAAGGTCAAGGCTGAGAGCAGCAGGAGGGCTAGGCTAGGCACTGCCTGCACTCTGGGCAAGGCTCCAGTGGCAGCAAGGGTATCTGTGTGTGGAGGGACTCTGAAGAGACAAGAGCTGGAGTTGGGAAGGCAGTGGAGAAGTGATTCATAGGACAGTTGGTTGAAGGGGTGCTTTTCAAGCCCTGCCTCATCCCTTTAATCTGTGCAATCCCTGGCGTCTTGCTTGTGATTTTCATCTAGAGATCTCTGAGATGAATGCAATCATCACCTACAAGTAGAAGACTGGAAAAATTCAGGTGTGGAGCAGGTGGAGGTAGGAGTTGGGCTCAGAACAAGATCAGCAGTCTTTTGGAGCCATGCTTATCTGCTGCCCTGTACTATGCTGCTGTAACTGCATCTGCTCTGGAAAACCATGGGGCAATCAACACCAAGTCCAAAGCTGTGGCTGAGATAAGCTGTGCTGGTAGGCTCAGGGCTTTCCTCTGAACTCTTGGGTCTGTGTTGGGAAGTTCTCTCTGCTCACCGGTTCTTAAGGGTGAGGGAAGGACAAAACCTTGGACTGCCACAGAGGTTTTCTAATAGGTGTGTGTTCATGAGTGCAGAGTCAAACTATGGGAAACACCAGGAGGCATTGATCTCCTTTTTCCCAGAGGATTTTGACAGCAATGTGTCTGGTTTGGAGAACCTGTCTGTCCAGGTATTGCTTTTGTTGTGTTCAATGGTCTGGACAGTTTTTCTATCACACCTATCAAAATAATATCTCAGCACTTTTCAGGAGTGCATGAGGTGATGTGATTGCTATCCCATGTGGATTGCTTGTTCTCATAGTGGGAAGAGTGGGAAGAGTGCATATCTTAAAGTGCTTGGCTTTGTACTTTAATACGCACGTAGGCTAGCTAGGGTAGGGCAGGGGAAGGGCAGGGGGCAGAGAGGTTTGAGGTTATGTGGTTGCTCCTGAATGGTTCTTCTCACAGCCCCTGAGGGACTCAGGAAAGTCCCAGCTCCTGTGCAGGGATGCTCTGCCCTTGCTGTGGGAGCTCCTCTGTCCCAAAGAGCTCAGCTGTGCCTCTCCTGGCTCACTTCACTGTCCTGCCTAACATCTGCTCTACTAAACTGTGTGGAAATTTCTAAAATACTTATTTCTACCTTCTCAGTCCATAGGAGGTAGAAAGAAACAGCTTGAGCAGAGGGAAATGGTGTGACCATGCAGAGAGGTCACTGGGGAAAGCCGAGCAGTTTGCTAAGCTCAGTGTTGCATGTGGCTTATGTGGCAGAAGGTGGCCTGCTCCCTAGCATGATCCATACTTCATCCACTGAGAGCCTGGGACAAAAAGGAGTGGCCTTCCAGAGCCACTCTGTGGTTTTTTTCTCACCTTGTATTTTTGTGTTTGTTTAGGACCTGCTCCTGGCTTTACAGTTTTTCAACTGAAAAGTGTTTCTACTGTAGCAGCCTGGAGCAATAGGTCAGGGCCAGGAAGGTGCTTCCAGCAGGGTTTTCTCCATTCCCTTCAGCAGCCATCAAAAGTGATGCTGATAGCTCAGAACAGTATGAATTCCACCTCCCTATGGAAATGTGTCTCCTGGTAAGCACTAGGGCTCTGCAAAACACTGACAGCGTGTCTAAAGGTGAGGGAGCTGCAGTGTGCTGTCTCAGGGGTCAGTAATGCTGGGGATGTGACAAATGGCTCCTCAGGGGCTGGCCAAGTCCCCAGATCACCCTGTTAGGATGCTATGCAAAGCCCAGCTGCTCTGTGGTGGCTGGGCTATGAGAGCAAGTGGGGTCTTGACAGAGCTTGTGTGGGAGAGTGAGGCAGACACCATAGCAGGGCTGTGGAAATGCCTCTGTGGTTTATCTAAAGCTTGTTTCATAGAGCTGACCAAGTCCTGTGCTTTTAAAAACACAGGGTGTGCCAGGAGACTGTGAGAGCTGCTCTAAATGTCTATATCAACAGAGGATAAAAGCGAAGAGATGAGCACTTTGTTAGGTCATAGAATTGTAGAATAATCTAGATTGAAAGGGACATTTAAAAGCCATACAGTCCACACACCCCCCCCCCCCAGTGAGCAAGGATATCTTCAACTAGATCAGGTTGCTCAGTGCCCCAGACAACCTCACCTTGAAAAACCCCCAGGGATGGGGCATCTACCACCTCTCTGGGCAACCTGGGCCAGTGTTTCACCACTCTCAGTGTAAAAAAATGTCTTCTTTATATCTAGTCTAAATCTCCTCTCCTTTAGCTTAAAACCATTTCCTCTTGTCCTGTCACTACAGACCCTACCGAATAGTTTATCCCCATCTTTCTTATAACCCCCTCAAATACTGGAAGAATGACTATGAAAGTCACGCTCTTTAAAGCACAGGAGAGCATTTCTGATGGGGTAGCAAGACTGACCACTGAGTTTCTCCTCTCTGCAGACAAATTTACAGCTGAACTTTCCAGGGCTGTCACGCAGAGAAAGTTTCAGGGCTGCAGACTGTGGTTTTAAAACAAGGCTACATCATGATGCCAGTTTGAGTGAGAAGTCCTACAGGAGACTTCTGCTGCATGGGAATGCTCAAGGATGAGGGGGGCTGGGCAGGGGCAGATGGAGAGAGGAGAGGACTTTAGGAATCCCATAGAGAAGGAAGGGATAGCTTGGCAGTGGTTCCTCCATCCTTTTTATGCCAGAAAATCCATTCCCTGCTGAGCAGCTTTCCCACAACCACAAAGCTTTTGCCCTGCTCTTTCCCCTGGCCTTGAGAAGGAGACCCTAGAGAGGAGGCGTTGTTTCCAGCTCTCCTTGAGGGTGTTTGCTGTTTGATAGAGCAGAAGGAACAGCTCTCCAGCCACAAAGAAGAGCTCCTTTGAGCTGTTTCTGGAGGACTAGATCTCTCTGTGGCAGCAGATGTGGGATCATTTGAAGGAGTCCGTTTGCCTGGTGGTGTTTGCCATAGAAAACTTGATGAAAATGTTCTAACATGCTTTTTAATTCCAAATGTATGTTAGGATTTGTGACACCTACTGCAAAGACCAGAGGAGAGTCTCAGAAGCAGAGCAAGTTCCCAGGCTCTGGTAGGTCTGCGGTGATGCCTCGGGCAGCAAGCCACGTTCTCACCAGGACTGCAATTTATAAATGAAACATCTCAGCAGTGCAGATCACATCCAGGGCTGGCTTCAGCTTCTGCTGTGTTATTCATGAGGATGTGAAAGCTCTGAAAAATGTGACAGACTTTGGGTTAGGTTCTCAACACAACATTACTTCTTATGAGGTGAAATATGAGCATGTCCCTGTTAAGGCAGGAATGTATACGCAGGCATATATAAAGGGAAAGTGAGTCTTTGGTGTTCTGGTGTCATTGGGTTTGTTTTCACTTCCCTCCCAAGGGGAGCACTTTTCTAAGTGAGCTACAAGCCCTTGCAGCCACAGCAGTGTGGCTGAAATCAGTTTGAAAACGTTTTGCCCCAGAATTGCTTTTGTGTGGGGTTTTGCCAGATCACTTGCATGTGAGTGTGGAGGGTAAGGAGCTCCTCCACAGCTCCTGGAGAGGTCACACTGGCAGCCTGGAGTCTTCTTTTTGCCAAAGTGAGCCTTCAACTGAAAATTTGGCTCGTGTTCCCTCTTTAAGCAGCATTCTCAGCCCTCTTGGGTAATGATCCGCAGCAGCTCAGCACCACTCCTAAATCCTTAAAGCCTTTTGGCCTGATTGCTGTGGGTGACTGTGGGACTATGTGGGTCAGAAAGAGATTGCTCCAGTGCCCTTGGGGTGGGAGGAGGAGTAAGGGCAAAAGGCAAAGGATGCTTGGAGGCCCGAGGGTTGTGTGTGCCTGGGAGAAGACAGCATGACAGGACCATAAGTTCTCTTACATACTCATTAGCCTCTGTGCTTTCCTGATGGGAAAGGATTTGGTCTCATTTTCTGAGAAATAAGTGGGAGTTTACATGTTGGTTTCCATGAGAGCTGGTCTAGAAGTACAGGTTATATAAAGGGAGCTGCTATGCATGTGGATGTTTTGTCCACCTGGGCTTACATGATTATATAAATCTGTAATTACTTTGTGTTAAAGGCACGTGGAGGCCCTGAGCCTCTGGTCCAGCCTTCCCCACATCCCTGTGCGCATAGCAACCAGCCTCCAGAAGAGCACTTTAGCAGGGGACAAACAAAGTCCAGATCTGCACCAGGCTGTCACAGCCCTAGATGTGCTGAGTGAGATGTGATGCATCCTGTGACCACTTCCAGCAGACAGGTCTGTCTGGCCATGCCCATACTGAGGAATCTGGTCTGGGTGCTTGTCTTGGCTATTTCCAGTCAGCATACGAGGTGAAGACCTGAGTGTGCAGCATCATCCCCACTGTCTGCATTGCCAGACCCCTACTGCCTTAGACATGTGGTTCCAGGTGGGAATAGTGGTACAGTCTTGAAGGTGCCTCCTCTGGGTGCTGGGGGCCCCTGGTAGCCATGAGACACAGCTGCTAGCACTTGCTGCAGATGTGAAAATAGGAACTGTATGGATCCTGCTGCTGTGTCCAGGGTATGTGTGGTGGTGCAGCTTCAGACACTGACTTACAAGAACAGTGGTTTCTGTTCTTTATCAACCAGCTGGCTGGGAGAGCTTCTCTGTGCCTCCTTTTTCCTGGGGAGAAGATAGTAGTAGCTGGCAATGTGGTTTTTATTTGTTGGTTGAGAGGTGTCTGTTTTGAAGAGCATTGTTGCTCTTGTAAGGTCCTGGGTTTGGTAAACATGGATGGGTGTGAAGTAAATATGGAGCTCCTTTGTCAAACACAAGTAGTAGCTGAAATTTACTTATATGAAGTGCTATGAGTAACCTTCTGCCTCTCTGAAGAAATGTTTTCTTTACTGAAAACTAGTGACTCGCAAAACAGAGATTCCTGCAGCATCAGCTGGATACGTGACAGGGAGATCATCCAGAAGGTCACCACTGGTTCTAAATGAAGGCAATGAAAAATGAGTGTCTTGTACTAAAACTGTTTCTGGAGGTTGTTGGCCAAGTATTGCAGCCTCACTTTTCTATTTATAAAAGTCTCTCGCCAGCTGTGCTGTGACCCTTCCCTCCACACCCACAACAGCAGAAAGCTTTACTGATTAGAAACAGGAAATAATAAAACTCACTAACCACAAAGGGTTTTCAAACCAAGCAGAGATGGTGAGAAATACATAATTCCCACTGATCTCTTTTCAGCATGGTAACCATAGCTGATAATTATAAGTCACTGGGGATTTACAGCTTTCTGGAGGAAAGTATGTTTTTAAGTTGATGCTGTCAAAGCATAGTAAAGTATTTTCACTACAGCCTCTTCCAGCATAACAATAAGGTGACCATGAGATGCTTTAGTGACACCATCTAGAAGCAGAAGAAAACTTCAGGCCCCATCTTGGTTAGGGAGCTGCTCCTCTTGCCTGCCCCACTGCTGTGCAAACTCCAGTGTTGGGCAGCAGAGGTTCCTCCTGTTAGATGGTGGCTTTATCTGAACTCAGCAATATGCATAGTAGGAAACTGGGGAGGTCTTCAATGTCTTTCCTCTTCAAGGACTTTGTGGTTTGCTTACCCTGAATGTTTTCCTTGCCCATGAATATTCTGTGTGCTTTGCTGCAGCTGTTTACTCAGGCTGGCCCAATCTCCCACCATCATCTGGATTTTTGTGGTGGGATAATATGGATGTATTTTCAGTATTGGTGGTGACTCTGGAGGTTCCCATTGGTAAAGAGGAATGTCCTAATATTCAGGCAGAGAGTGGAAATGGAGGTTGCAGTAAGATCTGTACAATTTGATGTCGTTACCTGCCTTTTGACCCCATGCTTGAAGAAACCTGCTGTGTCTCTGTGCAGCCATGTGTAGGGCAGTTGTTTCCCCTACCACCCTTATGCCACTGCTCCTGATGGTTTTTCAAGAGGGCTGGATAAAAGGGAGAGAGCTTCAGAGAAAAAGATGCTAAAGCCAGAGGTGATATTTTTCACTCCTTCTACACATCATCAAATAGATCGCGCTGCATAATGAGCCCTCTGAACTATGGGTCCATTAATTAGTATGCACAGTGTTTATTTAAGAGCTCCTTGCTCTTTTATTTGAACTGTGAGGAACTTTTAACTGCCTTTGAGATGGAAAAACTGGGACCAAATGTTGCCAACACGCTGAGCAAATTTGTCCCAGTCTCCTTGGTCCATTTTGCAGGGAGTTTTGCCTTCTTCCCTTTAGATTCTCTCTGTGATTCCCTTATAAGTAAAAGCTAAAGCATTGATCCAGGCTGATAAACCCAGCTCTGGATTTCTCTCATAACTTTATAAGTGCTGTTGTGATCCAAGTGATTCTGTGTGTGTGTGTGTGTACGTGGTGCATGATGCCTTTTCTACAAAGCATCAGGGGCAAAACCCAAACCATCTCTTTCAACCATGGTCAGCAAAAACTGTTTATGGAAGAAAGAAACCAAAGGAGGTCCCCAAGTACTGTTGTTTCACAGCAGAGAGGACAAGGCTGGGAGAAATCTCAGTTGTTAGCTTCCAGAAGTTTATTTAGAACTTTTAGTTATGGAAACAGTAATCCCTAAATATAACTATATATAACACACATATATATATATACACACACAGGTTTCTCACTAGTTTAACAGGATGTTGGGATGCCCAGGTGACTGGGAACAGCACAGTCAGAGTCAGCTATCCAGAGAGCATTTCTAAACCACTTAGAAAGTCCAAACCAAGTTTCTCATTTTCTCTCTCTTTTTTTTTTTTTTTTCCCTAATCAATGCAGTGTTTTTACAAGAGTCAGAACCAGAATCTCCTACAGCTGCACAGGAATAACAATGAAAATAAAAAGCAGAAGAGATTGGCCATTTACCCCTTTATCCAGTGAAGTGATCTCAGTGGCTCACATGACATCTGAGAGGTAAGTGTGATGCCAGAAAGGCTCGTTGCTTTTTCTCTCGTATTTTTATTAATAGGAAGTTAATTATTTTAAGGATGTAAGACAAGAAAGCTATGTAATTAATATACACTAAAGAGCATTAGAGAATTCTATACAATAATTTAGGTGCATTAAATAAATAAAAAATAATAGCAGCCTTCTACAATGCAGGCTACACATAGGTTTACTTCGGCTTGAAGTACCCTGGTCTTTAGTACACCTACAGGAACAGACTTGCTCCACAAGTGTTTTAAAGCAACATATCTATAAGATACATACGTAAGAGAGTGTCTAAGGTTAGGATAAACATTTTCAAGCACGCTTTACCACGGTCTCCACATATCTAATGACCCCATTCTAGGGTTGTTATGGGAAAAATTTGGCTGCAGGACCTGTCTGGGAGGTGCAGCATCAACCTGGCTGAAAACCGACAGCGACGGCAGCTGGAAGGAATTTTTTGAAGCCTGCTTGTCCTCCGCGGGGCAGAAGCGCTCCTGGGATGGGTTTGTGCCCCGAGTGTTCCCCTTTGGGCTCAGGGGGCTTTTTGGTGTCAGGAGAGGCTGCTGAGATGGGCTCGAAGACCTCAGTGCAGCTTTGCAGGTGTCTTCACCAGACCTGGGTAAGGATTTCAGCAGGTGGTTTAGCAGACGTGCTCCGAGGGTCTTGTCCATCCACTCACAGGTAAGGAGAAGGTTGTGCACCTCGTGCATGCACTGGATGTACCCAGTGCTGTACCTCTGCTGGGCTTCCAGACCCACTTTGGAGTCGGCTGTGTTGGAGAAGAGACAAAGGGAGTTGATGGCCGAGTAAAAGCGCTCTGGTGTGTCCCTGCTTAAGAGCATTCAGCAGGTTTCCTGTGTGCACGGGCTCCTGAGGGGCTCCTTGCTGAAGCCATCTGGGCTTTACTATAAGGTAAATCGTTTGGGAAAGTAAAACAGTGGGTGAGCCCCTGCGCCCCGCTGCTGAGGGCAAAACCACATCAAAAAGCAGAGTGGCTCTGGAAGATAAAAAAAAAATCACCTTCCTACGTAAACCAGTGCCCAGCTCCATCTCCCCATCTAGTGGAGAAAGCCAAGCCCGAGCAGAAGCCTGGGCCTCAACAAGTTTGAAAGATGCTTTTGCTAAGCTGCCAGCAGATAAAGCCTGCTGGCACCCTCCTGCCCCAGCACTGCCCGCAGACTGGACACTCACCCATCAGCTTGCTGCTCTGGATGTTCTGGAGGTGCTTCACTGTCATTTCAAGAATGTCTGCTTTTTCCAGTTTAGACTGCTGATAAGGAAGGAGTGCAGCAGTTAGAGGCAACAAAGGGTTTGTACTATGCCCAGTTTCTCAAAAGAGGAGACAGACCCCCAAAAACCAATTCTTCACCAGCAAAAAGACAAAAAGCAGCATAAAAAAATCAGCACTTACATCCAGGTGAAATGCACCCACAACTGTCTCCTTCAGCTGGTCCAAGCAGTTATTAATCCTTTCCCTTCGCTTCCGCTCAATGAGGGGTTTCCTTAACTGGAAGGCAAAACAAAAGAAGAAGGAAAAATTGCAGTTGATGGTTTCATTTTCTTCCTCTCCCTGTTACGGTTCAGTGAGGGCGCAGAGACCCTTTACACCCCGTGTGAAGCCAGCACAGACAAAATATGGATGGAGATTGTGCCATCTCCAGCTCTGTTACAGCCTGACCCTTAGTGTCAGCTCTCAAAACAGAAGTAAGCCTTTGTAAGGTGGAGAAAGGAAGCAGAAAAAAATACCACCATGACTTCAATTCAGAGGAACCATATTTATAACACGAGGAAAAACATGTCCCTTTTCTATTCCCAAGAAGCAGTTGCCCACAGCCCCATCCCTCATCATTCATGGACCATGCATGGGTCCTGCAGCACGGAGGGGACCTACCTTCCTCTCCTCCTTGGTGCTGGTGAGCTTGTGGGTGCTGCTGGCGGTGGCTGTGGCAGTCATTCTAATCCAGCCTGCCCGGTCCTGGATGGCAGGAGGACAGGGATAGGAAGGAGGCACTCGGGCAGTGGGTCGCTCCCTTTCCCAACCGGCTCTTTGCTGCTCCTCCGCTCCTCTGCTGTATTTATAACCCAGAATTAGCATGTGAAAGGGGACTTGCCTTGGCGGGACTTCTTTTCCCACACGAGGGGTCGAGCCCGGAGGTTTGTGGCCATCAATCAAAGCTGACAGGTCACTGCTTCTTTTCAATGACCACGCCGGCCCCCCCAAACAGCGACAGATGTCCAGCCTCGACGCCAGGCTTTGGAGGGCTCTTTTGTTAGGGGAGAAGGGAAGGAAAATGGGCGCGCTTGGAGCAGCTTGCACGGCTCCTCGCTCAATTTGCACAGATTCCCAGGGAGGGAAACAATAGCTGGGAAGTGGTTGAGTTACACCTGGGAAAATGCCTTCTACCCATCTTTTTTTTCCCCCGCTCTGTCTTCCTGAAGCGATGCCTCTTTTTGCCCTGCTAACCGAGCTCCAGCTATCTTACATCTTTGAAGCAACCTTTTAATTTAGTAATAGAGTACTTCAGCTAGGAGTTCCTGCTCCCAGGAATTATTATTACAAGGTAACGATGATCAATTAAAAACTGTTGACAGCAGACGCCTGTAGGAATGTTGTTTCCTTTCAGAAAACCTCTAGGGAAAACATGGGAACTGTGTTTACCTCTTGGGAACCTGAAGTCTCTGTTGTACAGTATGGCTGTGGATGTAAGAAATACTCAACTCTTCTAGTTTTTGCCTGCTGTATGGAGTTTAATATTAAACTTGCAGGCCATCACAGATGCAAACAAACCTAGGGGTGAGTTAGTGCTGTGAGATTTTTACTTCTTTGATTTTATTTTTGGGGTTTTTTTCCCCTCATGCTGCAGGCAGGCTTGGGTGGCTTTGGGGGAAGGCTGTTTTTCTGTTCACTCCTCTGAAATGCTAGTGCAGGAGCAGACTGGCCTTTGGAAGAGGCTCAAGACAGGGTGAGAATGCACTTTTCTGCCTCCTCATTTCTGCCTGCTCTCTGGGGGAGCACGAAGGTGTTTTTCATGATCTCGCTTTTGCTTTCTGACGGTTGCTTTGCTAATGAGCAGGATTTGGCAGTGTCTTGTTGAGTCCCGCAGGTGAAGCCCTTTGGGTTGGTGTCGAATGTGTCACCTTATTGAGGTGGAGAGGAAGCGGCCGCAGCGGTTCAGAGGCACCGCAAGCCGTCCCGAGCAGCCGGTGGGATTTCCCAGCAGCCAGCGTAGAGCTCTCTCCTCCCACCCATGGGTGGGGATGTACCCCAGAGATAACAGCGAGGACATCACGTCCCTTGCTTCAACACGGCGTGGGTGTGTGTTTGCCTGTATGTGAATGCAAACATACTTGCAGCGTGCCTGTACGCCCTTGCTGCCTGGGCTCATCATGGAATCATGTCCCCAGCCGTGTTATCTCACAGGTAGAGGTTGTTTGCCAACCACAGGCAGTGCTGGGGTGCAGTTACACAGTTTTTAAAGAGCCCTACTTGGCAAGGACCCCAGACAGGCTGGTGTGGTTGTTGTGCTGGGAGAGGAGGGTCTGGGAGGGGAAGGTTAATAACTTGTCCTTTGTGCCAGGTAAAGGGAGCAGGGATGGTCTCCTTAGCTCAGGTGCATTGCCTGCAGAGATAGGAGATCCAACCACCCTGTGCAGGAACCCCTTGCATCAGCCACCTCTGGCTGCTCACAAGTGAAGACGGCTTTCATTTTTCAAGCTTTTTCCAGCCCACCCAGAGACGTGGAGTGTTGCTGGTATTTATGAAAGGCATAGCTGAGGCATTTGTATTGCCAAACGAGTCCAGCAGCTTGGTGCGTAAGAGGCACTGAGTGAGCTGGGGTAGGGCTCTGCCGTGCACATAGAGCAGGCTTTGGGTGCTTGAGGCTGCAAGCAGCTGCCCATCACCTGGGCACACAGCTTCTGGTTGGTTTGGCTTAGGTGATGGGTGGGGAAAAGAAGTCCTCCATCCCCCCCAACCACCCTTCCACCAGCATCTTGTGAGGAAAGAGGCACCTTCCTAAGGCGACCAAGGCAACACGGAGAAGCCTGAGACTACCTTGGCTGCTGACCCAGCTGAGCAAGTCAGAGGTGTTAGCAAATGCAGAATTCCCTAAAAGCTCTGAAAAACTTGTCCACTGTCCTCTAACATCCCTCCCTGGCCAGGCATGGCTTCAGAGTATTGTGTGTGCACCTTGTGTTAGCAGCCCAGGGGCTGGCCGGCCACAGCACCACCAGGAAAGGTCTCTCTGGTCTCTGTGGTGGTGGCATCTCCTCCACACCCTCCCTTTCCTCCTTCGTCTGGACTTGCTGCTTCTGCCCTATCCTCCCTCCTGCTTTCCGTGCCCTGTGAGGTGCTGTTTAGCTCCCGGGAAAGGGAGATGGTCTGTGAAAAGATCCCACACAAGCTTCCCCTGCAAAGTGTCTTCCACAAAGCAAGCAGGCAGGGATCTGCTGGTGGTGAGGTGGTGGGTACCAGGGATGGACAGGTGTGATGGGGAACCAAGAACAGCATGGTGGCCCCTGGCACTCAGCCAGGGCCTGTGGCCAGCCCATACAGGGCAGCTGAGCCCCCAGCCTCGGCAGGCTGAGACCCTTGGCTCACCCGCTGGCGTCTGCTCCGGGTGAGCTCATTTCAAGGTTCATTTGTAAGACAGCCCTGCAGTGAAAAAGAAGGGCAGCTCTTGCTGTAAACAGTTATTTTACACCTCTCAGTCAGGGCAAAGGCCTTTATTTTGGAGGCATATGGGGGGAGGAGGGGGTGCAGGCGGGAGAGCTGCCCTGGCTTTGGGGGAAGGCTGACATCTGTGCTGGAGGATTGTAGGGACTCAACAGGCCAATGCAAATGAGCATTCAAAGGAGCTTTCTGCAAATTCCCTCTTTCCTTTTGCATTGCCCACTGCCAGGTTTCACTGAAAAGGGGATTCTCCTTCCTAAACAAAGCCTCCCTTTTTCCCTGGGCTTTCCTAAAAAAAAAAAAAAGAGGAGAGAAAAAAAAAAAAAGAGAAGGGAGTCTCTGCTTGGAGTTTTCCTTTTTTGCTATTTGTCTACATTTCACACCCTGGAGAAAGACAACAACTTTTAACATCTGTTCCTGCAGTTTTTAAGATGGAAAGAAAGGCTCTTGAAAAGGGGGAAAGTGTGGCAGATGTTGGCAGGTTCCCTCCAACGCAGATGTCTTGCTCTGAAGAAAACTTTCTTTGGGGCCTGGCGGCCAGGGCTCCTCTTTGACTCAGGCCACGCGACTGCCGAGCGAAGGAAGGGACGTGGGAAAGCGCCTGCCAACAAAAGGCTGTATTCAAACAAACCTGAGAGCCGTGAACAATCTAATAACCAGCAGAGAAATGGTCAGCGGCCCCCAGCCCTGCTGGGGAGGGCTTTGGGGCACCCAGGGGCCATGGGACAAGGGAATTTCACCACGTCCCCAGAGCTGCGAGAGGGGGTGTCCTCTCCTTGCCCTTTGAGCGTTCCCTCTGGGGCATCCAGCATGGGGCTTTGGCCAAGGATTGCCTTTCTTGAGGTGCTGAATGGTCTCAGCTGATCTGCAGACAGAGCTGGATGTCCCATGGCATCACACAGTGGAGGAGAAGGAGAGCAAATACCTGCTGGGTGGCTGGGATGGACTGGACTGGGCTGGGCTGACCCATGTGCTCTGGCCAAGGCAGTGGAAGAGGAGCAGCTTGGGGACAGCAAGGATGTGGCAAGACACAGTGTCTTTCTACACATATTTAATTAAACTTTTAAATAAGAGGCTCTGCCAAGATAATAGCAAAAAACCCCCAACTCTGTTGATTAGAACCAGATGAAAGATCCTTGTGAAACTGCTTTTGAGGAAAGATGACTCTTTTTAATGGAAGGCAGAAATATTGAGAGAAGAAAGTATTTTCTGTCAACCTTTAATTTACCCTCTTTTCTTTCTCTCTGGCTAGAAAAATAAAATGATTTAAAGTAAGTATTTGCCATGAGCTAGTACTATTTTAGATTAGACACTTGCTAGGAAAAAAGGGAGGAGTAGAGAGAAGAGCACAGAGCCAAGAAAATTCCCCCCAAAAGGTAACTTATTCTGGTTTTCTCTTAGAGCTGAGGAGCTACATGGTTACTCCTCTAATTCCTCCAAGTTTTGTTCTACTTCATCTCTCTCCTGATGTGATTTTCCTGGGCTCTGGGTAGGGCAGAGCTGCTCCTGCTGCCTCTTCCCTGCTTGGGGCTGGAGAGAGGGATGGATAGGGTGCTTGAGGTGTCCTCCTCCATCCAGAACTCCCAGCTGTGTATGGGTTTGCTGGGTCTGCTTTTATTACAGCAGCAACCTCAGGGCACGCTCCACACCCTGTGGTCCCTCCCTTGGGGATGGGTTCTAGACCTTCCTCACCATAAGCAAACACTCTCTGAGGAGAGGTGGTTTTTACAGGGACTTTAGTCATTATGAATAAGGAGGGCTTTGTCTAGGTTTTTCAGAAGGTCAGTTCTGGTTCAAGCTTGAGGTGTAAAAATGAGAGGTGAAGTTCTCCTTTAATAGGATTAAATCTGGAGGTTTCTCAATAGCTGTCAATTCCAAGCAGCCTGTCCTGAAACCCTGTGTCATCCAGGGGTGGTTTCTTCCCAAACAGTTCCAGCAAGAGAAGAATGTGAAGAGCAGGAGGACATGCCGGCATGGTAACTAGGTCCAGAGGGTGCAGGCGGTGCCTGGGCAGGCAGGCTGGCTCCTGGCACCAGGCATGCAAACCGCAGCCACTTGGAGATTACTCACCCCTGGATTGCCTGGGGGGGCATGAGGGCCATGTCTCCAGACTGGCTTCAGTTCAGGATGTTGTCCCATCTCGGGTTGGTGCAGCAGGGTTTGCAAGGCAACCACGTGTCCCACAGCCCAGCCAGAAGAGGATAACGCTGGGAATAAGCTGGGACAAAAAAGCAAAGGATGATTTATCTGTGCTTGGAGCATGGACATGAGCATTTCCAGCCATTTGCTGTTCTGAGGAGAGCTGGCTGAGAGCATAGCCCCAATGCAGCAGATGCCATCCATGATGGGACATGGGACCAAAACCACTGTCAGAGTTTGCAGCTGCAGGAGGCTGCCCCAGGCACCCTTTGGAAGGCTTTATCAGTTCAATTCTTGGGGCTGGGGTGATACTGTCTGTACCAGATGACTGTTTCTGGCACAAGGCTAGGAGATGACAGGGTTTGTGGCTGGGTGAGAGTTGTGTGGTGAGCAGGGAAGAGGCAGAGGGATGTGGGAGAAGAGTCTTGATGTCTATGGTCAAGTGGTGGCCTGTCAAGTCAATGTCCTATTCAAATTATGGAGTAGACAGGGGTAGGAGCACAGCTGGAGGTTCAGCTGCTCCAAAGACATTTACAGGTGGAGAGAGAGAGAGGACATAGGTGGCACTGGGCAGTGCTATATGCAGTATTTTCTTTGTAGAAATCTGGATCCCAGAAAGGTCATCTTCTGGAAGTTCTGCTGATGTGTCTTGATCCTTTACTGAATGCACCAAACCTTGATATCCCCAGGTCAGCTCCCTCAGTACCAGCTGGCTCTACCATCTTTGGGAGTGGAGTCCTGAGACAGGAAATAATTACAAGGCTGATACTAGCTGAGTAATTCTTAGCTTTTCTTTAACACATCCCTATCCAGCCTTCCTGTTAAGGATCAGCTGATGCTCCTGCCATTGCTCAAGCCATCTCCTGTCTGGCAGGTTAGCGGTGCTCCCAGCCTGGTGAAGTCTTATCTGCTGCCTCGCAGCCGGAAAGCTGCTGCTTTTAACATGGCACACATGGTTTAGTGGTGTGGTGATAGGTATGGTTTGACCTGATGATCTTAGAGGTCTCTTCCAACCTTTGTGATTCTGTGATGGTTCGTAGGTTAGAAGTGCCTTATAGGAAGAGGAAAATCTGATAAGCTGTGTTGGTGATGACAGGCTGATAAGGGTCAGCCCCTTGCCTGTGCTGAAGTGATGGTATGAGGGGGAAGAGCCAAGCTTGGTGGAGAATGAGTAGGGGCCTTCAAGGGGGTTCTTGAACTTTCCTCATAGGGTATCCCAGGAGTTGTTTCATTCAGGAGGGCAGCTCTGGGCTTTCTCACACTCTGTGTGTGTGTGATGTTACCAGATGTCCCCTGATAACAAGCCTCATCTATAATATAACAAGTGCTTGGTTTATTCAGTAAGCTTCACTTACACAGCAGCATGGGTGCCTGGCTCCCCAGATGTTGGAACCCAGAGCTCAACACCTCATACCCAGCCCCTGAACATCCTGTATCTCAGCCCCCGCACATCCTGCATAGCCTGTTTCTTCCTAGCTTCTTGGTTCCGGAGGCTGCAGAAGGATCTGGGTTAAGTTTCACTTTTGTGAGACAAATATCTCTTGTATGACCATGAGTAAAGGTGGCTTTCCTCCCAGCTTGGCACATGCCAATAGCTGTTTTCCTTTTATAGTACATGTGTATATGTGTACTGAGAGCATACCCTGACCCCCTGACCCAAAATGCCTTGTCAGCACAAACAAGGTGTTGAGGGTGGTCACCATCAATGGGCTGCACGTTGCTCTGGCCTGTGGGCAGTTGGGCTGCTGCTGCAGGTATGGGTATGGGAAGTCCTACTAACTCGTGGGGCACCGTTGTTCAGTGGAAGCAAGGTCAGAACCCTGATGGGGTGAGGAACAGCCAGAACCTGTGAGAAGGTGGGTGGTGCTCCATGGGCTGGTCTGTGAAGAGGAAAAGCAGTTTTCTTCTTGTTTTGAAGACGATGTTTCCTTCCATCCCTCTGTTCCTGGTGTGTAGGTATACACAAGTGCAGACAGTGACTCACCTGCAACAAGGAAGATTTTCAGAAGATGCAGTCTTCACTGCAGAACATAAATGAGCTCTCTTTTGAAGGTGAATCCTACTGAGCAGGAGGAAGGGACAAACCAATGCCTGACTTTGAAGATGGAGACAGGCAGAGCTCTGGAGTGCCCTCCTCCTTGAGAGCCAGGGATCCCATCAGGATAAGGTGGAGGAGAGGCATAGAAAAGTTTTGGAGAATCTCATGGAAAGTCTCTGTATGTGTTCACTGGAGTGGCTCGACATAGATTTACGTGTCAAATGACATGGTAATGGCTCCTGTGTTAACTCAGCTCCACAGTAGCTGAGACCAAATCTAGCTGAACAGCAGCACTAAGCCCATGACATTCACTGCAGCACTTTTCTGCTGTAAGTGCTAATTAATGAATTTCTGCAAAGTCCTTTGAAGGGCTGAAGTGCTAAGTGCATAGCAGCATTATCCAGAGGGTGTGGGCTTCAAAGCTTAACAGGAACTACTGAAATATGAACCCAGTTAGGAAACTTGGTTCTTAATGTCTTTAAAATGTAAAAGAAGAGGGAAAGCATCTGACAAAAACCCACCAGTCATTTTGGTAGTGCTGAGCCTGAGAAAGAGTTACTAAAAGAAACCAGGTCCAGAGAGGATGAGCAATTGCCTTCAAGTTTGCTTTCCTCTTCTGCATTGTTGGGTCCAGCTCTGGAGTCCTCAGCACAGGAAAAACATGGACCTGTTGGAGAGGGTCCAAAGGAGGCCACAGAAAAGATCCAAGGGTTGGAACACCTCTCCTATGGGCACAGGCTGAGAGAGTTGGAGTTCTTCAGCCTGGAGAAGAGAAGGCTCCAGGGAGACCTTCCTGCAGCCTTTCAGTACTTAAAGTGATTTATAAGAAAGATGGCAACAGGCATTTTAGCAGGTCCTGTTGTGACAGGACAAGGGGTGATGGTTTGAAACTAAAAGAGAGAAGATTTAGACCAGCTCAAAAGAAGAAATTGTTTACGCTGAAGGTGATGAGAGAGTGGCCCACATAGATGTCCCATCCCTGGAACCATTCCAGGTCAGGTTGTTTGAGGCTCTGAGCATGTCCCTGCTCACTGAGAGAGGTCAGACTTAGATGACCTTAAAAGGTCCTTTCCAACCCAAACCAGTCGATGATTTGATGATTCCATGGCTTTCAACTCATCCTATCAGCATAACCAGGAAAACCTTTTCTCCTGCAATAAGTTTCTGTTTCATAATTGATTCAGTAAAAGAAGGAGAATAAAAGTGCTGAGAAATAACAGAAGAAAAGCAGTCCTTTCAGAAAGATTGGTGGGTAAATTCAGGTCAGCAGAGAAAGTTCCTTTGGTACCCTTGTGGTAGCTCAAGCTCTCTTCCCCCAAAGCCCCATTAATGTTTTACATGGCATCTAGCCTTTGCATGGACAAATGGAGTGAGGCCAGCTCATGGAGCTGATGGTCATTCAGGCATTTTGGGAGACCAGCAGAGCAAAACTTCACCCACTGAGAGCACCCATGTGGGCTGCCTGCGTGGGGGGCACCTGCACAGGTTCCTGGACCTAGGCTGTCTCCTGCTGTTGCTTACAGTACATGTGTTAAAAGAGTGAAAACTGAAGGTTCCTGTCAGTATAGGGAATATCCTTTTTAATCTTTTCACCAGTGTTCACAGCCTCATGTCTTTCCTGAGCAATCTGGGATTCATAGATGTATTTGCTTCCAGTTCTATTGAATTAATAGATGAATTTGACTGTGTTTTTTGCCTTTATTTATTGTTTTTATACTCAGGAAGTGCAATTTTATACAGTGCTGTTTTCCAGGGAGATGTCTGTTGTTTCCTTTCATGTTTACCACCCTGATGGAAATCTGCTTTTGGCTTTAGCAGCCAATTCTCACTGGAATGGATGCTGTGCTTTATAGATAACTTTCAATTGTTCCACAGGAGTAAGAGGTTTATTAAAAGGACATGGTTGTGCAGAATGACATACTGCTCTTCTTGCTGTCCAGGAAGGAATTTTAAACAGATTTTTTTTTCATGATTCTTCTGCAATTGTTTTTTTCTATTGTGATATTCTTTATATGTTACCCTTAGTTCTTGTGATTTCTGATAATGTTTTTAGTATCTGTTTTATTTCTGAAATGTCACCTTGAATTAAGGATAAATCATAGCACCTCTGTGAGAAAAAAAGAAAACAAAACAACTCATATGGATGAAAATTACTCTTATTTCTGCTTTCTACTGTAAATAGGTTTTGAGGGGGTTGAGTCTCTTCATTATGTATTAGTTGAAAGGTAACAAAATGCTCACCCAGAGATGTTACTTTGAGAAAAGCTTTGAGAGCCTGCAGAGAACATCCTCAGCCAGTAATGGCTGAAATGCAGTTTCAGGCACAGTCACAGGCACTTCTGAAACCTAAGGAATTAAATTCAGCCAGTTCAGCTTGATTCAAAGTCCACAGAAAAACTGTGGATTCTTGTCCTTCCATACTTTAAGTAGAAGATACTCAGCATAACTGCAGTTGTCCCTGCTCTTAATATTTCCTGCCCAGAGCCTTTTCTCTGAAACACTTTGTCAGGGACTAGGAACCTGGGTTTTTGTGTGTGAATCACACCAATGCATGCCCATGGCCAATGGAAACACTAACTGGATGCTGGTTATGTTCTTTCCTCTTTGTATATTTTTCAAAGCAGTTGACAAGAAGACCCAGATTATTTTTTTTCAGATGGTCCATGCTGTCCCTTTTGAGATGGTCATGTAGGTGTCAGAGGAACATCTCCATCTCCTCATGTGGCCAAGTGGTGAAGTCCAGGCAGTTATTTCTGCCTCTGTGCTCCCTGTTCCACTTCTCTCTGGTGGTTTGGGCTCTGTGTAAGTGGGGCTTGTGCAGGGGAGCTCTCACATGCACCACTGCCAACAGAACTTGGCATGGGGCTTTCTGCAGGAGTCACAGTTACCTTACTTGGAATTTTGCCCATTTGGGCTATGGGCAGTGATGTCCATAAGTGTGTAGCAGGCTGTAAGATCTGGGGGGATCTCATGTAGAACATGAAGAGAGGCACTTGGGATCTGCCCCTGCAGCAGGGTGGTGGAGGAGAGGAAGAAACACCTTCCAAAGGGAAAGGGCATGTGTGTCCTACTGCATTCCAGTCCTGGGAAAGATAAAAGATAAACTAGGCAATGAATTACTTCCCCTTTGTGAGGTGCTGAGGAAGAGGAGGGTGCAGCATGGGTACTAAGAAATAAGCCTTGATCTCTGGGGATGAGGTGGAACAGAGACACTTGGGGGCTGCTGGGGACCTACTTTAAACTTGTATTGGGGAGACATTTGTGTCTCTGCTCTTGTAAGGAAACCAGTCCAGTGTGAGTGACATCCTGCAAGCCTGATGTTCTTGCAGGAACACATTGGCCCAGCCTGGTTTGTGGCTGAACCATGGGAGCTGGTGGTGCTCTCAGCAGCCTCCCTGCTTCCATCCAGCCTTGGCCTCAAGGAGAACCACAGGAGGCTGGTCTTGGAGAGCCAGCTGCTGCCGTGCTGGACCTGGCATCCCATGCAAGGCACAGCCACTTGGAGTGGGGAAGAAAAGAGGGGAGCAAAACAGACCTGCTTGAAGGAGAATTAATTTCACATGATGACAGTCTTTTCCCCCACTTCTGCCATTTGCCAGTGTCAGATGATGATTAGAGGAGCTGAAGCTGAGCTGCAGAGCAACCTGAGCCTCAAACCAGTAGCAAAACCCCCTAAGATCCCATTCAGCTGTCTGTCCCTCCTGAGAAAATCAAAACCCAGCTAAGTACTTGCCTTTCTAAATACCTTTTTTTCCTTCCTCAGTAAAGTAACTAGGATTTTTTAAATGTTTATTCACTTCCTAATTTGCAAGGATTAATTAGTCCACAATAGATGTCTCAGTCACAGCTCTGAATTAGTGAATTGCTGGTGTACTAAGAGCTCTCACATGCTGAATTTAATTCCTGCTTCCAAGAGTTTAGAAAACTCATGCCCTCTCTGCCCAGAGATTTCCCTGCAGTATACTACACGAGGATGGTAGTTGCACTGAATCCATTTCTTGCATGATCTTTTTGCCAGTGGTCATTTGTAAAGCAGCAGCATTTGTCTTCCAGGAGCTGGGCTCAAATCCCTTTGCCAGCACTTGCCTTTAATTCATTCTTCTGCCTAGTCAGTACATGGAATATTATCTGTTTAAACTGGAATGTTTTTAGTGTAATTACAGGTTAACAATTTGAACTCAGACCTACACACCCTTTCCATATTGGCTTTGGAAACAATTCTTCCCAGCTCAGAAGTGGGATATACAAACTGACAGTTTTGCCAACCACATGTTCTGGGGCCAGGCAAGCTTGGCAAAGCTGTTCCCCAAGGTCCTGTTGCCTCATGCAGGCAGCGTGTCCCCCTTGCTGCTCTGGGACCAGAGCTTCTTCATCTCATATCTTTATACAAAAGCAAGTAAAAATTTTGGGGATATAAATAAATATATTAAAATATACATGTGCCCTTGCTCTTATATAGTTTTGTTAATAATATATACTTCCTCTCTCTATATTTGCTTATAGCCCCATGTACTGCCTGGCAAGGTGCTGAGCATGGTTAGCCCCCCCTGTGGCATGCTTCCAGGCTGGATCTGAAGCATGTGGTGCCAGTCCAGGGAAGCATCCTCACCAGAGGAGCCCTGCTGCAGCTGCCCAGTGTAAATACCTCTGTACTTCCATGCAAGGGCCACTGCAAGTGTAGTCAGGAACATTTTTCCGTGTCTGAGCTGTAGTACACAGCCGACTAAGCAGACTGATAGAAGAAGACCTTTTGACCAAGTGTTTCATATGTTCTATGACACCTTTCCACACATTAGGAATCTCTTTTCTTCTGCTGTTGGGAGTTGTTTCCCATAGGGTGTTGTAGCCAAGCCCAGGGAGCCATCAGGGTGGGAACTGGAGGAGAAAAAGGGGACTTTGAGCAGGGAAGCCAATGGAATGCTGCAGGTGGGTGGGGTACAAATGGTCCAGGAATGAAAATCCATCTAATGGGCGTTGAGAAATTAGACTGTGAAATACTGGAGGTTGCAGCTGGGCTGCTAAAAAACACAGCTAGTGCAGAGTACATGGGATATGTATCTGAAAATACAACACATTGGGTAGCAGAATGGGCAGGCAGAATGCTTAGGCATGCCAGCAGCCAAGCACTGCTGGACTGCTGTATTGTCTTGGACAGCTGGCAATGAACTTCTTCTCTGGGTGGAAAGATTATTTTTGCTTATGTTTGAGATTTCGTTTGGGTTTTTTGTTTTGGGTTTCTTTTTTAGCTTGGTAAACTTCCAGCTCAGGGGAAGGAAAGAGACCCTGCAGCCCCCAGGGGAGCGTGAAGATCTAGCACCTGGTGCAAACCCCATTGAGCTAAACCAGGTGTTGCTACCAAAAAAATCATGGCATCAAGAAGCCTGACCCAGCCCCTCCCCACTGATGTGATGGGGAAGTGCAGAAGAGGGGTGTGGAGATGTATAGTTAAACACGAATAGGGTAGAAGCTGTAAGCTGGAGCTGTGCAGTACAGCAGAGCAGGAGGAGCTTATGGATGCTTTGGGAAACCAGGCCAGTATGTCCCACACTGCTGCACAGCACTAACACATAAGACCTGTGGAAGCAAGATTTCACCTAATGGCTTGTAAGGAATTCATGACCTGGTCCATAAAAATATATTTTTCCACTTTAAAATCACATTGTGCTTTATAGTACACTGGTGGACACTATCAACCTGATCTACAGTAGGAGAGATGTGAGCTCTTTTCAGGCTCATCCGTATTTGTCACAGCAAGAGTAACAACAGGTGACTATTGCCTACCAGGGACACAGATACAGCCCAAAGGCCTTCCACATTAGAATGGGAATGAGCAGAAAACCTTTGGACTATAATTATTCACCAATGACCTGATGAGTGGGGCCAGGTGAAGTCTAAGTCCACGTCACGATGCTGCGTCACAACCCCACAGCTGAGCCCTTAGGTTCATGACACAGGAAAAAAAAAGTCTTCCGACGGTGCAGAGGGTGCAAAGGGCTTGCAAGAGGTCAAGACAGAGAGCAGAGGGGGAAAAATAATAATAAGAAATAAAATTTGTAAAGAAAAGCATTGAGCTGCTGGAGCATGTTCAAAGAGGAGCAATGAAGCTGGTGAAGAGTCTAGAGTACAAGTCTTGTGAGGAGCAGCTGAGGGAACTGAGGCTGCTTAGTCTGGAGGCTCAGGGAGACCTTCTCACTCTCTACAACTTCCTGAAAGGAGGTTGTAGCAAGGTGGGGGTTTGTCTCTTCTCCCGGGTCACAAGTAACAGGACAAGAGGAAATGGTCTCAGATAGCAGCAGGGGAGATTTCATTTGGACATTAGGAAAAATTTCTTTCCCAAAAGGGTTATCAGCCTCTGGCACAGGCTGCCCAGGGCAGGGGTGGAGTCACCATGCCTCGAGGGACTGAAAAGACGTGAAGATGTGGTGCTGAGGGACATGGTTTAGTGGTGACCTGGCAGTGCTGGTTAACAGTTGGGCTTTGTGATCTTAAAGGTCTCTTCCAACCAAAACAGTTCTATGATTCTAAAAAATGCTAAATAATAAAATTTAAATAATAATTATTAAATAATAAAATGACTGCTAAATAGGAAATACTAATAAAGAACAAAATAAAGAATAAAAAGAAAAATAATAAACTTGAAACAACAATAAATAATAAAAGGAACAACGATAAATGTTCAATGTTACTAATACA